>CM026391.1:25796888-25821734 GCA_014843695.1 Archivesica marissinica | reverse complement strand
GTTAGGTTAGAAGAGGATGTATGAGAATACAGGGGGCAACGTATGTTAGGTTAGAAGAGGATGTATGAGAATACAGGGGAAAACGTATGTTAGGTTAGAAGAGGATGTATGAGAATACAGGGGGCAACGTATGTTAGGTTAGAAGAGGATGTATGAGAATACAGGGGAAAACGTATGTTAGGTTAGAAGAGGATGTATGAGAATACAGGGGGCAACGTATGTTAGGTTAGAAGAGGATGTATGAGAATACAGGGGAAAACGTATGTTAGGTTAGAAGAGGATGTATGAGAATACAGGGGGCAACGTATGTTAGGTTAGAAGAGGATGTATGAGAATACAGGGGAAAACGTATGTTAGGTTAGAAGAGGATGTATGAGAATACAGGGGGCAACGTATGTTAGGTTAGAAGAGGATGTATGAGAATACAGGGGGCAACGTATGTTAGGTTAGAAGAGGATGTATGAGAATACAGGGGAAAACGTATGTTAGGTTAGAATAGGATGTATGAGAATACAGGGGAAAACGTATGTTAGGTTAGAAGAGGATGTATGAGAATACAGGGGAAAACGTATGTTAGGTTAGAAGAGGATGTATGAGAATACAGGGGAAAACGTATGTTAGGTTAGAAGAGGATATTCACATTGCTAGTACAGTTAGAATGAAATATACTCAAGTAATAAAACCAAATAGTGCACAAATTTGCTATGGTAAAGTCTGAGAACATCCTAATTTAAAAGTAGGCGATTTATTTCAAATTTCCGAAATAGACAGAGGTTTTATTGTAAATGAACCAGATTTACAAATTATAAATTCAGTGACTAGGCTGCCGAAAAATAGGATTGTGCCAATATTAGTTGTAAACAAAACTAACAAATTTTACAGAATACATAGGCATGGCCTTGTAGCGCAACTTTCAAGTGCATCTGATACAAATGTCAAAAATGTCAACACCATATTTGATAAAAATCAACTTCCCAAGGTCATAGATTTGCTAGATCTGGATGCACCTGACGAATATAGATCAAATCTATAAAAAAATGGTCATGAAAAACCGGGATTTATTTGCAAGTAGTGACTCAGAACTAGGTCATACAAACGTTGTAAAAATGAAAGTAGATGTAGGAAACCATGAACCCATTAAATTGAGACCGTACAGGGCTCCCATAAACAATAGGCAAATAATTAGTAAAGCAATTGACGAAATGCTAGACGCAGGTGTCATTCAAAGATCTAGGTCACCATAGTCTTTTCCTGTCGTTATTGTTGATAAAAAGGATGGAACAAAACGGTTTTGTGTAGATTTTCGAAAATTAAACCAGATAACAAAGAAAAATTCGTTCCCTTTGCCTTTGATAGATGACATCTTGGCATTGCTTGGTAAGGCAATACTTCACAAGTTTAGATTTGAAAAGCGGTTACTGGCAAGTTGCCATGGATCCTAAAGATCAAGAGAAAACGGCCTTTACCACTTTCAAAGGCTTATACGAGTTCAGGGTAATGCCCTTTGGTCTTTCCAATGCCCCTGCTATATTCCAGGAACTTATGTCGGTCGTACTTCAAGGTTACAACGACTTTAGTACTGCGTACTTAGATGACATTTTGATATTTAGTGCAACATTTGAGGAACACAGCACATAAACATGGTTTTTGAAAGGTTACGTTCATACCATCTAAAACTGAAGTTGAAAAAGTGCAGTTTCCTACAAACAGAAACACGATACTTAGGATTTACAATCAATGAAGATGGCATCAAGCCAGATTAGAAAAAGGTTGAAGCAATTAGAACGTTGCCTACTCCTACTTGTGTGAGGGAGGTCAGGTCATTCTTAGGAATGAGTTCATATTATCGTCGGTTCCTTCCAAACTATTCTCAAATAGCGGAGCCAATCATAGCGCTGACAAGAAAACATGCACACTTTAAATGGACCAATGTACATCAAAAAGCTTTTGATTATCTGAAAGAAAGCTTAGCCATTGTCCCACTCTTAACTTATCCCAACTCTAGTCTACCTTATACATTGTACACAGATGCAAGCGACACTTGTGTTGGGGCATGTCTCACTCAAATGTGTGAGGGGGAAGAGAAGCCTATATACTACTTGTCTCACAAGCTTAGCAGAAGTCAATGCAAATGGTCAACAGTTGAAAGAGAAGCTTATGCAATACATTATGCATTATCAAAACTTGATTACTATTTACACAATGCACAATTTGTAATCAAAACAGATCATAAGCCTCTCAAATATTTACTTGAGTCCCCGATGCAGAATAAAAAGATACAGCTTTGGGCATTGACAATGTCTGGTTACAATTGTACAATTGAATACATACCTGGTACTACAAACACTTGTGCTGATTTATTGTCAAGGCATCCAAGTAATACATCATCATTGCCCATCAATGATAATGACAATGATGTACATGTACAATGTGACACAGAACTTGATGTCAATGATAACTTGTTTGAGGTTAATGTATTGGACTCTACATATTTTGATCCAAAGGCATTTGCAAGTTGCAATTTACCTGAAGTCGATACTTTAAGAAAACCTGATGGCACTGAGTTGTTAACTTTGTCTGAAGGAGTTGACATGGTTACGGAGCAATCGAAAGATGAGGTCATAGTTGAAACAAAAAAAATTAATTTTAAATGGGAATGGAAGGAAAGAATTACAGAGACATCACCTTGTAGTTGATGACATACTTTATTATTTGTCCAACCCTGAAAATGACCCTTGGTTAAGGATGTATATTCCTTTGCACTTGAAGCAAATGGTAATCAATCAATATCATGATGCAAATGGACACATGGGAGTACAGAAAACTTTTGATTCCATTAAACAAAAATATTACTGGCAAAATCTCTTTAAGGAAGTACATGAATATGTTACTATGTGTACCCTTTGTCAAACACGGTCTTTACAAAAAGTTAGACAACCATTACAAGAGACTGACATACCGCCTTATCCGTGGGCTAAGGTTAGTCTAGACTTAAGTGGACCTTATGTGACTAGTCTCTCAGGTAATAAGTACATAATTGCATTTGTTGATTGGTTTTCCGGATGGCCTGAGGCATTTAGTGTACCGGACAAAACTGTTGAGACTGTAGCTCATTTATTAATTGAAGAGATATTCCCTAGATTTGGATGTCCACTTCAAATTGTTACGGATAATGGCAGTGAGAATGTAAACAAAATTGTCAAAGAAACATTAGATCTTCTAAAAATAGACCATGTTAAGACGAGCGTGTATCACCCACAATCAAATGCCAAGGTCGAACGTTTCCATCGTACCCTGCACGATGTGTTGTCTAAAAAACTATCTGACAGACAAGAAACGTGGGATTTACATTTGCAACAAACTTTGGCGGCCATTCGCTTTAATATCAGCGAATCATCCAAGTACTCACCATTTTTCCTTTTGTACAATAGGGATGTAGTTTTGCCTGTGGACAATATCTTAAAACCACGCAGAAAATATCAGGGTCAAGATTTACATTTAGTTACTCTTGAGGAGCAACACAAAGCTTTTGTTAGGGTTAGGAGTAATCTTAAGAAGGCTAAAAAGCGCCAAGCTAAATATGCGGACAGAGGTACAAAATCAATTCAATTTGATATAGGTGACCCCGTGTTCTATATTAACCATAGACGAGGAAAATTAGATCAAAAATGGTCCCCATATTATCGAATAATTGAGAAAACAGGCCCAGTGTCATACGTTATTTTAAATCAGTTAACGGGGGCAACCTCTAGATTCCACGCTGAACAATTACGGTTAGCTAAAATTGATTGGGAAATTCCAAGAAAACATGATGACCGCATATTGAGACAAGCTGCTTATGTCATTCCACCTGAGTCTTCTGATTCTGATGAGTCCGGCACTGAACCAGAAGTCAATATTAATGATAATGAGGTCAATGAGTCCGATGACTCCGAAATTAACATGCCTCTTGCTAAATTAGTTAAGAAAATGAGGAATGAAAGGTCAGATTCTGATAGCGAAGATGATATTCCCCTTATGGAACTTGCAAAAAGAGTAAAATGTCGGGAAAATAGGGAAATGTCCAATTCGCCGGGTAGTGTCAATGACGCTGATCAAAATGTAAATAATGATAATTATCATGAAAACATGGAAACCCAGGGTAATTATGAAACACGCATTTCAATGTCAGATAATGATGAACATATGTCGGTAGATATCGACAACATTGAATGCAAGGTAGAACCAAAAATGTCAAAATATAGTGGGAACAATCACAAAGTTAAAACTTTGTTGAGGTTAATCTCAGATATGCTATAGAAACCTTGAGTTAGGTTGTATAGAACTCGTTAAAGTCGCAGAGTAGTTATTATGAATACATGTATGCATTCTCTTTTTCTTAATATTAGTAATTTTTTGTGTGTGTATTTGGCAGATAAGGATGGTTCTCATTTTGTTTGTGTCTATTTCACAATTCTGTCTTAATGAAGCAATGTTTGTTCGTGAGAATGTTGTTTTTTTAAGACGAATGATATACACGTAAATGAAGGGCGTTGGTTAATTACGTTGATTCATGATTTAAAGCCTTATAAATCATTAGTACACATAATTTATGAAGATTTGTTAGAATTGAAGGAAATCCCCATGATTGAATTTATAAAGCATGTTAAAAAGTACCAGCCCATAACTATAAAGAACACTCACAGTTATTTTCATTATGTAGTCATAGGGATTGTGTTAGCAATTATTGTAATCATTGTAATTTGTTGTAAAACAAACATCGGCCAACGACTTCAGTTTTCCAAATTTATAACATGTTTAATTAGTAGACACAAACATAGTGATTCAAAGAATTCTCCTACTCCATCCACGTCGCCATCCATGGAGGATATGTCGTTAACGGCTGATGTACACACCGTTAATGAAGAACAACTGGTCGACTCGTTACGAGGGGACGACGATATCATTTCTCAGGGGCAACATCCCCTGTGACGAGT
This sequence comes from Archivesica marissinica, assembly GCA_014843695.1. NCBI lineage: Eukaryota > Metazoa > Mollusca > Bivalvia > Venerida > Vesicomyidae > Archivesica > Archivesica marissinica. Next base: position 25,816,758 of record CM026391.1, on the reverse strand, counting down.
GAATTCCAGGCTTCACAATTTACGTCAATGCGTGGGGGCTTGAATCGTAGAGGAAGTATATTGCTACATGCGTTGAGGCGAAATCAAGACAGACAACAGCTGCGACAACGTGCACTGAGTAATACGACGTCGTAAAATTGTAAATAAATGGAGAACTGTTGAAGATATTATTGTGCACAAGTTGGATTTATTGTAAATAATGTTCAAATAGTGATATAAACAATGGACTTAGCATACATCCAGGGAGTGGCCCTCTTCGTTACCCCCAAGGTGACATATAAGACCGGCTCGTTGGATTGTTATGAACAATTAGTCACAGTTTCACCATTTTATCATAATGACACTTATGACTGCTATGTTTTATTTGAAGAATATTGGAGATGACATAACACCTTTGATAGAGGCATCAAAACAAATGGATATACTTTTGGCAACGACTCGTTCACAACAGCAACTGATAAAACATCAATGTCAGACAATTGAAAACCAACAAAAAATTCATCAACGAACAGCATGAAATGATGATTCATCTACATAAACAACATGTGGACTATATCAATGAGCAATCAGAGCAAATCGATAGAATGTTTAAAGCTTGCTTTGATGTCAGAGCTACAAAACGATCCTCAATAAATAAGCAACGATAAACTTAACTGAAATAATATAATAACTTTACAACGTCGAAATAACTTTACTACCACTTCGGACTTGCGGATGAAACAATCAAATATTCATCTGCTAATTGGACTAAACACTTCATTTATATATGAAGTCATGATTATGTCTTGGAAAATGACACGCTTCGTTCATAAGTGTGTCATAAATTCGTTTGGTTACAGCGGGCCTCCTGGCCAGGTATATTATCATGTCACGTCCAACGATAACGTACCTTAGGCGATGTTACCAACCCATGATGTCACGAATACCACCGTCAACGATGACCTTACCACCAACTAGAAACATTGACAATTTAACTTGTTTTATTAACTGCATTTTTTTCGTGTGTTACTTTTGTGTTTTATTTTCAAGTTATTACGCGTGTGTTTAAGTATATAACACTTGGAGAGCATATCCTTATATGATGCTATAATACGTCATGTACACCGAATGCATATTGGTGTCCACAATTTCATAGTAACATTTTATTATTATTTGTTTATTATTTTAATGTATATTATGACGTAGGCACATAGTAGCTTTGTTGGTATTGTGCTGGTCAGATTAATTAAAACTAATTAATCTTCTGATCAGGGGAGGAGTGTAACATAGTTACCTTTTGCCTTACGCCTATATACATGTGTAGTGATTAATTACCTTATATTTTGATGACTCTCTTCATTTAATTATTTAAACATGTATGATTATATAATAGGACAACAGTCGTTTCAGTGTGTGTACGGTATGTCCTTTGTTGGGGACATATGATATACATGTCTGCACTTGATAAAATGGATGGAGGAATTCCATTGTTTGGATCACGCAAACATCAAATGGGATTTCACCAGGCATGTGGTGATAGAGTGCTTACTAAGCAGCGTACACACAATGAATTGACTGGTTCAAGCCGGAATTAATGCGTGGTTTGTAGAGATGTTGCACTATCTCTGGCAGTAGACACGGATGGGGTCACAGGGTCATGGAAACGCATGATCGTGTGATCAAGTCTATTTGATATTCCATGCCAAATTGTCAACAAGTGTCTATAAAACCATCTCGGACAGCTTAGAGAGCAGAGAGAGAGCCTGGTTGGTTACTATTGAGACTAGCGTCTCTGTGTTGGTTATAATGTCGGCTCTTAGATGTAATTAAATATTATTAAGACTTTGTTGTTGCTGTGATTACGTCCGGAGAGCCTCGCCGAGTCCACATCGTAACAGTCGGGGTCAAGCCTCAACAGGTGAGCATACTTTGTACGCTCACTTACAGTGCCTCCGGGCGGGCAGACCTTCATAAACTCGAAAATAAAATGTTACATACATACAGACGGACCTGTTGTCCAGTGGTATCACGTTGGACTGGTAATCTAGGGATCGCAGGTTCGATACCCCGTCTGACCCTAATGAAATTAACAGTATTTCAGATGCGACTTTAAACCGATGGTCTCGTGTCGGTGCTACGTAAAAGAACCAGAGGAGAAACTGGAATGGGTCTCTGTGGCACTATTCTCCACAATCTAAAACGACTAATATCTTCAGGAGGCGTCCCTCATATGTGTAACCTGTAGCGAAGATAAATAAACGCAAAACACACAGGTTACATGCATACTACATTGCACTAAATAATCATAAATAGCTCAAACAAGCCAACTGAATCGATGTACATGTGTATGATTGGTTCTTGCAATGAGAGATAGTGGTTAGTTACTGCCCCCTGTGCACCAACATGCTATTTAGCTTAATCATATTGTATTGCCTTCATTCTATATATACAATGTAAAATACAAAACAAATTAACACACTTGTATAAATATGCATACTACACGAATCATGGCATTGTTTGCACAAGAATTGTCAATATTATTATGTTAATGCAAATTGGTTGGGTCACAATTTTTAATAGCATTAGTTATGGCCCTACCCAACCGTTTTCAGACTCATGTTATAATTATTAAATCTAAAAAGATATCCGGCAGCATATACAATGTATACTTTACTGTAAATGTATTATCTTCTAATTAACATTATTTTGATCAAATCACAGTTATCATACGGCAACATCTGGTTAGGGAACAACAATAAAAACAAAGGATTCCAACTAATATGACCATTTCGGGATAAATCGGACTATCTGTCATGGGAGGTAATACCAGCAATGTCTCTCATTAGCTATACAATATAGTATACCGTAACGGCGTTACTTCTGCTTTTCGAAATAATTACATATCTAAGCCATGATAGTTTTGTTAAACCGCATGCGTTAAAAAAAGTTGAGCATGTACATACTTTTGAAGCCTACAATCACACATTCCTTGGTTTTCCTTTCGATTTTATTGCTGGCGAGTCGTATTACAAGTCTCTTGTAGCTGAATTCCTGCATCAATTTTACAAGTACCATGGACCGTCGTACACGAGTACTCTTCAAATAAATATGTATACATGTATAGTAGAATACGTATAGATGCACACATAGTAAAGACATATTACTATTCAAAATGATATTCACAATTTCTAAACAGATTATTATCATGCAATTGTTTTCATTGCAACAAGTATTACACATGTGTTTCGGTAAAGAAGCCAACCGTTTTAACTACATGTATTTGCATTCTGGGTAATTTAAAGTCTTTAAATAGTTCAAATAATTGTAGCAGATGGCAATTTATTAATTTCTTTTTCTTATTTTTATCTGAAAGCTCCTTTTAAAAAGTTTAAATTTTAAAAGTTTTGTTTAAACTTTATTTATTTTACAACGATTGCGAAGCAAGTTTTAACAACTTATATTAATCACTCTCGTTGGTGCGGCTGAAAGCGTAAATGTGGTAATTCATGTGGGAGGAAACAGGAGTACCCGAAGAAAACCCACATGTCATCACCATCGTACCATCGACATCGTGTCATCGTACCATCGACATCGTGCCATCGTACCATCGACATCGTACCATCGGCATCGTGCCATCGTACCATCGTACCATCGACATCGTACCATCGACATCGTGCCATCGTACCATCGACATCGTACCATCGTGCCATCGTACCATCGCCTTCCTGATTTCCCTGTATATACCGCGATGGCCCTAACGGAACACCGTAGTCGAAATATATGATGGACCAGTCCATGTCAGTTACTTCGTGTTGAATGCATTAATGAAAGAGTACTATAGTGTGTGGTACAAATTGGCAGAATTGTCACTACCTTCAGGTAAAAGAAGCATAGATTATGGCTTATCAGTTTTTAGAATAATATTTTCTGTCCTAAGCTTATAATTGAACCTTCATCATCATCATCATCATCACTCTGTCTAGAGTATTCTCGCGATAGAAAGTTCATTTGGGTTTCAGTTAATTGCCTCTTATATTTAGCTTAGTTATCTCATTCCTTCTTGTACCCACCTTTTGGCAAGTCAAGATGGCGGTCATATGTCGACTTTCGAGGAATGTCCTTAAGTACGAAACGGTTTCTCCCAACCCCCTAACACCATGACTTATCAAGCCACTGTGAGTTTACAAAATTCGCAGGTTAGCGCTTAGCATGGATTCCAGTCTATCGACTTTTCAATTTGTTACTTCTGGCATTGTTGATTCAGAAACTCGATACGGCTCATTAACTGTTTGGGTGTTAAATAAATATATATAGACGATGTAGGCAAGATATAGCAACGCCTGTTCCCAGGCTAGTTAGCACTCTACTACTCGAAGTACCATTGCATCTGCAATTGTTTAGTGTCTGAAAATTTAAAATATCTCAAGACCTATGCCAAAACGTATTGCATTCCCCATGTTCATGCCTTAATTTTACAAACCTGTGCAAATCGATGCTCTTCTTCCTCGTCATTTCTATTGTTAACGACTATGGAGTAATCAGAGAGGGGCCTAGAATATACAATATGGAGTTATCAGACAGCGACGTGAAATATACAAGATGGAGTAGTCACACAGTGACGTGAAATATACACTATGGAGTAGTCAGACAGCGACGTGAAATATACAATATGGAGTAGTCAGACAGCGAGGTGAAATATTCAAGATGGAGTAGTCAGACAGCAACGTGAAATATACAATATGAAGTAGTCAGACAGCGAGGTGAAATATACAAGATGGAGTAGTCAGACAGCGACGTGAAATATACACTATGGAGTAGTCAGACAGCGAGGTGAAATATACAAGATGGAGTAGTCAGACAGCGACGTGAAATATACAAGATGGAGTAGTCAGACAGCGACGTGAAATATACAAGATGGAGTAGTCAGACAGCGACGTGAAATATACAATATGGAGTAGTCAGACAGCGACGTGAAATATACAAGATGGAGTAGTCAGACAGCGACGTGAAATATACAATATGGAGTAGTCAGACAGCTACGTGAAATATACAAGATGGAGTAGTCAGACAGCAACGTGAAATATACATTATGGTGTAGTCAGACAGCGACGTGAAATATACAATATGGAGTAGTCAGACAGCAACGTGAAATATACAATATGAAGTAGTCAGACAGCGACGTGAAATATACAATATGGTGTAGTCAGACAGCGACGTGAAATATACAATATGGAGTAGTCAGACAGCGACGTGAAATATACAATATGGTGTAGTCAGAGAAGACTGAACACACTCGATATTTGATTCGTTTAGTAAAAATCTTGGGTCCTAGATATATATATATAGATGTATAATGTCAATCAAAAAGACCATGCTTAGTCCAAATCAGACATTACTCTGCAGCAAAGAATTGTCTGTCGAACATTTTACAAACTGTAAGCATCCCAAAAAGCTAAACGACATTTATGCTAATGAACCTTTCAGCGAGTTTCTGTGAAGCTCTATATTAGTTTTAATTAGTTTTGAATACTAGTAATATGATCAAACAGATTAATTAATACTATACGGTGTCTGCCATTACAATGACAGTTTAGTGGTTGCTTTTCGGGCGCCTTTACTACCAATACGTTGATTATCTCAATGTGGTTCGAACACTGAATCAACATTCACCATCAGTACACCCAGTACTTTGATTATCTCAATGTGGTTCGAACACTGACTCAACAGTCACTATCAGTACACCCAGTACTTTGATTATCTCAATGTGGTTCGAACACTGACTCAACAGTCACCATCAGTACACCCAGTACTTTGATTATCTCAATGTGGTTCGAACACTGACTCAACAGTCACCATCAGTACACCCAGTACTTTGATTATCTCAATGTGGTTCGAACACTGACTCAACAGTCACTATCAGTACACCCAGTACTTTGATTATCTCAATGTGGTTCGAACACTGACTCAACAGTCACCATTAGTACACCCAGTACTTTGATTATCTCAATGTGGTTCGAACACTGACTCAACAGTCACTATCAGTACACCCAGTACTTTGATTATCTCAATGTGGTTCGAACACTGACTCAACAGTCACTATCAGTACACCCAGTACTTTGATTATCTCATTGTGGTTCGACACTGATGACTCAACAGTCTATATCAGTACCCTCTTTGTTGTCCTTTGATTATCTCATTGTGGGTCACATTTCGACTCGATCCTCACAGTCACCATCAGTACACCCAGTACTTTGATTATCTCAATGTGGTTCGAACACTGACTCAACAGTCACTATCAGTACACCCAGTACTTTGATTATCTCATTATGGTTCGAACACTGACTCAACATTCACCATCAGTACACCCAGTACTTTGATTATCTCAATGTGGTTCGAACACTGAATCAACCGTCACCATCAGTACACCCAGTACTTTGATTATCTCAATGTGGTTCGAACACTGACTCAACAGTCACTATCAGTACACCCAGTACTTTGATTATCTCAATGTAGTTCGAACACTGAATCAACATTCACCATCAGTACACCCAGTACTTTGATTATCACAATGTGGTTCGAACACTGAATAAACAATCACCATCAGTACTCCCAGCATGTTGATCTCCGTATATGCCATCACTGACTGTGTACATGTGTTCAAGGTTTCACCCTAATATCACCACAGAACGGGATCATATATATATATGGATATCCATAAGTCAATGTTTAAATAAGTAATGTTAAAAGAGTGTTTATAATATACAGAGTGAGAATCTAATGACTCCTGATACAACTGACGCGGGCAACTTCATCTATCAATATATAGCTTTACTGCCTGTACTACACATGTACACGGATGTACAGATACAACTGTACACGGAGTACTTCATTTATGATACAAGTTCACAATTATACATAGTTTTACTGTGTGTGCATACATATACAACTGTGCACGGATGTACATATACAACTGTACACGGAGTACTTCATTTATGATACAAGATCAAAATTACATAGCTTTACTGAATGTATACATGTATACATACATGTAAAACTGTGTACGGAGTACTTCAGCTATGATGCATGTTCGCAATGCTATATATTTACCCGACGCTTGCAAACTACAACTCACCCTTTATCCATGCATTTCGTCAATGTTAGAATCCATTTGCTATTTATTACTACAGCGCTACAAACATGTACTCCCAGCTTCTCTATCCGCCCTCTGTATATGATATCATCCTTTGCTGACGTAACAATATGGAGAGCTGCAATGACTGGAAATACCAGCATGATTTTAGCGTACAACAGAACAGAACCACAGGCACTAGGCGTAGATCTAGTACACAATAAAAGAGAACATACCCCCCACCTCGGACCAGATCTTCACCATATATCTACAGAAATGGAAAATTTGCAATCAAAAAGGTCTTATACCAACATGAATGTGCGCACTATACAAATAATACACATATCTATGATACTACCCCCGTGTATTATAGTAATCATACTATGATATGTGTATTAGTAGGTTCATGCCGAGTGCCTGTTAACAGAACACAGACGCTTGGTGAATGGTCCATTTTGTAAAACGTTCCCATTCAATACAGCACGTTAAACACTCCATGAATCCCCCCCCTATACACATTGTTGCATGTTGCATATACACATTGTTGCATGTTGCATATACACATTGTTGCATGTTGCATATACACATTGTTGCATGTTGCATATACACATTGTTGCATATACACATTGTTGCGTGTTGCATATACACATTGTTGTATGTTGCATATACACATTGTTGCATGTTGCATATACACATTGTTGCATATACACATTGTTGCATATACACATTGTTTCATGTTGCATATACACATTGTTGCATGTTGCATATACACATTGTTGCATGTTGCATATACACATTGTTGCATATACACATTGTTGCATGTTGCATATACACATTGTTGCATGTTGCATATACATATTGTTGCATGTTGCATATACACATTGTTGCGTATACATATTGTTGCATGTTGTATATACACATTGTTGCATGTTGCATATACACATTGTTGCATGTTGCATATACACATTGTTGCATATACAAATTGTTTCGTGTTGCATATACACAGTGTTGCATGTTGCATATACACATTGTTGCATATATACATTGTTGCATGTTGCATATACACATTGTTGCGTGTTGCATATACACATTGTTGCATATACACATTGTTGCATATACACATTGTTGCATGTTGCATATACAATTGTTGCTATATTGTTGCATATACATATTGTTGCATGTTGTATATACACATTGTTGCATGTTGCATATACACATTGTTGCATATACAAATTGTTGCATGTTGCATATACACATTGTTGCATGTTGCATATACACATTGATGCATGTTGCATATACACATTGTTGCATATACACATTGTTGCATGTTGCATATACATAGTGTTGCATGTTGCATACACACATTGTTGCATATACACATTGTTGCATATACACATTGTTGCATGTTGCATATACACATTGTTGCATGTTGCATATATACATTGTTGCATGTTGCATATACACATTGTTGTATGTTGCATATACACATTGTTGCATATACACATTGTTGCATATACATATTGTTGCATGTTGTATATACACATTGTTGCATGTTCATGTACACATTGTTGCATGTTGCATATACACATTGTTGCATATACATATTGTTGCATGTTGTATATACACATTGTTGCATGTTGCATATACACATTGTTGCATGTTGCATATACACATTGTTGCATATACACATTGTTGCGTGTTGCATATACACATTGTTGCATGTTGCATATACACATTGTTGCATGTTGCATATACACATTGTTGCATTTGCATATACACATTGTTGCATATACACATTGTTGCATGTTGCATATACACATTGTTGCATGTTGCATATACACATTGTTGCATATACACATTGTTGCATGTTGCATATACACATTGTTGCATGTTGCATATACACATTGTTGCATATACATATTGTTGCATGTTGCATATACACATTGTTGCATATACATATTGTTGCATGCTGTATATACACCTTGTTGCATGATGCATATACACATTGTTGCATGTTGCATATACACATTGTTGCATATACACATTGTTGCGTGTTGCATATACACATTGTTGCATGTTGCATATACACATTGTTGCATGTTTCATATACACATTGTTGCATATTCACATTGTTGCATGTTGCATATACATATTGATGCATGTTGCATATACACATTGTTGCATGTTGCATATACACATTGTTGCATGTTGCATATACACATTGTTGCATATACACATTGTTGCATGTTGCATATACACATTGTTGCATGTTGCATATACACATTGTTGCATATACACATTGTTGCATCTTGCATATACACATTGTTGCATGTTGCATATACACATTGTTGCGTGTTGCATATACACATTGTTGCATATACACATTGTTGCATATACACATTGTTGCATGTTGCATATACACAGTGTTGCATGTTGCATATACACGTTGTTGCATATATACATTGTTGCATGTTGCATATACACATTGTTGCGTGTTGCATATACACATTGTTGCATATACACATTGTTGCATATACACATTGTTGCATGTTGCATATACCTATTGTTGCATATACATATTGTTGCATGTTGCATATACACATTGTTGCATGTTGCATATACACATTGTTGCATATACACATTGTTGCATGTTGCATATACATATTGTTGCATGTTGCATATACACATTGTTGCACATACACATTGTTGCATGTTGCATATACACATTGTTGCATGTTGCATATACACATTGTTGCATATACATATTGTTGCATGTTGCATATACACATTGTTGCATATACATATTGTTGCATGTTGTATATACACCTTGTTGCATGATGCATATACACATTGTTGCATGTTGCATACACACATTGTTGCATATACACATTGTTGCATATACACATTGTTGCATGTTGCATATACACATAGTTGCATGTTGCATATACACAGTGTTGCATGTTGCATATACACATTGTTGCATATACACATTGTTGCATATACATATTGTTGCATGTTGTATATACACATTGTTGCATGTTGCATGTACACATTGTTGCATGTTGCATATACACATTGTTGCATATAAACATTGTTGCGTGTTGCATATACACATTGTTGCATGTTGCATATACACATTGTTGCATGTTGCATATACACATTGTTGCATGTTGCATATACACATTGTTGCATGTTGCATATACACATTGTTGCATGTTGCATATACACATTGTTGCATGTTGCATATACACATTGTTGCATTGTTGCATATACACATTGTTGCGTGTTGCATATACACATTGTTGCATGTTGCATATACACATTGTTGCATGTTGCATATACACATTGTTGCATGTTGCATATACACATTGTTGCATATACACATTGTTTCATGTTGCATATACACATTGTTGCATGTTGCATATACACATTGTTGCATGTTGCATATACACATTGTTGCATATACACATTGTTGCATGTTGCATATACACATTGTTGCATGTTGCATATACACATTGTTGCATATACATATTGTTGCATGTTGCATATACACATTGTTGCGTATACATATTGTTGCATGTTGTATATACACATTGTTGCATGTTGCATATACACATTGTTGCATGTTGCATATACACATTGTTGCATATACACATTGTTGCGTGTTGCATATACACAGTGTTGCATGTTGCATATACACATTGTTGCATATATACATTGTTGCATGTTGCATATACACATTGTTGCGTGTTGCATATACACATTGTTGCATATACACATTGTTGCATATACACAATGTTGCATGTTGCATATACATATTGTTGCATATACATATTGTTGCATGTTGTATATACACATTGTTGCATGTTGCATATACACATTGTTGCATATATAAATTGTTGCATGTTGCATATACACATTGTTGCATGTTGCATATACACATTGTTGCATGTTGCATATACACATTGTTGCATATACACATTGTTGCATGTTGCATATACATAGTGTTGCATGTTGCATACACACATTGTTGCATATACACATTGTTGCATATACACATTGTTGCATGTTGCATATACACATTGTTGCATGTTGCATATACACATTGTTGCATGTTGCATATACACATTGTTGCATATACACATTGTTGCATATACATATTGTTGCATGTTGTATATACACATTGTTGCATGTTCATGTACACATTGTTGCATGTTGCATATACACATTGTTGCATATACATATTGTTGCATGTTGTATATACACATTGTTGCATGTTGCATATACACATTGTTGCATATATACACATGTTGCATATACACATTGTTGCATGTTGCATATACACATTGTTGCATGTTGCATATACACGTTGCATGTTGCATATACACATTGTTGCATGTTGCATATACACATTGTTGCATGTTGCATATACACATTGTTGCATATACACATTGTTGCATATACACATTGTTGCATGTTGCATATACACATTGTTGCATATACATATTGTTGCATGTTGCATATACACATTGTTGCATATACATATTGTTGCATATACACCTTGTTGCATGATGCATATACACATTGTTGCATGTTGCATATACACATTGTTGCATATACACATTGTTGCGTGTTGCATATACACATTGTTGCATGTTGCATATACACATTGTTGCATGTTTCATATACACATTGTTGCATATTCACATTGTTGCATGTTGCATATACATATTGATGCATGTTGCATATACACATTGTTGCATGTTGCATATACACATTGTTGCATGTTGCATATACACATTGTTGCATATACACATTGTTGCATGTTGCATATACACATTGTTGCATGTTGCATATACACATTGTTGCATATACAAATTGTTGCATCTTGCATATACACATTGTTGCATGTTGCATATACACATTGTTGCGTGTTGCATATACACATTGTTGCATATACACATTGTTGCATATACACATTGTTGCATGTTGCATATACACAGTGTTGCATGTTGCATATACACGTTGTTGCATATATACATTGTTGCATGTTGCATATACACATTGTTGCGTGTTGCATATACACATTGTTGCATATACACATTGTTGCATATACACATTGTTGCATGTTGCATATACCTATTGTTGCATATACATATTGTTGCATGTTGTATATACACATTGTTGCATGTTGCATATACACATTGTTGCATATATAAATTGTTGCATGTTGCATATACACATTGTTGCATGTTGCATATATACATTGTTGCATGTTGCATATACACATTGTTGCATATACACATTGTTGCATGTTGCATATACACATTGTTGCATGTTGCATATACACATGGTTGCATATACACATTGTTGCATGTTGCATATACATATTGTTGCATGTTGCATACACACATTGTTGCATATACACATTGTTGCATATACACATTGTTGCATGTTGCATATACACATTGTTGCATGTTGCATATACACATTGTGGCATGTTGCATGTACACATTGTTGCATGTTGCATATACACATTGTTGCATATACACATTGTTGCATATACACATTGTTGCATGTTGCATATACATAATGTTGCATGTTGCATACACACATTGTTGCATATACACATTGTTGCATATACACATTGTTGCATGTTGCATATACACATTGTTGCATGTTGCATATACACATTGTTGCATGTTGCATATACACATAGTTGCATGTTGCATATACACATTGTTGCATATACACATTGTTGCATATACATATTGTTGCATGTTGTATATACACATTGTTGCATGTTCATGTATACATTGTTGCATGTTGCATATACACATTGTTGCATATACACATTGTTGCATGTTGCATATACATATTGTTGCATGTTGCATACACACATTGTTGCATATACACATGGTTGCATATACACATTGTTGCATGTTGCATATACACATTGTTGCATGTTGCATATACACATTGTGGCATGTTGCATATACACATTGTTGCATGTTGCATATACACATTGTTGCATATACACATTGTTGCATATACATATTGTTGCATGTTGTATATACACATTGTTGCATGTTCATGTACACATTGTTGCATGTTGCATATACACATTGTTGCATATACACATTGTTGCGTGTTGCATATACACATTGTTGCATGTTGCATATACACATTGTTGCATGTTGCATATACACATTGTTGCATGTTGCATATACACATTGTTGCATGTTACATATACACATTGTTGCATGTTGCATATACACATTGTTGCATATACACATTGTTGCATGTTGCATATACACATTGTTGCATATACATATTGTTGCCATGTTGCATATACACATTGTTGCATATACATATTGTTGCATGTTGTATATACACATTGTTGCATGTTGCATATACACATTGTTGCATGTTGCATATACACATTGTTGCATGTTGCATATACACATTGTTGCATATACACATTGTTGCATGTTGCATATACACATTGTTGCATGTTGCATATACACATTGTTGCATGTTGCATATACACATTGTTGCATATACACATTGTTGCATGTTGCATATACACATTGTTGCATATGCACATTGTTGCATATACATATTGTTGCATGTTGCATATACACATTGTCGCATATACATATTGTTGCATGTTGTATATACACATTGTTGCATGTTGCATATACACATTGTTGCATGTTGCATATACACATTGTTGCATATACATATTGTTGCATGTTGCATATACACATTGTTGCATATACATATTGTTGCATGTTGTATATACACATTGTTGCATGTTGCATATACACATTGTTGCATGTTGCATATACACATTGTTGCATATACACATTGTTGCGTGTTGCATATACACATTGTTGCATGTTGCATATACACATTGTTGCATGTTGCATATACACATTGTTGCATGTTGCATATACACATTGTTGCATATACACATTGTTTCATGTTGCATATACACATTGTTGCATGTTGCATATACACATTGTTGCATGTTGCATATACACATTGTTGCATATACACATTGTTGCATGTTGCATATACACATTGTTGCATGTTGCATATACACATTGTTGCATATACATATTGTTGCATGTTGCATATACACATTGTTGCGTATACATATTGTTGCATGTTGTATATACACATTGTTGCATGTTGCATATACACATTGTTGCATGTTGCATATACACATTGTTGCATATACACATTGTTGCGTGTTGCATATACACAGTGTTGCATGTTGCATATACACATTGTTGCATATATACACATTGTTGCATATACACATTGTTGCATGTTGCATATACACATTGTTGCATGTTGCATATACACATTGTTGCATATACACATTGTTGCATGTTGCATATACATATTGTTGCATATACATATTGTTGCATGTTGTATATACACATTGTTGCATGTTGCATATACACATTGTTGCATATATAAATTGTTGCATGTTGCATATACACATTGTTGCATGTTGCATATACACATTGTTGCATGTTGCATATACACATTGTTGCATATACACATTGTTGCATGTTGCATATACATAATGTTGCATGTTGCATACACACATTGTTGCATATACACATTGTTGCATATACACATTGTTGCATGTTGCATATACACATTGTTGCATGTTGCATATACACATTGTTGCATGTTGCATATACACATTGTTGCATATACACATTGTTGCATATACATATTGTTGCATGTTGTATATACACATTGTTGCATGTTCATGTATACATTGTTGCATGTTGCATATACACATTGTTGCATATACATATTGTTGCATGTTGTATATACATTGTTGCATGTTCATGTATACATTGTTGCATGTTGCATATACACATTGTTGCATATACATATTGTTGCATGTTGTATATACACATTGTTGCATGTTGCATATACACATTGTTGCATATATAAATTGTTGCATGTTGCATATACACATTGTTGCATGTTGCATATACACATTGTTGCATGTTGCATAGACACATTGTTGCATATACACATTGTTGCATGTTGCATATACATATTGTTGCATGCTGCATACACACATTGTTGCATATACACATTGTTGCATATACACATTGTTGCATATACACATTGTTGCTGTTGCATATACACATTGTTGCATGTTGCATATACACATTGTTGCATGTTGCATATACACATTGTTGCATATACACATTGTTGCATATACATATTGTTGCATGTTGCATATACACATTGTTGCATGTTGCATATACACATTGTTGCATGTTGCATATACACATTGTTTCATATACACATTGTTGCATGTTGCATATACACATTGTTGCATGTTGCATATACACATTGTTGCATGTTGCATATACACATTGTTGCATGTTGCATATACACATTGTTGCATATACACATTGTTGCATGTTGCATATACACATTGTTGCATGTTGCATATACACATTGTTGCATATACATATTGTTGCCATGTTGCATATACACATTGTTGCATATACATATTGTTGCATGTTGTATATACACATTGTTGCATGTTGCATATACACATTGTTGCATGTTGCATATACACATTGTTGCATGTTGCATATACACATTGTTGCATATACACATTGTTGCATGTTGCATATACACATTGTTGCATGTTGCATATACACATTGTTGCATGTTGCATATACACATTGTTGCATATACACATTGTTGCATGTTGCATATACACATTGTTGCATGTTGCATATACACATTGTTGCATATACATATTGTTGCATGTTGCATATACACATTGTTGCATATACATATTGTTGCATGTTGTATATACACATTGTTGCATGTTGCATATACACATTGTTGCATGTTGCATACACACATTGTTGCATATACATATTGTTGCATGTTGCATATACACATTGTTGCATATACATATTGTTGCATGTTGTATATACACATTGTTGCATGTTGCATATACACATTGTTGCATGTTGCATATACACATTGTTGCATATACACATTGTTGCGTGTTGCATATACACATTGTTGCATGTTGCATATACACATTGTTGCATGTTGCATATACACATTGTTGCATGTTGCATATACACATTGTTGCATATACACATTGTTTCATGTTGCATATACACATTGTTGCATGTTGCATATACACATTGTTGCATGTTGCATATACACATTGTTGCATATACACATTGTTGCATGTTGCATATACACATTGTTGCATGTTGCATATACACATTGTTGCATATACATATTGTTGCATGTTGCATATACACATTGTTGCGTATACATATTGTTGCATGTTGTATATACACATTGTTGCATGTTGCATATACACATTGTTGCATGTTGCATATACACATTGTTGCATATACACATTGTTGCGTGTTGCATATACACATTGTTGCATGTTGCATATACACATTGTTGCATGTTTCATATACACATTGTTGCATATTCACATTGTTGCATGTTGCATATACATATTGTTGCATGTTGCATATACACATTGTCGCATATACATATTGTTGCATGTTGTATATACACATTGTTGCATGTTGCATATACACATTGTTGCATGTTGCATATACACATTGTTGCATATACATATTGTTGCATGTTGCATATACACATTGTTGCATATACATATTGTTGCATGTTGCATATACACATTGTTGCATGTGCATATACACATTGTTGCATGTTGCATATACACATGTTGCATATACACATGTTGCATGTTGCATATACACATTGTTGCATGTTGCATATACACATTGTTGCATGTTGCATATACACATTGTTGCATGTTGCATATACACATTGTTGCATATACACATTGTTTCATGTTGCATATACACATTGTTGCATGTTGCATATACACATTGTTGCATGTTGCATATACACATTGTTGCATATACACATTGTTGCATGTTGCATATACACATTGTTGCATGTTGCATATACACATTGTTGCATATACATATTGTTGCATGTTGCATATACACATTGTTGCGTATACATATGTTGCATGTTGTATATACACATTGTTGCATGTTGCATATACACATTGTTGCATGTTGCATATACACATTGTTGCATATACACATTGTTGCATGTTGCATATACACATTGTTGCATGTTGCATATACACATTGTTGCATATATACATTGTTGCATGTTGCATATACACATTGTTGCATGTTGCATATACACATTGTTGCATGTTGCATATACACATTGTTGCATGTTGCATATACACATTGTTGCATATAACATTGTTGCATGTTGCATATACACATTGTTGCATGTTGCATATACACATTGTTGCATATACACATTGTTGGTTGCATATACACATTGTTGCATGTTGCATATACACATTGTTGCATGTTGCATATACACATTGTTGCATGTTGCATATACACATTGTTGCATATACACATTGTTGCATGTTGCATATACATATTGTTGCATGTTGCATATACACATTGTTGCATGTTGCATATACATATTGTTGTATGTTTCATATACATAGTGTTGCATGTTGCATATACACATTGTTGCATGTTGCATATACACCTTGTTGCATATACACATTGTTGCATATACACCTTGTTGCATGTTGCATATACACATTGTTGCATGTTGCATATACACAGTGTTGCATGTTGCATATACACAGTGTTGCATGTTGCATATACACATTGTTGTATGTTGCATATACACAGTGTTGCATTTTGCATATACACATTGTTGCATGTTGCATATACACATTGTTGCATGTTGCATATACACATTGTTGCATGTTGCATACACACATTGTTGCATATACATATAGTTGCATGTTGCATATACACATTGTTGCATATACATATTGTTGCATGTTGTATATACACATTGTTGCATGTTGCATATACACATTGTTGCATGTTGCATATACACATTGTTGCATATACACATTGTTGCATGTTGCATATACACATTGTTGTTACAATTGTTGCATGTTGCATATACACATTGTTGCATGTTGCATATACACATTGTTGCATGTTGCATATACACATTGTTGCATATACACATTGTTGCATGTTGCATATACACATTGTTGCATGTTGCATATACACATTGTTGCATATACATTGTTGCATGTTGCATATACACATTGTTGCATGTTGCATATACACATTGTTGCATATACACATTGTTGCATGTTGCATATACACATTGTTGCATATACATATTGTTGCATGTTGTATATACACATTGTTGCATGTTGCATATACACATTGTTGCATATATACATTGTTGCATGTTGCATATACACATTGTTGCATGTTGCATATACACATTGTTGCATGTTGCATATACACATTGTTGCATATATAATTGTTGCATGTTGCATATACACATTGTTGCATGTTGCATATACACATTGTTGCATGTTGCATATACACATTGTTGCATATACACATTGTTGCATGTTGCATATACATATTGTTGCATGTTGCATACACACATTGTTGCATATACACATTGTTGCATATACACTTGTTGCATGTTGCATATACACATTGTTGCATGTTGCATATACACATTGTTGCATGTTGCATATACACATTGTTGCATGTTGCATATACACATTGTTGCATATACACATTGTTGCATATACAATTGTTGCATGTTGTATATACACATTGTTGCATGTTCATGTATACATTGTTGCATGTTGCATATACACATTTTGCATATACATATTGTTGCATGTTGCATATACACATTGTTGCATGTTGCATATACACATTGTTGCATATATAAATTGTTGCATGTTGCATATACACATTGTTGCATGTTGCATATACACATTGTTGCATGTTGCATATACACATTGTTGCATATACACATTGTTGCATGTTGCATATACATATTGTTGCATGTTGCATATACACATTGTTGCATATACACATTGTTGCATATACACATTGTTGCATGTTGCATATACACATTGTTGCATGTTGCATATACACATTGTTGCATATACACATTTTTGCATATACATATTGTTGCATGTTGTATATACACATTGTTGCATGTTCATATACACATTGTTGCATGTTGCATATACACATTGTTGCATATACATATTGTTGCATGTTGTATATACACATTGTTGCATGTTGCATATACACATTGTTGCATATTCACATTGTTGCATGTTGCATATACACATTGTTGCATGTTGCATATACACATTGTTGCATGTTGCATATACACATTGTTGCATATACACATTTTTGCATATACATATTGTTGCATGTTGTATATACACATTGTTGCATGTTCATGTATACATTGTTGCATGTTGCATATACACATTGTTGCATATACATATTGTTGCATGTTGTATATACACATTGTTGCATGTTGCATATACACATTGTTGCATATATAAATTGTTGCATGTTGCATATACACATTGTTGCTTGTTGCATATACACATTGTTGCATGTTGCATAGACACATTGTTGCATATAAACATTGTTGCATGTTGCATATACATATTGTTGCATGCTGCATACACACATTGTTGCATATACACATTGTTGCATATACACATTGTTGCATGTTGCATATACACATTGTTGCATGTTGCATATACACATTGTTGCATATACACATTTTTGCATATACATATTGTTG
>CM026391.1:25772684-25795888 GCA_014843695.1 Archivesica marissinica | reverse complement strand
CTAGAACCATTTTACCAGAAATACCTATATCATTTAATCGTGTCCATAATCTAGAACGATTAAGGAAATCGTAAGCTTTACGGAAGTCTATAAAAGCTGCATAAGTACATTGCTTAAGTTTCTTTCGTGTTTCAACTAAATTAACTAAAGACGAAATTTGATCGGAAGTGCTTCTCTTCTTACGGAAACCATTCTGTTCATCTACCAAAATGCCATTGTCTTCAACCCAAGAACTCAATATATCATTCAATATATTACAGTATATCTTGTATGTTGTACAAGCTAGAGAAATGCCTCTATAAGACATGGGGTCTGTATGATCAGCTGTTGTAGACTTTGGAATTGGATCTATTCCATAATGATGGAGTAATACCATTCTCAAAGCATATATTATATAAGGCATGCAGAAACAATATAGTGGCATCATTTTTTAATACTTCCGATGGAAGTTCGTCTACTCCACAAGCTTTACCACGTTTGACCTTATCTACGGCCTTCTTGACCTCTAACAAAGAAATATGTTCATTAAATGGTACACCATCAATATTATTACTATTTTCAGTAGCCACGGGCTCATTTACACTGTCTTTGTTAAATAAAGAACTGATATCATTCTTCCACTTAAATAGAACATCATCGACACAAGTAGAAGTAGACCCATCTTCTAATGTAACTTTCATCGGTATTTGCTTACTCTTACAATTACCTACGCCAATTTTCCCAATCGACTTCCAGAACTTAGTCTGGTCCACATTACAGTCTGTTAGAAGTTCGTTTTGCATGGAATACCAATACAATCGTTTAGCCTTTTGTACTTCCCGATCAAAAAATTTACGTGCTTGAACATATTCAGTTTTGAATTTTAATTTAGCATTACGATGGGAACAATTTAACCATTTACCTTCCAAAATGCATAGATTAGACCATAAGTTAGTTAAATTTTCACTCCACCAAGATTTACCAGGTTTACGCTTTTTATTCCTGCACCCACTCTTTATAGTTTTGAAAGGAATATCTTTATACATGTTTTGTTTCACTACATTACACAAGTCCTCATATATGAGATCAATATCATTCTGCGAACGTGTACATTGATTACATACAGCGCATATAGAACCGTTTTTGGTGTGAAAACCCAGTCGCGTGTTTGATAATTTCATTCCAATCTTGATCACTTCGTCTACATATTCTGCGCCTCCTGTCAAGAGCAAAATGTCATTTTGTTTTATATACACATTTATGTTTTTGATCATTTACAACGAAATTAGGCTTAAACTTTATTTATTTTACAACGATTGCGAAGCGAGTTTTAACAACTTATATTAATCACTCTCGTTGGCGCGGATGAAAGCGTAAATGTGGTGATTCGTGTGGGAGGAAACCGGAGTTCCCGGAGACAGCCCACATGTCCGATCTGGCGGCCACCGTACAAGTAGGAGGTGCTAGATCAGTGCACGTTCTACATGTAACACCGAGGGCTTGAAGTGTTTCATCGCAAATGGACTGGTTTTTCTTTTTCAGAAACAACGAAAACGAGGTCAATATCCGACTTACGAAATATAATAGACCTCTGTCAATCAAAATAGTAGGTGTGTAAATATATAAAGCAGTTACAGGCATGCACCTAATGCAGTTAGGGAGACATTTTACATCTGTCGTGAATATTAATTAATATAGAAATGTTGGTTCCAATTAACGTCGCCATGACAACGTCGCTGACAACCAATACTAACTATAAGCACGTGTTGACTGACCACTACACTATATAATGCATCGTGGATCTTAATGCTACATACATACAGACGGATCTGTAGTCCAGTGGTATCTCGTTGGACTGGTAATCTAGGGATCGCAGGTTCGATCCCCCGTCTGACCCTAATGAAATAAACAGTCTTTCAGTTGGGACTTTAAACCGATGTCTCGTGTCGGTGCTGTACACAGTGCACGTAAACGAACCAGATGAGAAACTGGAATGGGTCTCTGTGGCACTATTCTCCACAATCTAAAATGACTAATATCTTCAGGAGGCGTCCCTCATATGTGTAACCTGTAGCGAAGATAAATAAACGCAAAACACACAGGTTACATGCATACTACATTGCACCAAATAATCATAAATAGCTAAAACAAGCCAACTGAATCGATGCGCATGTGTATGATTGGTTCTTACAATGAGAGATAGTGGTAATATACAAAACAAATTAACACACTTGTATAACTATGCATACTACACTATATATACTTGTTTGCACAAGAATTGTCAATATTATTATGTTAATGCAAATTGGTTGGGTCACACTTTTTAATAGCATTAGTTATGACCCTACCCAACCGTTTTCAGACTCATGTTATAATTATTAAATCTAAAACAGATATCCGGCAGCATATACAATGTATACTTTACTGTAAATCATCACAGATGGTCACGGGTTCAAGCCCCGCTCAGATCGTGTCTCATTTATATGAAAAAGTTGGCAGTTTCTTACGGAGGTTGGTGCACCCAAGTACTGGTTAACCGCTGGAGCCTTCCCAGGAAAGGTGTTGTTAAGTAAACTGCCCGCCGGCGATATAGCCCGAAATGGTGCTGATACAGGCGTAAAACCCGAAATATAACATATAACATAACTTTACTGTAAATGTGTTATCTTCTAATTAACATGAGTTTGATCAAATCACATTTATCATACGGCAACATAGGCTGCCCGATTAGCGCAGTGGTTAGCGCGCTCGCTTCTCACCAATGCAACCCGGGTTCGATCCTCATACCGGGAAGTATGTGAGATGGTACGATGGTCGCCATATCGGACAGGTGGGTTTTCTCCGGGTACTCCGGTTTCCTCCCACACGAATGACCACATTAACGCTTTCACCCGCGCCAACGAGAGTGATTAATATAAGTTGTTAAAACTTGCTTCGCAATTGTTGTAAAATAAATAAAGTTTAAACATCTGGTTAGGGAACAACAATACAAACAAAGGATTCCAACTAATATGACCATTTCGGGATAAATCGGACTATCTGTCATGGGAGGTAATACCAGCAATGTCTCTCATTAGCTATACAATAGAGTATACCGTAACGGCGTTACTTCTGCTTTTCGAAATAATTACATATTTAAGCCATGATAGTTTTGTTAAACCGCATGCGTTAAAAAAAAAGTTGAGCATGTACATACTTTTGAAGCCTACAATCACACATTTCTTGGTTTTCCTTTCGATTGTATTGCTGGCGAGTCGTGTTACAAGTCGCTTGTAGCTGAATTCCTGCATCAATTTTACAAGTACCATGGACCGTCGTACACGAGTAGTCTTCAAATAAATATGTATATAGTAGAACACGTACAGATGCAAACATATTAAAGACATATTACTATTCAAAATGATATTCACAATTTCTAAACAGATTATTATCATGCATTGTTTTCATTGCAACACGTATTATGCATTGTTTTCATTGCAACACGTATTATGCATTGTTTTCATTGCAACACGTATTATGCATTGTTTTCATTGCAACACGTATTATGCATTGTTTTCATTGCAACACGTATCATGCATTGTTTTCATTGCAACACGTATTATGCATTGTTTTCATTGCAACACGTATTATGCATTGTTTTCATTGCAACACGTATTATGCATTGTTTTCATTGCAACACGTATTATGCATTGTTTTCATTGCAACACGTATTATGCATTGTTTTCATTGCAACACGTATTATGCATTGTTTTCATTGCAACACGTATTATGCATTGTTTTCATTGCAACACGTAGTATGCATTGTTTTCATTGCAACACGTATTATGCATTGTTTTCATTGCAACACGTATTATGCATGTGTTTCATTGCAACACGTATTATGCATTGTTTTCATTGCAACACGTATTATGCATTGTTTTCATTGCAACACGTATTATGCATTGTTTTCATTGCAACACGTATTATGCATTGTTTTCATTGCAACACGTATTATGCATTGTTTTCATTGCAACACGTATTATGCATTGTTTTTCATTGCAACACGTATTATGCATTGTTTTCATTGCAACACGTATTATGCATTGTTTTCATTGCAACACGTATTATGCATTGTTTTTCATTGCAACACGTATTATGCATTGTTTTCATTGCAACACGTATTATGCATTGTTTTCATTGCAACACGTATTATGCATTGTTTTCATTGCAACACGTATTATGCATTGTGTTTCATTGCAACACGTATTATGCATTGTGTTTCATTGCAACACGTATTATGCATTGTGTTTCATTGCAACACGTATTATGCATTGTGTTTCATTGCAACACGTATTATGCATTGTTTTCATTGCAACACGTATTATGCATTGTGTTTCATTGCAACACGTATTATGCATTGTTTTCATTGCAACACGTATTATGCATTGTGTTTCATTGCAACACGTATTATGCATTGTTTTCATTGCAACACGTATTATGCATTGTTTTCATTGCAACACGTATTATGCATTGTTTTCATTGCAACACGTATTATGCATTGTTTTCATTGCAACACGTATTATGCACGTGTTTCATTGCAACACGTATTATGCATGTTTTCATTGCAACACGTATTATGCATTGTTTTCATTGCAACACGTATTATGCATTGTTTTCATTGCAACACGTATTATGCACGTGTTTCATTGCAACACGTATCATGCATTGTTTTCATTGCAACACGTATTGCATGTGTTTCATTGCAACACGTATTATGCATGTGTTTCATTGCAACACGTATTATGCATGTGTTTCATTGCAACACGTATTATGCATGTGTTTCATTGCAACACGTATTATGCATGTGTTTCATTGCAACACGTATTATGCATGTGTTTTCATTGCAACACGTATTATGCATTGTTTTCATTGCAACACGTATTATGCATTGTTTTCATTGCAACACGTATTATGCATTGTTTTCATTGCAACACGTATTATGCATTGTTTTCATTGCAACACGTATTATGCATTGTTTTCATTGCAACACGTATTATGCATTGTTTTCATTGCAACACGTATTATGCATTGTTTTCATTGCAACACGTATTATGCATGTGTTTCATTGCAACACGTATTATGCATTGTTTTCATTGCAACACGTATTATGCATTGTTTTCATTGCAACACGTATTATGCATTGTTTTCATTGCAACACGTATTATGCATTGTTTTCATTGCAACACGTATTATGCATTGTTTTCATTGCAACACGTATTATGCATTGTTTTCATTGCAACACGTATTATGCATTGTTTTCATTGCAACACGTATTATGCATTGTTTTCATTGCAACACGTATTATGCATTGTTTTCATTGCAACACGTATTATGCATTGTTTTCATTGCAACACGTATTATGCATTGTTTCATTGCAACACGTATTATGCATTGTTTTCATTGCAACACGTATTATGCATTGTTTTCATTGCAACACGTATTATGCATTGTTTCATTGCAACACGTATTATGCATTGTTTTCATTGCAACACGTATTATGCATTGTTTTCATTGCAACACGTATTATGCATTGTTTTCATGTGTTTCGGTAAAGAAATCAACCGTTTTAACTATTTGCATTCTGGGTAAAATAAAGTCTTTAAATAGTTCAAATAATTGTAGCAGATGGCAATTTATTAATTTCCTTTTCTTATTTGTATCTGAAAGCTCCTTTAAAAAAGTTTAAATTTTAAAAGTTTTGTTTAAACTTTATTTATTTTACAACGATTGCGAAGCAAGTTTTAACAACTTATATTAATCACGCTCGTTGGTGCGGCTGAAAGCGTAAATGTGGTAATTCATGTGGGAGGAAACCGGAGTACCCGGAGAAAACCCACCTGTCCGAGTTGGCGACCACCGTACCATCTCACATGCTTCCCGGTCCGAGGATTGAACCCGGGTTGCATTGGTGAGAAGCGAGCGCGCTAACCACTGCGCTAATCTGAAAGCTCCGGAAATATATCATGGACTGTAGAAAATACAGTGAGCCAGCTCATCAGGACATGCACTTTTTGCCAGTAATATTACTTATTTTTCGACAAAATTACACATTTTGATAAATGAACTTGTCCAAATGTAATTTTCTTATTAATTTATTGGTCGAAATATATGATGGACCAGTCCATGCCAATTACTTGGTGTTGAATGGATTAATGAAAGAGTACTACAAATTGGCAGAATTGTCACTACCTTCAGGTAAAAGAAGCATAGATTTAGAATAATATTTTCTGTCCTAAGCTTATAATTGAACCTTGCAAAGTTAATTTGGGTTTCAGTTAATTGCCTCTTATATTTACCGTAGTTATCTCATTCCTTCTCGTACCCACCCTTTTGGCAAGTCAAGATGGCGGTCATATGTCGACTTTCGAGGAATGTCCTTAAGTACGAAACGGTTACTCCCAACCCCCTAACACCATGACTTATCAAGCCACTGTGAGTTTACCAAATTCGCAGGTTAACGCTTAGTCTGGATTCCAGTCTATCGACTTTTCAATTCGTTACTTCTGGCATTGTTGATTCAGAAACTCGATACGGCTCATTAACTGTTTGGGTGTTAAATAAATATATATAGACGATGGACACGGCAAGATATAGCAACGCCTGTTCCCAGGCTACTTAGCACTCTGCTACTCGAAGTACCATTGCATCTACAAGTGTTCAGTGTCTGAACACTGCGGTTGAAAGGTTGATCTGAAAAAAGTGAAAATTTTAAATATCCCAAGACCTATGCCAGAACGTATTGCATTCCCCATGTTCATGCCTTAATTTTACAAACCTGTGCAAATCGATGCTCTTCTTCCTCGTCATTTCTATTGTTAACGAATATGGAGTAATCAGAGAGGGGCCTAGAATATACAATATGGAGTTATCAGACAGCGACGTGAAATATACAATGTGGTGTAGTCAGACAGCGACTTGAAATATACAATATGGAGTTATCAGACAGCGACGTGAAATATACAATATGGTGTAGTCAGACAGCGACGTGAAATATACAATATGGTGTAGTCAGACAGCGACGTGAAATATACAATATGGAGTAGTCAGACAGCGACGTGAAATATACAATATGAAGTAGTCAGACAGCGACGTGAAATATACAATATGAAGTAGTCAGACAGCGACGTGAAATATACAATATGGTGTAGTCAGACAGCGACGTGAAATATACAATATGGAGTAGTCAGACAGCGACGTGAAATATACAATATGGAGTAGTCAGACAGCGACGTGAAATATACAAGACGGTGTAGTCAGACAGCGACGTGAAATATACAAGACGGTGTAGTCAGACAGCGACGTGAAATATACAATGTGGTGTAGCCAGACAGCGACGTGAAATATACAATATGGTGTAGTCAGACAGCGACGTGAAATATACAATATGGTGTAGCCAGACAGCGACGTGAAATATACAATATGGTGTAGTCAGACAGCGACGTCAAATATACAATATGGAGTTATCAGACAGCGACGTGAAATATACAAGATGAAGTAGTCAGACAGCGACGTGAAATATACAAGATGAAATAGTCAGACAGCGACGTGACATATACAATATGGTGTAGTCAGACAGCGACGTGAAATATACAATATGGTGTAGTCAGAGAGCGACGTGAAATATACAAGATGGAGTAGTCAGACAGCGACGTGAAATATACAATATGGAGTAGTCAGACAGCGACGTGAAATATACAAGATGAAATAGTCAGACAGCGACGTGAAATATACAATATTGAGTAGTCAGACAGCGACGTGAAATATACAATATGGTGTAGTCAGACAGCGACGTGAAATATACAATATGGTGTAGTCAGACAGCGACGTGAAATATACAATATGGAGTAGTCAGACAGCGACGTGAAATATACAATATGGTGAAGTCAGACAGCGACGTGAAATATACAAGATGAAATAGTCAGACAGCGACGTGAAATATACAATATTGAGTAGTCAGACAGCGACGTGAAATATACAATATGGTGTAGTCAGAGAGCGACGTGAAATATACAATATGGAGTAGTCAGACAGCGACGTGAAATATACAATATGGTGTAGTCAGACAGCGACGTGAAATATACAATATGGAGTTATCAGACAGCGACGTGAAATATACAAGATGAAATAGTCAGACAGCGACGTGAAATATACAATATGGAGTAGTCAGACAGCGACGTGAAATATACAAGTTGGAGTATAGTCAGAGAGCGACGTGAAATATACAATATGGAGTAGTCAGACAGCGACGTGAAATATACAAGTTGGAGTATAGTCAGAGAGCGACGTGAAATATACAAGATGAAATAGTCAGACAGCGACGTGAAATATACAATATGGAGTAGTCAGACAGCGACGTGAAATATACAAGATGGAGTAGTCAGACAGCGACGTGAAATATACAAAATGGAGTAGTCAGACAGCGACGTGAAATATACAAGATGAAGTAGTCAGACAGCGACGTGAAATATACAAGATGAAGTAGTCAGACAGCGACGTGAAATATACAATATGAAGTAGTCAGACAGCGACGTGAAATATACAAGATGAAATAGTCAGACAGCGACGTGAAATATACAAAATGAAATAGTCAGACAGCGACGTGAAATATACAAGATGAAGTAGTCAGACAGCGACGTGAAATATACAATATGAAGTAGTCAGACAGCGACGTGAAATATACAATATGGTGTAGTCAGACAGCGACGTGAAATATACAATATGGTGTAGTCAGACAGCGACGTGAAATATACAATATGGAGTAGTCAGACAGCGACGTGAAATATACAAGATGAAATAGTCAGACAGCGACGTGAAATATACAATATGGTGTAGTCAGACAGCGACGTGAAATATACAATGTGGTGTAGTCAGACAGCGACGTGAAATATACAATATGGAGTAGTCAGACAGCGACGTGAAATATACAAAATGGAGTAGTCAGACAGCGACGTGAAATATACAATATGGTGTAGTCAGACAGCGACGTGAAATATACAATATGGTGTAGTCAGACAGCGACGTGAAATATACAATATGGTGTAGTCAGACAGCGACGTGAAATATACAAGATGAAATAGTCAGACAGCGACGTGAAATATACAATATTGAGTAGTCAGACAGCAATGTGAAATATACAATATGGTGTAGTCAGACAGCGACGTGAAATATACAATATTGAGTAGTCAGACAGCGACGTGAAATATACAATATTGAGTAGTCAGACAGCGACGTGAAATATACAAGATGAAATAGTCAGACAGCGACGTGAAATATACAAAATGAAATAGTCAGACAGCGACGTGAAATATACAAGATGAAGTAGTCAGACAGCGACGTGAAATATACAATATGAAGTAGTCAGACAGCGACGTGAAATATACAATATGGTGTAGTCAGACAGCGACGTGAAATATACAATATGGTGTAGTCAGACAGCGACGTGAAATATACAATATGGAGTAGTCAGACAGCGACGTGAAATATACAAGATGAAATAGTCAGACAGCGACGTGAAATATACAATATGGTGTAGTCAGACAGCGACGTGAAATATACAATGTGGTGTAGTCAGACAGCGACGTGAAATATACAATATGGAGTAGTCAGACAGCGACGTGAAATATACAAAATGGAGTAGTCAGACAGCGACGTGAAATATACAATATGGTGTAGTCAGACAGCGACGTGAAATATACAATATGGTGTAGTCAGACAGCGACGTGAAATATACAATATGGTGTAGTCAGACAGCGACGTGAAATATACAAGATGAAATAGTCAGACAGCGACGTGAAATATACAATATTGAGTAGTCAGACAGCAATGTGAAATATACAATATGGTGTAGTCAGACAGCGACGTGAAATATACAATATTGAGTAGTCAGACAGCGACGTGAAATATACAATATTGAGTAGTCAGACAGCGACGTGAAATATACAATATGGTGTAGTCAGACAGCGACGTGAAATATACAATATGGTGTAGTCAGAGAGCGACGTGAAATATACAATATGGTGTAGTCAGAGAAGACTGAACACACTCGATATTTGATTCGTTTAGTAAAAATCTTGGGTCCTAGATATATATATATATATAGATGTATAATGTCAATCATATAGATCATGCTTTAGTCCAAATCAGACATTACTCTGTAGCAAAGAATTGTCTGTCGAACATTTTACAAACTGTAAGCATTCCAAAAAGCGAAACGACATTTATGCTAATGAACCATTCAGCGAGTTTGTGTGTAGCTCTATATTAGTTTTAATTAGTTTTGAATACTAGTAATATGATCGAACAGATTAATACTATACGGTGTCTTCCATTACAATGACAGTTTAGTGGTTGCTTTTCGGGCGCCTTTACTACCAGTACGTTGATTATCTCAATGTCGTTCGAACACTGAATCAACAGTCACCATCAGTACTCCCAGTACGTTGATTATCTCAATGTCGTTCGGACACTGAATCAACATTCACCATCAGTACTCCCAGTACGTTGATTATCTCAATGTCGTTCGAACACTGAATCAACATTCACCATCAGTACACCCAGTACGTTGATTATCTCAATGTCGTTCGGACACTGAATCAACATTCACCATCAGTACACCCAGTACGTTGATTATCTCAATGTCGTTCGGACACTGAATCAACATTCACCATCAGTACACCCAGTACGTTGATTATCTCAATGTCGTTCGAACACTGAATCAACATTCACCATCAGTACTCCCAGTACTTTGATTATCTCAATCTGGTTCGGACACTGAATCAACATTCACCATCAGTACACCCAGTACGTTGATTATCTCAATGTCGTTCGAACACTGAATCAACATTCACCATCAGTACACCCAGTACGTTGATTATCTCAATGTCGTTCGGACACTGAATCAACATTCACCATCAGTACACCCAGTACGTTGATTATCTCAATGTCGTTCGAACACTGAATCAACATTCACCATCAGTACACCCAGTACGTTGATTATCTCAATGTCGTTCGAACACTGAATCAACATTCACCATCAGTACACCCAGTACGTTGATTATCTCAATGTCGTTCGAACACTGAATCAACATTCACCATCAGTACACCCAGTACGTTGATTATCTCAATGTCGTTCGGACACTGAATCAACATTCACCATCAGTACACCCAGTACGTTGATTATCTCAATGTCGTTCGGACACTGAATCAACATTCACCATCAGTACACCCAGTACGTTGATTATCTCAATTGGTTCGGACACTGAATCAACATCACATCAGTACACCCAGTACGTTGATTATCTCATGTGTTCGAACACTGAATCAACATTCACCATCAGTACTCCCAGTACTTTGATTATCTCAATCTGGTTCGGACACTGAATCAACAGCCACCATCACTACTTCCAGAACGTTGATCTCCGTATATGCCATCACTGTATACATGTGTTCAAGGTTTCACCCTAATATCACCACAGAACGGGATCATATATATATATATGGATATCCATAAGTCAATGTTTAAATAAATAATGCTAAAAGAGTGTTTATAATATACAGAGTGAGAATCTAGTGACTCCTGATACAACTGTACGCGGACAACTTCATCTATCAATATATAGCTTTACTGCCTGTACTATAAATGTACACGGAGTACTTCATTTATGATACAAGTTCACAATTATACATAGTTTTACTATGTGTGCATACAGATACAACTGTACACGGAGTACTTCATTTATGATACAAGTTCACAATTATACATAGTTTTACTATGTGTGCATACATATACAACTGTACACGGAGTACTTCATTTGTAATACAAGATCAAACGTATACATAGCTTTACTGAGTGTATACATACCTGTACAACTGTGCACGGAGTACTTCAGCTATGATGCATGTTCGCAATGCTATATATTTACCCGACGCTTGCAAACTACAACTCACCCTTTATCCATGCATTTCGTCAATGTTAGAATCCATTTGCTATTTATTACTACGGCGCTACAAACATGTACTCCCAGCTTCTCTATCCGCCCTCTGTATATGATATCGTCCTTTGCTGACGTAACAATATGGAGAGCTGCAATGACTGGAAATACCAGCATGATTTTAGCGTACAACAGAACAGAACCACAGGCACTAGGCGTAGACCTAGTACACAATAAAAGAGAACATACCGCCCCCGCCCCACCTCGGACCAGTGATCTTCACCATATGTCTACAGAAATGGAAAATTTGCACACACAAAAAGGTCTTATACCAACATGAATGTGCGCACTATACAAATAATGCACATATTTATGATACTACCCCCGTGTACTCTAGTAATCATACTATGATATGTGTATTAGTAGGTTCATGCCGAGTGCCTGTTAACAGAACACAGACGCTTGGTGAATGGTCCATTTTGTAAAAAGTTCCCATTCAATACAGCACGTTAAACACTCCCCTATTAACCCCCCCCCTACTAGCCACGCCATAGTTAGTTTAGTTTATGCAAATTTATTTGAGCCCGATGCGAAACTAGTTCTTACAACTTATATTAATCACTCTCCAGACCTCATTCCTGATGAGAAGAGGCAATGTGGAATGTAAATGCCTTGCCTAAGGGAACAATCGTAACGGCTCCAGCGGGGCTCGAATTCCGGGCCTTTCGCACCTGCAGTCATAATTGACAGTCTTTTATTATGGGGATGGATGGTTTGGTTACGTTTATAAGCTTGCCGAAGTATAAAGTGCTGTATTGTGATTAACCCTTTCCTTCATAGAGATTTAGGTTAATATACTACTAACTATATCTCCATACAAACAACAGCCATTTAGCGATCATGCAGTGGATAAGTAGTGGCCATATCTATCCCACCTCCATAGATATTACTTGGACTACATGAGATTCTGGCCTTTATTATGAACATTGATTTGGCTACTACATTGTCAATATTGGTAATGGCGTCAAGAGGTGCTTCTATGAGGGAAAGGGTTAAAACGTGAATTGGGTTACCAACAGTAAATAACTTGAATTTGATTTGAGTTTGTGTATGTCGAACATGTTACAAATGTTAAGCATTCCAAAAAGCTAAATGTCCCAGATGCCAATGGACAATTCGCTAAGTGTATGTGGAACAGAACAGCGTAGACCATACATTTAAAAAAGATGATCCTCAGTCACAATTCAAAACTAGATACTACTACTACGATACTAGTAATAATATAATTAAAATATACCCCGTATAGTATAGCTACTGTAGATTGACCTATCTGTGTTAACAATAGTTATGTGCATACACTTGTAAATAGTTCACATTATTGATATTAGTATTATATATTTATGCACATGTTTCTGATTTAATCAATTCCATTTACATTCGTCAATAAACAAATAGATAATGTTCACCGAAACTCTATGTTTCTTCGTATGGCTGAACTATCTTTGTTAAATGTATTTGTTTAAATACACGTCTAATCTTTATAAATTACGATTCTCAGAATGTCCAAAGTCTCATAGAGACAGTTAATGTGTTCTATATAATCAAATTGAGATACACGCTAAACTCTTCTGGTGGTAGCCTAATTGTGTGCTGTCTAATCAAATTGAGATACACGCTACTCAGTCCCCTAGTGATAGCCTAATTGTGTTCTATATAATCAAATTGAGATACACCCTACTCACTCACAGGCGGTAGCCAAATTGTGTTCTATATAATCAAATTGAGATACACCCTACTCACACACAGGCGGTAGCCAAATTGTGTTCTATATAATCATATTAAGATACACACTACTCACTCTCTGGTGGTAGCCTAATTATGTTCTGATTTAGTAAATAATTTCCGATTCTTCTATGCATGATCGAACCGGGGACTCATACATAGTGGCTCCTAAACATATGTGATGTTATCTAATATTACTAAGATGCTACCCACATCAAACCAGTTCGGTTTTTATATTACATAACTGGCCATCTGCAAACTCTGTCCCGATAACTTTACATTTAGTCATTTACGCGCGAAAAGAGAACTAATAATTAAGGCGCGAAAATGATAGCAGACAATTATGCATAATACAATGATATATATAATTATATATTACATGGTAAACAAGTGTCCATATTTAGAAATAGACTAATGTATTTATATAATACATTACTATTTATATATGACAATAATAAACATTTCGTGCAAATATGTGTGGGAGTTTTGCACAATGTACAAAGTATTTTAATTCTAGCTGGAACTGCAACGAAAAGAACAAATCACTTACCGATGAAATAGAAAGGAACAGTCCAAATCATCTTGCGTATAAAAAGAAACTACGTTCAAGTATTGGAATTTATTATGAAGTTATCATATGCCGATGGGGATTTGTTTGATTTTAACACATTGTTGCATGTTGCATATACACCTTGTTGCGTGTTGCATATACACATTGTTGCATATACGCATTGCTGCATATACACATTGTTGCATGTTGCATATACACCTTGTTGCGTTTTGCATATACATATGGTTGCATGTTGCATATACACATTGTTGCATGTTGCATATACACATTGTTGCATGTTGCATATACACATTGTTGCGTGTTGCATATACACATTGTTGCATATACACATTGTTGCATGTTGCATATACACATTGTTGCGTGTTGCATATACACATTGTTGCATGTTGCATATACACATTGTTGCATGTTGCATATACACATTGTTGCGTGTTGCATATACACATTGTTGCATATACACATTGTTGCGTGTTGCATATACACATTGTTGCATGTTGCATATACACATTGTTGCGTGTTGCATATACACATTGTTGCGTGTTGCATATACACATTGTTGCATGTTGCATATACACATTGTTGCGTGTTGCATATACACATTGTTGCGTGTTGCATATACACATTGTTGCATATACAAATTGTTGCATGTTGCATATACACATTGTTGCATGTTGCATATACATATTGTTGCATGTTGCATATACACATTGTTGCATGCTGCATATACATATTGTTGCATGTTTCATATACATATTGTTGCATGTTTCATATACACAGTGTTGCATGTTTCATATACACACTGTTGCATGTTGCATATACACATTGTTGCATATACACATTGTTGCATGTTGCACATACATATTGTTGCTTTTTGCATATACATAGTGTTGCATGTTGATTATACACATTGTTGCATGTTGCATATACACATTGTTGCATGTTGCATATACACATTGTTGCATGTTACATATGTACACTGTTCCGTGTTGCATATACACATTGTTGCATATACACATTGTTGCATGTTGCATATACACATGGTTGCGTGTTGCATATACACATTGTTGCATGTTGCATATACACATTGTTGCATGTTTCATATACACATTGTTGCATATTCACATTGTTGCATGTTGCATATACATATTGTTGCATGTTGCATATACACATTGTTGCATGTTGCATATACACATTGTTGCATGTTGCATATACACATTGTTGCATGTTGCATATACACATTGTTGTATATACACGTTGTTGCATATACACATTGTTGCATGTTGCATATACACATTGTTACATATTCACATTGTTGCATGTTGCATATACATACTGTTGCATGTTGCATATACACATTGTTGCATGTTGCATATACACATTGTTGCATGTTTCAAATACACATTGTTGCATATATACATTGTTGCATGTTGCATATACACATTGTTGCATGTTGCATATACACATTGTTGCATTTTGCATATACACATTGTTGCATGTTTCATATACACATTGTTGCATATTCACATTGTTGCATGTTGCATATACACATTGTTGCATGTTTCATATACACATTGTTGCATGTTGCATATACACATTGTTGCATATACACATTGTTGCATGTTTCATATACACATTGTTGCATATTCACATTGTTGCATGTTGCATATACATATTGTTGCATGTTGCATATACACATTGTTGCGTGTTGCATTAACATATTGTTGCGTGTTGCATATACACATTGCTGCGTGTTGCATATACACATTGTTGCATGTTTCATATACACATTGTTGCATGTTTCATATACACATTGTTGCATATTCACATTGTTGCATGTTGCATATACACATTGTTGCATGTTGCATATACACATTGTTGCATATACACATTGTTGCATGTTGCATATACACATTGTTGCGTGTTGCATATACACATTGTTGCATGTTGCATATACACATTGTTGCGTGTTGCATATACACATTGTTGCGTGTTGCATATACACATTGTTGCATATACACATTGTTGCATGTTGCATATACACATTGTTGTATGTTGCATATACACATTGTTGCATGTTTCATATACACATTGTTGCATGTTGCATATACACATTGTTGCATATACACATTGTTGCATGTTGCATATACACATTGTTGCATGTTTCATATACACATTGTTGCATGTTTCATATACACATTGTTGCATATTCACATTGTTGCATGTTGCATATACATATTGTTGCATGTTGCATATACACATTGTTGCATGTTGCATATACACATTGTTGCATATACACATTGTTGCATGTTGCATATACATATTGTTGCATGTTTCATATACATATTGTTGCATATACACATTGTTGCATGTTGCATATACGTATTGTTGCATATACACATTGTTGCATGTTTCATATACACATTGTTGCATATACACATTGTTGCATGTTGCATATACACATTGTTGCATGTTGCATATACACATGGTTGCATGTTGCATATACATATTGTTGCATGTTGCATATACATAGTGTTGCATGTTGCATATACACATTGTTGCATGTTGCATATACATATTGTTGCATGTTGCATATACACATTGTTGCATGTTGCATATACATATTGTTGCATGTTTCATATACATATTGTTGCATGTTTCATATACACAGTGTTGCATGTTTCATATACACACGGTTGCATGTTGCATATACACATTGTTGCATATACACATTGTTGCATGTTGCACATACATATTGTTGCTTTTTGCATATACATATTGTTTCATGTTACATATGCACATTGTTCCGTGTTGCATATACACATTGTTGCATATACACATTGTTGCATGTTACATATGCATATTGTTCCGTGTTGCATATACACATTGTTGCATGTTGCATATACACATTGTTGCATGTTGCATATACACATTGTTGCATGTTACATATGCACATTGTTCCGTATTGCATATACACATTGTTGCATATACACATTGTTGCATGTTGCATATACACATTGTTGCGTGTTGCATATACACATTGTTGCATGTTGCATATACATTGTTGCATGTTTCATATACACATTGTTGCATATTCACATTGTTGCATGTTGCATATACATATTGTTGCATATACACATTGTTGCGTGTTGCATATACACATTGTTGCATGTTGCATATACACATTGTTGCATGTTGCATATACACATTGTTGTATATACACATTGTTGCATATTCACATTGTTGCATGTTGCATATACATATTGTTGCATGTTGCATATACACATTGTTGCATGTTGCATATACACATTGTTGCATATTCACATTGTTGCATGTTGCATATACATACTGTTGCATGTTGCATATACACATTGTTGCATGTTGCATATACACATTGTTGCATGTTGCATATACACATTGTTGCATATATACATTGTTGCATGTTGCATATACACATTGTTGCATGTTGCATATACACATTGTTGCATGTTGCATATACACATTGTTGCATGTTTCATATACACATTGTTGCATATTCACATTGTTGCATGTTGCATATACACATTGTTGCATGTTGCATATACACATTGTTGCATGTTGCATATACACATTGTTGCATGTTGCATATACACATTGTTGCATGTTTCATATACACATTGTTGCATATTCACATTGTTGCATGTTGCATATACACATTGTTGCATGTTTCATATACACATTGTTGCATGTTGCATATACACATTGTTGCATATACACATTGTTGCATGTTGCATATACACATTGTTGCATATCACATTGTTGCATGTTGCATATACATATTGTTGCATGTTGCATATACACATTGTTGCGTGTTGCATTAACATATTGTTGCGTGTTGCATATACACATTGCTGCGTGTTGCATATACACATTGTTGCATGTTTCATATACACATTGTTGCATGTTTCATATACACATTGTTGCATATTCACATTGTTGCATGTTGCATATACACATTGTTGCATGTTGCATATACACATTGTTGCATATACACATTGTTGCATGTTGCATATACACATTGTTGCGTGTTGCATATACACATTGTTGCATGTTGCATATACACATTGTTGCGTGTTGCATATACACATTGTTGCGTGTTGCATATACACATTGTTGCATATACACATTGTTGCATGTTGCATATACACATTGTTGTATGTTGCATATACACATTGTTGCATGTTTCATATACACATTGTTGCATGTTGCATATACACATTGTTGCATATACACATTGTTGCATGTTGCATATACACATTGTTGCATGTTTCATATACACATTGTTGCATGTTGCATATACACATTGTTGCATATACACATTGTTGCATGTTGCATATACATATTGTTGCATGTTGCATATACACATTGTTGCATGTTGCATATACACATTGTTGCATATACACATTGTTGCATATACATATTGTTGCATGTTGCATATACACATTGTTGCATGTTGCATATACACATTGTTGCATGTTGCATATACACATTGTTGCATATACACATTGTTGCATGTTGCATATACACATTGTTGCATGTTGCATATACACATGGTTGCATGTTGCATATACATATTGTTGCATGTTGCATATACATAGTGTTGCATGTTGCATATACACATTGTTGCATGTTGCATATACATATTGTTGCATGTTGCATATACACATTGTTGCATGTTGCATATACATATTGTTGCATGTTTCATATACATATTGTTGCATGTTTCATATACACAGTGTTGCATGTTTCATATACACACGGTTGCATGTTGCATATACACATTGTTGCATATACACATTGTTGCATGTTGCACATACATATTGTTGCTTTTTGCATATACATATTGTTTCATGTTACATATGCACATTGTTCCGTGTTGCATATACACATTGTTGCATATACACATTGTTGCATGTTACATATGCATATTGTTCCGTGTTGCATATACACATTGTTGCATGTTGCATATACACATTGTTGCATGTTGCATATACACATTGTTGCATGTTACATATGCACATTGTTCCGTATTGCATATACACATTGTTGCATATACACATTGTTGCATGTTGCATATACACATTGTTGCGTGTTGCATATACACATTGTTGCATGTTGCATATACACATTGTTGCATGTTTCATATACACATTGTTGCATATTCACATTGTTGCATGTTGCATATACATATTGTTGCATATACACATTGTTGCGTGTTGCATATACACATTGTTGCATGTTGCATATACACATTGTTGCATGTTGCATATACACATTGTTGTATATACACATTGTTGCATATTCACATTGTTGCATGTTGCATATACATATTGTTGCATGTTGCATATACACATTGTTGCATGTTGCATATACACATTGTTGCATATTCACATTGTTGCATGTTGCATATACATACTGTTGCATGTTGCATATACACATTGTTGCATGTTGCATATACACATTGTTGCATGTTTCAAATACACATTGTTGCATATATACATTGTTGCATGTTGCATATACACAGTGTTGCATGTTGCATATACACATTGTTGCATGTTGCATATACACATTGTTGCATGTTTCATATACACATTGTTGCATATTCACATTGTTGCATGTTGCATATACACATTGTTGCATGTTTCATATACACATTGTTGCATGTTGCATATACACATTGTTGCATATACACATTGTTGCATGTTTCATATACACATTGTTGCATATTCACAGTGTTGCATGTTGCATATACATATTGTTGCATGTTGCATATACACATTGTTGCATGTTGCATATACACATTGTTGCGTGTTGCATTAACATATTGTTGCGTGTTGCATATACACATTGCTGCGTGTTGCATATACACATTGTTGCATGTTTCATATACACATTGTTGCATGTTTCATATACACATTGTTGCATATTCACATTGTTGCATGTTGCATATACACATTGTTGCATGTTGCATATACACATTGTTGCATATACACATTGTTGCATGTTGCATATACACATTGTTGCGTGTTGCATATACACATTGTTGCATGTTGCATATACACATTGTTGCAGATTTCATATACACATTGTTGCATATTCACATTGTTGCATGTTGCATATACACATTGTTGCATGTTTCATATACACATTGTTGCATGTTACATATGCACATTGTTCCGTGTTGCATATACACATTGTTGCATATATACATTGTTGCATGTTAAATATACACTGTTGCATGTTGCATATACACATTGTTGCATGTTACATATACACATTGTTGCATGTTGCATATACACAGTGTTGCATGTTGCATATACACATTGTTGTATGTTGCATATACACATTGTTGCATATACACATTGTTGCATGTTGCACATACACATTGTTGCATGTTTCATATACACATTGTTGCATGTTGCATATACACATTGTTGCATATACACATTGTTGCATGTTGCATATACACATTGTTTCATATACACAGTGTTGCATGATACATATACACATTGTTGCATGTTGCATATACACATTGTTGCATGTTGCATATACACATTGTTTCATATACACAGTGTTGCATGTTGCATATACACATTGTTGCATGTTGCATATACACATTGTTTCATATACACAGTGTTGCATGTTGCATATACACATTGTTGGATGTTGCATATACACATTGTTGCATATTCACATTGTTGCATGTTGCATATACATATTGTTGCATATACACATTGTTGCCTGTTGCATATACACATTGTTGCATGTTGCATATACACATTGTTGCATGTTGCATATACACATTGTTGCATGTTGCATATACACATTGTTGTATATACACATTGTTGCATATTCACATTGTTGCATGTTGCATATACATATTGTTGCATGTTGCATATACACATTGTTGCATGTTGCATATACACATTGTTGCATGTTGCATATACACATTGTTGCATGTTGCATATACACATTGTTGTATATACACATTGTTGCATATTCACATTGTTGCATGTTGCATATACATATTGTTGCATGTTGCATATACACATTGTTGCATGTTGCATATACACATTGTTGCATGTTATACACATTGTTGCATGTTGCATATACACATTGTTGTATATACACATTGTTGCATATTCACATTGTTGCATGTTGCATATACACATTGTTGCATGTTGCATATACACATTGTTGCATGTTGCATATACACATTGTTGCATGTTGCATATACACATTGTTGCATTTTGCATATACACATTGTTGCATGTTTCATATACACATTGTTGCATATTCACATTGTTGCATGTTGCATATACACATTGTTGCATGTTTCATATACACATTGTTGCATGTTGCATATACACATTGTTGCATATACACATTGTTGCATGTTTCATATACACATTGTTGCATATTCACATTGTTGCATGTTGCATATACACATTGTTGCATGTTGCATATACACATTGTTGCATATACACATTGTTGCATGTTGCATATACACAGTGTTGCGTGTTGCATATACACATTGTTGCATGTTGCATATGCACATTGTTGCAGATTTCATATACACATTGTTGCATATTCACATTGTTGCATGTTGCATATACACATTGTTACATGTTTCATATACACATTGTTGCATGTTACATATGCACATTGTTCCGTGTTGCATATACACATTGTTGCATATATACATTGTTGCCTGTTAAATATACACTGTTGCATGTTGCATATACACATTGTTGCATGTTACATATACACATTGTTGCATGTTGCATATACACAGTGTTGCATGTTGCATATACACATTGTTGTATGTTGCATATACACATTGTTGCATATACACATTGTTGCATGTTGCACATACACATTGTTGCATGTTTCATATACACATTGTTGCATGTTGCATATACACATTGTTGCATATACACATTGTTGCATGTTGCATATACACATTGTTGCATGTTGCATATACACATTGTTGCATGTTGCATATACACAGTGTTTCATATACACAGTGTTGCATGTTGCATATACACATTGTTGCATGTTGCATATACACATTGTTGCATGTTGCATATACACATTGTTTCATATACACAGTGTTGCATGTTGCATATACACATTGTTGCATGTTGCATATACACATTGTTGCATGTTGCATATACACATTGTTGCATGTTGCATATACACATTGTTGCATGTTGCATATACACATTGTTGCATATTCACATTGTTGCATGTTGCATATACATATTGTTGCATCTACACATTGTTGCCTGTTGCATATAAACATTGTTGCATGTTGCATATACACATTGTTGCATGTTGCATATACACATTGTTGCATGTTGCATATACACATTGTTGTATATACACATTGGTGCATATTCACATTGTTGCATGTTGCATATACATATTGTTGCATGTTGCATATACACATTGTTGCATGTTGCATATACACATTGTTGCATGTTGCATATACACATTGTTGCATGTTGCATATACACATTGTTGTATATACACATTGTTGCATATTCACATTGTTGCATGTTGCATATACATAT
This sequence comes from Archivesica marissinica, assembly GCA_014843695.1. NCBI lineage: Eukaryota > Metazoa > Mollusca > Bivalvia > Venerida > Vesicomyidae > Archivesica > Archivesica marissinica. The sequence goes on along the minus strand of CM026391.1, from coordinate 25,772,975 downwards.
TGTTGCATGTTGCATATACACATTGTTGCATGTTGCATATACACATTGTTGCATGTTGCATATACACATTGTTGCATGTTGCATATACACATTGTTGTATATACACATTGTTGCATATTCACATTGTTGCATGTTGCATATACATATTGTTGCATGTTGCATATACACATTGTTGCATGTTGCATATACACATTGTTGCATGTTGCATATACACATTGTTGCATGTTGCATATACACATTGTTGTATATACACATTGTTGCATATTCACATTGTTGCATGTTGCATATACA
>CM026391.1:25727728-25771684 GCA_014843695.1 Archivesica marissinica | reverse complement strand
CTAGAACCATTTTACCAGAAATACCTATATCATTTAATCGTGTCCATAATCTAGAACGATTAAGGAAATCCTAAGCTTTACGGAAGTCTATAAAAGCTGCATAAGTACATTGCTTAAGTTTCTTTCGTGTTTCAACTAAATTAACTAAAGACGAAATTTGATCGGAAGTGCTTCTCTTCTTACGGAAACCATTCTGTTCATCTACCAAAATGCCATTGTCTTCAACCCAAGAACTCAATATATCATTCAATATATTACAGTATATCTTGTATGTTGTACAAGCTAGAGAAATGCCTCTATAAGACATGGGGTCTGTATGATCAGCTGTTGTAGACTTTGGAATTGGATCTATTCCATAATGATGGAGTAATACCATTCTCAAAGCATATATTATATAAGGCATGCAGAAACAATATAGTGGCATCATTTTTTAATACTTCCGATGGAAGTTCGTCTACTCCACAAGCTTTACCACGTTTGACCTTATCTACGGCCTTCTTGACCTCTAACAAAGAAATATGTTCATTAAATGGTACACCATCAATATTATTACTATTTTCAGTAGCCACGGGCTCATTTACACTGTCTTTGTTAAATAAAGAACTGATATCATTCTTCCACTTAAATAGAACATCATCGACACAAGTAGAAGTAGACCCATCTTCTAATGTAACTTTCATCGGTATTTGCTTACTCTTACAATTACCTACGCCAATTTTCCCAATCGACTTCCAGAACTTAGTCTGGTCCACATTACAGTCTGTTAGAAGTTCGTTTTGCATGGAATACCAATACAATCGTTTAGCCTTTTGTACTTCCCGATCAAAAAATTTACGTGCTTGAACATATTCAGTTTTGAATTTTAATTTAGCATTACGATGGGAACAATTTAACCATTTACCTTCCAAAATGCATAGATTAGACCATAAGTTAGTTAAATTTTCACTCCACCAAGATTTACCAGGTTTACGCTTTTTATTCCTGCACCCACTCTTTATAGTTTTGAAAGGAATATCTTTATACATGTTTTGTTTCACTACATTACACAAGTCCTCATATATGAGATCAATATCATTCTGCGAACGTGTACATTGATTACATACAGCGCATATAGAACCGTTTTTGGTGTGAAAACCCAGTCGCGTGTTTGATAATTTCATTCCAATCTTGATCACTTCGTCTACATATTCTGCGCCTCCTGTCAAGAGCAAAATGTCATTTTGTTTTATATACACATTTATGTTTTTGATCATTTACAACGAAATTAGGCTTAAACTTTATTTATTTTACAACGATTGCGAAGCGAGTTTTAACAACTTATATTAATCACTCTCGTTGGCGCGGATGAAAGCGTAAATGTGGTGATTCGTGTGGGAGGAAACCGGAGTTCCCGGAGACAGCCCACATGTCCGATCTGGCGGCCACCGTACAAGTAGGAGGTGCTAGATCAGTGCACGTTCTACATGTAACACCGAGGGCTTGAAGTGTTTCATCGCAAATGGACTGGTTTTTCTTTTTCAGAAACAACGAAAACGAGGTCAATATCCGACTTACGAAATATAATAGACCTCTGTCAATCAAAATAGTAGGTGTGTAAATATATAAAGCAGTTACAGGCATGCACCTAATGCAGTTAGGGAGACATTTTACATCTGTCGTGAATATTAATTAATATAGAAATGTTGGTTCCAATTAACGTCGCCATGACAACGTCGCTGACAACCAATACTAACTATAAGCACGTGTTGACTGACCACTACACTATATAATGCATCGTGGATCTTAATGCTACATACATACAGACGGATCTGTAGTCCAGTGGTATCTCGTTGGACTGGTAATCTAGGGATCGCAGGTTCGATCCCCCGTCTGACCCTAATGAAATAAACAGTCTTTCAGTTGGGACTTTAAACCGATGTCTCGTGTCGGTGCTGTACACAGTGCACGTAAACGAACCAGATGAGAAACTGGAATGGGTCTCTGTGGCACTATTCTCCACAATCTAAAATGACTAATATCTTCAGGAGGCGTCCCTCATATGTGTAACCTGTAGCGAAGATAAATAAACGCAAAACACACAGGTTACATGCATACTACATTGCACCAAATAATCATAAATAGCTAAAACAAGCCAACTGAATCGATGCGCATGTGTATGATTGGTTCTTACAATGAGAGATAGTGGTAATATACAAAACAAATTAACACACTTGTATAACTATGCATACTACACTATATATACTTGTTTGCACAAGAATTGTCAATATTATTATGTTAATGCAAATTGGTTGGGTCACACTTTTTAATAGCATTAGTTATGACCCTACCCAACCGTTTTCAGACTCATGTTATAATTATTAAATCTAAAACAGATATCCGGCAGCATATACAATGTATACTTTACTGTAAATCATCACAGATGGTCACGGGTTCAAGCCCCGCTCAGATCGTGTCTCATTTATATGAAAAAGTTGGCAGTTTCTTACGGAGGTTGGTGCACCCAAGTACTGGTTAACCGCTGGAGCCTTCCCAGGAAAGGTGTTGTTAAGTAAACTGCCCGCCGGCGATATAGCCCGAAATGGTGCTGATACAGGCGTAAAACCCGAAATATAACATATAACATAACTTTACTGTAAATGTGTTATCTTCTAATTAACATGAGTTTGATCAAATCACATTTATCATACGGCAACATAGGCTGCCCGATTAGCGCAGTGGTTAGCGCGCTCGCTTCTCACCAATGCAACCCGGGTTCGATCCTCATACCGGGAAGTATGTGAGATGGTACGATGGTCGCCATATCGGACAGGTGGGTTTTCTCCGGGTACTCCGGTTTCCTCCCACACGAATGACCACATTAACGCTTTCACCCGCGCCAACGAGAGTGATTAATATAAGTTGTTAAAACTTGCTTCGCAATTGTTGTAAAATAAATAAAGTTTAAACATCTGGTTAGGGAACAACAATAAAAACAAAGGATTCCAACTAATATGACCATTTCGGGATAAATCGGACTATCTGTCATGGGAGGTAATACCAGCAATGTCTCTCATTAGCTATACAATAGAGTATACCGTAACGGCGTTACTTCTGCTTTTCGAAATAATTACATATTTAAGCCATGATAGTTTTGTTAAACCGCATGCGTTAAAAAAAAAGTTGAGCATGTACATACTTTTGAAGCCTACAATCACACATTTCTTGGTTTTCCTTTCGATTGTATTGCTGGCGAGTCGTGTTACAAGTCGCTTGTAGCTGAATTCCTGCATCAATTTTACAAGTACCATGGACCGTCGTACACGAGTAGTCTTCAAATAAATATGTATATAGTAGAACACGTACAGATGCAAACATATTAAAGACATATTACTATTCAAAATGATATTCACAATTTCTAAACAGATTATTATCATGCATTGTTTTCATTGCAACACGTATTATGCATTGTTTTCATTGCAACACGTATTATGCATTGTTTTCATTGCAACACGTATTATGCATTGTTTTCATTGCAACACGTATTATGCATTGTTTTCATTGCAACACGTATTATGCATTGTTTTCATTGCAACACGTATTATGCATTGTTTTCATTGCAACACGTATAATGCATTGTTTTCATTGCAACACGTATTATGCATTGTTTTCATTGCAACACGTATTATGCATTGTTTTCATTGCAACACGTATTATGCATTGTTTTCATTGCAACACGTATTATGCATTGTTTTCATTGCAACACGTATTATGCATTGTTTTCATTGCAACACGTATTATGCACGTGTTTCATTGCAACACGTATTATGCATGTTTTCATTGCAACACGTATTATGCATTGTTTTCATTGCAACACGTATTATGCATTGTTTTCATTGCAACACGTATTATGCACGTGTTTCATTGCAACACGTATCATGCATTGTTTTCATTGCAACACGTATCATGCATTGTTTTCATTGCAACACGTATTATGCATTGTTTTCATTGCAACACGTATTATGCACGTGTTTCATTGCAACACGTATCATGCATTGTTTTCATTGCAACACGTATTATGCATGTTTTCATTGCAACACGTATTATGCATTGTTTTCATTGCAACACGTATTATGCATTGTTTTCATTGCAACACGTATTATGCACGTGTTTCATTGCAACACGTATCATGCATTGTTTTCATTGCAACACGTATCATGCATTGTTTTCATTGCAACACGTATTATGCATTGTTTTCATTGCAACACGTATTATGCACGTGTTTCATTGCAACACGTATCATGCATTGTTTTCATTGCAACACGTATTATGCATGTTTTCATTGCAACACGTATTATGCATTGTTTTCATTGCAACACGTATTATGCATTGTTTTCATTGCAACACGTATTATGCACGTGTTTCATTGCAACACGTATTATGCATGTGTTTCATTGCAACACGTATTATGCATGTGTTTCATTGCAACACGTATTATGCATGTGTTTCATTGCAACACGTATTATGCATGTGTTTCATTGCAACACGTATTATGCATGTGTTTTCATTGCAACACGTATTATGCATTGTTTTCATTGCAACACGTATTATGCATGTGTTTTCATTGCAACACGTATTATGCATTGTTTTCATTGCAACACGTATTATGCATTGTTTTCATTGCAACACGTATTATGCATTGTTTTCATTGCAACACGTATTATGCATTGTTTTCATTGCAACACGTATTATGCATTGTTTTCATTGCAACACGTATTATGCATGTGTTTCATTGCAACACGTATTATGCATTGTTTTCATTGCAACACGTATTATGCATTGTTTTCATTGCAACACGTATTATGCATTGTTTTCATTGCAACACGTAGTATGCATTGTTTTCATTGCAACACGTATTATGCATTGTTTTCATTGCAACACGTATTATGCATTGTTTTCATTGCAACACGTATCATGCATTGTTTTCATTGCAACACGTATTATGCATTGTTTTCATTGCAACACGTATTATGCATTGTTTTCATTGCAACACGTATTATGCATTGTTTTCATTGCAACACGTATTATGCATGTGTTTCATTGCAACACGTATTATGCATTGTTTTCATTGCAACACGTATTATGCATTGTTTTCATTGCAACACGTATTATGCATGTGTTTCATTGCAACACGTATTATGCATTGTTTTCATTGCAACACGTATTATGCATTGTTTTCATTGCAACACGTATTATGCATTGTTTTCATGTGTTTCGGTAAAGAAATCAACCGTTTTAACTATTTGCATTCTGGGTAAAATAAAGTCTTTAAATAGTTCAAATAATTGTAGCAGATGGCAATTTATTAATTTCCTTTTCTTATTTGTATCTGAAAGCTCCTTTAAAAAAGTTTAAATTTTAAAAGTTTTGTTTAAACTTTATTTATTTTACAACGATTGCGAAGCAAGTTTTAACAACTTATATTAATCACGCTCGTTGGTGCGGCTGAAAGCGTAAATGTGGTAATTCATGTGGGAGGAAACCGGAGTACCCGGAGAAAACCCACCTGTCCGAGTTGGCGACCACCGTACCATCTCACATGCTTCCCGGTCCGAGGATTGAACCCGGGTTGCATTGGTGAGAAGCGAGCGCGCTAACCACTGCGCTAATCTGAAAGCTCCGGAAATATATCATGGACTGTAGAAAATACAGTGAGCCAGCTCATCAGGACATGCACTTTTTGCCAGTAATATTACTTATTTTTCGACAAAATTACACATTTTGATAAATGAACTTGTCCAAATGTAATTTTCTTATTAATTTATTGGTCGAAATATATGATGGACCAGTCCATGCCAATTACTTGGTGTTGAATGGATTAATGAAAGAGTACTACAAATTGGCAGAATTGTCACTACCTTCAGGTAAAAGAAGCATAGATTTAGAATAATATTTTCTGTCCTAAGCTTATAATTGAACCTTGCAAAGTTAATTTGGGTTTCAGTTAATTGCCTCTTATATTTACCGTAGTTATCTCATTCCTTCTCGTACCCACCCTTTTGGCAAGTCAAGATGGCGGTCATATGTCGACTTTCGAGGAATGTCCTTAAGTACGAAACGGTTACTCCCAACCCCCTAACACCATGACTTATCAAGCCACTGTGAGTTTACCAAATTCGCAGGTTAACGCTTAGTCTGGATTCCAGTCTATCGACTTTTCAATTCGTTACTTCTGGCATTGTTGATTCAGAAACTCGATACGGCTCATTAACTGTTTGGGTGTTAAATAAATATATATAGACGATGGACACGGCAAGATATAGCAACGCCTGTTCCCAGGCTACTTAGCACTCTGCTACTCGAAGTACCATTGCATCTACAATTGTTCAGTGTCTGAACACTGCGGTTGAAAGGTTGATCTGAAAAAAGTGAAAATTTTAAATATCCCAAGACCTATGCCAGAACGTATTGCATTCCCCATGTTCATGCCTTAATTTTACAAACCTGTGCAAATCGATGCTCTTCTTCCTCGTCATTTCTATTGTTAACGAATATGGAGTAATCAGAGAGGGGCCTAGAATATACAATATGGAGTTATCAGACAGCGACGTGAAATATACAATGTGGTGTAGTCAGACAGCGACTTGAAATATACAATATGGAGTTATCAGACAGCGACGTGAAATATACAATATGGTGTAGTCAGACAGCGACGTGAAATATACAAAATGGAGTAGTCAGACAGCGACGTGAAATATACACTATGGTGTAGTCAGACAGCGACGTGAAATATACAATATGAAGTAGTCAGACAGCGACGTGAAATATACAATATGAAGTAGTCAGACAGCGACGTGAAATATACAATATGGTGTAGTCAGACAGCGACGTGAAATATACAATATGGAGTAGTCAGACAGCGACGTGAAATATACAATATGGAGTAGTCAGACAGCGACGTGAAATATACAAGATGGTGTAGTCAGACAGCGACGTGAAATATACAATATGGAGTAGTCAGACAGCGACGTGAAATATACAATATGGTGTAGTCAGACAGCGACGTGAAATATACAATATGGTGTAGTCAGACAGCGACGTGAAATATACAATATGGAGTAGTCAGACAGCGACGTGAAATATACAATATGGTGTAGTCAGACAGCGACGTGAAATATACAATATGGAGTAGTCAGACAGCGACGTGAAATATACAATATGGTGTAGTCAGACAGCGACGTGAAATATACAATATGGAGTAGTCAGACAGCGACGTGAAATATACAATATGGAGTAGTCAGACAGCGACGTGAAATATACAATATGGTGTAGTCAGACAGCGACGTGAAATATACAATATGGAGTAGTCAGACAGCGACGTGAAATATACAATATGGTGTAGTCAGACAGCGACGTGAAATATACAATATGGTGTAGTCAGACAGCGACGTGAAATATACAATATGGAGTAGTCAGACAGCGACGTGAAATATACAATATGGTGTAGTCAGACAGCGACGTGAAATATACAATATGGAGTAGTCAGACAGCGACGTGAAATATACAATATGGTGTAGTCAGACAGCGACGTGAAATATACAATATGGAGTAATCAGACAGCGACGTGAAATATACAATATGAAGTAGTCAGACAGCGACGTGAAATATACAAGATGAAGTAGTCAGACAGCGACGTGAAATATACAATATGGAGTAGTCAGACAGCGACGTGAAATATACAAGATGAGTATAGTCAGACAGCGACGTGAAATATACAATATGGAGTAGTCAGACAGCGACGTGAAATATACAATATGGAGTAGTCAGACAGCGACGTGAAATATACAATATGGAGTAGTCAGACAGCGACGTGAAATATACAAGATGGAGTAGTCAGACAGCGACGTGAAATATACAATATGGTGTAGTCAGACAGCGACGTGAAATATACAAGATGGAGTAGTCAGACAGCGACGTGAAATATACAATATGGAGTAGTCAGACAGCGACGTGAAATATACAATATGGAGTAGTCAGACAGCGACGTGAAATATACAATATGGTGTAGTCAGACAGCGACGTGAAATATACAATATGGAGTAGTCAGACAGCGACGTGAAATATACAATATGGAGTAGTCAGACAGCGACGTGAAATATACAAGATGAAATAGTCAGACAGCGACGTGAAATATACAATATGAAGTAGTCAGACAGCGACGTGAAATATACAAGATGAAGTAGTCAGACAGCGACGTGAAATATACAATATGAAGTAGTCAGACAGCGACGTGAAATATACAAGATGAAGTAGTCAGACAGCGACGTGAAATATACAATATGGAGTAGTCAGACAGCGACGTGAAATATACAATATGGTGTAGTCAGACAGCGACGTGAAATATACAATATGGTGTAGTCAGACAGCGACGTGAAATATACAATATGGAGTAGTCAGACAGCGACGTGAAATATACAATATGGAGTAGTCAGACAGCGACGTGAAATATACAATATGGAGTAGTCAGACAGCGACGTGAAATATACAAAATGGAGTAGTCAGACAGCGACGTGAAATATACAATATGGTGTAGTCAGACAGCGACGTGAAATATACAATATGGTGTAGTCAGACAGCGACGTGAAATATACAATATGGTGTAGTCAGACAGCGACGTGAAATATACAAGATGAAATAGTCAGACAGCGACGTGAAATATACAATATTGAGTAGTCAGACAGCGACGTGAAATATACAATATGGTGTAGTCAGACAGCGACGTGAAATATACAATATTGAGTAGTCAGACAGCGACGTGAAATATACAATATTGAGTAGTCAGACAGCGACGTGAAATATACAATATGGTGTAGTCAGACAGCGACGTGAAATATACAATATGGTGTAGTCAGAGAGCGACGTGAAATATACAATATGGTGTAGTCAGAGAAGACTGAACACACTCGATATTTGATTCGTTTAGTAAAAATCTTGGGTCCTAGATATATATATATATATAGATGTATAATGTCAATCATATAGATCATGCTTTAGTCCAAATCAGACATTACTCTGTAGCAAAGAATTGTCTGTCGAACATTTTACAAACTGTAAGCATTCCAAAAAGCGAAACGACATTTATGCTAATGAACCATTCAGCGAGTTTGTGTGTAGCTCTATATTAGTTTTAATTAGTTTTGAATACTAGTAATATGATCGAACAGATTAATACTATACGGTGTCTGCCATTACAATGACAGTTTAGTGGTTGCTTTTCGGGCGCCTTTACTACCAGTACGTTGATTATCTCAATGTCGTTCGAACACTGAATCAACAGTCACCATCAGTACTCCCAGTACGTTGATTATCTCAATGTCGTTCGGACACTGAATCAACATTCACCATCAGTACTCCCAGTACGTTGATTATCTCAATGTCGTTCGAACACTGAATCAACATTCACCATCAGTACACCCAGTACGTTGATTATCTCAATGTCGTTCGGACACTGAATCAACATTCACCATCAGTACACCCAGTACGTTGATTATCTCAATGTCGTTCGGACACTGAATCAACATTCACCATCAGTACACCCAGTACGTTGATTATCTCAATGTCGTTCGAAATCTCATCACCAGTTCGAACACTGAATCAACATCACCATCAGTACCCCAGTACTTTGATTACCAGTTCGGACACTGAATCAACATTCACCATCAGTACACCCAGTACGTTGATTATCTCAATGTCGTTCGAACACTGAATCAACATTCACCATCAGTACACCCAGTACGTTGATTATCTCAATGTCGTTCGGACACTGAATCAACATTCACCATCAGTACACCCAGTACGTTGATTATCTCAATGTCGTTCGAACACTGAATCAACATTCACCATCAGTACACCCAGTACGTTGATTATCTCAATGTCGTTCGGACACTGAATCAACATTCACCATCAGTACACCCAGTACGTTGATTATCTCAATGTCGTTCGAACACTGAATCAACATTCAACATCAGTACACCCAGTACGTTGATTATCTCAATGTCGTTCGGACACTGAATCAACATTCACCATCAGTACTCCCAGTACTTTGATTATCTCAATCTGGTTCGGACACTGAATCAACAGCCACCATCACTACTTCCAGAACGTTGATCTCCGTATATGCCATCACTGTATACATGTGTTCAAGGTTTCACCCTAATATCACCACAGAACGGGATCATATATATATATATGGATATCCATAAGTCAATGTTTAAATAAATAATGTTAAAAGAGTGTTTATAATATACAGAGTGAGAATCTAGTGACTCCTGATACAACTGTACGCGGACAACTTCATCTATCAATATATAGCTTTACTGCCTGTACTATAAATGTACACGGAGTACTTCATTTATGATACAAGTTCACAATTATACATAGTTTTACTATGTGTGCATACATATACAACTGTACACGGAGTACTTCATTTGTAATACAAGATCAAACGTATACATAGCTTTACTGAGTGTATACATACCTGTAAATCTGTGCACGGAGTACTTCAGCTATGATGCATGTTCGCAATGCTATATATTTACCCGACGCTTGCAAACTACAACTCACCCTTTATCCATGCATTTCGTCAATGTTAGAATCCATTTGCTATTTATTACTACGGCGCTACAAACATGTACTCCCAGCTTCTCTATCCGCCCTCTGTATATGATATCGTCCTTTGCTGACGTAACAATATGGAGAGCTGCAATGACTGGAAATACCAGCATGATTTTAGCGTACAACAGAACAGAACCACAGGCACTAGGCGTAGACCTAGTACACAATAAAAGAGAACATACCGCCCCCGCCCCACCTCGGACCAGTGATCTTCACCATATGTCTACAGAAATGGAAAATTTGCACACACAAAAAGGTCTTATACCAACAAGAATGTGCGCACTATACAAATAATGCACATATTTATGATACTACCCCCGTGTACTCTAGTAATCATACTATGATATGTGTATTAGTAGGTTCATGCCGAGTGCCTGTTAACAGAACACAGACGCTTGGTGAATGGCCCATTTTGTAAAAAGTTCCCATTCAATACAGCACGTTAAACACTCCCCTATTAACCACCCCCCCCTACTAGCCACGCCATAGTTAGTTTAGTTTATGCAAATTTATTTGAGCCCGATGCGAAACTAGTTCTTACAACTTATATTAATCACTCTCCAGACCTCATTCCTGATGAGAAGAGGCAATGTGGAATGTAAATGCCTTGCCTAAGGGAACAATCGTAACGGCTCCAGCGGGGCTCGAATTCCCGGCCTTTCGCACCTGCAGTCATAATTGACAGTCTTTTATTATGGGGATGGATGGTTTGGTTACGTTTATAAGCTTGCCGAAGTATAAAGTGCTGTATTGTGATTAACCCTTTCCTTCATAGAGATTTAGGTTAATATACTACTAACTATATCTCCATACAAACAACAGCCATTTAGCGATCATGCAGTGGATAAGTAGTGGCCATATCTATCCCACCTCCATAGATATTACTTGGACTACATGAGATTCTGGCCTTTATTATGAACATTGATTTGGCTACTACATTGTCAATATTGGTAATGGCGTCAAGAGGTGCTTCTATGAGGGAAAGGGTTAAAACGTGAATTGGGTTACCAACAGTAAATAACTTGAATTTGATTTGAGTTTGTGTATGTCGAACATGTTACAAATGTTAAGCATTCCAAAAAGCTAAATGTCCCAGATGCCAATGGACAATTCGCTAAGTGTATGTGGAACAGAACAGCGTAGACCATACATTTAAAAAAGATGATCCTCAGTCACAATTCAAAACTAGATACTACTACTACGATACTAGTAATAATATAATTAAAATATACCCCGTATAGTATAGCTACTGTAGATTGACCTATCTGTGTTAACAATAGTTATGTGCATACACTTGTAAATTGTTCACATTATTGATATTAGTATTATATATTTATGCACATGTTTCTGATTTAATCAATTCCATTTACATTCGTCAATAAACAAATAGATAATGTTCACCGAAACTCTATGTTTCTTCGTATGGCTGAACTATCTTTGTTAAATGTATTTGTTTAAATACACGTCTAATCTTTATAAATTACGATTCTCAGAATGTCCAAAGTCTCATAGAGACAGTTAATGTGTTCTATATAATCAAATTGAGATACACGTTAAACTCTTCTGGTGGTAGCCTAATTGTGTGCTGTCTAATCAAATTGAGATACACGCTACTCAGTCCCCTAGTGATAGCCTAATTGTGTTCTATATAATCAAATTGAGATACACCCTACTCACTCACAGGCGGTAGCCAAATTGTGTTCTATATAATCAAATTGAGATACACCCTACTCACACACAGGCGGTAGCCAAATTGTGTTCTATATAATCATATTAAGATACACACTACTCACTCTCTGGTGGTAGCCTAATTATGTTCTGATTTAGTAAATAATTTCCGATTCTTCTATGCATGATCGAACCGGGGACTCATACATAGTGGCTCCTAAACATATGTGATGTTATCTAATATTACTAAGATGCTACCCACATCAAACCAGTTCGGTTTTTATATTACATAACTGGCCATCTGCAAACTCTGTCCCGATAACTTTACATTTAGTCATTTACGAGCGAAAAGAGAACTAATAATTAAGGCGCGAAAATGATAGCAGACAATTATGCATAATACAATGATATATATAATTATATATTACATGGTAAACAAGTGTCCATATTTAGAAATAGACTAATGTATTTATATAATACATTACTATTTATATATGACAATAATAAACATTTCGTGCAAATATGTGTGGGAGTTTTGCACAATGTACAAAGTATTTTAATTCTAGCTGGAACTGCAACGAAAAGAACAAATCACTTACCGATGAAATAGAAAGGAACAGTCCAAATCATCTTGCGTATAAAAAGAAACTACGTTCAAGTATTGGAATTTATTATGAAGTTATCATATGCCGATGGGGATTTGTTTGATTTTAACACATTGTTGCATGTTGCATATACACCTTGTTGCGTGTTGCATATACACATTGTTGCATATACGCATTGCTGCATATACACATTGTTGCATGTTGCATATACACCTTGTTGCGTTTTGCATATACATATGGTTGCATGTTGCATATACACATTGTTGCATGTTGCATATACACATTGTTGCATGTTGCATATACACATTGTTGCGTGTTGCATATACACATTGTTGCATATACACATTGTTGCATGTTGCATATACACATTGTTGCGTGTTGCATATACACATTGTTGCATGTTGCATATACACATTGTTGCATGTTGCATATACACATTGTTGCGTGTTGCATATACACATTGTTGCATATACACATTGTTGCGTGTTGCATATACACATTGTTGCATGTTGCATATACACATTGTTGCGTGTTGCATATACACATTGTTGCGTGTTGCATATACACATTGTTGCATGTTGCATATACACATTGTTGCGTGTTGCATATACACATTGTTGCGTGTTGCATATACACATTGTTGCATATACAAATTGTTGCATGTTGCATATACACATTGTTGCATGTTGCATATACATATTGTTGCATGTTGCATATACACATTGTTGCATGCTGCATATACATATTGTTGCATGTTTCATATACATATTGTTGCATGTTTCATATACACAGTGTTGCATGTTTCATATACACACTGATGCATGTTGCATATACACATTGTTGCATATACACATTGTTGCATGTTGCACATACATATTGTTGCTTTTTGCATATACATAGTATTGCATGTTGATTATACACATTGTTGCATGTTGCATATACACATTGTTGCATGTTGCATATACACATTGTTGCATGTTACATATGTACACTGTTCCGTGTTGCATATACACATTGTTGCATATACACATTGTTGCATGTTGCATATACACATGGTTGCGTGTTGCATATACACATTGTTGCATGTTGCATATACACATTGTTGCATGTTTCATATACACATTGTTGCATATTCACATTGTTGCATGTTGCATATACATATTGTTGCATGTTGCATATACACATTGTTGCATGTTGCATATACACATTGTTGCATGTTGCATATACACATTGTTGCATGTTGCATATACACATTGTTGTATATACACGTTGTTGCATATTCACATTGTTGCATGTTGCATATACACATTGTTACATATTCACATTGTTGCATGTTGCATATACATACTGTTGCATGTTGCATATACACATTGTTTCATGTTGCATATACACATTGTTGCATGTTTCAAATACACATTGTTGCATATATACATTGTTGCATGTTGCATATACACATTGTTGCATGTTGCATATACACATTGTTGCATTTTGCATATACACATTGTTGCATGTTTCATATACACATTGTTGCATATTCACATTGTTGCATGTTGCATAAACACATTGTTGCATGTTTCATATACACATTGTTGCATGTTGCATATACACATTGTTGCATATACACATTGTTGCATGTTTCATATACACATTGTTGCATATTCACATTGTTGCATGTTGCATATACATATTGTTGCATGTTGCATATACACATTGTTGCGTGTTGCATTAACATATTGTTGCGTGTTGCATATACACATTGCTGCGTGTTGCATATACACATTGTTGCATGTTTCATATACACATCGTTGCATGTTTCATATACACATTGTTGCATATTCACATTGTTGCATGTTGCATATACACATTGTTGCATGTTGCATATACACATTGTTGCATATACACATTGTTGCATGTTGCATATACACATTGTTGCGTGTTGCATATACACATTGTTGCATGTTGCATATACACATTGTTGCGTGTTGCATATACACATTGTTGCGTGTTGCATATACACATTGTTGCATATACACATTGTTGCATGTTGCATATACACATTGTTGTATGTTGCATATACACATTGTTGCATGTTTCATATACACATTGTTGCATGTTGCATATACACATTGTTGCATATACACATTGTTGCATGTTGCATATACACATTGTTGCATGTTTCATATACACATTGTTGCATGTTTCATATACACATTGTTGCATATTCACATTGTTGCATGTTGCATATACATATTGTTGCATGTTGCATATACACATTGTTGCATGTTGCATATACACATTGTTGCATATACACATTGTTGCATGTTGCATATACATATTGTTGCATGTTTCATATACATATTGTTGCATATACACATTGTTGCATGTTGCATATACGTATTGTTGCATATACACATTGTTGCATGTTTCATATACACATTGTTGCATATACACATTGTTGCATGTTGCATATACACATTGTTGCATGTTGCATATACACATGGTTGCATGTTGCATATACATATTGTTGCATGTTGCATACACATAGTGTTGCATGTTGCATATACACATTGTTGCATGTTGCATATACATATTGTTGCATGTTGCATATACACATTGTTGCATGTTGCATATACATATTGTTGCATGTTTCATATACATATTGTTGCATGTTTCATATACACAGTGTTGCATGTTTCATATACACACGGTTGCATGTTGCATATGCACATTGTTGCATATACACATTGTTGCATGTTGCACATGCATATTGTTGCTTTTTGCATATACATATTGTTTCATGTTACATATGCACATTGTTCCGTGTTGCATATACACATTGTTGCATATACACATTGTTGCATGTTACATATGCATATTGTTCCGTGTTGCATATACACATTGTTGCATGTTGCATATACACATTGTTGCATGTTGCATATACACATTGTTGCATGTTACATATGCACATTGTTCCGTATTGCATATACACATTGTTGCATATACACATTGTTGCATGTTGCATATACACATTGTTGCGTGTTGCATATAAACATTGTTGCATGTTGCATATACATTGTTGCATGTTTCATATACACATTGTTGCATATTCACATTGTTGCATGTTGCATATACATATTGTTGCATATACACATTGTTGCGTGTTGCATATACACATTGTTGCATGTTGCATATACACATTGTTGCATGTTGCATATACACATTGTTGTATATACACATTGTTGCATATTCACATTGTTGCATGTTGCATATACATATTGTTGCATGTTGCATATACACATTGTTGCATGTTGCATATACACATTGTTGCATATTCACATTGTTGCATGTTGCATATACATACTGTTGCATGTTGCATATACACATTGTTGCATGTTGCATATACACATTGTTGCATGTTTCAAATACACATTGTTGCATATATACATTGTTGCATGTTGCATATACACAGTGTTGCATGTTGCATATACACATTGTTGCATGTTGCATATACACATTGTTGCATGTTTCATATACACATTGTTGCATATTCACATTGTTGCATGTTGCATATACACAGTGTTGCATGTTGCATATACACATTGTTGCATGTTGCATATACACATTGTTGCATGTTGCATATACACATTGTTGCATTTTGCATATACACATTGTTGCATGTTTCATATACACATTGTTGCATATTCACATTGTTGCATGTTGCATAAACACATTGTTGCATGTTTCATATACACATTGTTGCATGTTGCATATACACATTGTTGCATATACACATTGTTGCATTTGTCATATACACATTGTTGCATATTCACATTGTTGCATGTTGCATATACATATTGTTGCATGTTGCATATACACATTGTTGCGTGTTGCATTAACATATTGTTGCGTGTTGCATATACACATTGCTGCGTGTTGCATATACACATTGTTGCATGTTTCATATACACATCGTTGCATGTTTCATATACACATTGTTGCATATTCACATTGTTGCATGTTGCATATACACATTGTTGCATGTTGCATATACACATTGTTGCATATACACATTGTTGCATGTTGCATATACACATTGTTGCGTGTTGCATATACACATTGTTGCATGTTGCATATACACATTGTTGCGTGTTGCATATACACATTGTTGCGTGTTGCATATACACATTGTTGCATATACACATTGTTGCATGTTGAATATACACATTGTTGTATGTTGCATATACACATTGTTGCATGTTTCATATACACATTGTTGCATGTTGCATATACACATTGTTGCATATACACATTGTTGCATGTTGCATATACACATTGTTGCATGTTTCATATACACATTGTTGCATGTTTCATATACACATTGTTGCATATTCACATTGTTGCATGTTGCATATACATATTGTTGCATGTTGCATATACACATTGTTGCATGTTGCATATACACATTGTTGCATATACACATTGTTGCATGTTGCATATACATATTGTTGCATGTTTCATATACATATTGTTGCATATACACATGGTTGCATGTTGCATATACGTATTGTTGCATATACACATTGTTGCATGTTTCATATACACATTGTTGCATATACACATTGTTGCATGTTGCATATACACATTGTTGCATGTTGCATATACACATGGTTGCATGTTGCATATACATATTGTTGCATGTTGCATATACATAGTGTTGCATGTTGCATATACACATTGTTGCATGTTGCATATACATATTGTTGCATGTTGCATATACACATTGTTGCATGTTGCATATACATATTGTTGCATGTTTCATATACATATTGTTGCATGTTTCATATACACAGTGTTGCATGTTTCATATACACACGGTTGCATGTTGCATATACACATTGTTGCATATACACATTGTTGCATGTTGCACATACATATTGTTGCTTTTTGCATATACATATTGTTTCATGTTACATATGCACATTGTTCCGTGTTGCATATACACATTGTTGCATATACACATTGTTGCATGTTACATATGCATATTGTTCCGTGTTGCATATACACATTGTTGCATGTTGCATATACACATTGTTGCATGTTGCATATACACATTGTTGCATGTTACATATGCACATTGTTCCGTATTGCATATACACATTGTTGCATATACACATTGTTGCATGTTGCATATACACATTGTTGCGTGTTGCATATACACATTGTTGCATGTTGCATATACACATTGTTGCATGTTTCATATACACATTGTTGCATATTCACATTGTTGCATGTTGCATATACATATTGTTGCATATACACATTGTTGCGTGTTGCATATACACATTGTTGCATGTTGCATATACACATTGTTGCATGTTGCATATACACATTGTTGCATGTTGCATATACACATTGTTGTATATACACATTGTTGCATATTCACATTGTTGCATGTTGCATATACATATTGTTGCATGTTGCATATACACATTGTTGCATGTTGCATATACACATTGTTGCATATTCACATTGTTGCATGTTGCATATACATACTGTTGCATGTTGCATATACACATTGTTGCATGTTGCATATACACATTGTTGCATGTTTCAAATACACATTGTTGCATATATACATTGTTGCATGTTGCATATACACATTGTTGCATGTTTCATATACACATTGTTGCATATTCACATTGTTGCATGTTGCATATACACATTGTTGCATGTTTCATATACACATTGTTGCATGTTGCATATACACATTGTTGCATATACACATTGTTGCATGTTTCATATACACATTGTTGCATATTCACAGTGTTGCATGTTGCATATACATATTGTTGCATGTTGCATATACACATTGTTGCATGTTGCATATACACATTGTTGCGTGTTGCATTAACATATTGTTGCGTGTTGCATATACACATTGCTGCGTGTTGCATATACACATTGTTGCATGTTTCATATACACATTGTTGCATGTTTCATATACACATTGTTGCATATTCACATTGTTGCATGTTGCATATACACATTGTTGCATGTTGCATATACACATTGTTGCATATACACATTGTTGCATGTTGCATATACACATTGTTGCGTGTTGCATATACACATTGTTGCATGTTGCATATACACATTGTTGCAGATTTCATATACACATTGTTGCATATTCACATTGTTGCATGTTGCATATACACATTGTTGCATGTTTCATATACACATTGTTGCATGTTACATATGCACATTGTTCCGTGTTGCATATACACATTGTTGCATATATACATTGTTGCATGTTAAATATACACTGTTGCATGTTGCATATACACATTGTTGCATGTTACATATACACATTGTTGCATGTTGCATATACACAGTGTTGCATGTTGCATATACACATTGTTGTATGTTGCATATACACATTGTTGCATATACACATTGTTGCATGTTGCACATACACATTGTTGCATGTTTCATATACACATTGTTGCATGTTGCATATACACATTGTTGCATATACACATTGTTGCATGTTGCATATACACATTGTTTCATATACACAGTGTTGCATGATACATATACACATTGTTGCATGTTGCATATACACATTGTTGCATGTTGCATATACACATTGTTTCATATACACAGTGTTGCATGTTGCATATACACATTGTTGCATGTTGCATATACACATTGTTTCATATACACAGTGTTGCATGTTGCATATACACATTGTTGGATGTTGCATATACACATTGTTGCATATTCACATTGTTGCATGTTGCATATACATATTGTTGCATATACACATTGTTGCCTGTTGCATATACACATTGTTGCATGTTGCATATACACATTGTTGCATGTTGCATATACACATTGTTGCATGTTGCATATACACATTGTTGTATATACACATTGTTGCATATTCACATTGTTGCATGTTGCATATACATATTGTTGCATGTTGCATATACACATTGTTGCATGTTGCATATACACATTGTTGCATGTTGCATATACACATTGTTGCATGTTGCATATACACATTGTTGTATATACACATTGTTGCATATTCACATTGTTGCATGTTGCATATACATATTGTTGCATGTTGCATATACACATTGTTGCATGTTGCATATACACATTGTTGCATGTTGCATATACACATTGTTGCATGTTGCATATACACATTGTTGCATATACACATTGTTGCATATACACATTGTTGCATGTTGCATATACACATTGTTGCATGTTGCATATACACATTGTTGCATGTTGCATATACACATTGTTGCATGTTGCATATACACATTGTTGCATTTTGCATATACACATTGTTGCATGTTTCATATACACATTGTTGCATATTCACATTGTTGCATGTTGCATATACACATTGTTGCATGTTTCATATACACATTGTTGCATGTTGCATATACACATTGTTGCATATACACATTGTTGCATGTTTCATATACACATTGTTGCATATTCACATTGTTGCATGTTGCATATACACATTGTTGCATGTTGCATATACACATTGTTGCATATACACATTGTTGCATGTTGCATATACACAGTGTTGCGTGTTGCATATACACATTGTTGCATGTTGCATATGCACATTGTTGCAGATTTCATATACACATTGTTGCATATTCACATTGTTGCATGTTGCATATACACATTGTTACATGTTTCATATACACATTGTTGCATGTTACATATGCACATTGTTCCGTGTTGCATATACACATTGTTGCATATATACATTGTTGCCTGTTAAATATACACTGTTGCATGTTGCATATACACATTGTTGCATGTTACATATACACATTGTTGCATGTTGCATATACACAGTGTTGCATGTTGCATATACACATTGTTGTATGTTGCATATACACATTGTTGCATATACACATTGTTGCATGTTGCACATACACATTGTTGCATGTTTCATATACACATTGTTGCATGTTGCATATACACATTGTTGCATATACACATTGTTGCATGTTGCATATACACATTGTTGCATGTTGCATATACACATTGTTGCATGTTGCATATACACAGTGTTTCATATACACAGTGTTGCATGTTGCATATACACATTGTTGCATGTTGCATATACACATTGTTGCATGTTGCATATACACATTGTTTCATATACACAGTGTTGCATGTTGCATATACACATTGTTGCATGTTGCATATACACATTGTTGCATGTTGCATATACACATTGTTGCATGTTGCATATACACATTGTTGCATGTTGCATATACACATTGTTGCATATTCACATTGTTGCATGTTGCATATACATATTGTTGCATGTTGCATATACACATTGTTGCCTGTTGCATATACACATTGTTGCATGTTGCATATACACATTGTTGCATGTTGCATATACACATTGTTGCATGTTGCATATACACATTGTTGCATATACACATTGTTGCATGTTGCATATACACATTGTTGCATATACATATTGTTGCATGTTGCATATACATATTGTTGCATGTTGCATATACACATTGTTGCATGTTGCATATACACATTGTTGCATGTTGCATATACACATTGTTGCATGTTGCATATACACATTGTTGTATATACACATTGTTGCATATTCACATTGTTGCATGTTGCATATACATATTGTTGCATGTTGCATATACACATTGTTGCATGTTGCATATACACATTGTTGCATATTCACATTGTTGCATGTTGCATATACATACTGTTGCATGTTGCATATACACATTGTTGCATGTTGCATATACACATTGTTGCATGTTTCAAATACACATTGTTGCATATATACATTGTTGCATGTTGCATATACACATTGTTGCATGTTGCATATACACATTGTTGCATTTTGCATATACACATTGTTGCATGTTTCATATACACATTGTTGCATATTCACATTGTTGCATGTTGCATATACACATTGTTGCATGTTTCATATACACATTGTTGCATGTTGCATATACACATTGTTGCATATTCACATTGTTGCATGTTGCATGTACATATTGTTGCATGTTGCATATACACATTGTTGCGTGTTGCATTAACATATTGTTGCGTGTTGCATATACACATTGCTGCGTGTTGCATATACACATTGTTGCATGTTTCATATACACATCGTTGCATGTTTCATATACACATTGTTGCATATTCACATTGTTGCATGTTGCATATACACATTGTTGCATGTTGCATATACACATTGTTGCATATACACATTGTTGCATGTTGCATATACACATTGTTGCGTGTTGCATATACACATTGTTGCATGTTGCATATACACATTGTTGCAGATTTCATATACACATTGTTGCATATACACATTGTTGCAGATTTCATATACACATTGTTGCATATACACATTGTTGCGTGTTGCATATACACATTGTTGCATGTTGCATATACACACTGTTGCATGTTTCATATACACATTGTTGCATGTTACATATGCACATTGTTCCGTCTTGCATATACACATTGTTGCATATATATATTGTTGCATGTTAAATATACACATTGTTGCATGTTGCATATACACATTGTTGCATGTTACATATACACATTGTTGCATGTTGTATATACACTGTGTTGCATGTTGCATATACACATTGTTGTATGTTGCATATACACATTGTTGCATATACACATTGTTGCATGTTGCACATACATATTGTTGCATGTTTCATATACACATTGTTGCATGTTGCATATACACATTGTTGCATATACACATTGTTGCATGTTGCATATACACATTGTTGCATGTTGCATATACACATTGTTGCATGTTGCATATACACATTGTTTCATATACACAGTGTTGCATGTTGCATATACACATTGTTGCATGTTGCATATACACATTGTTGCATGTTGCATATACACATTGTTTCATATACACATTGTTGCATGTTGCATATACACATTGTTGCATGTTGCATATACACATTGTTTCATATACACAGTGTTGCATGTTGCATATACACATTGTTGCATGTTGCATATACACATTGTTGCATGTTGCATATACACATTGTTGCATATTGCATATACACATTGTTGCATGTTGCATATACACATTGTTTCATATACACAGTGTTGCATGTTGCATATACACATTGTTGCATGTTGCATATACACATTGTTGCATGTTGCATATACACAGTGTTACATGTTGCATATACACATTGTTGCATGTTGCATATACACATTGTTGCATGTTACATATGCACATTGTTGCGTGTTGCATATACACAGTGTTTCATATACACATTGTTGCATGTTTCATATACACATTGTTGCATGTTGCATATACACAGTTATCTTCATGTTCATGCATACGTATAGTGGCGCTTGACGTTTCTATTTTCCTCTTTGTTTTCTTGTCGTTCGCGAATCACATGGACAAGCCGGCAGCAAACACGAAATGGGCCGTCCTCCTCACATCCTCCCGGCAGCCATGTAACTTCGTCTTGGGAGAAGTATCTGTTGGCCAGGTTGTTTTCCTCAGCCCATGAAGATAGGGACACTCCTGGAGGATGTGTTCTGCAGTTTCTATTTTAAGGGGTCATATTCATAAGACATAGCATATTGGTTTGTTCTTTCGCTCATTATATGTACATTAATACAACGGGCGTACCGGTTTTCGGCCTCCAAAGGTTTGAATGCGAATAACAATTAGTCAGTCTCTATTATAGCATATGAACTAATATTACTATGTAAAGTGACCATTCTTACATTTAAAGCAGCATTACATGGTATGAAATAAAAGATATTTGAAAAATTCAAATTTTACGTATGGGTAGCAATTCTGCTACACATTCTAACATTATACTTTGTATGCTTATGTTCATTTGGTAAACAGTGATTTTTTGCGATAAAACAAACTCGAAACCGAACGTAGGACTTTCCGAGTCGATCGGTCACGCAATTGTTTACAACCGGAACGCATCATCCGCACTTGTTTACATTCGGAATGCATCGTCCCCATTTGTCCCACGTTGTCTTTTTAATTAAATTACTTGATAATTATGTTGATTCATACCTCTGTTAGCTAAGTCTTTTAGGGACATTTCTACATCCCCGCGAGGGGTTCGACATTAGATTAAGATAGATAGATAGTATTTCATGTTCAAAATATATACGTTGTTTTCTACATCCCTGTTGTTTCACGCATACGCGCTATTCGTGTTTACATTTCGTGTGTTGATAAACAAATTCGCGTATACGACGGTTTAAATTAATTGGAATTTTATCGTTTCTGAGCGACTATTTCGATTTTTGTAAACACACATACATTAATTAGTATTTATATTTTACCCAAAACATCCTTTATTACGATGTAATGCTGCTTTAATACGCTTGACGAAACTAAAATAAAACCACATTTAAAAAAATACCTAAGTTTCATGAACCAGAAATGTGTTTCATTTATTTTTTACATGATTGACACGTGACCTTGTAACGCCAAGCATTAGAGTTCTCCAGTTACAATGTCTTTGCATATACCTCTGTGTCTTAGGGTAGACGTGAATTAGATGAAAACATCAACATTTACTTATGTTTTCTTTCACCATTTTCAGCCAAACGTAAATTATGTATACTATAACTTTTCTGTTATAATAACAACAAAACACAAGGTGTAGTTGTTCTGGCACTGGCTTCACCTGTTGGACTAACTACATATACCGGTGAGTAATGTTGTGGGCCAAGTAATATTAACAAGCTATTAATTTAGCAAGACTAAGCGTGCAGTGCATTAAGACATTGCTAAATAAACTGATGTCTTTGAAATGTTGTTTCAGATTGCATATTGACCATACTCTGCCTGGTAATTCAAGTCGACAATCGGTTCCCCTCAATATTTGCGTTATCGATTAAACACACAAGTATTAAACACGATATGTGCCAGTCCCGTACAAGTTTTAAACACGATATGTGCCAGTCCCGTACAAGTATTAAACACGATATGTGCCAGTCCCGTACAAGTATTAAACACGATATGTGCCAGTCCCGTACAAGTATTAAACACGATATGTGCCAGTCCCGTACAAGTATTAAACACGATATGTGACAGAACCGTACAAGTATTAAACACAATATGTGCCAGTCCCGTACAAGTATTAAGCACGATATGTGCCAGTCCCGTGCAAGTATTAAACACGATATGTGCCAGTCCCGTGCAAGTATTAAACACGATATGTGCCAATCCCGTACAAGTATTAAACACGACATGTGCTAGTGCGGGACTTTGTCCCGTGAACGTGGTGGTTGACCAGTGGGTGTATGTAATGATGGACCAGTGGTCTTGATATTTGTCCAGTGAACGTGGTGGTTGACCAGTGGGTGTATGTAATGATGGACCAGTGGTTTGATATTGTCCAGTGAGTGGTGGTTGACCAGTGGGTGGGTAATGATGAACCAGTGGTTTTGATATTTGTCCAGTGGATGTGGTGGTTGACCAGTGGGTGGGTAATGATGAACCAGTGTTTGATATTGTCCAGTGGAGTGGTGGTGACAGGGGTGGGTGTAATGATGAACCAGTAGTCTTGATATTTGTCCAGTGGACGTGGTGGTTGACCAGTGGGTGGGTGTAATGATGAACCAGTAGTCTTGATATTTGTCCAGTGAACGTGGTGGTGTTGACCAGTGGGTGGACGCAATGATGAACCAGTGGTCTTGATATTTGTCCAGTGGACGTGGATGCTGACCTGGACACAATGGATTCTTGGAAAAGCAGGTATTCTGGTAGGTGTAGAGAATAGGTCGGAATAATGAAAACAATATTTGCCAAGGATTAGTCCTGCAATGTTCTAAGCTGTGGGGCTGCTGCAGTTTTACCTTTGCAATTTTAGTGTTATTTCGGTTCTTAATTGTGTAAATTCGGAATATCAATAACACGACATAAACATAAAGATAGATTTTTTATTGAATCACACTACAGTTAATACAAGCTTAGACCATCTAACACACTGAATAAGATACAAACACAGAAACCCCTCAAAGGATACTACTTCACAATGTTGGCGCTTAGCAATGTCTAGGTTATTACGTGATCTAGGTTATTACGAGATCTAGGTTATTACGAGATCTAGTTTATAAGTTATTACGAGATCTAGGTTATTACGAGATCTAATTTATTACGAGATCTAGTTTATTACGAGATCTAGTTTTTTTTACGAGAGCTAGGTTATTACGAGATCTAGTTTATTACGAGATCGAGGTTATTATGAGATCTAGATCATTAACGACCATAATATGCAATATAAATGAACGGTTCAGATTTTCTAAAATACCACATGCTAGTGTCAAACATATATATATACTGGAACGAAGAATAAAAGAGAAAAACCAAATGGATACAAATTCAAAAACTTTGCTAGAGGAAATAAAAAAATACAAACACAATTCCAATAAAAAACATTTCTGAAAACGTACAATAAAAAGCATTTATGTCATGTTCGAACTTTTACGTCGAAAATATAGACATATTTGAGAGAAAGAAATATAGATTATAGATAGATAGTTTTATTTTTCAAATTCAGTAAGCCAGTAGGCCCATGTGAAAATACAACACACATAAACATGGATGTAATACAATGACGCAACAAGAATGAAATACAATACAAATACAATGAAATACACACAAGGATTATAAAACGGTTTATAATCTTAAAGCACTCAGTTTGGAGCGTAGTTTGTAACGTCACACACATGTCATAACTCTTAATTTCCAGCAATCAAGACATTGATTTGTGTATTCGGGTATTCGGCTGTCGATTACTAGTTTTACTAGTCGGTTTTATCTTTATTAATCAATTATGTACAGTAAATAAGGTGCAGATTATTATCTCCGTCAAATGAAACACCTTTCTTTTATGCTTTCCAATGAATGATAGAGAGTTTTCTCAGTGAAAGAAAACCCACCTCCCACTGCTTTCAAACAGTGAAAGGTGGAATTTTCTCTGCCACTGGTTGCGTATCTTATCCCTCCTTAGATGTACTTTTTGCTATTTTCCGACGATCATGGACAAAGTCATATATATTCTAATGAATTTGTTTTGTCTGTAGTTTTTAATTTTGACAGCAAACAGAAATTAACTTGAAAATTATACCGGAACTATTTCTTCTTACGGACGTTCACACTAACATAAGTGGTTGTGGAATGTATGTAGATAATGTATGGCGTTTGTGTTGAGTATAGGGTTAATTTGTAATCGTTATTAAAACAGTAATCTATAACAAGACTATTTCTGATACTTAAATCATTATTATTCTGTCCAACTTCAGTTGCATCCGTGGTCCAGTTGTAGAGCGTCAGATTTGGAATTGATCGATCCCGGTTTCGATACTCAGCCTGGCCACGTATGTAGTGTCATTGATCAAGGCACCTCACACACATTGCTTAGTACTGGTTGACCACTTAGGTCGGATAAGCCTGCCCAGGAAAACATGTCTACGTCCCCGCATGGGGTTTGCCATTAATGGAACATACATATACAACTTCTTTTACTATCAAGTACCCACATGTGTGCACTTTATTATCCTACCGTTATGCAACATAATGTGAAACGCCTTGCCTACTAAACTTTGCGTTATTAGTCACTGACTGATACACTTTTGTGACGTCATATTTGTGTGATATCGCTGTGACGTCATATCTTCACATATGGTATGAAACACTTCAGGTCATAAATATTCAGTAATGATTCTTCCCTAAAACTTCTTTTCATCAGAAGATTTAGGGACTGTATTGAATCAGTTCTGTGAACTAAATAAAGGGACTGTATTGTATCAGTTCTGTGAACTAAATAAAGGGACTGTATTGTATCAGTTCTGTGAACTAAATAAAGGGACTGTATTGAATCAGTTCTGTGAACTAAATAAAGGGACTGTATTGAATCAGTTCTGTGAACTAAATAAAGGGACTGTATTGAATCAGTTCTGTGAACTAAATAAAGGGACTGTATTGAATCAGTTCTGTGAACTAAATAAAGGGACTGTATTGAATCAGTTCTGTGAACTAAATAAAGGGACTGTATTGAATCAGTTCTGTGAACTAAATAAAGGGACTGTATTGAATCAGTTCTGTGAACTAAATAAAGGGACTGTATTGAATCAGTTCTGTGAACTAAATAAAGGGACTGTATTAAATCAGTTCTGTGAACTAAATAAAGGGACTGTATTGAATCAGTTCTGTGAACTAAATAAAGGGACTGTATTGAATCAGTTCTGTGAACTAAATAAAGGGACTGTATTGAATCAGTTCTGTGAACTAAATAAAGGGACTGTATTGTATCAGTTCTGTGAACTAAATAAAGGGACTGTATTGAATAAGTTCTGTGAACTAAATAAAGGGACGGTATTGAATCAGTTCTGTGAACTAAATAAAGGGACTGTATTGAATCAGTTCTGTGAACTAAATAAAGGGACTGTATTGTATCAGTTCTGTGAACTAAATAAAGGGACTGTATTGAATAAGTTCTGTGAACTAAATAAAGGGACGGTATTGAATCAGTTCTGTGAACTAAATAAAGGGACTGTATTGAATCAGTTCTGTGAACTAAATAAAGGGACGGTATTGAATCAGTTCTGTGAACTAAATAAAGGGACTGTATTGAATCAGTTCTGTGAACTAAATAAAGGGACTGTATTGAATCAGTTCTGTGAACTAAATAAAGGGACTGTATTGAATCAGTTCTGTGAACTAAATAAAGGGACTGTATTGAATCAGTTATGTGAACTAAATAAAGGGACTGTATTGAATCAGTTCTGTGAACTAAATAAAGGGACTGTATTGAATCAGTAATGTGAACTAAATAAAGGGGTTTTGTACTGTTCACTGTATTGAATCAGTTCTGTGAACAAACTCACTGGAGTCCACTTATTTGCTGATTTGCATATCATGAGAGTCTTCAATGCTGTACAGTTGCTTAGAGTTGAAACACACTATGATTGCTGTCTTACTCGCCTTCATCGGAGTCATGGTGAACTTGCTCGAAAACGCTTGATTGGGCCCAACATTTCTGTAAATATAAAGTATCAATGAAATGACAAATGAGTAATGTTGAAATTGCCCCAAAACGTTATACCCAGTACGCAAACATATATGGGCCCCGTCTGGGCCGAATCTAAATCTGGGCATATCTATGTATTATTTTTAATTAAAACTTTATTTATTTTACAACGATTGCGAAGCAATTTTTAACAACTTATATTAATCACTCTCGTTGGCGCGGATGAAAGCGTATATGTGGTCATTCGTGTGGGAAGAAGAAAACCCACCTGTCCGATCTGGCGACCATCGTACGATTTCACATACTTCCCGATCCGAGGATCGAACCCGGGTCGCATTGGTGAGAAGTGAGCGTGCTAACAACTGCGCTAATCGGACATTGATAAACTTTGAATATAAAATATGTGAGACCCTTATTCTATAGTACACTTGACTGGGCTGGGCTGGGGGACCTTATAAGCAATAACAATACTAACAAGAGATCATAAACTATTGTTTCAAATAGTTCATCAGTACTATTTCACCCATATTGGCCCCATGCGGGACACATATATTATGTGTCATATGTCTGAGAATATAATGAGCAAAATGACAACGTCATATATATGAAGCTACTACAATTTGAAAGCTTAAATTAGATATTTTATCTTCTATTTATGACAAATCCAATTAATTGTTTATAATAATAATAATAAAGACTTTATTTTACGAGGGAGCTTACATAACACATGGCTAATACAAATAAGGCCCTTAACATATATACAATGTCATAGAAAACATATAAATTAAAGAAACACTACATGTTAAGTACAGTATTCAGCAATACGTGGAAGCTCATCTATTATGATTTATCTGCTAAGCTATCGATTTAAGCATCAGACATCGTAACTTGTGTTTATATATACAGTCTACAACCGTTATGTCAAAGTCGATTATGTCGAATTCTCCGGTTGTCTCGAAGTCGGATCAAAGTCCCGTTTCCGACACTATCATTTTACATATAACTGGCTCCGTTTATATCGAATTTCGTTAAGTCAATCTTCGGTTATGTCAAAGTATTTTGTTTGGTCCGACGGAATTCGACATAACGGATGTAGACTGTATTTATTTACACGCATGTTTTACAATAGCAATGATAACATCATATGTTTTGTGATGATCTGGAACTTGAATTCAACATGGTAAGACTAATATTAATACATTAATTTTATGAAATGAATGTTTTCACAAACTAGGAATGTCAATAAAACGATAAACAAATTGCATTATAATTTTTAAAGGAGCGCGTTGTGGTACTAATTACACTGGCAGTAGTTATTTTCTGTCTTAGAATTACCCTCGAAATGAACAACAAAATCAAGAAATATCACAGTAGCCTACGCGATGCTGTGCCACGAGTGACGCTATGCCACGAGTGACGCTATGCCACGAGTGCACGAGTGACGCTATGCCACGAGTGCCGCTATGCCACGAGTGACGCTATGCCACGAGTGCCGCTATGCCACGAGTGACGCTATGCCACGAGTGACTGACGCTATGCCACGAGTGACTGACGCTATGCCACGAGTGACTGACGCTATGCCACGAGTGACTGACGCTATGCCACGAGTGACGCTATGCCACGAGTGACTGATGCTATGCCACGAGTGACGCTATGCCACGAGTGCCGCTATGCCACGAGTGCCGCTATGCCACGAGTGACGCTATGCCACGTGTTAAGTTATGCCACGAGTGACGCTATGCCACGGGTAACACTATGCCACGAGTGGTAATGATAATACCTATGTTCATGCGTTAAACTAACAAATCCGCTTTTTATTTTAGGCTGAAAACGTGTTTTTATGATAACTATGTGGAAATGATGATAATAGTTCGAAAACGTTTGTGTTGACAATAGTTCAACATGCAGCGACTAGGAGCCACACGTACATAGCAATGACATTCATGTGTTGACAACATTTCAACATTCAGCGACTAGGAACTACACGTGCATAGCAATGACGTTCATGTGTTGACATCATTTCAACATTCAGCGACAAGGAACCACACATGCATAGCAATGATGTTCATGTGTTAACAACATTTCAACATTCAGCGACTAGGAACCACACGTGCATAGCAATGATGTTCATGTGTTAACATCATTTCAACATTCAGCGACTAGGAACCACACGTGCATAGCAATGACGTTCATGCGTTGACATCATTTCAACATGCAGCAGCTAGGAACCACACGTGCATAGCAATGACGTTCATGTGTTAACAACAATTCAACATGCAGCGACTAGGAACCACACATGCATAGCAATGACGTTCATGTATTGACAACATTTCAACATTCAGCGACTAGGAACCACACGTGCATAGCAATGACGTTCATGTGTTAACAACAATTCAACATTCAGCGACTAGGAACCACACGTGCATAGCAATGACGTTCATGTGTTCTCAACATTTCAACATGCATCAGCTAGGAACCACACATGCATAACAATGACGTTCATGTGTTGTCAACATTTCAACATGCAGCGGCTAGGAACCACACATGCATAACAATGACGTTCATCTGTTGTCAACTTTTCAACATGCAGCAGCTAGGAACCACACGTGCATAGCAATCACGTTCATGTGTTGTCAACATTTCAACATGCAGCTGCTAGGAACCACACGTGCATAGCAATGATGTTCATGTGTTAACAAAATTTCAACATTCAGCGACTAGGAACCACACGTGCATAGCAATGATGTTCATGTTTTAACATCATTTCAACATTCAGCGACTAGGAACCACACGTGCATAGCAATGACGTTCATGTGTTGACAACTTTTCAACATTCAGCGACTAGGAACCACACGTGCATAGCAATGACGTTCATGCGTTGACATCATTTCAACATGCAGCAGCTAGGAACCACACGTGCATAGCAATGACGTTCGTGTGTTAACAACAATTCAACATGCAGCGACTAGGAACCACACATGCATAGCAATGACGTTCGTGTATTGACAACATTTCAACATTCAGCGACTAGGAACCACACGTGCATAGCAATGACGTTCATGCGTTGACATCATTTCAACATGCAGCAGCTAGGAACCACACGTGCATAGCAATGACGTTCATGTGTTAACAACAATTCAACATGCAGCGACTAGGAACCACACATGCATAGCAATGACGTTCGTGTATTGACAACATTTCAACATTCAGCGACTAGGAACCACACGTGCATAGCAATGACGTTCATGTGTTAACAACAATTCAACATTCAGCGACTAGGAACCACACGTGCATAGCAATGACGTTCATGTGTTCTCAACATTTCAACATGCATCAGCTAGGAACCACACATGCATAACAATGACGTTCATGTGTTGTCAACATTTCAACATGCAGCGGCTAGGAACCACACATGCATAACAATGACGTTCATGTGTTGTCAACTTTTCAACATGCAGCAGCTAGGAACCACACGTGCATAGCAATGACGTTCATGTGTTGTCAACATTTCAACATGCAGCTGCTAGGAACCACACGTGCATAGCAATGACGTTCGTGTGTTGTCAACATTTCAACATGCAGCTGCTAGGAACCACACGTGCATAGCAATGACGTTCGTGTGTTGTCAACATTTCAACATGCAGCTGCTAGGAACCACACGTGCATAGCAATGACGTTCATGTGTTAACAACAATTCAACATTCAGCGACTAGGAACCACACGTGCATAGCAATGACGTTCATGTGTTCTCAACATTTCAACATGCATCAGCTAGGAACCACACATGCATAACAATGACGTTCATGTGTTGTCAACATTTCAACATGCAGCGGCTAGGAACCACACATGCATAACAATGACGTTCATGTGTTGTCAACTTTTCAACATGCAGCAGCTAGGAACCACACGTGCATAGCAATGACGTTCATGTGTTGTCAACATTTCAACATGCAGCTGCTAGGAACCACACGTGCATAGCAATGATGTTCATGTGTTAACAACATTTCAACATTCAGCGACTAGGAACCACACGTGCATAGCAATGATGTTCATGTGTTAACATCATTTCAACATTCAGCGACTAGGAACCACACGTGCATAGCAATGACGTTCATGTGTTGACAACTTTTCAACATTCAGCGACTAGGAACCACACGTGCATAGCAATGACGTTCATGCGTTGACACCATTTCAACATGCAGCAGCTAGGAACCACACGTGCATAGCAATGACGTTCGTGTGTTAACAACAATTCAACATGCAGCGACTAGGAACAACACATGCATAGCAATGACGTTCGTGTATTGACAACATTTCAACATTCAGCGACTAGGAACCACACGTGCATAGCAATGACGTTCATGCGTTGACATCATTTCAACATGCAGCAGCTAGGAACCACACGTGCATAGCAATGACGTTCATGTGTTAACAACAATTCAACATGCAGCGACTAGGAACCACACATGCATAGCAATGATGTTCGTGTATTGACAACATTTCAACATTCAGCGACTAGGAACCACACGTGCATAGCAATGACGTTCATGTGTTAACAACAATTCAACATTCAGCGACTAGGAACCACACGTGCATAGCAATGACGTTCATGTGTTCTCAACATTTCAACATGCATCAGCTAGGAACCACACATGCATAACAATGACGTTCATGTGTTGTCAACATTTCAACATGCAGCGGCTAGGAACCACACATGCATAACAATGACGTTCATGTGTTGTCAACTTTTCAACATGCAGCAGCTAGGAACCACACGTGCATAGCAATGACGTTCATGTGTTGTCAACATTTCAACATGCAGCTGCTAGGAACCACACGTGCATAGCAATGACGTTCATGTGTTGTCAACATTTCAACATGCAGCTGCTAGGAACCACACGTGCATAGCAATGACGTTCATGTGTTGTCAACATTTCAACATGCAGCTGCTAGGAATCACACGTGCATAGCAATGATGTTCATGTGTTAACAAAATTTCAACATTCAGCGACTAGGAACCACACGTGCATAGCAATGATGTTCATGTGTTAACATCATTTCAACATTCAGCGACTAGGAACCACACATGCATAGCAATGACGTTCATGTGTTGACAACTTTTCAACATTCAGCGACTAGGAACCACACGTGCATAGCAATGACGTTCATGCGTTGACATCATTTCAACATGCAGCAGCTAGGAACCACACGTGCATAGCAATGACGTTCGTGTGTTAACAACAATTCAACATGCAGCGACTAGGAACAACACATGCATAGCAATGACGTTCGTGTATTGACAACATTTCAACATTCAGCGACTAGGAACCACACGTGCATAGCAATGACGTTCATGCGTTGACATCATTTCAACATGCAGCAGCTAGGAACCACACGTGCATAGCAATGACGTTCATGTGTTAACAACAATTCAACATGCAGCGACTAGGAACCACACATGCATAGCAATGACGTTCGTGTATTGACAACATTTCAACATTCAGCGACTAGGAACCACACGTGCATAGCAATGACGTTCATGTGTTAACAACAATTCAACATTCAGCGACTAGGAACCACACGTGCATAGCAATGACGTTCATGTGTTCTCAACATTTCAACATGCATCAGCTAGGAACCACACATGCATAACAATGACGTTCATGTGTTGTCAACATTTCAACATGCAGCGACTAGGAACCACACATGCATAGCAATGATGTTCATGTGTTAACAACATTTCAACATTCAGCGACTAGGAACCACACGTGCATAGCAATGATGTTCATGTGTTAACATCATTTCAACATTCAGCGACTAGGAACCACACGTGCATAGCAATGACGTTCATGTGTTGACAACTTTTCAACATTCAGCGACTAGGAACCACACGTGCATAGCAATGACGTTCATGTGTTGACATCATTTCAACATGCAGCAGCTAGGAACCACACGTGCATAGCAATGACGTTCGTGTGTTAACAACAATTCAACATGCAGCGACTAGGAACAACACATGCATAGCAATGACGTTCGTGTATTGACAACATTTCAACATTCAGCGACTAGGAACCACACGTGCATAGCAATGACGTTCATGCGTTGACATCATTTCAACATGCAGCAGCTAGGAACCACACGTGCATAGCAATGACGTTCATGTGTCAACAACAATTCAACATGCAGCGACTAGGAACCACACATGCATAGCAATGACGTTCATGTATTGACAACATTTCAACATTCAGCGACTAGGAACCACACGTGCATAGCAATGACGTTCATGTGTTAACAACAATTCAACATTCAGCGACTAGGAACCACACGTGCATAGCAATGACGTTCATGTGTTCTCAACATTTCAACATGCATCAGCTAGGAACCACACATGCATAACAATGACGTTCATGTGTTGTCAACATTTCAACATGCAGCGGCTAGGAACCACACATGCATAACAATGACGGTCATGTGTTGTCAACTTTTCAACATGCAGCAGCTAGGAACCACACGTGCATAGCAATGACGTTCATGTGTTGTCAACATTTCAACATGCAGCTGCTAGGAACCACACGTGCATAGCAATGATGTTCATGTGTTAACAACATTTCAACATTCAGCGACTAGGAACCACACGTGCATAGCAATGATGTTCATGTGTTAACATCATTTCAACATTCAGCGACTAGGAACCACACGTGCATAGCAATGACGTTCATGTGTTGACAACTTTTCAACATTCAGCGACTAGGAACCACACGTGCATAGCAATGACGTTCATGCGTTGACATCATTTCAACATGCAGCAGCTAGGAACCACACGTGCATAGCAATGACGTTCGTGTGTTAACAACAATTCAACATGCAGCCACTAGGAACAACACATGCATAGCAATGACGTTCGTGTATTGACAACATTTCAACATTCAGCGACTAGGAACCACACGTGCATAGCAATGACGTTCATGTGTTAACAACAATTCAACATTCAGCGACTAGGAACCACACGTGCATAGCAATGACGTTCATGTGTTCTCAACATTTCAACATGCATCAGCTAGGAACCACACATGCATAACAATGACGTTCATGTGTTGTCAACTTTTCAACATGCAGCAGCTAGGAACCACACGTGCATAGCAATGACGTTCATGTGTTGTCAACATTTCAACATGCAGCTGCTAGGAACCACACGTGCATAGCAATGACGTTCATGTGTTAACAACAATTCAACATTCAGCGACTAGGAACCACACGTGCATAGCAATGACGTTCATGTGTTGTCAACATTTCAACATGCAGCTGCTAGGAACCACACGTGCATAGCAATGACGTTCATGTGTTGTCAACATTTCAACATGCAGCTGCTAGGAACCACACGTGCATAGCAATGACGTTCATGTGTTCTCAACATTTCAACATGCATCAGCTAGGAACCACACATGCATAACAATGACGTTCATGTGTTGTCAACATTTCAACATGCAGCGGCTAGGAACCACACATGCATAACAATGACGTTCATGTGTTGTCAACTTTTCAACATGCAGCAGCTAGGAACCACACGTGCATAGCAATGACGTTCATGTGTTGTCAACATTTCAACATGCAGCTGCTAGGAACCACACGTGCATAGCAATGACGTTCATGTGTTGTCAACATTTCAACATGCAGCTGCTAGGAACCACACGTGCATAGCAATGACGTTCGTGTGTTGTCAACATTTCAACATGCAGCTGCTAGGAACCACACGTGCATAGCAATGACGTTCGTGTGTTGTCAACATTTCAACATGCAGCTGCTAGGAACCACACGTGCATAGCAATGACGTTCATGTGTTAACAACAAATCAACATTCAGCGACTAGGAACCACACGTGCATAGCAATGACGTTCATGTGTTCTCAACATTTCAACATGCATCAGCTAGGAACCACACATGCATAACAATGACGTTCATGTGTTGTCAACATTTCAACATGCAGCGACTAGGAACCACAAATGCATAGCAATGATGTTCATGTGTTAACAACATTTCATCATTCAGCGACTAGGAACCACACGTGCATAGCAATGATGTTCATGTGTTAACATCATTTCAACATTCAGCGACTCGGAACCACACGTGCATAGCAATGACGTTCATGTGTTGACAACTTTTCAACATTCAGCGACTAGGAACCACACGTGCATAGCAATGACGTTCATGCGTTGACATCATTTCAACATGCAGCAGCTAGGAACCACACGTGCATAGCAATGCCGTTCGTGTGTTAACAACAATTCAACATGCAGCGACTAGGAACAACACATGCATAGCAATGACGTTCGTGTATTGACAACATTTCAACATTCAGCGACTAGGAACCACACGTGCATAGCAATGACGTTCATGCGTTGACATCATTTCAACATGCAGCAGCTAGGAACCACACGTGCATAGCAATGACGTTCATGTGTCAACAACAATTCAACATGCAGCGACTAGGAACCACACATGCATAGCAATGACGTTCATGTATTGACAACATTTCAACATTCAGCGACTAGGAACCACACGTGCATAGCAATGACGTTCATGTGTTAACAACAATTCAACATTCAGCGACTAGGAACCACACGTGCATAGCAATGATGTTCATGTGTTCTCAACATTTCAACATGCATCAGCTAGGAACCACACATGCATAACAATGACGTTCATGTGTTGTCAACATTTCAACATGCAGCTGCTAGGAACCACACGTGCATAGCAATGATGTTCATGTGTTAACAACATTTCAACATTCAGCGACTAGGAACCACACGTGCATAGCAATGATGTTCATGTGTTAACATCATTTCAACATTCAGCGACTAGGAACCACACGTGCATAGCAATGACGTTCATGTGTTGACAACTTTTCAACATTCAGCGACTAGGAACAACACATGCATAGCAATGACGTTCATGCGTTGACATCATTTCAACATGCAGCGACTAGGAACCACACGTGCATAGCAATGACGTTCATGCGTTGACATCATTTCAACATGCAGCAGCTAGGAACCACACGTGCATAGCAATGACGTTCATGTGTTAACAACAATTCAACATGCAGCGACTAGGAACCACACATGCATAGCAATGACGTTCGTGTATTGACAACATTTCAACATTCAGCGACTAGGAACCACACGTGCATAGCAATGACGTTCATGTGTTAACAACAATTCAACATTCAGCGACTAGGAACCACACGTGCATAGCAATGACGTTCATGTGTTCTCAACATTTCAACATGCATCAGCTAGGAACAACACATGCATAACAATGACGTTCATGTGTTGTCAACATTTCAACATGCAGCGGCTAGGAACCACACATGCATAACAATGACGTTCATGTGTTGTCAACATTTCAACATGCAGCAGCTAGGAACCACACGTGCATAGCAATGACGTTCATGTGTTGTCAACATTTCAACATGCAGCTGCTAGGAACCACACGTGCATAGCAATGACGTTCATGTGTTGTCAACATTTCAACATGCAGCTGCTAGGAACCACACGTGCATAGCAATGACGTTCGTGTGTTGTCAACATTTCAACATGCAGCTGCTAGGAACCACACGTGCATAGCAATGACGTTCGTGTGTTGTCAACATTTCAACATGCAGCTGCTAGGAACCACACGTGCATAGCAATGACGTTCATGTGTTAACAACAATTCAACATTCAGCGACTAGGAACCACACGTGCATAGCAATGACGTTCATGTGTTCTCAACATTTCAACATGCATCAGCTAGGAACCACACATGCATAACAATGACGTTCATGTGTTGTCAACATTTCAACATGCAGCGGCTAGGAACCACACATGCATAACAATGACGTTCATGTGTTGTCAACTTTTCAACATGCAGCAGCTAGGAACCACACGTGCATAGCAATGACGTTCATGTGTTGTCAACATTTCAACATGCAGCTGCTAGGAACCACACGTGCATAGCAATGATGTTCATGTGTTAACAACATTTCAACATTCAGCGACTAGGAACCACACGTGCATAGCAATGATGTTCATGTGTTAACATCATTTCAACATTCAGCGACTAGGAACCACACGTGCATAGCAATGACGTTCATGTGTTGACAACTTTTCAACATTCAGCGACTAGGAACCACACGTGCATAGCAATGACGTTCATGCGTTGACATCATTTCAACATGCAGCAGCTAGGAACCACACGTGCATAGCAATGACGTTCGTGTGTTAACAACAATTCAACATGCAGCGACTAGGAACCACACATGCATAGCAATGACGTTCGTGTATTGACAACATTTCAACATTCAGCGACTAGGAACCACACGTGCATAGCAATGACGTTCATGCGTTGACATCATTTCAACATGCAGCAGCTAGGAACCACACGTGCATAGCAATGACGTTCATGTGTTAACAACAATTCAACATGCAGCGACTAGGAACCACACATGCATAGCAATGACGTTCGTGTATTGACAACATTTCAACATTCAGCGACTAGGAACCACACGTGCATAGCAATGACGTTCATGTGTTAACAACAATTCAACATTCAGCGACTAGGAACCACACGTGCATAGCAATGACGTTCATGTGTTCTCAACATTTCAACATGCATCAGCTAGGAACCACACATGCATAACAATGACGTTCATGTGTTGTCAACATTTCAACATGCAGCGGCTAGGAACCACACATGCATAACAATGACGTTCATGTGTTGTCAACTTTTCAACATGCAGCAGCTAGGAACCACACGTGCATAGCAATGACGTTCATGTGTTGTCAACATTTCAACATGCAGCTGCTAGGAACCACACGTGCATAGCAATGACGTTCATGTGTTGTCAACATTTCAACATGCAGCTGCTAGGAACCACACGTGCATAGCAATGACGTTCATGTGTTGTCAACATTTCAACATGCAGCTGCTAGGAACCACACGTGCATAGCAATGATGTTCATGTGTTAACAAAATTTCAACATTCAGCGACTAGGAACCACACGTGCATAGCAATGATGTTCATGTGTTAACATCATTTCAACATTCAGCGACTAGGAACCACACATGCATAGCAATGACGTTCATGTGTTGACAACTTTTCAACATTCAGCGACTAGGAACCACACGTGCATAGCAATGACGTTCATGCGTTGACATCATTTCAACATGCAGCAGCTAGGAACCACACGTGCATAGCAATGACGTTCGTGTGTTAACAACAATTCAACATGCAGCGACTAGGAACAACACATGCATAGCAATGACGTTCGTGTATTGACAACATTTCAACATTCAGCGACTAGGAACCACACGTGCATAGCAATGACGTTCATGCGTTGACATCATTTCAACATGCAGCAGCTAGGAACCACACGTGCATAGCAATGACGTTCATGTGTTAACAACAATTCAACATGCAGCGACTAGGAACCACACATGCATAGCAATGACGTTCGTGTATTGACAACATTTCAACATTCAGCGACTAGGAACCACACGTGCATAGCAATGACGTTCATGTGTTAACAACAATTCAACATTCAGCGACTAGGAACCACACGTGCATAGCAATGACGTTCATGTGTTCTCAACTTTTCAACATGCATCAGCTAGGAACCACACATGCATAACAATGACGTTCATGTGTTGTCAACATTTCAACATGCAGCGACTAGGAACCACACATGCATAGCAATGATGTTCATGTGTTAACAACATTTCAACATTCAGCGACTAGGAACCACACGTGCATAGCAATGATGTTCATGTGTTAACATCATTTCAACATTCAGCGACTAGGAACCACACGTGCATAGCAATGACGTTCATGTGTTGACAACTTTTCAACATTCAGCGACTAGAAACCACACGTGCATAGCAATGACGTTCATGCGTTGACATCATTTCAACATGCAGCAGCTAGGAACCACACGTGCATAGCAATGACGTTCGTGTATTGACAACATTTCAACATTCAGCGACTAGGAACCACACGTGCATAGCAATGACGTTCATGCGTTGACATCATTTCAACATGCAGCAGCTAGGAACCACACGTGCATAGCAATGACGTTCATGTGTCAACAACAATTCAACATGCAGCGACTAGGAACCACACATGCATAGCAATGACGTTCATGTATTGACAACATTTCAACATTCAGCGACTAGGAACCACACGTGCATAGCAATGACGTTCATGTGTTAACAACAATTCAACATTCAGCGACTAGGAACCACACGTGCATAGCAATGACGTTCATGTGTTCTCAACATTTCAACATGCATCAGCTAGGAACCACACATGCATAACAATGACGTTCATGTGTTGTCAACATTTCAACATGCAGCGGCTAGGAACCACACATGCATAACAATGACGGTCATGTGTTGTCAACTTTTCAACATGCAGCAGCTAGGAACCACACGTGCATAGCAATGACGTTCATGTGTTGTCAACATTTCAACATGCAGCTGCTAGGAACCACACGTGCATAGCAATGATGTTCATGTGTTAACAACATTTCAACAATCAGCGACTAGGAACCACACGTGCATAGCAATGATGTTCATGTGTTAACATCATTTCAACATTCAGCGACTAGGAACCACACGTGCATAGCAATGACGTTCATGTGTTGACAACTTTTCAACATTCAGCGACTAGGAACCACACGTGCATAGCAATGACG
Source organism: Archivesica marissinica (assembly GCA_014843695.1). Lineage (NCBI taxonomy): Eukaryota > Metazoa > Mollusca > Bivalvia > Venerida > Vesicomyidae > Archivesica > Archivesica marissinica. Next base: position 25,729,930 of record CM026391.1, on the reverse strand, counting down.
TTCATGCGTTGACATCATTTCAACATGCAGCAGCTAGGAACCACACGTGCATAGCAATGACGTTCATGTGTTAACAACAATTCAACATGCAGCGACTAGGAACCACACATGCATAGCAATGACGTTCGTGTATTGACAACATTTCAACATTCAGCGACTAGGAACCACACGTGCATAGCAATGACGTTCATGTGTTAACAACAATTCAACATTCAGCGACTAGGAACCACACGTGCATAGCAATGACGTTCATGTGTTCTCAACATTTCAACATGCAGCGGCTAGGAACCACACATGCATAACAATGACGTTCATGTGTTGTCAACATTTCGACATGCAGCAGCTAGGAACCACACGTGCATAGCAATGACGTTCATGTGTTGTCAACATTTCAACATGCAGCTGCTAGGAACCACACGTGCATAGCAATGACGTTCATGTGTTGTCAACATTTCAACATGCAGCTGCTAGGAACCACACGTGCATAGCAATGACGTTCGTGTGTTGTCAACATTTCAACATGCAGCTGCTAGGAACCACACGTGCATAGCAATGACGTTCGTGTGTTGTCAACATTTCAACATGCAGCTGCTAGGAACCACACGTGCATAGCAATGACGTTCATGTGTTAACAACAATTCAACATTCAGCGACTAGGAACCACACGTGCATAGCAATGACGTTCATGTGTTCTCAACATTTCAACATGCATCAGCTAGGAACCACACATGCATAACAATGACGTTCATGTGTTGTCAACATTTCAACATGCAGCGGCTAGGAACCACACATGCATAACAATGACGTTCATGTGTTGACAACTTTTCAACATGCAGCAGCTAGGAACCACACGTGCATAGCAATGACGTTCATGTGTTGTCAACATTTCAACATGCAGCTGCTAGGAACCACACGTGCATAGCAATGATGTTCATGTGTTAACAACATTTCAACATTCAGCGACTAGGAACCACACGTGCATAGCAATGATGTTCATGTGTTAACATCATTTCAACATTCAGCGACTAGGAACCACACGTGCATAGCAATGACGTTCATGTGTTGACAACTTTTCAACATTCAGCGATTAGGAACCACACGTGCATAGCAATGACGTTCATGCGTTGACATCATTTCAACATGCAGCAGCTAGGAACCACACGTGCATAGCAATGACGTTCGTGTGTTAACAACAATTCAACATGCAGCGACTAGGAACAACACATGCATAGCAATGACGTTCGTGTATTGACAACATTTCAACATTCAGCGACTAGGAACCACACGTGCATAGCAATGACGTTCATGCGTTGACATCATTTCAACATGCAGCAGCTAGGAACCACACGTGCATAGCAATGACGTTCATGTGTTAACAACAATTCAACATGCAGCGACTAGGAACCACACATGCATAGCAATGACGTTCGTGTATTGACAACATTTCAACATTCAGCGACTAGGAACCACACGTGCATAGCAATGACGTTCATGTGTTAACAACAATTCAACATTCAGCGACTAGGAACCACACGTGCATAGCAATGACGTTCATGTGTTCTCAACATTTCAACATGCATCAGCTAGGAACCACACATGCATAACAATGACGTTCATGTGTTGTCAACATTTCAACATGCAGCGGCTAGGAACCACACATGCATAACAATGACGTTCATGTGTTGTCAACTTTTCAACATGCAGCAGCTAGGAACCACACGTGCATAGCAATGACGTTCATGTGTTGTCAACATTTCAACATGCAGCTGCTAGGAACCACACGTGCATAGCAATGACGTTCGTGTGTTGTCAACATTTCAACATGCAGCTGCTAGGAACCACACGTGCATAGCAATGACGTTCATGTGTTGTCAACATTTCAACATGCAGCTGCTAGGAACCACACGTGCATAGCAATGACGTTCGTGTATTGACAACATTTCAACATGCAGCTGCTAGGAACCACATGTGCATAGCAATGACGTTCGTGTGTTGTCAACATTTCAACATGCAGCTGCTAGGAACCACACGTGCATAGCAATGATGTTCATGTGTTGTCAACATTTCAACATGCAGCTGCTAGGAACCACACGTGCATAGCAATGATGTTCGTGTATTGACAACATTTCAACATGCAGCTGCTAGGAACCACACGTGCATAGCAATGACGTTCGTGTATTGACAACATTTCAACATGCAGCA
>CM026391.1:25695587-25719334 GCA_014843695.1 Archivesica marissinica | reverse complement strand
AAATTTCTTGAGCTCGAGTTTGAGATTTGAAAAACGTTTTATAACCTTCCGGTTTGGTCTAACGCTTGCATATGTTGTAAAAACCGACTTCCTGTCTTACTATATGTAGGCTATATGTCCCGTAGTATATCTGCTGGTCAGCGACAACCGGTGCGTATGCTGCTGTATGACATATAGTTCCCGTGAGAGGATTTCATTACAGAAATGTAACATCTAATGCTGTCTAAGTAGATGAAATAATACTTAAGTTTCATTTGATTCACACCCACACGACGCCATAATGAGAAATTGCTCGAAGATTATGTTTAACAATGTTATAACAGCCAAGCACCCAATAACTTATACTAAACACTGTTATACCAGCCAAGCACCCAGTAACTTATACTAAACAATGTTATACCAGCCAAGCACCCAGTAACTTATACTAAACACTGCTATACCAGCCAAGCACCCAGTAACTTATACTAAGCAATGTTATAACAGCCAAGCACCCAGTAACTTATACTAAGCATTGTTATACCAGCCAAGCACCCAGTAACTTATACTAAGCAATGTTATAACAGCCAAGCACCCAGTAACTTATACTAAACACTGTTATACCAGCCAAGCACCCAGTAACTTATACTAAGCAATGTTATAACAGCCAAGCACCCAGTAACTTATACTAAACAATGTTATACCAGCCAAGCACCCAGTAACTTATACTAACCACTGTTATACCAGCCAAGCACCCAGTAGCTTATACTAAGCAATGTTATAACAGCCAAGCACCCAGTAACTTATACTAAACACTGTTATACCAGCCAAGCACCCAGTAACTTATACTAAGCAATGTTATAACAGCCAAGCACCCAGTAACTTATACTAAACAATGTTATACCAGCCAAGCACCCAGTAACTTATACTAAGCAATGTTATAACAGCCAAGCACCCAGTAACTTATACTAAACAATGTTATACCAGCCAAGCACCCAATAACTTATACTAAGCAATGTTATACCAGCCAAGCACCCAATAACTTATACTAAACAATGTTATACCAGCCAAGCACCCAGTAACTTATACTAAACAATGTTATACCAGCCAAGCACCCAGTAACTTATACTAAACAATGTTATACCAGCCAAGCACCCAGTAACTTATACTAAGCAATGTTATAACAGCCAAGCACCCAGTAACTTATACTAAGCAATGTTATACCAGCCAAGCACCCAGTAACTTATACTAAACAATGTTATACCAGCCAAGCACCCAGTAACTTATACTAAACAATGTTATACCAGCCAAGCACCCAATAACTTATACTAAACAATGTTATACCAGCCAAGCACCCAGTAACTTATACTAAACAATGTTATACCAGCCAAGCACCCAATAACTTATACTAAACAATGTTATACCAGCCAAGCACCCAGTAACTTATACTAAACAATGTTATACCAGCCAAGCACCCAGTAACTTATACTAAACAATGTTATACCAGCCAAGCACCCAGTAACTTATACTAAACAATGTTATACCAGCCAAGCACCCAGTAACTTATACTAAACAATGTTATACCAGCCAAGCACCCAATAACTTATACTAAACAATGTTATACCAGCCAAGCACCCAATAACTTATACTAAACAATGTTATACCAGCCAAGCACCCAGTAACTTATACTAAGCAATGTTATAACAGCCAAGCACCCAGTAACTTATACTAAGCAATGTTATACCAGCCAAGCACCCAGTAACTTATACTAAACACTGTTATACCAGCCAAGCACCCAGTAACTTATACTAAACAATGTTATAACAGCCAAGCACCCAGTAACTTATACTAACCACTGTTATACCAGCCAAGCACCCAGTAACTTATACTAAACACTGTTATACCAGCCAAGCACCCAATAACTTATACTAAACAATGTTATACCAGCCAAGCACCCAGTAACTTATACTAACCTGTTATACCAGCCAAGCACCCAGTAACTTATACTAAACAATGTTATACCATACATGCACCCAATAACTTATACTAAACACTGTTATAACAGCCAAGCACCCAGTAACTTATACTAAACACTGTTATACCAGCCAAGCACCCAGTAACTTATACTAAACAATGTTATACCAGCCAAGCACCCAGTAACTTATACTAAACAATGTTATACCAGCCAAGCACCCAGTAACTTATACTAAACAATGTTATACCAGCCAAGCACCCAGTAACTTATACTAAACAATGTTATACCAGCCAAGCACCCAGTAACTTATACTAAACAATGTTATACCAGCCAAGCACCCAATAACTTATACTAAACAATGTTATACCAGCCAAGCACCCAGTAACTTATACTAAACAATGTTATACCAGCCAAGCACCCAGTAACTTATACTAAACAATGTTATACCAGCCAAGCACCCAATAACTTATACTAAGCAATGTTATACCAGCCAAGCACCCAATAACTTATACTAAACAATGTTATAACAGCCAAGCACCCAATAACTTATACTAAACACTGTTATACCAGCCAAGCACCCAGTAACTTATACTAAACAATGTTATACCAGCCAAGCACCCAGTAACTTATACTAAACAATGTTATACCAGCCAAGCACCCAGTAACTTATACTAAACAATGTTATACCAGCCAAGCACCCAATAACTTATACTAAACAATGTTATACAGCCAAGCACCCAGTAACTTATACTAAACAATGTTATACCAGCCAAGCACCCAATAACTTATACTAAACAATGTTATACCAGCCAAGCACCCAGTAACTTATACTAAACACTGTTATACCAGCCAAGCACCCAATAACTTATACTAAACACTGTTATACCAGCCAAGCACCCAATAACTTATACTAAACACTGTTATACCAGCCAAGCACCCAATAACTTATACTAAACACTGTTATACCAGCCAAGCACCCAATAACTTATACTAAACACTGTTATACCAGCCAAGCACCCAATAACTTATACTAAACAATGTTATACCAGCCAAGCACCCAATAACTTATACTAAACAATGTTATACCAGCCAAGCACCCAATAACTTATACTAAACACTGTTATACCAGCCAAGCACCCAATAACTTATACTAAACACTGTTATACCAGCCAAGCACCCAATAACTTATACTAAACAATGTTATACCAGCCAAGCACCTAAGACTCACTATACATTTTCACCGACAAACGTTATAGGTCCGAAAACCGGAGCGACCTTGATATAGAATATACGATATCAGGGTTGGTGTTACCTTGAACCTTAAACAGTAATGACATATTACGACCAAGATAAGTAATTGCGCTCTCGGGTGGCTGTAAGTAGATGTAGTCCGTAGATATAGTCTAATAGGTGACGATAGAATTAATTGAAAATAAGATTTAGCAATATTGGTTATATCACGCAAATGTACGAGCACTGAACACAAGCTACTGTACCGTTCGATATACTTTTTTCAGCAAGCAGACGATATGTAAGGCTTTGTGTAAATGCGATTGGAAATATACTTAAAATGCCATAGACACTTATACACAATACTTTAGTTTACGAGATAACTCATTTAACAAAGGTTAATCTCCCACTAGGCCCTCAACATATATATAAATCAAATGCAATCAAAAGATAGGACTATAAGTTAAAACTGCACATTGGAATTATATAGTATATAAAAACTGAAAAGTAGAGAAACTATATATAATATGTTATGGAATATGATGATATATGGAATTGGCTAGTGGAGAAACTATATATAATATGTTGATGATATATGGAATTGTCTAGTAGAGAAACTATATATAATATGCTATGGAATGTGATGATATATGGAATTGTCTAGTAGAGAAACTATATATAATATGCTATGGAATGTGATGATATATGGAATTGTCTAGTAGAGAAACTATATATAATATGCTATGGAATATGATGATATATGGAATTGTCTAGAGAGAAACTAATATATAATATGTATGGAATGTGATGATATATGGAATTGTCTAGTAGAGAAACTATATATAATATGTTATGGAATATGATGATATATGGAATTGAGTAGAGAAACTATATATAATATGTTATGGAATATGATGATATATGGAATTGTCTAGCAGAGAAACTATATATAATATGTTATGGAATATGATGATATATGGAATTGTGTAGTAGAGAAACTATATATAATATGTTATGGAATATGATGATATATGGAATTGTCTAGTAGAGAAACTATATATAATATGTTATGGAATATGATGATATATGGACTTGTCTAGTAGAGTAGAAAATGAGAATGAGATAATTAATGGCAATAAATCTATATAACAATGTGCAGGTATGACTTATATGGGTATCTTGAAAACACAGTCAAACCTGTGCTAAAGGACACCTCCGAATAAAGGCCACATATGAAAAACCTGTCTCTAAAGACCACCATTTTTCTCTCCCATTTTCAATGTATTTTAACCCTCTATTGAGCGGCCACCTGCCAACAAAGGCCACTTTATGACTTTCCCGAGGGTGGCCTTTATAGACAGGTTTGACTGTAAGTATGAAATCAGCTTAAAGACAGAAATTCACAGTGTGTGTGTGTGTGTGTGTGTGTGTGTGCGTGTGCGTGTGCGTGCGTGCGTGCGTGCGTGCGTGCGTGCGTGCGTGCGTGCGTGCGTGCGTGCGTGCGTGCGTGCGTGTGTGTGTGTATGTGTGTGCGCGCACGTGCGTGCGTGCGGCCTGGGCTATGAAAAGACACGGATCTGGCAAAATCATGACCTTCATGGCTCTATTTAAGACAGATCGGACAATTCCAGGTAATTATATTGCTATTATCGGAGTTGCATTGCACTTAGACGTTAAGACAGCGTTCGAGCCGTACCGGAAAATGAATTGTGGGGAAACAACTTACATTCTCCCATAATTCAACTTCCATTCTCCCATAATTCAACTTCCGTACGAAGATTTTAAATTAGATAGCATATCGACACTTACAGTGCAACTCGCGTTACCGTAAAGCTCGCTACGCGAATTCAGCCCCGCTCGTTATTATTTGTGTGTTTTACGTTTATTTATCGTCGCTATCGGTTGCCCATATGAGCGACGCCTCCTGAAGAGATTAGTCATTTTAGATTTTTGGAGGAGAGTGCAATGATAAAGACAGAGACCCATTCCAGAGTCACCTCTGGTTCGTTTACGTGCACGGTGTAAAGCACCGACACGAGACCTCGGTTTAACGTTCCCTCTGAAAGACTTAATTTTATTAGGGTCAGACGGGGGATCGAACCTGGAGTACCAGTCCAGCGTGTTACGACTGGACTACAGCTCGCTATTAAACACCACAGCAGCGCTATATGTGTAGTGTCGTGGCCGGTCACGTGGTCACCGGTGTTATGTACTATCACGTTATAAGTGCACTTTTTGGGGTTCACAAAGTGGCTCAACTGTAGAGAAATCAGATTGTGTATTGCTAGGTGACGCTGTCGTGACAGTACGGGTTCAATGCCTCGCGCATGCCTATGTAAATATTAGCGGATGCATTTAATTAATATTTAGTTAGAGTATGTTCTAGAGTAAAATCCTGTACACTATTGTAAGAAGATCCAATTACTGTTGAAATCCATCTCTACGAGTGTGGGTGGGGTTCGGTGGGTGTGTGTGTGGGGGGGGGGGGTACGTAAGGCAATGTGAAGTTAAGATCATTGATTAAGGATACGACCAACGTGGTTTTATATCGCGCGCTCGAACTCACAAGCTCTCGAGTACGAGGGGTTCACTGTATCCAGAACACCATGGAGGTACCACCGTATATCCCTGCCACAAAATATGCAAATAAGAACTGTCCTCGTGTCGCAATTGATACCAGCCAGCGTCATCGTAACATTTCATTATTCAATCGTTAGATAGGCAGCTGTATTCCAACACTTCCGTCGTAAACCAGAAATAATTACAGTTGACAGGAACATCAGTACAGTTATCTCTGCACGTTAAGTTCTTAATTGCAGTGTTAGACTCGGTCGTACTTATTTTGCCGCTTAAGTTTGACCAGACCTCTGACGTTATATTGCGTCCGATGCGATACCGACAGGAATACATTAGTAATATAAGGTTCTTGGAAACTACTGACTAGAACTACCAGTGTAGTTTGTACATTTCCCCTAGCGTTGTGTAAGCTTAGTCTACATGAGTCCTGTGCCATTTTTTAAAATTTATGTTTAGTTAATGTCGCTACTGGACAGACCTTTAATTAATTACATTTCAATGTAATTGACCCCAGGTCTGCTACTGGTTTCTCTTATGAGCGGCGGGAAGTTTACCTGACAACACATTTCCTGGGCAGGCTCCAGCGGTTAACCAGTATTTGGTTCACCAACCTCCGTAAGAAACTACCAACTTTTTCATATAAAGAGACACGGTGGGTCTAAGCTGGGCTCGAACCAGTGACCATCAGTGATGATAGGTTACCAGTCAGCGACCGTAACCACTCGACCACGGAGGCGGTCCCTTCCCTGTGCCATTGTTTTGTCATTGGTGAATTAGTATCAGAAATCACCGCAAAGACGACAACGATATGTGCAGTGCGGGATTCGGCCTGTTACAGGTTGTAATACAACAGATAGGTTAGGTCTAGATCTACCACTGTAACCTATCATCTCTGACCGTGTCTCATTTATATGAAACAGTTGGCAGTTTCTTACGGAGGTTGGTGCACCAAGTACTGGTTAACCGCTGGAGCCTGCACAGGAAAGGTGTTGTTAGGTAAACTGCACGTCGCTCAAATGGGAAACCGGTAGCGACGTTAAATAAACTTAAATAAAACAAAACAAAACAAAACAAAAAAAGGTCTAGATCTACCTATTAAACGTAAAAAGTAAAAACATGCAGTCTTTTCATCTATATTTCCCATCTTTCACTTTCACTGTGTAGAGGTATTGAAATCAAACTGCAACAATAAATGACACCGAATTATAGCATTTAGTGACACCGTTCACACACAGTATTCCTCCGCCAAATATTACAGTATACCCCATTTACAGTTTGAAATTGCCTGATTTATTTTAGTTCGATTGCGAAACAAGTTCTTACAACTTATAGTAATCACTCTCGAGACTTCATTCCTGGTGGAATACATCGCCACGAGAGAGAGAGAGAGAGAGAGGGAGAGAGGGGGGGGGGGGTCGGCAACGTGGAATTTAAATGCCTTGCCTAAGGGCACACTCGTAACGGCTCCAGCATGGCTCGAACTCCGGGCATTTCGCACCCGAAGCGAACGTGCTACCACTGCGCTATCACGACTTCCATAATGAGTTATGCTACACATCAACTAGTGTAAAGTATTCTCAAGTCACACAATTTCTCAAGTCACACAATAACTATCCACTGCTTGTCATTCAACACTAATTCTTCACACGACTTTACGCTCAGTCCTACTTCTGAACTTTTCAATTGGATGACTTTTCCAGAAAAGGTTAGCTTTCAAAAAGCGGACTGCTTTAAAACATGTTTAAAACACTCAACGTATATCGTACCATACCAATGCACACATGTCCTGTGAACTGACGGTATATCGTACCATACCAATGCACACATGTCATGTGAACTGACGGTATATCGTACCATACCAATGCACACATGTCCTGTGAACTGACGGTATATCGTACCATACCAATGCACACATGTTCTATGAACTGACGGTATATCGTACCATACCAATGCACACATGTCCTGTGAACTGACGGTATATCGTACCATACCAATGCACACATGTCCTGTGAACTGACGGTATATCGTACCATACCAATGCACACATGTCCTGTGAACTGACGGTATATCGTACCATACCAATGCACACATGTCCTATGAACTGACGGTATATCGTACCATACCAATGCACACATGTCCTGTGAACTGACGGTATATCGTACCATACCAATGCACACATGTCCTGTGAACTGACGGTATATCGTACCATACCAATGCACACATGTCCTGTGAACTGACGGTATATCGTACCATACCAATGCACACATGTCCTGTGAACTGACGGTATATCGTACCATACCAATGCACACATGTCCTTTGAACTGACGGTATATCGTACCATACCAATGCACACATGTCCTTTGAACTAACGGTATATCGTACCATACCAATGCACACATGTCATGTGAACTGACGGTATATCGTACCATACCAATGCACACATGTCCTGTGAACTGACGGTATATCGTACCATACCAATGCACACATGTCTGTGAACTGACGGTATATCGTACCATACCAATGCACACTGTCCTGAACTAACGGTATATCGTACCATACCAATGCACACATGTCATGTGAACTGACGGTATATCGTACCATACCAATGCACACATGTCTGTGAACTGACGGTATATCGTACCATACCAATGCACACATGTCCTGTGAACTGACGGTATATCGTACCATACCAATGCACACATGTTCTATGAACTGACGGTATATCGTACCATACCAATGCACACATGTCCTGTGAACTGACGGTATATCGTACCATACCATGCACACATTCCTGTGAACTGACGGTATATCGTACCATACCAATGCACACATGTCCTGTGAACTGACGGTATATCGTACCATACCAATGCACACATGTCCTTTGAACTGACGGTATATCGTACCATACCAATGCACACATGTCCTGTGAACTGACGGTATATCGTACCATACCAATGCACACATGTCCTGTGAACTGACGGTATATCGTACCATACCAATGCACACATGTCCTGTGAACTGACGGTATATCGTATCATACCAATGCACACATGTCCTGTGAACTGACGGTATATCGTACCATACCAATGCACACATGTTCTATGAACTGACGGTATATCGTACCATACCAATGCACATATGTCCTGTGAACTGACGGTATATCGTACCATACCAATGCACACATGTCATGTGAACTGACGGTATATCGTACCATACCAATGCACACATGTCCTGTGAACTGACGGTATATCGTACCATACCAATGCACACATGTCCTGTGAACTGACGGTATATCGTACCATACCAATGCACACATGTCCTGTGAACTGACGGTATATCGTACCATACCAATACACACATGTCCTGTGAACTGACGGTATATCGTACCATACCAATGCACACATGTCCTGTGAACTGACGGTATATCGTACCATACCAATGCACACATGTCCTGTGAACTGACGGTATATCGTACCATACCAATGCACACATGTCCTGTGAACTGACGGTATATCGTACCATACCAATGCACACATGTCCTGTGAACTGACGGTATATCGTACCATACCAATACACACATGTCCTGTGAACTAACGGTATATCGTACCATACCAATGCACACATGTCCTGTGAACTGACGGTATATCGTACCATACCAATGCACACATGTTCTATGAACTGACGGTATATCGTACCATACCAATGCACACATGTCCTGTGAACTGACGGTATATCGTACCATACCAATGCACACATGTCCTGTGAACTGACGGTATATCGTACCATACCAATGCACACATGTCATGTGAACTGACGGTATATCGTACCATACCAATGCACACATGTCATGTGAACTGACGGTATATCGTACCATACCAATGCACACATGTTCTATGAACTGACGGTATATCGTACTATACCAATGCACACATGTCCTGTGAACGTACCATAGCAATGCATACATGTCCTGTGAACGTACCATAGCAATGCACACATGTTTTGTGAACGTAATATTGTAATGCAAACATGTCCCATGAACGTAATATTGTAATGCAAACATGTCCTGTGAACGTAATATTGTAATGCAAACATGTCCTGTGAACGTACCATAGCAATGCAAACATGTCCTGTGAACGTACCCTAGCAATGCAAACATGTCCTGTGAACGTACCATAGCAATGCAAACATGTCCCGTGAACGTACCATAGCAATGCAAACATGTCCTGTGAACGTACCATAGCAATGTATACATGTCCCGTGAACGTACCATAGTAATGCAAACATGTCCTGTGAACGTACCATAGCAATGTATACATGTCCCGTGAACGTACCATAGCAATGCAAATATGTCCTGTGAACGTACCATAGCAATGTATACATGTCCTGTGAACGTACCATAGCCATGCAAACATGTCCTGTGAACGTACCATAGCAATGTATACATGTCCCGTGAACGTACCATAGCAATGCAAATATGTCCTGTGAACGTACCATAGCAATGTATACATGTCCTGTGAACGTACCATAGCCATGCAAACATGTCCTGTGAACGTACCATAGCAATGCAAACATGTCCTGTGAACGTACCATAGCAATGCAAACATGTCCTGTGAACGTACCATAGCAATGTATACATGTCCCGTGAACGTACCATAGCAATGTATACATGTCCCGTGAACGTACCATAGCAATGCAAACATGTCCCGTGAACGTACCATAGCAATGCAAACATGTCCCGTGAACGTACCATATCGGGTATTTTGGGAATACATGACTTATTACACTAAATTATACATGTGTTGTAATGCTGTTAAATATAACTCATTAAGTATATCTAGCATGAGGCCATGAACACATTAAAACATGAAATAACACATGAAACACGTGCACGTAGTGAATGAGCAACCACCATACAACTGGCATTGGAACTGAGATATAAGCTACAAGAACAACTGAGGTTTCAAACTTGAGTAATAACGGTTATAAACAAACATTCGATAATAAATAATAATAAAGATTTTATTTTAAGAGAGAACTCATTTAACAAAAGTTAGTTTAAACTTTATTTTATTTTACAACGATTGCGAGGCAAGTTCTAACAACTTATATTAATCACTCTCGTTGGCGCGGATGAAAGCGTAAATGTGGTCATTCGTGTGGGAGGAAACCGGAGTACCCGGAGAAAACCCACCTGTCCGATCTGGCGACCACCTTACCATCTCACATAATTCCCAGTCCGAGGATCGAGCCCAGGTTGCATTGGTGAGAAGCGAGCGCGCTAACAACTGCGCTAATCGGACAGCCAAAAAGTTAATCTACCATACTAAATATATATACGAATCAAATGCAATCAAACGATAGGTGTATAACTGCACATTAGAATTATATATTAATGTTAAAGTATTGGCATTACAGGGAAGTCAGTTTGTTAGCATTATTACGTTACAGATATTTTAGACTAAAATCGGCAAGCGGCGTGGAGGTCTTGAGGAAAGAATAATTGAAACCGGCTGCTTCGAATCTGAGGTCCGGTATAGATGTTGTTGTGTGTCAAAATGCCTTTAACTCTTTCAGCGCCGAATAAATTCAGAGCATGTGCAAACAACATAGATCCAGATCAGCCGCGGAGTAACGCCGCGTCTGATCAGGATCTATGTTGTTTGCTATTCGGACAGGTGCTTCAGCTCCACTGTCTGAAGAGCAATCAGCATATAGCCTGATCAGACGGCATGTTCTGTTCTGTCCGATCAGGTTACCTACTTTTTTACAAAGTCGCTTTTATGCGACATTGGCGGTGAAAGAGTTAAACGTTTGGTATGTCTAATCAAATATCCCATTCAATGACCATGCTATGAATACGTACATTATAAAACATATACATTACTGTATTAATACATGCCATTCATTTACACACACAGAAATGATATAACGTTGAAACGAAATCCGACGTTTCAATTTTTTTAAAGGTTTCTAATTTGTATTTAAAAAGTATCACTAATTATTAAATATCCAGACGGATCTGTAGTCCAGTGGTAACACGCTGGACTGGTAATCCTTGGATCCCAGGTTCGATCCCCCGTCTGACCCTAATAAAATTAACAGTCTTTCAGGTGGGACTTTAAACCGAGGTTTCCTGTCTGTGCTTTACACCGTGTACGTAAAAGAATCAGAGGTGACTCTGGAATGGGTCTCTATCTGTATCATTGCACTATCCTCCAAAATCTAAAATAACTAATCTCTTCAGGAGGCGTCGCTGATATGGGCAACCGGTAGCGACGATAAATAAACGTAAAAAAACACACAGTAACATCTTTCTTTTTAACACCTAATAAGCTATAACCTGTAAATAAGCTTAGTTTATACAAATTTACAAACAAGTTATTACAACTTATAGTAATCACTCTCGAGACCTCATTTCTGATGGAATCCATCGCCACGAGGGAGAGAGAAGAGGCAATATGGAATTTAAATAAGCTAGATTCCTCTGTAGGTCATGTCATGAATACGTAAACTAAATATTTCCTAATGTTGTTCTACAACTGTGTGACGTTATTATCACATTGTTGGTTGTCATATAACACAGCTCATATGATTCATGTGGTATATTTTACCGTCTCTTATATTTCTGTATAGAAAGGCGTGTGTACTTTTATAAATCCATATTATTATTACTGCGTGATGTTGGGGATTGAAACTGTGACCCACGGAACGTCAGTGGAGGTAACTACAGCCACATAGTGGGGCTAAGCACTACATAGGTGCTCAGATAGTGACGAGATGTCATAAACATGAATGGCCTAACATTCAAGCTTATAGTGTATCAAAATATTCTTTAAAAAAGAGTTTTGTTTTGAACCCGGAACCATTTGTCCAGACCACAAGCGTCTGTGTGTGGAGGCCGATGGAAACTAGTAACCCGCGATTCATTATTTACATTTACATTAAAGCAGCATTACATCGTAAAAAAGGATGTTTTGGGTAAAACATAAATACTGTGTGTGTGTTAACAAAAATCGAAATAGTCGCTCAGAAACGATAAAATTCCAATAAATTTAAACCGTCGTATACGCGAATTTGTTTATCAACACACGAAGTGTAAACACGCACAGTGCGCATGCGTGAAACAACAGAGGATGTAGAAAACAACGTATATATTTTGAACATGAAATACTATCTATCTTCCTCTAATGTCGAACCCCTCGCGGGGATGTAGAAATGTCCCTAAAAGACCTAGCTAACAGAGGTGTGAATCAACATATCAAGTAATTTAATTAAAAAAGACAACGTGGGACAAATGGGGACGATGCATTCCGAATGTAAACAAGTGCGGACGATGCGTTCCGGTTGTAAACAAGTGCGTGACCAATCGACTCGGAGAGTCCTACTTTCGGTTTCGAGTTTGTTTTATCGCAAAAAAACACTGTTTACCAAATGAACATAAGCATACAAAGTATCATGTTAGAATGTGTAGCCGCATTGCTACCCATACGTAAAAATTGAATTGTTCAAATATCTGTTATGTCATACGATGTAATGCTGCTTTAAGTATTCGTTTCAATGACACAAAGAAAACATAGCACACTTTACATTTAGAATGTTTTTAGTCCTGATTTGCAACAAACCGTGTGTCGAGACAGGTACATAGATTATCCTCGAAACAACAACCAGAGCACATACGTTCAAGGGAGGAAATGCAATGAGGGACATCTCTAATTTTCTATTACCTCCCTTGGCAGATAAAGTCCGATTTATTCCAAAATGTGAAAAGATCCTTTTAGTTAGAATCCTTTGTTTTTACTGTTGTTCCCTAACCAGATGTTGCGGTATTATAAATGTGATAATATCCAAATCGTGTTAATTAACTGATAACATTCTTTTAGAAATAAGTAGCCATTGCATATACGGTATGAGCTATGTCCAGATATAGTAATTTAAGACTCGTACGAAGCGATAGTGGACTAAATTTGCTAGCATGTTGTGCAAAGGAAACAACGATAAAAACAGAGGTAAACACTTAACAGGACCTATCTACTTAGAAGGTATTCAGGGGCAGTAACTGACCGATATCTCTCATAGCGATGTAACTATATAATCACCATTACCGGACCAATAACTCACGTGGAACCTCCGTGGTTAAATGGCTACGGTGTCCACCTGGTTATTGAGAGGTTATGAGGTGGAACCCCGCCAGAGCCACTGTCCACGGTGATGTTCTTAGGCAAGACTCCATATTCCATAATGACCTTTATTTCTCTGTTATGGCGATATATTCTATCAGGATTGAGGCCCCGAGAGCGATTATTAAAGTTGTAAGAAAACTAAATAAATTTGTATTATGTTTAATACCACTTAATGGAGTATGATCTAATGCATGTCAGTGTGTCTGATAAACTGGGGTGTTCAAACATAACTAGTTCTCAACATTTGTTTTCCTGCATTTGGCCCAGTTTGATCAGAGACATTGCGATATTGACAGGTTCTTGGCAGACATTTTGAATACGTTTGGAAAGAGGCACAATAAATATTTAAAGACAGGAAGCGCAACGACCATTTGCAGAATTATATTTAGAAAATATTCGTGAGTTTGATATTATATTTATCTTTTATTTCACAAGCCGCTTTTTTATTGTGAGATGTTTTCGTAATATAATATTTGTTATCTGTGGCTAAAGGTTTCAAGTACTATGTTCATACGATTTTAATGCGCAATTACTTCATTATGTTACCGGAAATACGTAGATGTAATCGTTTGCAGTATTATTTACAAACAATATAGATAACTCAATATTTAATTTACTCAGTGCTGACAGGTCAGTGGTTCGGTTGTTAACACGTTGGACTGCGAATCCAGGGATCGCCGGTTCGATCTCCAGTCTAACTCTAACATATTATTAACAGTATGTCAAATAGGACTATAAACAGCAGTATCGTGTATCGACGCTATACACCGGGCGTGTAACAGAAGCAGAGAGGCTTCTGGAATTTGAGCGACTTCTGCATCGTGCACTCTCCTCCAAACACTAGCCTACAAACAATATCCTCCAAACACTATCCTCCACACATTATTATTCAAGTACTATCCTCCAAGCATGTAGAGCTTTGTCTTATAGAGTGGTCTAGAAGTTGTCGGTGATGGTGCAATAAAATGTGAAGTGGAAGTTGTGATAGCGCAGTGGATGCGCGTTCGCTTCAGGTGCGAACATGTCCGGAGTTCGAGCCCCGCTGGAACTATAACGAGTGTGCCCTTGGGCAAGGCATTTAAATTCCACGTTGCCTCTTCTCTCTCCCACGTGGCGATGGATTCCATCAGGAATGAGGTCTCGAGAGTGATTAATATAAGTTGTAAGAACTTGTTTCGCAATCGAGCTAACAT
This sequence comes from Archivesica marissinica, assembly GCA_014843695.1. Taxonomy (NCBI): domain Eukaryota; kingdom Metazoa; phylum Mollusca; class Bivalvia; order Venerida; family Vesicomyidae; genus Archivesica; species Archivesica marissinica. Next base: position 25,704,203 of record CM026391.1, on the reverse strand, counting down.
AAATTTGTATAAACTAATAAAATGTGACAACTGGAGGGGGTATCTTCTTCCTCTACAGAGTGACAAGTCCTGATGGTGTCTTCTTTCCGAAATGCTCTTCTTAGGGTCACCCTTCTCAGTGTTGGTCATACCACATCAGTATATAAACGAATCTGTGACAGTTAGACATCTGGTGGTCTAGGTCGCTCAAGGGTCAGTCCATACCCCCACCACCTCTGTTGTATGAGGTAGAAGTGCCGGATAGTGTGCCACGTGTCGCAAGGTCGACAACCAAACGATCCCAGTATCCTACGCTGCTGCTGCGATAATGTGTTCCCACCGTGACGTGGACGCCGTGAGGAGATCAGCCAGGATTTACTTTGAATGATCCCAGTATTATACGCTGCTGCTGCGATGTGTTCCCACCGCGACGTGGACGCCGTGAGGAGATCAGCCAGGATTTACTTTGAACGATCCCAGTATCCTACGCTGCTGCTGCGATAATGTGTTCCCACCGCGACGTGGACGCCGTGAGGAGAATAGCCGGGATTTACTTTGAACGATCCCAGTAGCCTAAGCTGCTGGTGCTGCTTGCTATAATGTGTTCCCACCGCGACGTGGACGCCGTGAGGATATCAGCAAGGATTTACTTTGAACGATTCCAGTAGCCTACGCCGCTGCTGCTGAGATGTGCTCCCACCGTGACATGGACGCCGCGAGGAGATCAGCCGGGATTTACTTTGAACGATCCAAGTAGCCTACGCTGCTGCTGCGAGGTGTGCTCCCACCATGACGTGGACGCCGTGAAGAGATCAGCCGGGGTTTACTTTGAACGACCCCAGTAGCCTATGCTGCTGCTGCGATAATGTATTCCAACCGCGACGTGGATGCCGCGAGGAGATCAGCAGTGATTTTCTTTGGAGCGAGGGGTTGTATTATATATTGCATGTCCACTCAAGATTATGCTTCAAAACAGAATATGTGTGCTATTAGCTAATGAAGTAAAAGTAAAACGAAACCTTAGGACTGCACTTTAGTTGATTAAATTATTGTTAGTTTCGAGTTGAAATCTAGTACATTTAAATAAGAAAAGCCCCATAATGACTACAGTAATCATATCATGCCTCTGGATATTGTAGCGTACCTGCTGGATATTGTAGCGTATCTGCTGGATATTGTAGCGTACCTGCTGGATATTGTAGCGTACCTGCTGGATATTGTAGTGTACCTGCTGGATATTGTAGTGTACCTGCTGGATATTGTAGTGTACCTGCTGGATATTGTAGCGTACCTGCTGGATATTGTAGCGTACCTGCTGGATATTGTAGTGTACCTGCTGGATATTGTAGTGTACCTGCTGGATATTGTAGCGTACCTGCTGGATATTGTAGTGTACCTGCTGGATATTGTAGCGTATCTGCTGGATATTGTAGTGTACCTGCTGGATATTGTAGTGTACCTGCTGGATATTGTAGCGTACCTGCTGGATATTGTAGCGTACCTGCTGGATATTGTAGTGTACCTGCTGGATATTGTAGCGTACCTGCTGGATATTGTAGCGTACCTGCTGGATATTGTAGCGTACCTGCTGGATATTGTAGTGTACCTGCTGGATATTGTAGCGTATCTGCTGGATATTGTAGTGTATCTGCTGGATATTGTAGTGTACCTGCTGGATATTGTAGCGTACCTGCTGGATATTGTAGTGTACCTGCTGGATATTGTAGTGTACCTGCTGGATATTGTAGTGTACCTGCTGGATATTGTAGCGTACCTGCTGGATATTGTAGTGTACCTGCTGGATATTGTAGCGTACCTGCTGGATATTGTAGCGTACCTGCTGGATATTGTAGTGTACCTGCTGGATATTGTAGCGTACCTGCTGGATATTGTAGCGTATCTGCTGGATATTGTAGTGTACCTGCTGGATATTGTAGCGTACCTGCTGGATATTGTAGCGTACCTGCTGGATATTGTAGCGTACCTGCTGGATATTGTAGCGTACCTGCTGGATATTGTAGCGTACCTGCTGGATATTGTAGCGTACCTGCTGGATATTGTAGCGTACCTGCTGGATATTGTAGCGTACCTGCTGGATATTGTAGTGTACCTGCTGGATATTGTAGCGTATCTGTTGGATATTGTAGCGTATCTGCTGGATATTGTAGTGTATCTGCTGGATATTGTAGCGTACCTGCTGGATATTGTAGCGTACCTGCTGGATATTGTAGTGTACCTGCTGGATATTGTAGCGTACCTGCTGGATATTGTAGCCTATCGGCTGGATAGTGTAGTGTACCTGCTGGACATTGTAGCGTACCTGCTGGATATTGTAGCGTACCTGCTGGATATTGTAGCGTACCTGCTGGACATTGTAGCGTACTTGCTGGATATTGTAGCGTACCTGCTGGATATTGTAGCGTACCTGCTGGATATTGTAGCGTACCTGCTGGATATTGTAGCGTACCTGCTGGATATTGTAGTGTACCTGCTGGATATTGTAGCGTATCTGCTGGATATTGTAGTGTACCTGCTGGATATTGTAGCGTACCTGCTGGATATTGTAGCGTACCTGCTGGATATTGTAGTGTACCTGCTGGATATTGTAGCGTACCTGCTGGATATTGTAGCGTACCTGCTGGATATTGTAGCGTACCTGCTGGATATTGTAGTGTACCTGCTGGATATTGTAGTGTACCTGCTGGATATTGTAGTGTACCTGCTGGATATTGTAGTGTACCTGCTGGATATTGTAGCGTACCTGCTGGATATTGTAGCGTACCTGCTGGATATTGTAGTGTACCTGCTGGATATTGTAGCGTACCTGCTGGATATTGTAGCGTACCTGCTGGATATTGTAGTGTACCTGCTGGATATTGTAGCGTACCTGCTGGATATTGTAGCGTACCTGCTGGATATTGTAGCGTACCTGCTGGATATTGTAGTGTACCTGCTGGATATTGTAGTGTACCTGCTGGATATTGTAGTGTACCTGCTGGATATTGTAGTGTACCTGCTGGATATTGTAGTGTACCTGCTGGATATTGTAGTGTACCTGCTGGATATTGTAGTGTACCTGCTGGATATTGTAGTGTACCTGCTGGATATTGTAGTGTATCTGCTGGATATTGTAGTGTACCTGCTGGATATTGTAGTGTACCTGCTGGATATTGTAGCGTACCTGCTGGATATTGTAGCGTACCTGCTGGATATTGTAGTGTACCTGCTGGATATTGTAGTGTACCTGCTGGATATTGTAGCGTACCTGCTGGATATTGTAGCGTACCTGCTGGATATTGTAGTACCTGCTGGATATTGTAGCGTACCTGCTGGATATTGTAGCGTACCTGCTGGATATTGTAGTGTACCTGCTGGATATTGTAGCGTACCTGCTGGATATTGTAGCGTACCTGCTGGATATTGTAGTGTACCTGCTGGATATTGTGTACCTGCTGGATATTGTAGCGTACTGCTGGATATTGTAGTACCTGCTGGATATTGTAGCGTACCTGCTGGATATTGTAGCGTACCTGCTGGATATTGTAGCGTACCTGCTGGATATTGTAGCGTACCTGCTGGATATTGTAGCGTACCTGCTGGATATTGTAGCGTACCTGCTGGATATTGTAGCGTACCTGCTGGATATTGTAGCGTACCTGCTGGATATTGTAGCGTACCTGCTGGATATTGTAGTGTACCTGCTGGATATTGTAGCGTACCTGCTGGATATTGTAGTGTACCTGCTGGATATTGTAGTGTACCTGCTGGATATTGTAGCGTACCTGCTGGATATTGTAGTGTACCTGCTGGATATTGTAGCGTACCTGCTGGATATTGTAGTGTACCTGCTGGATATTGTAGCGTACCTGCTGGATATTGTAGCGTACCTGCTGGATATTGTAGTGTACCTGCTGGATATTGTAGCGTACCTGCTGGATATTGTAGTGTACCTGCTGGATATTGTAGTGTACCTGCTGGATATTGTAGCGTACCTGCTGGATATTGTAGCGTACCTGCTGGATATTGTAGCGTACCTGCTGGATATTGTAGTGTACCTGCTGGATATTGTAGTGTACCTGCTGGATATTGTAGTGTACCTGCTGGATATTGTAGTGTATCTGCTGGATATTGTAGTGTACCTACTGGATATTGTAGCGTATCTGCTGGATATTGTAGTGTATATGTTGGATATTGTAGTGTACCTGCTGGATATTGTAGCGTACCTGCTAGATAGTGTAGTGTACCTGCTGGATATTGTAGTGTACCTGTTGGACATTGTAGTGACCAGCTGGATATTGTAGCGTACCTGCTGGATATTGTAGCGTACCTGCTGGATATTGTAGTGTACCTGCTGGATATTGTAGTGTACCTGCTGGATATTGTAGTGTACCTGCTGGATATTGTAGTGTACCTGCTGGATATTGTAGTGTACCTGCTGGATATTGTAGTGTACCTGCTGGATATTGTAGTGTACCTGCTGGATATTGTAGTGTACCTGCTGGATATTGTAGTGTACCTGCTGGATATTGTAGTGTACCTGCTGGATATTGTAGCGTACCTGCTGGATATTGTAGCGTACCTGCTGGATATTGTAGTGTACCTGCTGGATATTGTAGCGTATCTGCTGGATATTGTAGCGTATCTGCTGGATATTGTAGTGTACCTGCTGGATATTGTAGCGTACCTGCTGGATATTGTAGCGTACCTGCTGGATATTGTAGTGTACCTGCTGGATATTGTAGCGTACCTGCTGGATATTGTAGTGTACCTGCTGGATATTGTAGTGTACCTGCTGGATATTGTAGCGTACCTGCTGGATATTGTAGCGTACCTGCTGGATATTGTAGCGTACCTGCTGGATATTGTAGTGTACCTGCTGGATATTGTAGTGTACCTGCTGGATATTGTAGTGTACCTGCTGGATATTGTAGTGTACTGCTGGATATTGTAGTACTCTGGATATTGTAGCGTACTGCTGGATATTGTAGGTATGTGGATATTGTAGCGTATCTGCTGGATATTGTAGTGTACCTGCTGGATATTGTAGCGTACCTGCTGGATATTGTAGCGTACCTGCTGGATATTGTAGTGTCTGCTGGATATTGTAGCGTACCTGCTGGATATTGTAGCGTACCTGCTGGATATTGTAGCGTACCTGCTGGATATTGTAGTGTACCTGCTGGATATTGTAGCGTACCTGCTGGATATTGTAGCGTACCTGCTGGATATTGTAGTGTACCTGCTGGATATTGTAGCGTACCTGCTGGATATTGTAGCGTACCTGCTGGATATTGTAGCGTATCTGCTGGATATTGTAGTGTACCTGCTGGATATTGTAGTGTACCTGCTGGATATTGTAGCGTACCTGCTGGATATTGTAGCGTACCTGCTGGATATTGTAGCGTACCTGCTGGATATTGTAGCGTACCTGCTGGATTGTAGCGTACCTGCTGGATATTGTAGCGTACCTGCTGGATATTGTAGCGTACCTGCTGATATTGTAGCGTACCTGCTGGATATTGTAGTGTACCTGCTGGATATTGTAGACGTGATTGTAGCGTACCTGCTGGATATTGTAGTGTACCTGCTGGATATTGTAGCGTACCTGCTGGATATTGTAGCGTACCTGCTGGATATTGTAGTGTACCTGCTGGATATTGTAGTGTACCTGCTGGATATTGTAGCGTACCTGCTGGATATTGTAGCGTACCTGCTGGATATTGTAGTGTACCTGCTGGATATTGTAGTGTACCTGCTGGATATTGTAGTGTACCTGCTGGATATTGTAGTGTACCTGCTGGATATTGTAGTGTACCTGCTGGATATTGTAGCGTACCTGCTGGATATTGTAGCGTACCTGCTGGATATTGTAGCGTACCTGCTGGATATTGTAGCGTACCTGCTGGATATTGTAGTGTACCTGCTGGATATTGTAGCGTACCTGCTGGATATTGTAGCGTACCTGCTGGATATTGTAGCGTACCTGCTGGATATTGTAGTGTACCTGCTGGATATTGTAGTGTACCTGCTGGATATTGTAGTGTATCTGCTGGATATTGTAGTGTACCTGCTGGATATTGTAGTGTACCTGCTGGATATTGTAGTGTACCTGCTGGATATTGTAGTGTATCTGCTGGATATTGTAGTGTACCTACTGGATATTGTAGCGTATCTGCTGGATATTGTAGCGTATCTGCTGGATATTGTAGTGTACCTGCTGGATATTGTAGTGTACCTGCTGGATATTGTAGTGTACCTGCTGGATATTGTAGCGTACCTGCTGGATATTGTAGTGTACCTGCTGGATATTGTAGCGTACCTGCTGGATATTGTAGTGTACCTGCTGGATATTGTAGCGTACCTGCTGGATATTGTAGCGTACCTGCTGGATATTGTAGTGTACCTGCTGGATATTGTAGCGTACCTGCTGGATATTGTAGCGTACCTGCTGGATATTGTAGCGTACCTGCTGGATATTGTAGTGTACCTGCTGGATATTGTAGTGTACCTGCTGGATATTGTAGTGTACCTGCTGGATATTGTAGCGTACCTGCTGGATATTGTAGCGTACCTGCTGGATATTGTAGCGTACCGCTGGATATTGTAGTGTACCTGCTGGATATTGTAGCGTACCTGCTGGATATTGTAGCGTACCTGCTGGATATTGTAGTGTACCTGCTGGATATTGTAGCGTACCTGCTGGATATTGTAGCGTACCTGCTGGATATTGTAGTGTACCTGCTGGATATTGTAGCGTACCTGCTGGATATTGTAGCGTACCTGCTGGATATTGTAGTGTACCTGCTGGATATTGTAGCGTACCTGCTGGATATTGTAGTGTACCTGCTGGATATTGTAGTGTACCTGCTGGATATTGTAGTGTACCTGCTGGATATTGTAGTGTACCTGCTGGATATTGTAGCGTACCTGCTGGATATTGTAGTGTACCTGCTGGATATTGTAGCGTATCTGCTGGATATTGTAGTGTACCTGCTGGATATTGTAGCGTACCTGCTGGATATTGTAGCGTACCTGCTGGATATTGTAGTGTACCTGCTGGATATTGTAGCGTACCTGCTGGATATTGTAGCGTACCTGCTGGATATTGTAGCGTACCTGCTGGATATTGTAGCGTACCTGCTGGATATTGTAGCGTACCTGCTGGATATTGTAGCGTACCTGCTGGATATTGTAGCGTACCTGCTGGATATTGTAGTACCTGCTGGATATTGTTGTACCTGCTGGATATTGTAGTGTACCTGCTGGATATTGTAGTGTACCTGCTGGATATTGTAGTGTACCTGCTGGATATTGTAGTGTACTTGCTGGATATTGTAGTGTACCTGCTGGATATTGTAGTGTACCTGCTGGATATTGTAGTGTACCTGCTGGATATTGTAGCGTACCTGCTGGATATTGTAGTGTACCTGCTGGATATTGTAGCGTACCTGCTGGATATTGTAGTGTACCTGCTGGATATTGTAGTGTACCTGCTGGATATTGTAGTGTACCTGCTGGATATTGTAGTGTACCTGCTGGATATTGTAGTGTACCTGCTGGATATTGTAGCGTACCTGCTGGATATTGTAGCGTACCTGCTGGATATTGTAGTGTACCTGCTGGATATTGTAGTGTACCTGCTGGATATTGTAGCGTACCTGCTGGATATTGTAGTGTACCTGCTGGATATTGTAGTGTACCTGCTGGATATTGTAGCGTACCTGCTGGATATTGTAGTGTACCTGCTGGATATTGTAGCGTACCTGCTGGATATTGTAGTGTACCTGCTGGATATTGTAGTGTACCTGCTGGATATTGTAGCGTACCTGCTGGATATTGTAGTGTACCTGCTGGATATTGTAGCGTACCTGCTGGATATTGTAGCGTACCTGCTGGATATTGTAGGTACCTGCTGGATATTGTAGGTACCTGCTGGATATTGTAGCGTACCTGCTGGATATTGTAGCGTACCGCTGGATATTGTAGCGTACCTGCTGGATATTGTAGTGTACCTGCTGGATATTGTAGCGTACCTGCTGGATATTGTAGTGTACCTGCTGGATATTGTAGTGTACCTGCTGGATATTGTAGCGTACCTGCTGGATATTGTAGCGTACCTGCTGGATATTGTAGCGTACCTGCTGGATATTGTAGCGTACCGCTGGATATTGTAGCGTACCTGCTGGATATTGTAGCGTACCTGCTGGATATTGTAGCGTACCTGCTGGATATTGTAGTGTACCTGCTGGATATTGTAGCGTACCTGCTGGATATTGTAGTGTACCTGCTGGATATTGTAGTGTACCTGCTGGATATTGTAGCGTACCTGCTGGATATTGTAGCGTACCTGCTGGATATTGTAGTGTACCTGCTGGATATTGTAGCGTACCTGCTGGATATTGTAGCGTACCTGCTGGATATTGTAGTGTACCTGCTGGATATTGTAGTGTACCTGTGGATATAGTGTACCTGCTGGATATTGTAGCGTACCTGCTGGATATTGTAGTGTACCTGCTGGATATTGTAGTGTACCTGCTGGATATTGTAGCGTACCTGCTGGATATTGTAGCGTACCTGCTGGATATTGTAGTGTACCTGCTGGATATTGTAGTGTACCTGCTGGATATTGTAGTGTAC
>CM026391.1:25677562-25694587 GCA_014843695.1 Archivesica marissinica | reverse complement strand
GACCATCCCTCTCACATGTATTGTTTTTGACCATCCCTCTCACATGTATTGTTTTTGACCATCCCTCTCACATGTATTGTTTTTGACCATCCCTCTCACATGTATTGTTTTTGACCATCCCTCTCACATGTATTGTTTTTGACCATCCCTCTCACAAGTATTGTTTCCCATCCCTCTCACATGTATTGTTTTTGACCATCCCTCTCACATGTATTGTTTTTGACCATCCCTCTCACATGTATTGTTTTCCCATCCCTCTCACATGTATTTTTTGACCATCCCTCTCACATGTATTGGTCTATTTTTAGCTCACCAGATACAGAGGCTCAGGTGAGCTATTGTGAGACGGGGGATCGAACCTGCGATCCCTGGATTACCAGTCCAGCTTCTTACCACTGGACCACAGATCCGACTGTAAGGTTTTTCTCTAGAAATTGTGAAAGGGATAACCGGTAGCGACGATAAATAAACGTAAAACACACACATACGTTAGACCCCTAAACAAGTGATCTACCCCTTTCACAGTTTCTAGAGAAAAACATCCGTGATGAAAGTGTGTTTCTGAAGAACAATTTTATGCTGGCCTAATTTTTCCCTAGACAGGTGAATTAATAACATAGTCCAATATGGCACCAGGTGAATTAATAACGTAGTCCAATATGGCACCAGCTTAATACTTCGTATTACAAACGTCGTAAAGATAAACTATTTTGCTTACAATTCACGAAGGATTACTGGAGAAAGTTATATTTATTCAAATAAGTGAGAACAAACATTTTAGGCATTAAATAGGAATGAGAAAATGATGATGATATGTGGAAACAGTAAATGCCTGCACGTCAGTTAGTTACTAGTTGGTAGCGGTCTACCGATATACAGCTGTCTAAATTATTCCCATTGAAGAGGCAACGTTGATACGTTCTGGTTAGTTTCGTGACAAATTATCTCTATTTAATTCGTTTCCCTAATTAACAGTCACTACGCTTTAATAAAACGTAACGACCTCTCAGGGATCGTGGTGACAGTTCCCGGTACGGCATCGCGAGATAAGAATATATTATCCGACATAAGTACACTCGTCGCCTCTCGTAGATAAACAGTCGTCAAAAATGGATAAGTACTTGTCAATAAATTTGAGATTAGAATCAGTACGAGAAATCTACTAACTCGAAACAAAGAATGGCACCTGCTTCACGAATCTGTCGTAACTAAGGACTGTAACCAAGGAATGTCGTAAATAAGATGGAACAGGTGGCTGTTTGAATCGACATGGAACAGAATAGCAATCTTCGTATACAGTCATACGACACATACCTGTCAAGTCTCACGGTGAATCTCACATAGTTTCCAATGAAATCACGGACTCACGGTGATTTCCTAATTTCTTATGCATGTGTGTGTGTTTTACGTTTATTTATCGTCGCTACCGGTTACCCATATGAGCGACGCCTCCTGCGGAAATTAGTCATTGTAGATTTGTGTAGGATAGTGCAATGATACAGACAGATACCATTCCAGAGCCTCCTCTGGTTCCTTTACGTGCACGGTGTAAAGCACCGACACCAGACCTCGGTTTAACGTCCCATCTGAAAGACTGTTAATTTTATTTGGGTCAGACGGGGGATCGAACCTGCGATCTCTGGATTACCAGTCCAGCGTGTTAACTACAGATCCGTCTGTATCGACATGGAACGGAATTTATATAAATGTATATCAATCTTAGTATACAGTCATACGACACCTACCTGTCAAGTATCACGGTGAATCGCACACATTTTCCACCAATGAAATCACGGACTCATTGTGATTTCCTAATTTCGTATGCATTACAAAAATAAATTATTTTATGTGAAAAATCGTATTTTCCTTAATTAGTTGTGTCTGACCATACCACTGGAAAACGTACTTTTTAAAAAATCGATGACACGGCATTTAGCCCGGTGTTAACCTGGGTTCCAGTCTGTCGATTTTTCACTTTTTAACTTCTGGCATTTGATATGAACAGATACTCAATACGGCCCAATTAATAGTCTCGGTGTTAAAATATATTTATTTGACTGACCAGGCAAAATATATCGACGCTTTTTCCCAGGCTAGCCCGGTGTCCACGGCAGTTTGAGGCAGTTGTTTCCACAGGACAATAGTGGCGGGAAAGAAGCCACGCTGTTAGGCCAGGTAGATATATCTTTCTTGCAGTTGATTTGTGTGTGTTGCCGGGAATGACTTCTCATCGATATACCTGTGCGTAGTTGTGTGTATATATTGTCGGGAATGACCTCTCATCGATATACCTGTGCGTAGTTGTGTGTATATATTGTCGGGAATGACCTCTCGTCGATATACCTGTGCGTAGTTGTGTGTATATATTGTCGGGAATGACCTCTCATCGATATACCTGTGCGTAGTTGTGTGTATATATTGTCGGGAATGACCTCTCTGTTGTGCGTAGTTGTGTGTATATATTGTCGGGAATGACCTCTCATCGATATACCTGTGCGTAGTTGTGTGTATATATTGTCGGGAATGACCTCTCATCGATATACCTGTGCGTAGTTGTGTGTATATATTGCCGGGAATGACCTCTCATCGATATACCTGTACGTAGTTGTGTGTATGTATTGCCGGGAATGACCTCTCATCGATATACCTGTGCGTAGTTGTGTGTATATATTGCCGGGTGGTGTATATATTGCCGGGAATGACCTCTCGTCGATATACCTGTCCGTAGCTGTGTGTATATTTCCGGGATGACCTCTCATCGATATACCGGTCATAGTTGTGTGTATATATTGTCGGGAATGACCTCTCATCGATATCCTGTGCGTAGTTGTGTGTATATATTGCCGAGAATGACCTCTCGTCGATATACCTGTGCGTAGTTTGTGTATGTATTGCCGGGAATGACCTCTCATCGATATACCTGTGCGTAGTTGTGTGTATATATTGTCGGGAATGACCTCTCGTCGATATACCTGTGCGTAGTTGTGTGTATATATTGTCGGGAATGACCTCTCGTCGATATACCTGTACGTAGTTGTGTGTATGTATTGCCAGGAATGACCTCTCATCGATATACCTGTGCGTAGTTGTATGTATATATTGCCGGGAATGACCTCTCGTCGATATACCTGTGCGTAGTTGTGTGTATATATTGTCGGGAATGACCTCTCGTCGATATACCTGTGCGTAGTTGTGTGTATGTATTGTCGGGAATGACCTCTCGTCGATATACCTGTGCGTAGTTGTGTGTATATATTGCCGGGAATGACCTCTCGTCGATAGTGGTGGATCAGGTGAAATGTTCACAACGTTGTTCAGGATGTTGTAGAGCATTGCGTTGTAATATGCCCGCAGTTCACCACCTAGCATATCGGTGGCGCTACTTGTACTAACCTAGCTAAACCCCAGGCGTGGCTGTCCGAATAGCGCAGTGGTTAACGCGCTTGCTTCTCACCAATGCATCCCGGGTTCGATCCTCGGACCGGGAAGTATGTGAGATGGTACGGTAGTCGCCTGATCGGACAGGTGGGTTTTCTTCGTGTACTCCGGTTTCCTCCCACACGAATGACCACATATACGCTTTCATCCGCGCCAACGAGAGTGGTTAATATAAATTGTTAGAACTTGCTTCGCAATCGTTGTAAAATAAATAAAGTTTAAACTTTGGCTTAAACATATGTATTCGTTCATAGATTATCTTCATTATAAGTGTGTACACTATCACGTATTAAGAGAAATCGTATTATGTAGTAATACCAAAATATATAATAAGTGTATGAAAAAATATAGCTTGCTAGCAAGTGACAACCGTTACAAAAAATGGATTGGAAGGGTGGGGATAGAACGCGATGAAACAACATGACAGCTATTAATTAAAGTGAATCACTCTACTAGTGCGTCAGCCCCTGTATGATGTGGACCAGTCAGATCCCTGTATACTGTGGACCAATCAGGTCCCTGTATGATGTGGACCAATCAGGTCCCTGTATACCGTGGACCAATCAGGTCCCTGTATACTGTGGACCAATCAGCTAATTCCCTAGTATATGTAAACAAAGGTGTACCCTACTCTACATGATCCTCACCACCCTGTTGAAGTAATAGGTTACCCGCATAGCCCCCCCCCCATCTCCAGTCTACCTACCACACCATACCCAGTCTATCTAAGTACTGGTTTATTCAGAACTTAATGACGTCATGACTGTTCTGGGTACCCACATACCATTATGTAGCATATGCTAGCTACGAGTACCCTCCAAACGCCTTTTTTGAGGTTGACCTTTCAAGGTCAAATCAAGGTCATGTGAAATCATCCATATTTGTTATTGTGTCAAATGCTAGTAAGGGGGTGGGGGTTAGAATATCTCGCAGTGCTATACTCTATTTGCCTATATAACATTTTGCAGTGCAGCAACAAGTCAATAATCGCGGCATGGGCGCTGATTAATAAAGACATTAAAGGGCATTAACTCCTTAATTAAATGTTACCCTGAGGGAGATCGCGTCATGTAAGTCTGCGACCTCAGATTTCATTCACCTGATCAAATAAAACACGTTGTATCTCAACTTATTCTCCCTGGCGCCATTGAACGCGCTTCGGCATCATTTTTACCTCAATTCTTTACATGCTCACGGTGAAAATAACAATGAAATATGTCGTGGATTTCGCTAGAATTGTGTTTTCAGTATCAAAATAAGGAAAACACATTAATGAATTATCGTCTGCTACAATTATTTGAACTATTTATAGCTTTTATTTTACCCATCATGCAATGAGTTAATGTTAATTAATACTGCCATACATGAATGTGTGGATCCTCCGTTGTGCACTTGATGCTGCAATCGTCTTCTAGCCAGGGAGCTGTGAACCAGAACAGCGCCAGAACCACGGTGGTGGTGTCGTTTGGCAAGTCTATTTCTATTTCAAATCCAATATTCACCCTGCCCTCTGCCATGCATATTATTTTTTAATTGCGAATATACACCCTGAAAGGTGCTGCGATCATTGAAAAGTGTGGCGTCCGTTGTCCAGTGGTAGGGCGTCGGATTTGGAATCGAACGGTCCCAGGTTGGATACTCGGTCAGGCCACGTATGTAGTGTCATTGAGCAAGGCACCTCACATACATTGCTTAGTACTTGTTAACCGCTTAGGTCGGCCCAGGAAAACATGTCTATGTCCCCGGAAGGGGTTTGACATAAATGGAACATACATACATCACTGACGAAGATGATGATTCGCCTTCTCCCTCTCTCTCTCTCTCTCTCTCTCCCTCCCTCTCCCCCTCTCGCTCTCTCTCCCTCTCTCTCTCCCTCTCGCTCTCTCTCCCCCTCAAAACGATGAATTCCATCAGGAATGAGGTTTCGAGAGCAATTAATCTAATGTGTTGTAAGAACTTGTTTCGTAATCGAGCTATCTATTGTTCGAATTTGAGGTGTTGGCGTATGCACTGTTGGCTGGTGTGTTTAATAATGCACATAGAAGAGCATACACAAGTGGTGATTTCATTTCTTATTTTATGAACGAGTTTGGCAATTTGATTTTAAAGAAGTTGATTTTCACAAACTATATGACGAAAATGTCAAAAGCAGGTTGTCATGCCGGACCAATCAGAATCCTTCCAGGTTGTACTGCACGTGTGTTCATACAAACAAATATGTGATGGCTACATGTGATAGTTGTATTAAACTGAATACAAGCAAACTTAGATATGTGATAAAAAAATAGGAACACCAATAGTATATATACACTACATACATGTACATGATTAACCAGTATGCTATGTGGAGCCCCAGTGGTCCCACGTGGTGCCCCCGTCAGGCCCGTCGCTGGGCATACGCAAGTACGCACGTGCGCATCATTGGTCTCAGAAAATGAAACAAATGAAAACTCCAAAAATGCATTAAAACACCAGTGGGGTGGGTAGACGGATACATAGGCGCCGTGATGTGTGGAGTGGTGGAGCCCATTGCAAATGTGGTGCATTTCGAAATTTAGTTTGTGCTATTTTACGTGTTTGTTTAATTGATAAGGGCGATAGATTATGTATATTATACATCTAGCCTTAATTTATACCTTTATACGGATTGTCGTAAGAACTTTAGTCCTACAATTGTATGTTACAAAATGCACTGAAATGCAGGAAATTGCTTCCTCATTTCAAAAAATCTCCGTGGGAGGCACGCCCCCGGACCCCCTAGCATACTCGCTCGCTATGCTCACTCGACGAACAAGCATATTTGGCCGTGCGAATCATCAAAATAGCTCCAGCGACGGCACTGTCCGTGGAGCTCACGTGGTGCCCTCGTGGAGCCCCCGTGGTGTATGGTTGCGAGCTCGAGCCTCACCAGAACCAGTCACGACAGCTCTATTTACAGTTCCTCTTCTCCCACCCGCATGGCGGTGCATTCCATCAGTAATGAATAGGGTCTCGATAGTGATTGATTTAAAGTTGTAAGAAATCGTGAGCTACATTTACATGTATATAATTTAGTATAAATAAACAAACACGTGCTTTCATAGAGTACCACGTGGGAGAATATGTATACAAATTTATTTTGGCTTGATTGCGAAACAAGTTCTTACAACTTATATTATTCACACTCGAGAACTCATTCCTGATGGAATCCATCGCCACGAGGGAGAGAGAAGAGGCAATGTGGAATTTAAACGCCTTGCCTAAGGGCACAATCGTAACGTAATGGAGAATATGTACAGATAGCCATTATAAGAAGGGCATGTGTTCTGATTGTAAATAGAAATGCAGAGGAAATGTCCAGAAATAGTTACTCCTCATTGCGTGATACAACTTTTAATTGCACCTAATTTCGACTGACATCTGTTTATCAACTAACGGGAGTCAAATAACGTGCTTCAAGAATGTATTATACTGCATCGTATATATAGTTAGCCTGGGTGCCAGTCTGTCGATTTTTCACTTTTTAACTTCTGGCAACATATTATCAGAAACTCAATACGGCCCAATTAATAGTCTCGGTGTTAAAATATATTATTTATTTGACTGACCAGGCAAAATATATCGACGCCTGGCCCCAGGCTAATATAGAGTCTGTACCACGTAATAAGTTTTAATGGGTGTGTGGGGGGAGGGGGGGGGGTAATGTACTTCTAAGTAGATCAGCAGAAACTCCCATCAATCTACCGAACTGGAGAGGACTAGGGTCAGTATTATTCATTGGGTTATGCGGGGCCGTGTACATACACAATGTTATCCGCTCGATTTAACCACCAAAGAGGCACATGGGCACTAATAGCTGTTGCCTACTCTACTGCCACTACAGACTCCTACCCAAGTCCGATAGTTCATTAAAAATACTAGACACAAATATTGTGATGGTATAGGCATATTATCAGTCTGCAATACATACATACGATGCACCCTCTATGTACCCTCTATGTACCCACTATGCACCCTCTATATACCCACTATGTACCCTCTATGTACCCTCTATGTACCCACTATGTACCCACTATGTACTCTCTATGTACCCACTATGTACCCACTATGTACCCACTATGTACTCACTATGTACCCACTATGTACCCACTATGTACCCACTATGCCAAGTAGACAATGCATGCAGTGACGGTTTACCCACTATGTCAAGTAGACAATGCATGCAGTGACGGTTTACCCACTATGTCAAGTAGACAATGCATGCAGTGACGGTTTACCCACTATGTCAAGTAGACAATGCATGCAGTGACGGCTTACCCACTATGTCAAGTAGACAATGCATGCAGTGACGGTTTACCCACTATGTCAAGTAGACAATGCATGCAGTGACGGTTTACCCACTATGTCATGTAGACAATGCATGCAGTGACGGCTTACCCACTACGACCCAATTCCTGTTGGAATATATCACCCTGATGTTGGAATATGTCACCATGACGATGGAATATGTCACCCTGACGATGGCATATGTCACCATGACGTTGGAATATGTCACCATGACGTTGGAATATGTCACCTGGTGTTTTGGGGTTGTTGGGGTTGTTGGGGTTGTTGTGTTGTTGGTGGTTGGTGGTTGTCTGACGTTGCAATATGTCACCATGACGCTGGAATCTGTCACCATGACGTTGGAATATGTCACCATGACGTTGGAATATGTCACCATGACGTTGTAATATATCACCCTGATGTTGGAATATGTCACCATGACGATGGAATATGTCACCCTGACGATGGAATATGTCACCCTGACGATGGAATATGTCACCATGACGTTGCAATATGTCACCCTGACGTTGCAATATGTCACCATGACGTTGGCATATGTCACCATGACGTTGGAATATGTCACCCTGACGATGACATATGTCACTATGACGATGGAATATGTCACCCTGACGATGGCATATGTCACCATGACGTTGGAATATGTCACCATGACGATGGAATATGTCACCCTGACGTTGCAATATGTCACCATGACGTTGGAATATGTCACCATGACGTTGGAATATGTCACCATGACGTTGGAATATGTCACCATGACGCTGGAATCTGTCACCATGACGTTGGAATATGTCACCATGACGTTGCAATATGTCACCCTGACGTTGCAATATGTCACCATGACGTTGGCATATGTCACCATGACGTTGGAATATGTCACCCTGACGATGGCATATGTCACCATGACGATGGAATATGTCACCCTGACGATGGCATATGTCACCATGACGTTGGAATATGTCACCATGACGTTGGAATATGTCACTCTGACGTTGCAATATGTCACCATGACGCTGGAATATGTCACCATGACGTTGGAATATATCACCTTGATGTTGGAATATGTCACCCTGACGTTGCAATATGTCACCATGACGCTGGAATCTGTCACCATGACGTTGGAATATGTCACCATGACGTTGGAATATGTCACTATGACGTTGGAATATATCACCCTGATGTTGGAATATGTCACCATGACGATGGAATATATCACCCTGATGTTGGAATATGTCACCATGACGATGGAATATGTCACCCTGACGTTGCAATATGTCACTATGACGTTGGAATATGTCACCATGACGTTGGAATATGTCACCATGACGCTGGAATATGTCACCATGACGTTGGAATATGTCACCATGACGTTGCAATATGTCACCCTGACGTTGCAATATGTCACCATGACGTTAGAATATGTCACCCTGACGTTGGAATATGTCACCCTGAAGTTGGAATATGTCACTATGACGTTGGAATATGTCACCCTGACGTTGGGATATGTCACCATGACGATGGAATATGTCACCATGACGTTGGAATATGTCACCATGACGATGGAATATGTCACCATGACGATGGAATATGTCACCACGATAATGGAATCTATCAACATAGCGGAGTTAGAAGAGGCAATATGGATTTAACCCTTTCCTTCATAGAGGCACCTACAGTAACGCCATTACCAATACGACATACATTGACAATGTAGTAGCCAAACCAATATATAATAAAGGCCAGAATCTCCTGTAGTTACAATACTATCTATGGAGGTGGGATTGATATGGCGACTACTTATCCACTGCATGATAGCTAAATGGCTGTCGTATGTATGGAGATATAATAGTATATCAACCTAAATCTCTATGAAGTCCCGGTAATATCTATGAAGGTGGGATAGATATGGTGACTACTCATCCACTGCATGATAGCTAAATGGCTGTCGTATGTATGGAGATATAATAGTATATCAACCTAAATCTCTATGAAGGAAAGGGTTAAATGGCTGTCGTATGTATGGAGATATAATAGTATATCAACCTAAATCTCTATGAAGTCCCGGTAATATCTATGGAGGTGGGATAGATATGGTGAATAATCATCCACTGTATGATAGATAAATGGCTGTCGTATGTATGGAGATATAATAGTATATTAACCTAAATCTCTATGAAGGAAAGGGTTAAATGGCTGTCGTTTGTATGGAGATATAATAGTATATTAACCTAAATCTCTATGAAGGAAAGGGTTAAATGGCTGTCGTTTGTATGGAGATATAATAGTATATTAACCTAAATCTCTATGAAGGAAAGGGTTAAGTGTGTTGCTTAAGCACTTTACCGCTGGGGTTCTGCGTGTCTGGTCTCGAACTCATTAACCATCGTTTGCGAGGAGGACACCGCTAAGGCTTCACTCCAATATACATTTGTATAGCATTATCATGAACTGGCTGACACAATTGAAGATATACTAACAATGTATGTTGAGTTTGAGATGCTGTTCATCTCAATTCAATTTCCATTTATTTTTAAAAATTTCAAACATACAATATTTCAAATATTTCATTTTCACATTTCTGTTTTTGTTCTGATTGGACCACCTCTATAAATCACAGGGATTCGGCACGTTTGGGAGTACTAGTATATATATTTAAGTACAGGGATTCTACTC
Source organism: Archivesica marissinica (assembly GCA_014843695.1). NCBI lineage: Eukaryota > Metazoa > Mollusca > Bivalvia > Venerida > Vesicomyidae > Archivesica > Archivesica marissinica. The sequence continues at coordinate 25,684,153 of CM026391.1, read as the reverse complement.
GAATTCTACGACAGAACCCGTGTCCTAGTATGGAAATGTGACCTGCTATGGCCAATGTCTGTGGCAATTGTTTGCAAAGTATACATACATGCAGCTTAAAGTTGTGTTTTATTTGAAGAACAATATAAAGACTCGGGATAGGCGTTATATTTGGACATATTTGTACACAATTGTTTCAGATAGGGCCATTTTACTGATCGATGCGAAATCTGACATCCTACAGAGTAGAATCCCTGTACTTAAATATATATACTAGTACCCCCAAACGTGCCGAATCCCTGTGCTATAAATGTGAGATACCAGACTATATCCATACGAGTAAGATAAGCGTGAATGCATACATACGACTTCATCAAAAATTGGTATCAATGATGCTTACGAAAGAACTATAACGACTGGAGCCAGTCTATAACCATTGTTTATGTTAGTCTAATGAACGTTAACTGTAATTACCAGCATTAATTATGCTGACAATGATGGCCCATTTTAGTGTTAATGGTAATCAGATAATATTTATTGAGTAGCGGATTGTAAGTCTCCATACAATGATTACGATGTTACGATGTCGCTGGACGATATCAATTAAATGCTGAGATTTATGGTACAGGTTTCCTATGCAGTTTATCTGAGGACGGTAAATAGTGTCTTAAATCTCAGACTGAATTAATAGTTCTCGTCTCTACTTAAAGGAATAAATCACCGGTTGTTTACATAGTTTATCAGAGGACGGGAAATAGTCAGACTCACAGATCCTTGGGGTTTGGACAAATGATTACAGGTTCAAAAAGGCGCAGAAATAAAACAGTGGCTTTACAAGTAAGTATAGATACTGGAAATTACGGGCGTTGAATTGTGTTGCTCGCGGTTTGTTGACATTTCCGACATTGTTGTATTTGAGTGTATGGATTTGATAGAGATGTTAAACCTGCTTGGATATGGCCTAAACATGTTTTGGTTTTGAACCCTAAACCATTTGTCCAGACCCCAAGCGTCTGTGGTCAGATGAAGGTATACTTCTCGTCTCTACTTATAGGAATGCATCTCGGGTTAATAGTTTCCAGTGGGGTTATGAACTATATTGGGCGTGTTTAGAGTGTACGGAGGCAGTAGTTTCCACTGGGGGTATGAACTATATTGGGCGTGTTTAGAGTGTACGGAGGCAATAGTTTCAAGTGGGGGTATGAACTATATTGGGCGTGGTTAGAGTGTACGAAGGCAATAGTTTCCAGTGGGGGTATGACCTATATTGGGCGTTGTTAGAGTGTGCGGAGGCAGTAGTTTCCAGTGGGGGTATGAACTATATTGGGCGTGTTTAGAGTGTACGGAATCAATAGTTTCAAGTGGGGGTATGAACTATATTGGGCGTGGTTAGACGGAGGCAATAGTTTCCAGTGGGAGTATGAACTATATTGGGCGTGGTTAAACGGAGGCAATAGTTTCCAATGGGGGTATGAACTATATTGGGCGTGTTTAGAGTGTACGGAGGCAATAGTTTCCAGTGTGGGTATGAACTATATTGGGCGTGTTTAGAGTATACGGAGGCAGTAGTTTCCAGTAGGAGTATGAACTATATTGGACGTGTTTAGAGTATACGGAGGCAATAGTTTCCAGTGGGAGTATGAACTATATTGGGCGTGGTTAGAGTATACGGAGGCAATAGTTTCCAGTGGGAGTATGAACTATATTGGGCGTGGTTAGAGTATACGGAGGCAATAGTTTCCAGTGGGAGTATGAACTATATTGGGCGTGGTTAGAGTATACGGAGGCAATAGTTTCCAGTGGGAGTATGAACTATATTGGGCGTGTTTAGAGTGTACGGAGGCAATAGTTTCCAGTGGGGGTATGAACTATATTGGGCGTGGTTAGACGGAGGCAATAGTTTCCATTGGGGGTATGAACTAAAATGGGCGTGGTTAGAGTATACGGAGGCAATAGTTTCAAGTGAGAGTATGAACTATATTGGGCGTGTTTAGAGTGTGCGGAGGCAATAGTTTCCAGTGTGGGTATGAACTATATTGGGCGTGGTTAGAGTGTACGGAGGAAATAGTTTCCAGTGTGGGTATGAACTATATTGGGCGTGTTTAGAGTGTACGGAGGCAATAGTTTCCAGTGTGGGTATGAACTATATTGGGCGTGTTTAGAGTGTACGGAGGCAATAGTTTCCAGTGTGGGTATGAACTATATTGGGCGTGTTTAGACTGTACGGAGGCAATAGTTTCCAGTGGGGGTATGAACTATATTGGGCGTGTTTAGAGTGTACGGAGGCAATAGTTTCCAGTGGGGGTATGAACCATATCGGGAGTGTTTAGAGTGTACGGAGGCAATAGTTTTCAGTGGGGGTATGAACTATATTAATGTTTGACCTCTGACTCCATAGTCATGCATTTTTAGTAGTACTTTCTCGTGATTGACCTTGTCGAAAGCCTTACTGAAGTCTAATAGGATGAGATCTACCTGATGCTTATTGTAGACAGCACAGGGATTCGGCACGTTTGGGGGTACTAGTATATATATTTAAATACAGGGATTCTACTCTGTGGGATGTCAGATTTCGCATCGATCAGTAAAATGGCCCTATCTGAAACAATTTTGTACACATCTATCCGAATATAACGCCTATCCCGAGTCTTTATATTGTTCTTCAAATAAAACACAACTTTAAGCTGCGTGCATGTATACTTTGCAAACAATTGCCACAAACATATGCCATAGCAGGTCACATTTCCATACTAGGACACGGGTTCTGTCAGCAACAAAAAGAAATCTTCGACGGAAGAGTTTTAACAGTGAATAACATTATCAATAAAATGTGTTTCCACTAACGTGTAGGTTTATTCGGCAAAAGTGTACGTCAAAAAGAGATTTCGGAGAATTTTTCAATTTGCGGCGCAGTTCGCGTTGAAACGAGCGTTCTGATTGGATTATGATTATTCTTCATATAAAAACAAGCACCTAGTTACATTCTAATAATCCAATCAGAACGCTCGTTTCAACGTCGTTTCAACGCGAATTGCACCGCTTTAGAAATTTTCAAAACAAATACATGGAAACACGGTTTGGCTTATTATATAGTGCGCACCGTTTTGACCTACTTTCGCCAAAACGAGACTAACATGTAAACAAACGTAAATATGCATTACTCGTATAGGAATGACACACCCAAGTGTGACATAATCTTGAAAGTTACCAGTAGTTAGACGCAATATCTGTTCCTACGAATGTATATGGGTTATATGGTTCAGAGAATTACTTAGTGTGTCATCCATTGTCAAGTGGTACAGTGGTAGAGTGTCTTATTTGGATTCAAAGGGTGCCGGGTTTGATACTAGTTTGGGGCACATATAGTGTCATTGAGTGAGGCATCTCAGTATTGGTTAGTGACTTCAGTCTGCTAAGCCTGTCCAAAAAAACATGTCAAGGTGCTTGGCATCAATAAAACATACAATGTACATAAGTAATTGAATGCATTAGTAACATTTAGGTCACACGCACCATACTAACTATATTAACTCACGACTTTGGAATGGCCTCCCTCCCCTCAACGAAGGATCACTGCGGCCCAGTGGAAGTCTCCCATTTACAAAAAGGGGACAAGTCACACCCCGCCAACTATATGCCTATCTCACTGACATGTGTTCTATGCAAGGTTCTAGAATATATACTTAGTTTCCTCCTCGATAGTAAAACACTTCACTAACCACAGTATTCTGTACCATTTGCAGCATGGTTTTAAAGAAATACGGTCATGCGTGACCCAATTAGTAATGCTAATCAATGACTTGGTTACGTCTGTCTACAATAAGCATCAGGTAGATCTCATCCTATATTAGACTTCAGTAAGGCTTTCGATAAGGTCAATCACGAGAAAGTACTACTAAAAATGCATGACTATGGAGTCAGAGGTCAAACATTAAGGTGGATTAAGTGTTTTCTAGATAATAGACTCCAGTCAGTTGTCCTTAATGGTATTAGTTCAGATGCCATTCCTCTGAAGTCCCACAGGGATCCGTACTTGGACCCCTGCTTTTCCTAGCCTATATAAACGACCTCCCACACAACATCAGTTCCAAAGTCCGTATCTTTGCAGATGATACTGCAGTCTATCTATCATCTGCAAATGAATCGGTCACACGCCAAAACGATCTTAAGAGATTAGAAGAGTGGGAGTTGGAGTGGGCCATGTAATTTAACCCCTCCAAATGTCAAGTTATCCACGTCACCAGAAGGAAGCATCCTATTCTCAGTCAATATAAACTCCATGGAGACCTACTTGAGTCGGTCACCTCAGCCAAATACCTTGGCGTGAATATCTCAAATAACCTGTCGTGGGACACTCACATAACAAGGTCAACTAAGAAAGCAAACCAAACATTAGGATTCCTATGTAGAAATCTCCTGGTCAAATCCGAACCCCTTAAGTCCATGGCTTACCAGATACTAGTGAGACCCCAGCTTGAATATAGCTCCGAGATCTGGTTGCCCCATGCCCAAACATTGATAGACCATATGAATGTGTCCAGTGAAGAGCAGCTCGTTGGATAAAGGCTGACTTGTATCGTACCTCTAGTGTTACAGACATGCTACATTCCCTAAATCTACGCAGACTATATCAACGGCGTATTGACTATAAGTTATCCCTTCTGTATACAATTCATAATGATCTTGTTGCTATTCCCATTGAAAATTACCTAGTTCCCCTCTCCCGTCCTGCTCGCCATTGCCATTCAATAAGCTATAGGTTAATTACAGCAACTACTACAAGTTTTCCTTTTTTCCAAGAACAATCTACCATTGGAACCATCTCCCTCCTGAAATTGTCCATCTCCCTACCTACCACAGAGCAATTCAATACGATAGTTTGCCATATTGACCATGCCAGTCCCTAGTTGTTCTGCGCAGCTGCTTTTAAACTTTTACCACAACTTATTTTCATTACTTTCTTAAATTACACTTTTAACTATTCATACTTGTCTACATCCCCGCAATTGGTTCGACATTAAATAGATATATATAGATATAGAAGATAGATAGATAGTCAAATAGATAGATAAATAGTCAAATATATATATAGATAGATAGTCAAATAGATAGATAGATAGATAGATAGAATAGATAGATAGATAGATAGACAGACAGATAGACAGACAGACAGACAGACAGACAGACAGACAGACAGACAGACAGACAGACAGACAGACAGACAGACAGACAGACAGACAGACAGACAAGACAGACAGACAGAAAGACAGACAGACAGACAGACAGACAGACAGACAGACAGACAGACAGACAGACAGACAGACAGACAGACAGACAGACAGACAGACAGACAGACAGACAGACAGACAGACAGACAGACAGACAGACAGACAGACAGACAGACAGACAGACAGACAGACAGACGACAGACAGACAGACAGACAGACAGACAGACAGACAGACAGACAGACAGACAGACAGACGACAGACAGACAGACGACGACAGACAGACAGACAGACAGACAGACAGACAGACAGACAGACAGACAGACAGACAGACAGACAGACAGACAGACAGACAACAGACAGACAGACAGACAGACAGACAGACAGACGACAGACAGACAGACAGACAGACAGACAGACAGACAGACAGACAGACAGACAGACAGACAGACAGACAGACAGACAGACAGACAGACAGACAGACAGACAGACAGACAGACAGACAGACAGACAGACAGACAGACAGACAGACAGACAGACAGACAGACAGACAGACAGACAGACAGACAGACAGACAGACAGACAGACAGACAGACAGACAGACAGACAGACAGACAGACAGACAGACAGACAGACAGACAGACAGACAGACAGACAGACAGACAGACAGACAGACAGACAGACAGACAGACAGACAGACAGACAGACAGACAGACAGACAGACAGACAGACAGACAGACAGACAGACAGACAGACAGACAGACAGACAGACAGACAGACAGACAGACAGACAGACAGACAGACAGACAGACAGACAGACAGACAGACAGACAGACAGACAGACAGACAGACAGACAGACAGACAGACAGACAGACAGACAGACAGACAGACAGACAGACAGACAGACAGACAGACAGACAGACAGACAGACAGACAGACAGACAGACAGACAGACAGACAGACAGACAGACAGACAGACAGACAGACAGACAGACAGACAGACAGACAGACAGACAGACAGACAGACAGACAGACAGACAGACAGACAGACAGACAGACAGACAGACAGACAGACAGACAGACCGACAGGCAGATCGACAGACAGACAGACAGACAGACAGAGACACAGACACAGACAGACAGACAGACAGACAGACAGACAGACAGAGAGACATAGAGACAGACAGACAGACTACGACAGACAGACAGACAGACAGACAGACAGAATACAGACAGACAGACAGACAGACAGACAGACAGACAGACAGACAGACAGACAGACAGACAGACAGACAGACAGACAGACAGACAGACAGACAGACAGACAGACAGACAGACAGACAGACAGACAGACAGACAGACAGACAGACAGACAGACAGACAGA
>CM026391.1:25636172-25676562 GCA_014843695.1 Archivesica marissinica | reverse complement strand
TGGATATTGTAGCGTACCTGCTGGATATTGTAGCGTACCTGCTGGATATTGTAGCGTACCTGCTGGATATTGTAGCGTACCTGCTGGATATTGTAGCGTACCTGCTGGATATTGTAGCGTACCTGCTGGATATTGTAGTGTACCTGCTGGATATTGTAGTGTACCTGCTGGATATTGTAGTGTACCTGCTGGATATTGTAGCGTACCTGCTGGATATTGTAGCGTACCTGCTGGATATTGTAGTGTACCTGCTGGATATTGTAGTGTACCTGCTGGATATTGTAGTGTACCTGCTGGATATTGTAGTGTACCTGCTGGATATTGTAGCGTACCTGCTGGATATTGTAGTGTACCTGCTGGATATTGTAGCGTACCTGCTGGATATTGTATGTACCTGGATTGTAGCGTACCTGCTGGATATTGTAGCGTACCTGCTGGATATTGTAGCGTACCTGCTGGATATTGTAGCGTACCTGCTGGATATTGTAGCGTACCTGCTGGATATTGTAGTGTATCTGCTGGATATTGTAGCGTACCTGGATATTGTAGTGTATCTGTTGGATATTGTAGCGTACCTGCTGGATATTGTAGCGTACCTACTGGATATTGTAGCCTATCTGCTGGATATTGTAGTGTACTTGCTGGATATTGCAGTGTACCTGCTGGATATTGTAGCGTATCTGTTGGATATTGTAGCGTATCTGCTGGATATTGTAGTGTACTTGCTGGATAGTGTAGTGTATCTGTTGGATATTGTAGTGTACCTGCTGGATATTGTAGCGTACCTGCTGGATATTGTAGCGTACCTACTGGATATTGTAGCGTACCTGCTGGATATTGTAGCGTACCTGCTGGATATTGTAGTGTACCTGCTGGATATTGTAGCGTACCTGCTGGATATTGTAGCGTACCTGCTGGATATTGTAGCGTACCTGCTGGATATTGTAGTGTACCTGTTGGATATTGTAGCGTATCTGCTGGATAGTGTAGCGTACCTGCTGGATATTGTAGTGTACCTGCTGGATATTGTAGTGTACCTGTTGGATATTGTAGTGTACCTGTTGGATATTGTAGTGTACCTGCTGGATATTGTAGTGTACCTGTTGGATATTGTAGCGTACCTGCTGGATATTGTAGTGTATCTGCTGGATATTGTAGCGTACCTGGATATTGTAGTGTATCTGTTGGATATTGTAGCGTACCTGCTGGATATTGTAGCGTACCTACTGGATATTGTAGCCTATCTGCTGGATATTGTAGTGTACTTGCTGGATATTGTAGTGTACCTGCTGGATATTGTAGCGTATCTGTTGGATATTGTAGCGTATCTGCTGGATATTGTAGTGTACCTGCTGCATATTGTAGCCTATCTGTTGGATATTGTAGTGTATCTGTTGGATATTGTAGTGTACCTGTTGGATATTGTAGTGTACCTGCTGGATATTGTAGTGTACCTGCTGGATATTGTAGTGTACCTGTTGGACATTGTAGTGGACCAGCTGGATATTGTAGCGTACCTGCTGGATATTGTAGTGTACCTGCTGGATATTGTAGTGTATCTGCTGTATATTGTAGCGTACCTGCTGGATATTGTAGCGTACCTGCTGTATATTGTAGCGTACCTGCTGGATAGTGTAGTGTATCTGCTGGATATTGTAGTGTACCTGCTGGATATTGTAGCGTACCTGCTGGATATTGTAGTGTACCTGCTGGATATTGTAGTGTATCTGCTGGATATTGTAGCGTACCTGCTGGATATTGTAGTGTACCTGCTGGATATTGTAGCGTACCTGCTGGATATTGTAGCGTACCTGCTGGATATTGTAGTGTACCTGCTGGATATTGTAGTGTATCTGCTGGATATTGTAGTGTACCTGCTGGATATTGTAGCGTACCTGCTGGATATTGTAGTGTACCTGCTGGATATTGTAGTGTACCTGCTGGATATTGTAGCGTACCTGCTGGATATTGTAGCGTACCTGCTGGATATTGTAGTGTACCTGCTGGATATTGTAGCGTACCTGCTGGATATTGTAGCGTACCTGCTGGATATTGTAGCGTACCTGCTGGATATTGTAGCGTACCTGCTGGATATTGTAGCGTACCTGCTGGATATTGTAGCGTACCTGCTGGATATTGTAGTGTACCTGTTGGATATTGTAGCGTATCTGCTGGATATTGTAGCGTACCTGCTGGATATTGTAGTGTACCTGCTGGATATTGTAGTGTACCTGCTGGATATTGTAGTGTACCTGCTGGATATTGTAGTGTACCTGCTGGATATTGTAGTGTACCTGCTGGATATTGTAGCGTACCTGCTGGATATTGTAGCGTACCTGCTGGATATTGTAGTGTACCTGCTGGATATTGTAGCGTACCTGGATATTGTAGTGTATCTGTTGGATATTGTAGCGTACCTGCTGGATATTGTAGCGTACCTGCTGGATATTGTAGCGTACCTGCTGGATATTGTAGTGTACCTGCTGGATATTGTAGCGTACCTGCTGGATATTGTAGCGTACCTGCTGGATATTGTAGCGTACCTGCTGGATATTGTAGCGTACCTGCTGGATATTGTAGCGTACCTGCTGGATATTGTAGTGTATCTGCTGGATATTGTAGCGTACCTGATTGTAGGTACCTGCTGGATATTGTAGCGTACCTGCTGGATATTGTAGTGTATCTGCTGGATATTGTAGTGTACTTGCTGGATATTGTAGGTACCTGCTGGATATTGTAGTGTACCTGCTGGATATTGTAGTGTATCTGCTGGATATTGTAGTGTACCTGCTGGATATGTAGTATGTGGTATTGTAGTGTACCTGCTGGATATTGTAGCGTACCTGCTGGATATTGTAGCGTATCTGCTGGATATTGTAGTGTACCTGCTGGATATTGTAGCGTACCTGCTGGATATTGTAGCGTACCTGCTGGATATTGTAGTGTACCTGCTGGATATTGTAGCGTACCTGCTGGATATTGTAGCGTACCTGCTGGATATTGTAGCGTACCTGCTGGATATTGTAGCGTACCTGCTGGATATTGTAGTGTACCTGCTGGATATTGTAGCGTACCTGCTGGATATTGTAGCGTACCTGCTGGATATTGTAGCGTACCTGCTGGATATTGTAGTGTACCTGCTGGATATTGTAGCGTATCTGCTGGATATTGTAGCGTACCTGCTGGATATTGTAGTGTACCTGCTGGATATTGTAGTGTACCTGTTGGATATTGTAGTGTACCTGCTGGATATTGTAGTGTACCTGCTGGATATTGTAGTGTACCTGCTGGATATTGTAGCGTACCTGCTGGATATTGTAGTGTATCTGCTGGATATTGTAGCGTACCTGGATATTGTAGTGTACCTGCTGGATATTGTAGCGTACCTGCTGGATATTGTAGCGTACCTGCTGGATATTGTAGTGTACCTGCTGGATATTGTAGCGTACCTGCTGGATATTGTAGCGTACCTGCTGGATATTGTAGCGTACCTGCTGGATATTGTAGCGTACCTGCTGGATATTGTAGCGTACCTGCTGGATATTGTAGTGTATCTGCTGGATATTGTAGCGTACCTGGATATTGTAGTGTACCTGCTGGATATTGTAGTGTACCTGCTGGATATTGTAGTGTACCTGCTGGATATTGTAGTGTATCTGCTGGATATTGTAGTGTACTTGCTGGATATTGTAGTGTATCTGCTGGATATTGTAGTGTACTTGCTGGATATTGTAGTGTATCTGCTGGATATTGTAGTGTACTTGCTGGATATTGTAGTGTATCTGTTGGATATTGTAGTGTACCTGCTGGATATTGTAGCGTACCTGCTGGATATTGTAGCGTATCTGCTGGATATTGTAGTGTACCTGCTGGATATTGTAGCGTACCTGCTGGATATTGTAGCGTACCTGCTGGATATTGTAGTGTACCTGCTGGATATTGTAGCGTACCTGCTGGATATTGTAGCGTACCTGCTGGATATTGTAGCGTACCTGCTGGATATTGTAGCGTACCTGCTGGATATTGTAGTGTACCTGCTGGATATTGTAGCGTACCTGCTGGATATTGTAGCGTACCTGCTGGATATTGTAGCGTACCTGCTGGATATTGTAGTGTACCTGCTGGATATTGTAGCGTATCTGCTGGATAGTGTAGCGTACCTGCTGGATATTGTAGTGTACCTGCTGGATATTGTAGTGTACCTGTTGGATATTGTAGTGTACCTGCTGGATATTGTAGTGTACCTGCTGGATATTGTAGTGTACCTGTTGGATATTGTAGCGTACCTGCTGGATATTGTAGCGTACCTGCTGGATAGTGTAGTGTATCTGCTGGATATTGTAGCGTACCTGGATATTGTAGTGTATCTGTTGGATATTGTAGCGTACCTGCTGGATATTGTAGCGTACCTGCTGGATATTGTAGTGTACCTGCTGGATATTGTAGCGTACCTGCTGGATATTGTAGCGTATCTGCTGGATATTGTAGTGTACTTGCTGGATATTGTAGTGTACCTGCTGGATATTGTAGCGTATCTGCTGGATATTGTAGCGTATCTGCTGGATATTGTAGTGTACCTGCTGGATATTGTAGCGTACCTGCTGGATATTGTAGTGTACCTGCTGGATATTGTAGCGTACCCTGGATATTGTAGTGTACCTGCTGGATATTGTAGTGTACTGCTGGATATTGTAGTGTATCTGCTGGATATTGTAGTGTACCTGCTGGATATTGTAGGTACCTGCTGGATATTGTAGTGTACCTGCTGGATATTGTAGTGTACCTGCTGGATATTGTAGTGTACCTGCTGGATATTGTAGCGTACCTGCTGGATATTGTAGCGTACCTGCTGGATATTGTAGTGTACCTGCTGGATATTGTAGCGTACCTGCTGGATATTGTAGCGTACCTGCTGGATATTGTAGCGTACCTGCTGGATATTGTAGCGTACCTGCTGGATATTGTAGTGTACCTGCTGGATATTGTAGCGTACCTGCTGGATATTGTAGCGTACCTGCTGGATATTGTAGCGTACCTGCTGGATATTGTAGTGTACCTGCTGGATATTGTAGCGTACCTGCTGGATATTGTAGCGTACCTGCTGGATATTGTAGTGTATCTGCTGGATATTGTAGCGTACCTGGATATTGTAGTGTACCTGTTGGATATTGTAGTGTACCTGCTGGATATTGTAGCGTACCTGCTGGATATTGTAGTGTATCTGCTGGATATTGTAGTGTACCTGCTGGATATTGTAGTGTATCTGCTGGATATTGTAGTGTACTTGCTGGATATTGTAGTGTATCTGTTGGATATTGTAGTGTACCTGCTGGATATTGTAGCGTACCTGCTGGATATTGTAGCGTATCTGCTGGATATTGTAGTGTACCTGCTGGATATTGTAGCGTATCTGCTGGATATTGTAGTGTACCTGCTGGATATTGTAGTGTACCTGCTGGATATTGTAGCGTACCTGCTGGATATTGTAGCGTACCTGCTGGATATTGTAGCGTACCTGCTGGATATTGTAGCGTACCTGCTGGATATTGTAGTGTACCTGCTGGATATTGTAGTGTACCTGCTGGATATTGTAGCGTACCTGCTGGATATTGTAGCGTACCTGCTGGATATTGTAGTGTACCTGCTGGATATTGTAGCGTATCTGCTGGATATTGTAGCGTACCTGCTGGATATTGTAGTGTACCTGCTGGATATTGTAGTGTACCTGCTGGATATTGTAGTGTACCTGCTGGATATTGTAGTGTACCTGCTGGATATTGTAGTGTACCTGCTGGATATTGTAGCGTACCTGCTGGATATTGTAGCGTACCTGCTGGATAGTGTAGTGTATCTGCTGGATATTGTAGCGTACCTGGATATTGTAGTGTATCTGCTGGATATTGTAGCGTACCTGCTGGATATTGTAGCGTACCTGCTGGATATTGTAGTGTATCTGCTGGATATTGTAGCGTACCTGCTGGATATTGTAGCGTACCTGCTGGATATTGTAGCGTATCTGCTGGATATTGTAGTGTACCTGCTGGATATTGTAGTGTACCTGCTGGATATTGTAGCGTATCTGTTGGATATTGTAGCGTATCTGCTGGATATTGTAGTGTACCTGCTGGATATTGTAGTGTACCTGTTGGATATTGTAGCGTACCTGCTGGATATTGTAGCGTACCTGCTGGATAGTGTAGTGTATCTGCTGGATATTGTAGCGTACCTGGATATTGTAGTGTATCTGTTGGATATTGTAGCGTACCTGCTGGATATTGTAGCGTACCTGCTGGATATTGTAGCGTATCTGCTGGATATTGTAGTGTACTTGCTGGATATTGTAGTGTACCTGCTGGATATTGTAGCGTATCTGTTGGATATTGTAGCGTATCTGCTGGATATTGTAGTGTACCTGCTGATATTGTAGCGTACCTGCTGGATATTGTAGTGTATCTGCTGATATTGTAGGTACCTGGATATTGTAGTGTACCTGCTGGATATTGTAGTGTATCTGTTGGATATTGTAGTGTATCTGCTGGATATTGTAGTGTACCTGCTGGATATTGTAGTGTACCTGCTGGATATTGTAGTGTATCTGTTGGATATTGTAGCGTACCTGCTGGATATTGTAGCGTATCTGCTGGATATTGTAGTGTACCTGCTGGATATTGTAGTGTACCTGCTGGATATTGTAGCGTACCTGCTGGATATTGTAGCGTACCTGCTGGATATTGTAGTGTACCTGCTGGATATTGTAGCGTACCTGCTGGATATTGTAGCGTACCTGCTGGATATTGTAGCGTACCTGCTGGATATTGTAGCGTACCTGCTGGATATTGTAGCGTACCTGCTGGATATTGTAGCGTACCTGCTGGATATTGTAGTGTACCTGCTGGATATTGTAGCGTACCTGCTGGATATTGTAGCGTACCTGCTGGATATTGTAGTGTACCTGCTGGATATTGTAGTGTACCTGTTGGATATTGTAGTGTACCTGCTGGATATTGTAGTGTACCTGCTGGATATTGTAGTGTACCTGCTGGATATTGTAGCGTACCTGCTGGATATTGTAGCGTACCTGCTGGATAGTGTAGTGTATCTGCTGGATATTGTAGCGTACCTGGATATTGTAGTGTATCTGTTGGATATTGTAGCGTACCTGCTGGATATTGTAGCGTACCTGCTGGATATTGTAGCGTACCTGCTGGATATTGTAGTGTACCTGCTGGATATTGTAGCGTACCTGCTGGATATTGTAGCGTACCTGCTGGATATTGTAGCGTACCTGCTGGATATTGTAGCGTACCTGCTGTATATTGTAGCGTACCTGCTGGATAGTGTAGTGTATCTGCTGGATATTGTAGCGTACCTGGATATTGTAGTGTATCTGTTGGATATTGTAGCGTACCTGCTGGATATTGTAGCGTACCTACTGGATATTGTAGCGTATCTGCTGGATATTGTAGTGTACTTGCTGGATATTGTAGTGTACCTGCTGGATATTGTAGCGTATCTGTTGGATATTGTAGCGTATCTGCTGGATATTGTAGTGTACCTGCTGGATATTGTAGTGTATCTGCTGGATATTGTAGTGTACCTGCTGGATATTGTAGCGTACCTGCTGGATATTGTAGCGTACCTGCTGGATATTGTAGCGTACCTGCTGGATATTGTAGCGTACCTGCTGGATATTGTAGTGTACCTGCTGGATATTGTAGCGTACCTGCTGGATATTGTAGCGTACCTGCTGGATATTGTAGCGTACCTGCTGGATATTGTAGTGTACCTGCTGGATATTGTAGCGTACCTGCTGGATATTGTAGCGTACCTGCTGGATATTGTAGTGTACCTGCTGGATATTGTAGTGTACCTGCTGGATATTGTAGTGTACCTGCTGGATATTGTAGTGTACCTGCTGGATATTGTAGTGTACCTGCTGGATATTGTAGCGTACCTGCTGGATATTGTAGCGTACCTGCTGGATATTGTAGCGTACCTGCTGGATATTGTAGCGTACCTGCTGGATATTGTAGTGTACCTGCTGGATATTGTAGCGTACCTGCTGGATATTGTAGCGTATCTGCTGGATATTGTAGTGTACCTGCTGGATATTGTAGCGTACCTGCTGGATATTGTAGCGTACCTGCTGGATATTGTAGCGTACCTGCTGGATATTGTAGTGTACCTGCTGGATATTGTAGCGTACCTGCTGGATATTGTAGCGTACCTGCTGGATATTGTAGTGTACCTGCTGGATATTGTAGCGTACCTGCTGGATATTGTAGCGTACCTGCTGGATATTGTAGCGTACCTGCTGGATATTGTAGTGTACCTGCTGGATATTGTAGCGTACCTGCTGGATATTGTAGCGTACCTGCTGGATATTGTAGTGTACCTGCTGGATATTGTAGTGTACCTGCTGGATATTGTAGTGTACCTGCTGGATATTGTAGTGTACCTGCTGGATATTGTAGTGTACCTGCTGGATATTGTAGCGTACCTGCTGGATATTGTAGCGTACCTGCTGGATATTGTAGTGTACCTGCTGGATATTGTAGTGTACCTGCTGGATATTGTAGCGTACCTGCTGGATATTGTAGCGTACCTGCTGGATATTGTAGTGTACCTGCTGGATATTGTAGCGTACCTGGATATTGTAGTGTATCTGCTGGATATTGTAGCGTACCTGCTGGATATTGTAGCGTACCTGCTGGATATTGTAGCGTATCTGCTGGATATTGTAGTGTACCTGCTGGATATTGTAGTGTACCTGCTGGATATTGTAGCGTACCTGCTGGATATTGTAGCGTATCTGCTGGATATTGTAGTGTACCTGCTGGATATTGTAGTGTACCTGCTGGATATTGTAGCGTACCTGCTGGATATTGTAGCGTACCTGCTGGATATTGTAGTGTATCTGCTGGATATTGTAGCGTACCTGGATATTGTAGTGTACCTGCTGGATATTGTAGCGTACCTGCTGGATATTGTAGCGTACCTGCTGGATATTGTAGCGTATCTGCTGGATATTGTAGTGTACCTGCTGGATATTGTAGTGTACCTGCTGGATATTGTAGCGTATCTGTTGGATATTGTAGCGTATCTGCTGGATATTGTAGTGTACCTGCTGGATATTGTAGTGTACCTGCTGGATATTGTAGTGTACCTGCTGGATATTGTAGTGTACCTGCTGGATATTGTAGTGTACCTGCTGGATATTGTAGCGTACCTGCTGGATATTGTAGTGTACCTGCTGGATATTGTAGCGTATCTGCTGGATATTGTAGTGTACCTGCTGGATATTGTAGTGTACCTGCTGGATATTGTAGTGTACCTGCTGGATATTGTAGTGTACCTGCTGGATATTGTAGCGTACCTGCTGGATATTGTAGTGTACCTGCTGGATATTGTAGCGTACCTGCTGGATATTGTAGCGTACCTGCTGGATATTGTAGCGTACCTGCTGGATACTTGAACAATGATATAAGATAAGATAAGATAAGAGAAGATATTTTTTGAGTGGGCTAGCTATAACATTTGAAGCTTTGAGATGCTTTTGAGCCGATTATAGAAACACATGTACAGAATTAGCAAACGAATAAAAGCTATATAAAACAACCATTTAACCCAGGGAGATGTAGTCCAGTGGTAACACGCTGGACTAGTAATCCAGGGATCGCAGGTTCGATCCCCCGTCTGATCCTAATAATATTAACAGTCTGTCAGGTTGGACTTTAAGCCGAAGTCTCGTGTCAGTGTTTAACACCGTACACGTAATAGAACAAGGGGATATGCTGGAATGGGTCTCTGTCTGTACCACTGCATAGTCTTCCAAAATATAAAATGACTCACCAGGAGGTGTCGCCCATATGGGTAACCGGTAGATATTCACGAGTGATAATGGTAGATGTTCACGAGTGATAATGGTAGATGTTCACGAGTGATAATGATATATGTTCACGAGTGATAATGGTATATGTTCACCTGTGGCAATGATAGATGTTCACCTGTGATAATGATGTATGTTCACCTGTGATAATGATATATGTTTACGAGTGATAATGATAGATGTTCACCTGTGATAATGATGTATGTTCACCTGTGATAATGGTATATGTTCACGAGTGATAATGATAGATGTTCACGAGTGATAATGATAGATGTTCACCTGTGATAATGATATATGTTTACGAGTGATAATGATAGATGTTCACCTGTGATAATGATATATGTTTACGAGTGATAATGATAGATGTTCACCTGTGATAATGGTAGATGTTCGCCTGTGATAATGATATATGTTCACGAGTGATAATGATATATGTTCACGAGTGATAATGATATATGTTCACGGGTGATAATGATATATGTTCACATGCGATAATGATATATGTTTACGAGTGATAATGATAGATGTTCACCTGTGATAATGATAGATGTTCACGAGTGATAATGATAGATGTTCATGAGTGATAATGGTAGATGTTCACGAGTGATAATGATAGATTTCACCTGTGATAATGATAGATGTTCATGAGGGATAATGATAGATGTTCACCTGTGGCAATGATAGATGTTCACGAGTGATAATGGTATATGTTCACCTGTGATAATGATAGATGTTCACCTGTGATAATGATAGATGTTTACCTGTGATAATGATAGATGTTCACCTGTGATAATGATAGATGTTCACCTGTGATAATGATAGATGTTCACCTGTGATAATGATAGATGTTTACCTGTGATAATGATAGATGTTTACCTGTGATAATGATAGATGTTCACCTGTGATAATGATAGATGTTTACCTGTGATAATGATGTATGTTCACCTGTGATAATGATATATGTTCACCTGTGATAATGGTAGATGTTCACCTGTGATAATGATAGATGTTCACGAGTGAACAATAATTCAAGTATTGAATTTTAAATGAATAACTATTCTTTTTAGTGTTAAGCTCAATATTGTTTTAAATATATAGTAATCGATGCTACCCTGGCGCTAAATGGCTTCAAAATGTTGCCTTTACCTGCCGTCATAAATGACGTCACTGACGTCTTGAGCTGACGTCGTTCACGTTAGCAATATTTCAAACTGCTGTAGCTGGGAACCATAAGCGTGAAGCAGTGATAATTGGATGTGTTAATCCACTCGTTCCAACCAGTAGAATAACACATTTTATTTCACTGATAAATTTCTACATTTCATTGGAAACCATAAAATAAAATAAATTCTTGGATGACATGGCCGGTGGTTATCGAATATTGTCTCTCTCAACGTAACGGCGTCGAGTAGCTTCAAAGCATATTGCTAACCGGCGTGTTCAGGTAAATAGTTGGCAAGTAAAGTAGGCAATGGTGCTTCTGTTGTAAGAGCGCCGAGAATACTTTATGGAATATACGGATTTTTGGAATGTTGGTTAGAGACTTGTGTTGCTACATGCTAATGTAGAGCAAGCAACGACACGAGCAAGACAGGAACATTTTTTGAAGTAGGAATATTCATCAGAAATAATTAGATGGAAATAACTGGATTCCAAGAAATTTTTTTAGACGGTTTATTCGAAATGAACGACTTGGACTGACAGTTGAGATAACACTTGCCAGATAGAGATCATACGCCACCTGTTTCAACATAACATTTTTTATGTATGATTGTGTGCTTTAGTGTTTTCATTATCTGTCTTTTCGCGAAATTTAGGCAGGACTTAGTACCAACAACGTGAAGAAAATCTATGTAGCTATGGTTACTATTATTATCACGCATGTATACTAATTGGATATTAGTATATACCTGTAGGATATAAAAACATTCATTGTTTTGTAAGAACGTTCTCAATGGAATTGATATACATAGAGGTTCTACTTACTTAAACAAATATTTTTCTAAATTTTCGAAGTCCTAGAAATTTTATTTTTGCCATCTTCAACAATATCAAATCAAATGTATTTCTTTATAAGTAGATGACATTATATTAACTCAGTGTAATCATATGTTATTGCATATCAATAGTAAGTATGTCATGTGCAAACATATACAATACGTAGTATGAACATGCAAATGGTTTGGACCACAAGTTTTAACAACATTAGATAACGGCCCGTACTAAATTCTGTTCCCTCTCAATATTAGACGTCAGTATTCATTACTGGTTAACTTCAGGAGCCTGTCCAGGAAAGGTGTTGCTAGGTATAATGTACAGCCGGTAGCGACGCTATATAAATTTAAATTAAAAAAAGATACTGTTTATTTATATTCTCTTATATTAATTTAGGATCTATTCGATATATTGTAATGATATTTTTGCTTAACAATATTTTTACCAAAAATTATATTTTGCCAGTGTTTATAATCACGCCAACATAAAATCTGCACAACAGCCTGTATTAGTATCGGATTCTTAGGAAACAAATGTTTTGGCTTGACCTAATTATAATTGTAATCCTAAAAATATTTTGCTTGTTTGTTCGGGTTTTACGGCTTCATCAGTACCACTTATGGCTATATCGCCGTGGGGCTGCTTACCTAACAACACCTTTCCTGCGCAGGCTCCAGTACTTGGTGCACCAATTTCCGTAAGAAACCGCCAACAATTTCGTATCAAGAGACACGGCTTGACCGTGATTTTAACGCATGACCAATAGTGATTTTAACGTTCATAGATTGCATGAAATTTACTGCATTTTTTTAACGTTTATAGATTGCATGGCATTTACTGCATTTTTTAACGTTCATAGATTGCATGAAATTTACTGCATTTTTTTAACGTTTATAGATTGCATGGCATTTACTGCATTTTTTTAACGTTTATAGATTGCATGAAATTTACTGAATTGTTTAAACGTTTATAGACAATGCATCACATTTATTGAATTCTTTAAACGTTTATAGAATGCATGCAATTTACTGAATTCTAAATTAACAGTACCAATATAGAGTAGAAAACCATTTACATTATTGTTGTGCTTCATATAGACTAATATTTGTCTATGCAGTACATGAACACGTCGTACATGAACGACGTCCGTGCGCTTGCTGTTTTGCTTATGTTGCGGGAAACCGTGGACACTATGTAGTCGTGTAATCATCGGACACTTGCTTATTAAGGTTGATTGGCATGATCATAGAGACAATTCGAAAACTTAGTTATCTTTTAACAATACTAAGCCAGCTGTTTTTGATGTACATTGTTCTTGTGTCTGGCTAGTGAAAGAAACGCTCTGTTACAAATGAGTTTAATATGTTTGTGCGCCGGCATTTTGGAATGAAACTTGCGAATTCGGCTTAGCACAGTTTCGTTGCTGAGGTCGAATGGAAATGTTGAAGTCTGTTTATATGAGGAGGAATTGTTAATTATTCAATTTGGACAGATGTGACATTGCATATAATCTAGACAAGGACGCGGTTATCAGTTACATATTTTATGCACTATTAAAATGACTTACAAACGTGTTGCGGGCCACGCAGGTGTGTTGTAAGCAACGGATAAGGGGACATACAAAATGGGATACAACAACACGGCCGAGTGTCCCTTTGAATTGGCAGACCCTATTGGCAAATCAGGGTAAGTGAATATATTCAATTTTGAATACGCTTATATAGTTATATGTATAAACTCTATCGAAATATATCACACAAAACTAACTGCCAATAATAACTATTATTGTTTGTACGATCTAATCGTTTGGACTGGATTTAATTTGGAGCTTCCGAGTGGTTAGGGTCGGTGACGTCAAATCACTTGCCTCTCTAACCGCTGTAGGTTCGAATTTCACTAGGAGTGTCGAATTATTTCATGTGAGGAAGCTACTTGCGGAAGGACGCTTGTTCTACCCGGGGGTCGTCCGTGCCTACACTACTAGTTGGAGGGGCACCCCGCATGTTCCTCCATCAATAATACCTGGATAGTAACTGGACAGTCGCCAAATGACATGTTAGTGCGATTTAATACCCTCAAAAACAAAACAAACAAACAAACAAACAAACATGACTGAAATTGATAAAAGTATATGAATAAACTTATGCTACATCTTACGCCGGTGTTTTACGTTTATTTATCGTCGCTACCGGTTGCCCATATGAGCGACGCCTCCTGAAGAGATTAGTTATTTTAGTTTGTGGAGGATAGTGCAATGATACAGACAGGAGACCCATTCCAGAGTCTCCTCTGGTTCTTATACGTGCACGGTGTAAAGCACCGACACGAGACCTCGGTTTAACGTCCCATCTGAAAGATTGTTAATTTTATTAGGGTCAGACGGGGGATCGCACCTGCGATCCCAGGATTACCGGTCCAGCGTGTTACCACTGGACAATAGATCCGTCTTACGCCGGGAACAAGCACTTAGTTTATATAAATTTATTTTAGCTCGATTGCGAAACAAGTTCTTACAACTTATATTTATCACTTTCGAGACCTCATTCCATCGCCACGAGGGAGAGAGAAGAGACAATGTGGAATTGAAATGCTTTGCCTAAGGGCACACTCGTAGCGGCTCCAGCGGGGCTCGAACTCCGGGCATATGTGACCTGAAGCGAACGCGCTACTACTGCGCTAGCATGACTACCAAGTACTCTGCTTGTGAGAACTAGAAAAGTATATTTTACGTATAAATTTTAAAAACTGTTAACATAATATTTTCTCAATGAATTTTGCAAATGGAATATTTAAACGCTGGAATAGTTTAACGCTGACGTTAGTTTATAAACAGTATTTATTCCAATAAATTGCAATGTACAACATACGAATATTACAATTTTCACAATTTATTAATACTTTGGATTGGAAAACAAGTTTTCATAAAACTTATATTAATTCCTCTGCAACGAAAATGTACACATTATATAAATATGCATGTAAAGAATAATACTAATCGAGTGTTACGTGAGGCGGATATTCTGTATACACGTATGCCGCTGACGCTAACGTTGTCTATATCGTTCTGTGCATACAACGACGTCAATTGACGTCGACGTTTGCAGTGAAACCTGCATTGGAACGTGTGTTTATTACGCTTTCTGCAAATATTAATGTAGATACAATGTGCCCAGAAATAACCCCCATGTATCCGGCTGTACAAACTACAACCTAGTGGAATCAATTTCACCCGGCTATTAGTTGACCGGAACATGTATAATATACTCAGCATATATCACTCTCCATGGCCTAATGGTTAAGGCGTCCACCTACGGAGCGGAAGGTCGAAGATTCGAATCTCGTCGGGGGTTCGTTCTGATATGGCCGGTTGGTGAGCCGCCAGCTTGTTAAATAATGGTTCCGATTGCCTCCCAGCCCGGCACCTGGCATAGAAGCATAGGATTCGGGAAGTACTGATGTTCATATAAAGAGGTGTCTCATAAGTCAGAAATAACTGGCTCTTTAAATAGGGGTGACACTATAAAAACACGTTGTATCCCACACAGGCTGTTCCATTTACTTGAAGGGCTAACATGGAACTTGCTGAAGTTGCTTTAGAATTGGTTCTTTTATTAATCCGAATATGCCGACATTTATTGGGAAGAGATATGCAAACAATATAGACCCAGATCAGCCGAAGCATAACGCCGCTTCTGATCAGGATCTATGTTGTTTGCTATTCAGCCAAGTGTGTTAGCTCCACTGTCCGAATAACAAACAACATAGAGCCTGACCAGACGGCACGTTCTGTGCAGTCTGATCAGTACTATGCTGTTTGCAAAAGCCCCTTTAGTTGTCATTAGCATTTTAAGGATTAAGACATTATTCAAACATAAACGAAACTTAGCACGCATATTTGACCACACAGTAACGACAATATGTGTTGTTCCCACCGTTCATAATCGTCCTGACGGTCGTACTTTAGTACATTCTGTTTATCGTATTCTGCTTGCGTTCCTGCCTCCGCTTTAATTCTAAGAGAACACCATACTTATATACTCAGTAATTACATTAGAGGCATATGTAAATATATAGCAAAATAAACAAATCCAGCATTGCGGGCATACTAATTCGTCCAGCATTGGCATTGTTTACAAAGGTATCTGGATGCCAGATGTCATTGGTTTAAAGCGACACTACATCAGTGAAAACGCAAATTTATACAGAATGTAATTTCCTATTATATGGTATAATTTGTTTCCAAATATTTGCCTCAAAAATTGAGTATTTCAACCAATAAACAAGCGTCGTATACGCGGTTTGTTGACATAACAAAATAATGTAAACAGGGTCGACATACATGCGTAATACAACCTGTGTATCCCGAATAACGAGATTTATGGTACAGATTTACCGTTATATCTCACATTTGTGCATATGCATATTTATGTGTAGACTAATCTTAGTTAAATTTATTATCTCTAAGCGACAGTATCAAGCGTTTAGTATTGACTACAATGATAAAGAAGTGTCAATTCATGAGCGTGTATGACCGGTATATGAAATCCTACATTCACCTTTGAAAGTTTGTAGACCACAAACACCATTTATTGATTCAATGTTTGCGTTCGAATGTATTCGGAAGAATTTGTAGTAGCAATACATTTTATACGTGAACAATGCATTTTTTGGGTTTTTGCGATGTAATGTCGCTTTAAACGAAACATGAAGAACATTCTCCGATACACGTTAAATACATTTTGTATGTTTGATTTCGGTTTCTAGTGGAGGGGCACGTTTTTAAACAACTATACGTGGTGTGCTTTGCTAAATAAAGATAGGTATAAACCATCGATAAAATAATCATACTACAGGCGTGTGCCTTTCTTTAAAGTGTGATGTTTTTTTTATATATAAAATGTTTGTTTATTATAGTGTCACCCCTATTTAAAGGACCAGCCAATTCTGATTTATGAGACGCCTCTTTTTTATGAACATCAGTACTTCCCGATTCATATGCTAGTGTGCCAGACTCCAGGCTGGTTGGTAATCGGTAACCATTATTTAACAAGCTGGCGGCTCACCAACCGGCTATATCAGAACGAACCCCTGACGAGATTCGAACATTCGACATCCCACTCCGTATGCGGACGCTTTAACCACTAGGCCACGGAGACGGTATATATGTAAATTGAATCGAGCATTACAATATGGTTAAACTAAACTAAATAAAGTAACTATCGCCGTTATGCAGTATATGACCAGATGTGTCATGTGGTGATACTTCCATATGAGTGTGTTTTACGTTTATTTATCGTCGCTACCGGTTGCCCATATGAGCGACGCCTCCTGAAGAGATTAGTCATTTTAGATTTTGGAGGATAGTGCAGTGATACAGACAGAGACCCAGTCCAGAATCTCCTCTGGTTCGTTTACGTGCAGAGTGTACAGCACCGAAACGAGACCTCGGTTTAAAGTCCCATCTGAAAGACTGTTAATTTTATTAGGGTCAGACGGGGGGATTACCAGTCTAGCGTGTTACAACTGGACTACAGATCCATAATCGAATCGAATGCATTTTAAATGTCTACAGAAAGTTGTTCAGTTACCCGTATGGTCAGTTTCCAGTTTGTACTACGCATGCTACACATACGTATCTTATTGAATTATAAATATTCACTGTTTGTTAGATACCTTGGTATTTGACGGGTAAACACATGCCGCTTTGTAGTTACTTATATGACAATGCACAGTTGCCAATGTACCATTATATTGTTCTAGCCATGTCTGCAAAAGCACTGTTAAACTCCATTAAATGTAGTCGTGATAGCGCAGTAGTAGCGCGTTCGCTTCAGGTGCCAACTATCCGGAGTTCGATCCCCACTGGAGCCGTTACGATTGTGCCCTTAGGCAAGGCATTTAAATTCCACGTTGCCTTTTCTCTCTCCCTCGTGGCGATGGATTCCATCAGTAATGAGGCCTCGAGAGTGATTAATATAAGTTGTAAGAACTTGTTTCGCAATCGAGCTAAAATAAATTTGTATTAACTAAATTTAACGCACTGTCCCGTGGGATATCTAAGAATATGCCATCATTCTCACAAAATAAATGCTTATGAGCATAAAGTTCTGACTGCTAAGTCCTCTGTCAACGTCATATAATGAAACCCTCAACTCCCTGTTGACTTTCTCTTATTCAAATGAAGTGTAATCAGTATTGACTACAAAAAGTTATGAGAATATGGGGTTAATTCACAGAAATACAATAGCGAAGATGATCAGTTTGCACGAACATATTGGACATACTCAATCTTGAGCACAGGAAAGATAAAATATTCCCACATATACAGGGGCGTAGCTAGCCATTTTGAATATGTAGGCCTGACTAATAAATTGAGCACATAAGGTACGATGGTGCAGGAGAGGTTTTGGCGCATGCTACCCCCGGAGAAGTTTGAATCATAGAACGTCTATGGTGCAATCTTGACGCATCTTATCTACGTTTTAGGCGGTTATTTTCAAGATGTATTGTGCCAAAATATACAGCATTAAGTCTAAAATTGCTATACAGAGATGGAATCTGACATATACTGGTCGTGATTCTATACAATACAGATATACCAAAACCTACTCCATTTTTTAAATATCATTTTGGCCTATTTTGATTTCTTATTTCCTGTGACAATATGCAGGCCCGGGCCTTCAGTGCCTTATAACCTAGCGTTGTCAACATGAACATCAAACATGCAGATGTGTGCAATGTATGAAACACGTTCACGAACTATCCAATCAAGGTTTCCAAGAAATTGGAACATAGCAATTGATTCACCAAGTAGCTCGTTAATTTTTCGAGAATAATTAACAACACTTTTTAATAAACATGTAAGCATATACACAAGTGCGTACTACCCGAGTGACATGGAGTCACATGGAGCAGGAATGGACATGGGAGGAGAAGCCAAATGAGCAGGAATGGATATGGCAGCCCTATGTCCCACACGGGACGAATTGGATTAAGTACGAAAGTAATATACAAAAGTGACAAATATATAAGGACCATTTCTATCCAAAATACAAACATCTGCAAGTTTAGATACACATAATCGTATTGCTACGTGTTTGTGACCTTCTCTTCTGTTTTTCAGCCGAATATCAATTGAGTTCACTATTCTATCACATATATAGTTAATCTTTCATAAAATCTTTCTTTTAATCCTCCACAATCTAAAATGGCTAATCTCACGAGGAGGCGTCGCTTATGTGGGCAACCGGTAGCGACGATAAATAAATGCAAAAACACACACCATATTTCCATTTGCAATGGCATCTATATTTGCCTGCATTTTGACTTTTAGACCAACGGACCACATCTCTCAAAATATATATTCAATGTTCGATTCAATGTGCTTAGTGCACATATTTGATTGATTCAAATACAAATTCTCCACATATAGCTTAGATATATGTCTTTCCAGTTTCCTTTATTTCGGAATTTAATATTCGTTTGAGACAAGTATGCTTCATATAATGAGAAACATCTCTTAATTTTCTATTACCTCCCTTGGCAGATAAAGTCTGATTTATTCCAAAATGTGAGTAGGTCCTTTTAGTTAGAATCCTTTGTTTTTACTGTTGTTCCCTAACCAGATGTTGCGGTATGATAAATGTGATTTTATTCAAATCGTGTTAATTAACTGATACGATTCTTTTACAAATAAGTACCCATTGTATTACTGTATGAGATCTGTCGAGATAAAAATTATAGTAATTTAATAATCAAAAGAAGTGTTAGAAGAATAAAAATGTTAGCATGTTGTGCAAAGGAAACAACGATAAAAACAGAGGAAAACACTTACTTAGGACCTACCTACTTTAGGGAGTATTCAGGGGCAGTAACTGACATATGTCTCTCATTGAACTGTCGGTTAATATCAATAATGTTGACCCCATTCGTTTTATTAGCGTTTGATAGTAGATATGTAATTTTGGATCATGCAGAACGCTTTTTTGGCTGAGAATTTACACTGTAGTGCCAGTGTGTGCTTCTCCCATTTTTATAAATCAGGATTAAATTGAGATCCTGTCAATTTTAGTATTAGTAAACAACATTCACAGTGAACCTACTTCCTATGACGACCACATAAAAGCTTTCGAAATGTTATCAAAGTTCCTACAGACGGATCTGTAGTCCAGTGGTAGCACGCTGGACTGGTAATCCAGAGATCGCTGGTTCGATTCCCCGTCTGACCCTAATAAAATTAACAGTCTTTCAGATAGGACTTTAAACTGAGGTCTCGTGGCGGTGCTTTGCACCGTGGACTATCCTCCAAAAATCTAAAATGACTAATCTCTTCAGGAGGCGTCGCTCATATGGGCAACCGGTAGCGACGATAAATAAACGTAAAACACACTCAAATTTACTCAGTGACCCGTCTCTTAGTACTACACATGTGTTTGTGTGTTAGTATTTAATCTTACCATATTGTAGAAGTCATTGATAGTTTGTACCAGCTTTCTTAAACGGTGTTTTTATCCGCCAATGAGATCAAAGTGGCATCGTCTGAATATTTTTAAAGAATTTTTCATTGTGTAATTTTATATTCGTCATACCATTTTATGTCTGTACATTTAATGATAGTGTGTGTGTATTACGTTTAGTTATCGTCGCTACCGGTTGCCCATATGAGCGACGCCTCCTGAAGAGATTAGTCATTTTAGAATTTTGAAGGATAGTGCAATGATACACAGAGAGAGACCCGTTCCAGAGTCTCCTCAGGTTCTTTAACGTGCACGGTGTACAGCACCGACACGAGACATCGGTTTAATGTCCCATCTGAAAGACTGTTAATTCTAGTAGGGTCAGACGGGGGATCGAACCTGCGATCCCTTCGTTACCAGTACAGCGTGTTACCACTGGACTACAGATCCGTCTGTTTTAATGATAGTATTGCAATGGCAAGAATGTACAGATAATGTGAATAAGGGCATATTTGTCTTACTCCGCGTTCTATGTTAAATAAGTCAGACATGACGATGTGTCCAGTTTTACTTACGCAACTTTGTATGATGCTGTATAAACAACACTTCTCCATTACAATAATGAATTCTCAAAATAAAACTAATTAAATGTTTTAAATTTATTATCTAAGATATCGGGGGACCAGGACTCCAGGACCCGGCCACTATCATAATCGTGCATACCCATATAGTAAGCTGAAGACCCGCCCCTGGGTATGTTTGAGTTAATTGATACTAATTGGGGAAACAATAAATTATGTGAAAATAGAAACAACAATATGTAATAAAGCTGTAATTCCTGCGTTTGGTTAAGATATCCTAAACAATTGAATTATGCTAATGGGGGATTCAGAGACGTCTGGCAAGATATATCTATAAGCAACATTTTGCACGGGCTATATAATACATCTAATGGCGCTTTTGGAGATTGCTTCACGAGGTGGATGTCAGAGAGATCACTCATTGGATTGTCTACGTGAAATCTCGTTACACTCGACATCTCGCTCACGTGGACAAACCAATTCGCAATACATAGGCTGTATTCAAAGAAGTGCAAAACTTCATTAAACTCACAAAGCGTTTCTGTTGATTTAGCAGAAATCCATTCTAGCACCTGCGTTGCGGTAGTTCGGTGGTTCTACCCGTGTGCCCGACACATATTGAAATTACGGCTATCAAGGGAATAGCAAATTCGCAATCTGATCTAAGATTGTGGTCATACCTTAATTTTTTTTAAACTTTATTATTTTACAACGATTGCGAAGCAAGTTTTAACAACTTATATTAATCACTCTCGTTGGTGCGGATGAAAGCGTTGTCATTCATGTGGGAGGAAACCAGAGTACCCGGAGAAAACCCACCTGTCCGATCTGGTAACCACCGTACCATCTCACCTACTTCCCGGTCCGAGGATCGAGCCCGGGTTGCATACGTTAATCTGCGTAGTAACAAGTTTGACTCTCAGTGAGTTATCGTTGTTTTAGAGCAGTTTAGCAGTGATATTGCAGTTTTATTCCAAATGTGCTGTGATAAATGAGTGTGATAGTATTGTGTTCATCTTTTGATGCAGTGGAAACTATATTCTGGGACCAGGAAGTATGTGAATGGGTGGTTGCCAGATCGGACATGTGTGCTTTCTCAGGGTACTCCGGTTTCCTGTGTTTTACGTTTATTTATCGTCGCTACCGATTGCCCATATGAGCGACGTCTCCTGAAGAGATTAGTCATTTTAGATTGTTGGAGGATAGTGCAATGATACAGACAGAGACCCATTCCAGAGTCTCCTCTGGTTCGTTTACGTGCACGGTGTATAGCACCGACACGATACCGTGGTTTAATGTCCCATCTAAAAGATTGTTAATTTTATTAGGGTTAGACTGGGGATCGAACCTGCGATCCCTGGATTACCAGTCCAGCGTGTTACCACTGGACTTCAGATCCGGGTTCCTCCCACATGCACGACCATATATACGCCTTCATTCACGCCAATTAAAGCGATTAACATAAGTTGTTGGCGCTTGTTTCGTAATCGTTGTAAAATAAATAAAGTTTAAATAAACTATATATGTAATGTTTTACTAATATACTAGAGGACATTGAAAACGCACACATACATTATATGATTATTATTACATGAACACGATATATGAAGGATTCCATCAAAGATATATCACATCTTTATTACAAAACACACACTGAATGACTAAAAATATTCCAAAATGTTTAAAACTATGTATTTATTTAGTTATTATTTTTCATGTAAAAACACACGATGTATCCGTCGAAGTGTGCGTTTTCTATGTCCTCTAGTATATACTGTACAGTTCTTAACAGGAAAATAAAAAATGTATTTAAATTAACATTAATTAATAAAACAGAAATGCCAATCATTAAATGGATATTAAGTTATATACACAGTTGCATTTAGTACTAAAAAGAAATATAAAAGCAATGATTATTTAATTAGGAATTTTCCAACGTAGATTGTGGCCGTGTTTGCATGACGTATAGAATTTGGCTCGAGTGTAGAGAACACCCGTGTACTTCACGTTACGTACCGTGTTCTATAGCCGAGTCTAATCATTTATTCTGTTGGCTTTCGGCGGAACTCAGATGTCTAAAGTAGCTTGATGATGATTACGCTTATTTACCTTCGCCGCCGGTGAACCTTGTGGGCGAGCATTCTCCGAAGATTATGTTCGTACATTCCTAGCACTATCGATTAGTCTTGAAGTGTCTGTTGATCTGTACAGCATTGTCTTGTAGAGTTGTCTTGAAGTTGTCGGTGATGGTGCAATAAAAGTGACAACTAGAGGCGGCATCTTCTTCCTCTACAGAATGACAAGTCCTGATGGTTTCCTCTTTCCGAAATGCTCTTCTTGTGGCCTCCCTCTAGCCTGTGAACAGGCTTTGATATATGTTGCCTGGTCAGTCATATAAATATATTTTAACACCGATATCATTAGTCGGGCCGTATTGAGTTCTGATAATATATGTGTGTGTTCGGTTTACAAGCTCACCATTGCTTACATATTGATATCGCTACAACAAACTCACCATTGCTTACATATTGATATCGCTACAACAAACTCACCATTGCTTACATATTGATATCGCTACTACAAACCCACCATTGCTTACATATTGATATCGCTACTACAAACCCACCATTGCTTACATATTGATATCGCTACTACAAACCCACCATTGCTTACATATTGATATCGCTACTACAAACCCACCATTGCTTACATATTGATATCGCTACAACAAACTCACCATTGCTTACATATTGATATCGCTACACAAGCTCACCATTGCTTACATATTGATATCGCTACTACAAGCTCACCATTGCTTACATATTGATATCGCTACTACAAACTCACTTTTTTTGTTGTTTTTTTTGTTGGCTCACCATTGCTTACATATTGATATCGCTACAACAAACTCACCATTACTTACATATTGATATCGCTACAACAAACTCACCATTGCTTACATATTGATATCGCTACAACAAACTCACCATTGCTTACATATTGATATCGCTACAACAAACTCACATTCTACATATTGATATCGCTACACAAACTCACCATTGCTTACATATTGATATCGCTACAACAAACTCATCATTGCTACATATTGATATCGCTACTACAAACTCACCATTGCTTACATATTGATATCGCTACAACAAACTCATCATTACTACATATTGATATCGCTACTACAAACTCACCATTGCTTACATATTGATATCGCTACAACAAACTCATCATTACTTACATATTGATATCGCTACTACAAACTCACCATTGCTTACATATTGATATCGCTACTACAAACTCATCATTACTTACATATTGATATCGCTACTACAAACTCACCATTGCTTACATATTGATATCGCTACTACAAACTCAACATTACTTACATATTGATATCGCTACTACAAACTCAACATTACTTACATATTGATATCGCTACTAAAACTCATCATTACTTACATATTGATATCGCTACTACAAACGCACCATTACTTACATATTGATATCGCGACTACAAACTCATCATTACTTACATATTGATATCGCTACTACAAATTCACCATTACTTACATATTGATATCGCGACTACAAACTCACCATTACTTACATATTGATATCGCTACTACAAACTCACCATTACTTACATATTGATATCGCTACTACAAACTCACCATTACTTACATATTGATATCGCTACTACAAACTCACCATTACTTACATATTGATATCGCTACTACAAACTCACCATTACTTACATATTGATATCGCTACTACAAACTCACCATTACTTACATATTGATATCGCTACTACAAACTCACCATTACTTACATATTGATATCGCTACTACAAACTCACCATTACTTACATATTGATATCGCTACTACAAACTCACCATTACTTACATATTGATATCGCTACTACAAACTCACCATTACTTACATATTGATATCGCTACTACAAACTCACCATTACTTACATATTGATATCGCGACTACAAACTCACCATTACTTACATATTGATATCGCGACTACAAACTCACCATTACTTACATATTGATATCGCTACTACAAACTCAACATTACTTACATATTGATATCGCTACTACAAACAAACCATTACTTACATATTGATATCGCTACTACAAACCCACCATTGCTTACATATTGATATCATTACAACAAACTCATCATTACTTACATATTGATATCGCTACTACAAACCCACCATTGCTTACATATTGATATCATTACAACAAACTCACCATTGCTTACATATTGATATCGCTACTACAAACCCACCATTGCTTACATATTGATATCATTACAACAAACTCACCATTGCTTACATATTGATATCGCTACTACAAACTCACCATTGCTTACATATTGATATCGCTACTACAAATTCACCATTGCTTACATATTGATATCGCTACTACAAACTCACCATTACTTACATATTGATATCGCTACTACAAACTCACCATTACTTACATATTGATATCGCTACTACAAACTCACCATTACTTACATATTGATATCGCTACTACAAACTCACCATTACTTACATATTGATATCGCTACTGCAAACCGTTATTACGAATGTTCGTGGTGACAGAGCTTCAGCGGTTATTGCGACAGCACACATGTACATATACCTCCATAGAGAGGTAGTTCTGTAGGATTGGGAATCGCTTAATGGTTTATGCATATTGTTGTACTCTGATAACATTGAACTATTAGCTGTAACCCATTCAGACCCACACTTCTTGCTAAAGTCCTTGAGAGACTGGTGTAGCATATTGTGTATGAATAGTGAGATAAGCAAAGGCATCCATATTCACCCGGCATCGATTACGTATAAAGTAAACTGATGTGCTCTTCAACCTAGTCACAGACGGATATGTAGTCCAGTGGTACCCGTCAAATACCACGGTATCTAACAAGAAATAGTGTGTGTAGTAATAACGGGAAACTCGTCATCTGGGTAACTGAACAACTTTCTGTAGACATTTAAAATGCATTCGATTCGATATGTAGTCCAGTAGTACCCGTCAAATACCACGGTATCTAACACGAAATAGTGAATATACATAATTCAATAAAATACCCAGTGTATGTGTAGTGTGTGTAGTAATAACGGGAAGCTCGTCATCTGGGTAACTGGACCACTTTCTGTAGACATTTAAAATGTATTCGATTCGATATGTAGTCCAGTGGTAACACGCTAGACTGGTAATCCAGGGATCGCAGATTTGATTCACCGCCTGACCCTAATATAATTAAGTCTTTCAGATGGGACGTTAAACCGAGGTCTCGTGTCGGTATTGTACACCGTGCACGTAAAAAAACCAGATGAGACTCTGGAATGGGTCTCTGTCTGTATCATGCACTATCCTCCAAAATCTAAAATGACTAATCTCTTCAGGAGGCGTCGCTCATATGGGCAACCGGTAGCGACGATAAATAAACTTAAAACGCTCACTAGTTCTGTTTCCCAGGCGTGTTCATCCATATGTTTTAATTCTAAGTTTGACAGTGTGTTTATAAACAATCGAGATGTTTACAGCGCCAATCTGATGTCTGGCTTAATGTATGCCAGTACGACGGATTCACAAATGCACAGTATTCCCTCTTCCCACCCAACATATATAATAAAAGGCACAAATAAGCATTGTCTGTCTGTCTGTCTGTCTGTCTGTCTGTCTGTCTGTCTTCGAGCCCCGCCGGAGCCGTTACGATTGTGCCCTTAGGCAAGGCATTTAAATTCCACATTGCCTCTGCTCTCTCCTTCATGGCGATGGATTTCATCAGGAATGAGGTCTCGAGAGTGATTAATATAAGTTGAAAGAACTTGTTTCGCAATCGAACTAAAATTAATTTGTATACACTAAATACGTGAACTAGCTAAAACTGTTGCCATCGCCATTCCTCGTGCTTAAATCAGCTGCTGGCTATCTATGATGGTAGGAAACATGTATTTGAGTTTTAAAATGCATCATTAATTAATGAAGCCGCAGAACAATACCTTTTATAGTGTTCGATAAATGTCAATACTTGAGTAACAGTTTATATCAAATTCGAGCTGTATTGAATGCTATTTTAGATTTTATTATGTCTAGAGCAATCGTTTTGCCCGGCACAAATGTATCACTTACGTTTTGTGACCAAATCACATTTTCAGTTAAATTTCTGATTTGAACATATTTTATTGCTGTATATACACTTACGGACACATGTAACTCATATTACAAATGGAGGAAGACCATAGGTGCCTCTCCGAACATTATTTCAAACGCGCGAACGGGCACCCGCGTAAAACCACCGACCTTCCGCAAGGCACCAGGATATCTTCATCACTTCGACAGCCCTGACGTTATTATGTAACAAAGTAACCATAAGCTGTATTGGTGTTTATTTGTATAGTTACTTATAAATAAATTAATTAATTAATTAAATGATGTTATATATATGTACTTTATATATATATTTATTTATATATACTTTATTAAATAGTTTACATATTATAATTAATTAATTAATTCGACAAATATTACTTATTTCCTTTTTCCAAATTATTATTTATTTATTTATTTATTATTTAATCCTCTTCTATGTACTAGGATTAGTGAGGGTCTCGTGGAATAAACTGTAACATGATAGTAGGCTGTTCTCACACTGGCGAGTATGGCAACACTGAGGTGTGTGTGTTTTACGTTTATTTATCGTCGCTACCGGTTGCCCATATGAGCGACGCCTCCTGAAGAGATTAGTCATTTTAGATTTTGTAGGATAGTGCATGATACAGACAAAGACCCATTCCAGAATCGCCTCTGGTTCTTTTACGTGCACGGTGTAAAGCACCGACACGAGACCTCGGTTTAACGTCCCATCTGAAAGACTGTTAGTTGTATTAGGGTCAGACGAGGGATCGAACAATGAGGGTTCTGACCTGGAGGTTATAAAACTTCTCTCCAATTTCAAACTCGGTCTCAACCTTCTGATTGGCTAAGCTAATTGCAAAGCTCAAAATCAACCAATCAAATCACTTGAGCTAGAGTTTGAGATTTGAGAAAAGTTTTATAACCTCCGACCCAGTGGCAGGCTTTTTATTACCTCCCTTGACAGATAAAACATCGATTTATTCCTAAATGTATCGCGGTCCTTTCAGTTGGAATCCTTTGTTTTTACTGTTGTTCCCTAACAAGATGTTGCGTTATGATAAATGTGATTTTATCCAAATTATGTTGATAAAAGAAATATACAGATAAGTACCCATTGACTACACTTTAGGATATCTGTGAGATGAGAAAGCGGATGAAAATTGATAGCATGTTGTGCAAACAAAACAACGATAAAACCAGAGGAAACCACTTAGAGTACCTACATACTTTTAGGGAGTATTAAGGGGCAGTAACTGACCGATATCATTCGCAATGATCACAAGATAATCACAAGACATGCATCGGTGTTCGTAGCATTCGCGGTCTTGAAAGAACATGGGGGTGGGGGTGCGCGAATATTGGGAACATACTTCTAAAATTCACAACAAGTATATTCTCATTGCTTTCACTACATGTTCATACACAATCCCGATCTTTTCATATTGATAACACTGTATTTGTATTGATCGTAAAACAGGTCTAAGGTGCCGGAGAGCGATGGTTTTGTCGGATTGCCTGGCATATCGATCCTCCCCCTCCCTCCCCTCAGAGTTTCCATCAGATCCAGCTTTCGTGGCAGCCTTCTAGGATTTGACCTTGCTCTTTTTAGATTTGACCTTGCTCTTCTAGGATTTGACCTTGCTCTTCTAGGATTTGACCTTGCTCTTCTTGGATTTGACCATGCTCTTCTTGGATTTGACCTTGCTCTTCTAGGATTTGACCTTGCTCTTCTAGGATTTGACCTTGCTCTTCTGTGATTTGACCTTGCTCTTCTAGGATTTGACCTTGCTCTTCTATGATTTGACCTTGCTCTTGTCCTTCTTGGATTTGACCTTGCTCTTCTAGGATTTGACCTTGCTCTTCTTGAGTTGACCTTGCTCTTCTTGGATTTGACCTTGCTCTTCTTGAATTTGACCTTGCTCTTCTAGGATTTGACCTTGCTCTTCTATGATTTGACCTTGCTCTTGCCCTTCTTGGATTTGACCTACCTTGCTCTTCTAGGATTTGACCTTACTCTTCTTGGAGTTGACCTTGCTCTTCTTGGATTTGACCTTGCTCTTCTTGGATTTGACTTTGCTCTTCTAGGATTTGACCTTGCTCTTCTAGGATTTGACCTTGCTCTTCTTGGATTTGACCTTGCTCTTCTTGGATTTGATATTGCTCTTCTAGGATTTGATCTTGCCCTACTGGGCGTCTTGTCCTTCTTGGTCTAGTGATCACTGGATGCTGCACCTTCAAGGGCCGATTATTCAGGAGGAGGAGGAGGAGGAGGAGCAGGGGCGGGTAAGGTGCATGGGGCGCCTGGCAGTAGCTCAAACAGGGGCCCTTTCATCAAGATAAATACTAGTGTAATTGGGATTCATCGAAATTACGGCTTTCAGCTATCGAATTGGTTGGTAAGAATGGATTTCACCTGCCGACGCGTATTGCGGGACTATTAGACTCGGGGAACAGTGCACTATACGTTATTGCTGCAATCTACTAAACACAAAATATTATTAAAGTCATACATCGTTGGAAAGCTCAGGATATCTTCTAAGTTCTATCTATTTATGTAGTCATTTTAAAAAGTTTCGTTACATTTTATTCAGTTAATTACAGATTTAAAATACTAATTTGGGGGGGGGTTTTGGGGGCCCCTGGCTTCAGCCAAGTCAGCCCTTCCCTTAAGCCGCCACTGAGGAGGAGGAAGGCCATACTTAGATGCTCTGCTAGTGGCGGTTGTCATGCTTTGATATGGCCTAAACAATGTGTATGTATAGTGTGCCAAGTCTGTATCATAATGTTCTTAAAACTAATTTCGGTTTTAAACTCGAAACTATTTGTTCAGATCCCAAGCGTCTGTGCCTTTATTCAGATTTTAAGCAAAGGTTTGAAGATATGTAGATGCAACTTAGCCTGGGTGCCAGTCTGTCGATTTTTCACTTTTTACCTTCTGGCAAAATGACACGATCAGAAGCTCAATAAGCCCCAATTAATAGTCTCGGTGTGAACATATATTTATTTGACTGACCAGGCAAACTATATCGTCGCCTGTTCCCAAGTTAGATGTAACTGAACTTGTACAGGTTTATGAAATATGTATAGATTACCCCACCCCCTGTATGGATAATGCGATGTATTCACAAATAGTTTTATAAATAAAAGATTGCAAAAGTTGATTAATACCATATAAAGTAAACTGATGTGTTTTTCAATTTAGTCACAGACACTGGACTGGTAATCAAGGGATCGCAGGTTCGATCCCCCGTCTGACCCTAATAAAATCAACAGTCTTTCAGATGGGACTTTAAACCGAGGTATCGTGTCGGTGCTGTACACCGTGCACGTAAAAGAACCAGGGCATACTCTGGAATGGGTCTCTGTCTGTATCATTGCACTATCCTCCAAAAATCTAAAATGACTAATCTCTTCAGGAGGCAGCGCTCATATGGGTAACCGGTAGCGACGATAAATAAACGTAAAACACACACATACGTTAGACCCCTAAACAAGTGATCTACCCCTTTTTCACAGTTTCTAGAGAAAAACATCCGTGATAAAAGTGTGTTTCTGAAGAACAATTTAATGTTGGCCTAATTTGTCCTGGACAGGTGAATTAAATAACGTAGTCCAATATGGCACCAGGTGAATTAATAACGTAGTCCAATATGGCACCAGCTTAATACTTCGTATTACAAACGTCGTAAAGATAAACTATTTTGCTTACAATTCACGAAGGATTACTGGAGAAAGTTACATGTATTCAAATAAGTGAGAAATACACTAACTAATACTTGGATAACTTATACTCATAGTTTTATATTTCTATTTTGTGGAATATAATCTGCATGTAATCACTTCTACTGAGACTACGACTAAATAGATTACCGGAGAGTATCTTGCCTAGCCAAAAAATTCAGATTTATGATTAAAAGCTGAACCACTGAAAGATGGGCGTGTCGATGATATTTCATCTTAGGGTGTTTATTAATATTATTATTACTTTGTACGCATGTTTTTCAATATTCAGCCTTTGATAATCTCCATTCCACGTATCATAATTAAGTTTAAGAAAACTATCAAAATAGTTCTCTTAGTTGTGGTTATACATAAGGTAGAGCACAACATGTGCACGTGTACGATGAGATAAATCACGAGCAATGCACGTGCGTAACCCGTGCTCCATCATATTGGTGGTTATAGTCCAATATCGCTGGTATTGAGAATCCACATTACTGGTGGCTACAGTCCAATATCGCTGGTATTGAGAATCCATCTTACTGGTATGGTTACAATCCAATATCGCTGGTATTGAGAATCCACCTTACTGGTATGGTTACAATCCAATATCGCTGGTATTGAGAATCCACATTACTGGTGGCTACAGTCCAATATCGCTGGTATTGAGAATCCATATTACTGGTGGCTACAGTCCAATATCGCTGGTATTGAGAATCCATATTACTGGTGGCTACAGTCCAATATCGCTGGTATTGAGAATCCATATTACTGGTGGCTACAGTCCAATATCGCTGGTATTGAGAATCCATCTTACTGGTGGCTACAGTCCAATATCGCTGGTATTGAGAATCCATCATACTGGTATGGTTACAATCCAATATCACTGGTATTGAGAATCCATCATACTGGTATGGTTACAATCCAATATCGCTGGTATTGAGAATCCATCTTACTGGTGGTTACAATCCAATATCGCTGGTATTGAGAATCCATCATACTGGTATGGTTACAATCCAATATCGCTGGTATTGAGAATCCATCTTACTGGTGGTTACAATCCAATATCGCTGGTATTGAGAATCCATCATACTGGTATGGTTACAATCCAATATCGCTGGTATTGAGAATCCATCATACTGGTGGTTACAATCCATTATCGCTGGTATTGAGAATCCATCATACTGGTGGTTACAATCCATTATCGCTGGTATTGAGAATCCATCATACTGGTGGTTACAATCCATTATCGCTGGTATTGAGAATCCATCATACTGGTATGGTTACAATCCAATATCGTTGGTATTGAGAATCCATCTTACTGGTGGTTACAATCCAATATCGCTGGTATTGAGAATCCATCATACTGGTATGGTTACAATCCAATATCGCTGGTATTGAGAATCCATCATACTGGTGGTTACAATCCATTATCGCTGGTATTGAGAATCCATCATACTGGTGGTTACAATCCATTATCGCTGGTATTGAGAATCCATCATACTGGTGGTTACAATCCATTATCGCTGGTATTGAGAATCCATCATACTGGTATGGTTACAATCCAATATCGTTGGTATTGAGAATCCATCTTACTGGTATGGTTACAATCCAATATCGCTGGTATTGAGAATCCATATTACTGGTATGGTTACAATCCAATATCGCTGGTATTGAGAATCCATATTACTGGTATGGTTACAATCCAATATCGCTGGTATTGAGAATCCATCATACTGGTGGTTACAGTCCAATATCGCTGGTATTGAGAATCCATCATACTGGTGGTTACAGTCCATTATCGCTGGTATTGAGAATCCATCATACTGGTATGGTTACAATCCAATATCGCTGGTATTGAGAATCCATCATCATGGTGGTTACAGTCCAATATCGCTGGTATTGAGAATCCATCATACTGGTGGTTACAGTCCAATATCGCTGGTATTGAGAATCCACATTACTGGTGGTTACAATCCATTATCGCTGGTATTGAGAATCCATCATACTGGTGGTTACAATCCATTATCGCTGGTATTGAGAATCCATCATACTGGTATGGTTACAATCCAATATCGTTGGTATTGAGAATCCATCTTACTGGTGGTTACAATCCAATATCGCTGGTATTGAGAATCCATCATACTGGTATGGTTACAATCCAATATCGCTGGTATTGAGAATCCATCATACTGGTGGTTACAATCCATTATCGCTGGTATTGAGAATCCATCATACTGGTGGTTACAATCCATTATCGCTGGTATTGAGAATCCATCATACTGGTGGTTACAATCCATTATCGCTGGTATTGAGAATCCATCATACTGGTATGGTTACAATCCAATATCGTTGGTATTGAGAATCCATCTTACTGGTGGTTACAATCCAATATCGCTGGTATTGAGAATCCATATTACTGGTATGGTTACAATCCAATATCGCTGGTATTGAGAATCCATATTACTGGTGGTTACAATCCAATATCGCTGGTATTGAGAATCCATCATACTGGTGGTTACAGTCCAATATCGCTGGTATTGAGAATCCATCATACTGGTGGTTACAGTCCATTATCGCTGGTATTGAGAATCCATCATACTGGTATGGTTACAATCCAATATCGCTGGTATTGAGAATCCATCATCATGGTGGTTACAGTCCAATATCGCTGGTATTGAGAATCCATCATACTGGTGGTTACAGTCCAATATCGCTGGTATTGAGAATCCACATTACTGGTGGCTACAGTCCATTATCGCTGGTATTGAGAATCCATCTTACTGGTGGTTACAGTCCATTATCGCTGGTATTGAGAATCCATCATACTGGTGGTTACAGTCCAATATCGCTGGTATTGAGAATCCATCTTACTGGTGGTTACAGTCCAATATCGCTGGTATTGAGAATCCATCTTACTGGTGGCTACAGTCCAATATCGCTGGTATTGAGAATCCATCTTACTGGTGGCTACAGTCCAATATCGCTGGTATTGAGAATCCATCTTACTGGTGGCTACAGTCCATTATCGCTGGTATTGAGAATCCATCTGACTGGTGGTTACAGTCCAATATCGCTGGTATTGAGAATCCATATTACTGGTGTGGCTACAATCCAATATCGCTGGTATTGAGAACGGCACGTGCGTGCGTGCTAGGGCCCTACACATGTTTTCTTTGACATGCTTAGCCGACCTAAGCGGTTGACCAGTACAGAGCAAAGTGTGTGAGGTGCCGTGGTCAATGATACTATATATATATACGTGGCCTGACCGGGTATCGAACCCTGCAACCTTCGATTCCAGATCCCGAGCTCTACCACTGGACCATGGACGCCACACGAATATAGCGTGACAGTTAAATGCATGTTTTAATGTATATGTACTTGATCTATTGTTAGTGCAAATTGACATGTCTCTTTTTAGATGTCATATGAATATTCACAAGGCTAGCCTATTGTTGAAAATAGGTAATTGCTAAGTAAGGTAAATGTATTGTACTGAGTTCGGGTACATTTACATGTGTACATAATCCTATGATACCCGTATCCATAAAGTAAACTATCTATAAGTGTATGCATTTAATAGCTGACAAAGTTGAGCCAGCACACAGTATACCAATGACAAACACAATTTACACCTGATTTACAATTGATAGCATGTTGTGCAAAGGAAACAACGATAAAAATAGAGGAAACCACTTAGAGGGAGTATTCAGGGGCAGTAACTGGCCGATGTCTCTCATTCGCAATTATCACAAGATAATCGCTGATTATGCATTATGTATAACCCTGGTAGATTGTTTATGTCAACATGATATAGCGGATCCGTGGTTAACACGCTGGACTTGTAATCCACGTGTCGCAGGTTCGATCCTTGTTATACCATACTAAAATGTCTCATATCATAATCTTTCCGGTGAGACATTAGCCGATGTATCGTGACGGTGCTTTACCCCGTGCAAGTAAAAGACCAAGAGGAGATTCTGGAATGGGTCTCTGTCTGTATTATTGCACTATCCTCCAAAAACCTAAAATGACTTATCTCTTCAGGCAGACGTCGCTCATATGGGCAATAGGTAGCGACAATAAATGAACGTAAAATGCACACATACAACGACTACTCTTTTCGGGAGACGTCGTTCATATGTGTAACGGGTAACGACGATAAATAAACGTCTGCCAATGCACAGTGTCAAGTTTGGCTATTGAGGTGCACAGGGTAATTGATTGTATGATTTCCGTGTCTGTTCATTAACAAGTAGACATGTTGACATTTACGCTTAAGCACACGCAACAATTGCACAACCAATTCTGTATTGACCATGGAGTTGGTTCTTGCAGAATGTTGATGGATTTATGCAGATACGTTTTTATGTAGATCTTGTGTTATCAGATGATAATTAATTGAAAAGACAATAGAATATATTTAAGCATGATTAATACGCGCTTATTTCGTCAGCTGGCTGTCAGTGCGGTACGCATTAGGACAATATTAGGACAGTTCGGTCCGGTATCAAGTAAATTCACGCGAAATCTCGAGGCGCGAGATCTGATAACCGCAATTAAATTCACATTTCTTAACACAAGACCGTTTATAGCTCTCGTAAAATTAGAACTGGAGTGCTGGCGCTATATTATAGAATCAGAGTAATCGCTTCTTCGCTGATTTCCAATTAACTAAGTCTTTTCTGGGTATTTGCGGAGTAAGTTAGGCCAATAAAATACTAATGTTTCCGATGATTGCTCGACACCACAGGCAATTACATTTATTAGTGTATCAGTTTCATGGGTTACGTGCCAAGGGTTTAGTGGTTGCCATTTGGGATATGGCTAATTAACTAACAGTTTTTAATGGCGGGTATGTTTGAGATAATTATTATACAATTTATTTTTGCTCGATTGCGAAACAAGTTCTTACAACTTATATTAATCACTCTCGAGACCTCATTCCTGATGGAATCCATGCATAGCCACGAGGGAGAGATAAGAGGCAATGTGGACATTAAATGCCTTGCCTAATGGTACAATCGTATCGGCTCCAGCGGGGCTCGAACTCCGGACCTTTGACACCTGAAGCGAACGCGCTACAACTGCGCTATCACGACTTCCACATTATTACATAGCAATAGGTACGCAATTCAATTTCACTTCAATTCAATGTATTTCTCTCAGTTC
Source organism: Archivesica marissinica (assembly GCA_014843695.1). Classification (NCBI taxonomy): domain Eukaryota; kingdom Metazoa; phylum Mollusca; class Bivalvia; order Venerida; family Vesicomyidae; genus Archivesica; species Archivesica marissinica. The sequence continues at coordinate 25,640,569 of CM026391.1, read as the reverse complement.
ATGCAAACATGACAATATGCTGTATATGAAAACACGCCCTGATATAACTTAAACAACGATTAAAAGACACATATCGTCAACATTGGGGCGAGCAGTTGGACAATTCAACAAGAGCATCATCATATAGACTATTCGCAGACTTCAGCTTCAAATTATATTTAGAAACACTAACACTGAAAAAATATAGATTCACTGTAACAAGACTCCGATTATCCGCGCACAGATTAGCAATAGAAACAGGTAGGTGGCATAAACCAAATACAATTCCAAGAAACGAAAGGAAATGTTTGTACTGTCACACGTTAGAAGACGAATTTCATTTTTTATTAGAATGTTCATTATTTAAGGAACTTAGAACGCAATATATAAAGAAATATTTCTGGAAAAGACCAAACATTCAAACATTTGTAGCGCTGCTCTCTTCAGAAAACTATAATATTTCGACCAATTTAGCATTATTTATTGCAAAAGCCTTCGAGAAAAGAAACCATTTATTCTATTAAGCACTTTTCTCCGCAAATATTATAGTAATTGGTACTTCTACACATCTTATATATTTCAGAATGTTCTTTGATATACCACTGACCATCATGATTGTAAAATGTTTATATGTTTGTGAGCTCATTGCCTCTTGTTCAAATAAATCTATCTATCTATCTATAACGCACATTGCAGCTTACAACTTTTTTAAACTTTATTTATTCTACAACTATTCCGAAGCAAGTTCTAACAACTTATATTAATCACTCTCGTTGGCGCGGGTGAGGGCGTAAATGTGGGATCAATTCGTGTGGGAGGAAACCGGAGTACCCGGAGAAAACCCACCTGTCCGAGCTGGCGACCACCGTACCATCTCACATACTTCCCGGTCCGATAATCGAATCGGTTGCATTGGTGAGAAGCGAGTACGCTAACCACTGCGCTAATCGGACAACTGTGTACAGATAATAATGTATTATAACTAATTGAATAATAAGTAACATTATTACGTGCACACTTTTGTTCCGGAGAGTAAATCTAACAATGAATTCGCTTCAGGTGCGAAAGGTCCGGAGTGCGAGCCCAACTGGAGCCGTTACGATTGCGCCCTTAGGCAAGACATTTAAATTCCACGTTGCCTATTCTCTCTCCCTCGTGGCGATGGATTCCATCAGGAATGAGGTCTCGAGAGTGATTAATATAAGTTGCAATAACTTGTTTTGCAATCGACCTAAAATAATTTTTTATAAACAATGAATTTCATTTGTGTTTATTTAATATCTAGAAAACAAACAACAACAAGTATTGCATGAGAATTCTTATACCATAAATTTCTTTGCATAAGAATTCTTATACCATAACTTTCTTTGCATGAGAATTCTTATACCATAACTTTCTTTGCATGAGAATTCTTATACCATAACTTTCTTTGCATGAGAATTCTTATACCATAACTTTCTTTGCATGAGAATTCTTATACCATCTTTGCATGAGAATTCTTATACCATAAATTTCTTTGCATAAGAATTCTTATACCATAACTTTCTTTGCATGAGAATTCTTATACCATAACTTTCTTTGCATGAGAATTCTTATACCATAAATTTCTTTGCATGAGAATTCTTATACCATAACTTTCTTTGCATGAGAATTCTTATACCATCTTTGCATGAGAATTCTTATACCATAAATTTCTTTGCATAAGAATTCTTATACCATAACTTTCTTTGCATGAGAATTCTTATACCATAACTTTCTTTGCATGAGAATTCTTATACCATAAATTTCTATCCATATGAAAAGAACAGAACAACATACAAAGAATTCAAGTTTTATAGACATTTTGTGTTTTTATCATGTCCACAAATGTGAAACAAAAGGCTGTCCGATTAGCGCAGTGGTTAGCGCGTTCGCTTCTCACCAATGCAACCCAGTTTCGATCCTCGGACCGGGAAGTATGTGAGATGGTACGGTGGTCGCCAGATCGGACACGTGGGTTTTCTCCGGGTACTCCGATTTCCCTCCACTCGAATGACCACATATACGCTTTCATCCGCGCCAACGAGAGTGATTAATATAAGTTGTTAGAACTTGCTTCGCAATCGTTGTAAAGTAAATAAAGTTTTATTTATATAACGTATACAAGTACATGTATCTTGTTATTCTAACTAAATATACATTTTGAATTACACATGATAAGCAATGACAAATCAATGTTCAAATGAGAATGAACTTAATTTCTATTTGTAGTTGCATAGTGTGATAATATTTCAACAATACAGAGACACGTGTGTTTCTACTGTGTGTGTTTTACATTTATTTATCGTCGCTACCGGTTGCCCATATGAGCGACGCCTCCTGAAGAGATTAGTCACTTTAGATTTTTGGAGGATAGTGCAATGATACAGACAGAGACCCATTCCAGAATCTCCTCTGGTTCTTTTACGTGCACGGTGTAAAGCACCGACACGAGACCTCGGTTTAATGTTCCATCTGAAAAACTGTTCATTTTATTAGGGTTAGACGGGGAGTCGAACCTGCGATCCCAGGGTTACAGTTTTTCTATTGACAGTTAAACATATAATATATATATACACACATCGATATAGACTCTTCTAAATGAAGTAACCACAGATGATGCATGACGTGGACATTCAAACAATATGCATGGTGGAAGTCGTGATTGCGCAGTGGTAGCGCGTTCGCTTCAGGTGCGAATGGTCGGGAGTTCGAGCCCCACTGGAGCCGTTAGGAGTGTACCCTTAGGCAAGGCATTTAAATTCCACATTGCCTCTTCTCTCTCCTTCATGGCGATGGATTCCGTCAGGAACGAGGTCTCGAGAGTGATTAATATAAGTTGTAAGAACTTGTTTCGCAATCGAGCAAAATAAATGTGTATAAATTAACAATATGCATTGTATGCAATATAATGACATAAATTAGAGTTGTACTATGTTGATATTAAGCAAACTAATATGTAAGTTATCATCTACTTCAACATTGGTCTTCCATGTTATATAAATGTTTCAAGCCCAGTCTCCCGGGATATTTAACTGGGAGAATTAATACATCATGCGAGCTGTTTAATTCTTAAATGAACATTACGACATGCTGGAATTGACATATGCTGGAAGCGATATACGTTGGAAGTGTGTGTTAGAAATTAATTTATATAATGTTTAGTTGAAAACGTTTCTAATTCAACGGTTTACAATAAATATATATTGAAGTGATGTTCATCTTCTATACCGTAAATCTAATCATCATTATTATAATGCTACTAAATATAATGAATTGCGTGACAACATTATATGACTGTATGTGTATGACGATGCACCATGTACAAGTCTTGAAATAGACATCCGTTGGGTTCTGTTCTAATAGATTAGCTTCCACGTATTGCTGAATACTGTACTTAACATGTAGTGCATCTTTAATTAATATGTTCTCTATGTCATTGTATATATGTTGAGGGCCTTATTTGTATTAGCCATGTGTTATGTAAGCTCCCTCGTAAAATACAGGCTTTATTATTATTATTCTGTTCTGTACCGTTTGTTCTGTTGTTATTATTATTTCACTATTACGTGTAATCTGTATTCTTTATTTATTTCAGTCTGGCCACAATGTATGTACGTCACTCACAGTACAATTATATATATATTATATATGCATATCTAAAAGTACATTGCCATATCTGCGTTATAAGAGACTATACAATATTAATATTTCCTATTGACTAAATAATGCACACTAGTCTTCATTTAAATAAATAAATATGGAACTAAAATTCAACTAAACGTTGCTTCAGGTGCGAACGGCCCAGAGTTCGAGCCCGGTTGGAGCCGTTACAAGTGTGCCCCTAGACAAGGCATTTGAATTCCACGTTTCCCCTTCTTCTTCTCTCTCTCTCTCGCTCTCTCCCTCTCTCCCTCTCTCTCTCGCTCCCTCCCTCTCTCCCTCTCTCCCTCTCTCCCTTTCTCTCTGCTCTCTCTCCCTCTTGGCGATGGATTCCATCAGGAATGAGTTCTCGAGAGTGATTAATATTAGTTGTAAGAACTTGTTTCGTAATCGAGCTAAAATTAATTTGCATAAACTAAGCAGTTAAATTATTTTGTAATGTAAATGTCCTTGTAATACAATACTGATAGAAATATCAACAATATGTAACATTTCATCGACTAAGTTGAATTTGTGTGTTTTACGTTTATTTATCGTCGCTACCGGTTGCCTATATGAGCGATGCCTCATGGAGAGATTAGTCATTTTAGATGTTTGGAAGATAGTGCAATGATACAGACAAGAGACCCATTCCAGAATATCCTCTTGTTCTTTTACGTGCACGATGTACAACACCGACACGAGACCTCGGTTTAAAGTCCCATCTGAAAGACTGTTAATTTTATTAGGATCAGACG
>CM026391.1:25518672-25633672 GCA_014843695.1 Archivesica marissinica | reverse complement strand
ACAGATTTACCGTTATATCTCACATGTGTGCCTATGCATATTAATTAATTAAATTTATTATCTCTAAGCGACATTACCAAATGTTTAGTATTGACTACAATGACAAAGAAATGTCAATTCAGGAGCGTGGATGACCGGTATATGAAATCCTACATTCACATTTGAATGGTTGTAGTCCACAAACACTGATTGATTCAATCGCAATGTGCATCGCATGGGTAGAAGTTTTAATGGGAGCCCTCGTAACATAGTGGCCAACTTTAATTTGTATAAGGAGAAGGAGTTTGTGCGTAAGCAATGGAAGGCCCTTACTGGTACACCATACTTCGTGAACGAGCAGTTCCCCAGGAGTGTAGTGGAGAAGAGGAAACGACTCACCCCGAAGTTGAAGGATGCCCGGGACAAAGGCAAGACTGCGTGGATATCCTACGATACCCTCTACATAGATGGCAAACCAGTCAGGGACTAGGAATTCGCCGGGATGAACTCAAAATCATATCTTGGAATATAAATGGATTAAGTAAAACCAAAAGAGACAACATAGAACTTGTAAATATATTATCTCAACATGACATTATATTTCTATATGAAACATTCGCATCGAATAATAGCAACATTGATTTATCTGGATATGTATCTCACAATTTTTATCGCAAATTTCAACATCGCAGAGCAAAACGACCAAGTGGTGGAATTGCATTATATTATAAAGACATAATTTCTGATGGTATTACTATTGTTGAAACCAGATATGACACTTTAATTTGGGTAAAATTAGATAAACATTTCTTTAAGGTAGAGAACGATATTTATATATGTGGCGTATATCTTTGGGGTGAGGACTCTCCAGCATATAATACTATAAATGTTGATCTATTTGACACTATTGAAAATGACGTCAGTCGATTTGAAAATCTAGGCTCTGTGTTTTTAACAGGTGATTTTAATAGTCGAGTTGGTGTTAAAAATGACTTTGTTATTTTTGATGGTATAAACAAGTCTGATACGCACATGGACCGGGCCACAATGGATAAAAAACATAATAATTTTGGGATTAAACTGATTGATCTTTGCCGTTCTAGTAACCTACGTTTAGTTAACGGTAGATTAGGTGACGATTATAACATTGGTATGTATAGTTATGTATCATATAACGGGGCGTCAACTATTGACTACCTTGTAACCAATGAAAGGAACTTTGCAAATATCAGTAAATTTTGTGTACACTCGGTAAATGAATGGAGCGACCATGCTCCCGTTAGTTTTTCATTGTATTCAAATTATATCACACCTGTTTCACAAGCAAGTCCTAGTATTAGATATAAGTGGAAAGATAGTTTGAAAAATACATTTCGTACCAGTCTGATGGCAAACTTGCCTACTTTTAATCGCCTTACAATGCATATTGATAAGAGCGAGCGTTTGTCCGTGAACAGTGTTCTAAACGATTTTACCAGTTTAATTAGAGAAGCGGCGGATCCGCTTTTTTCCAAAACATATAAAAGCAAAAGTAGGGTATCGTTTTCAGATATATATTGTACAGATGATGCAGACTGGTTCGATGCTGATTGTAGAACCGTTAAACATGTTTATTTAGATGCACTGAGTGCATTTAATAGTTGTAAAAATTTAGTTAGTAGACAGTATTTTTGTACATGTAAATTTTTTTATAAGGATCTAATCCGTAAGAAGAAGAAAGCCTATATTAAAAGGAAATATTCTGAAATTGAACGTCTAAGGTTTTGCAAACCTAAGCAATTTTGGGGTCATTTCAAGAAAAACAAATCTGTTGTATCTCAAAATGATATATCAGTTGAAGATTTTATGAAATATTTCGAACATTTGTCAAATAATATATTCGAGTCTCATAATGAAGAATCTAAGACTTTCTGTAACGAACATGATTTTAATTCTAGTGATTGTAGATTTGAGGATTTGAATGTACCCATTACATGTGAAGAGATACGGAAAGCTGCAAAGTCGCTTAGGTCAAATAAAGCTACAGGTTTAGATTGTCTTCTTAATGAATATTTCATTGAATCTATAGATATTTTGTGTTCACATATTTGTGATATTTTTAATGCGATTTTAGAATCTGGCTTTTTCCCAGATAAATGGACTGAAGGAGTTATTGTTCCTGTATTTAAAAAGGGAGATCCCAAACTAGTTAATAACTACAGGGGTATCACTTTAGTCAGTTGTTTGTCCAAACTGTTTACTTCAGTACTAAATACTAGAATTGAAACATTTTGTAACAATTATGCAGTAATTTCTGATTGCCAATTTGGGTTCAGAAAAGGAAAATCGACTGTTGATGCAATTTTCATTCTACAGTCTGTTATACAACATTATCTTAATAATAATAAGCGTCTGTATGTAGGGTTCATTGATTTAAAATCTTGTTTTGATAGTATTTGTAGAAATTCTTTATGGTTGAAAATGTATAAATGTGGCATTCAAGGTAAGGTATTACGTATTATTAGAGATATGTATGATAAAGTTAAATCATGTGTTAGATGTTGTAATTCATATTCCGATTTCTTCCAGTATGCAGTGGGCTTGCGCCAAGGGGAGGTAATTTCGCCAATTTTGTTCTCACTTTTCGTTGAAGACCTAGAGTTACATTTGCAAGACAATTTAAATTCAGGATTACTAATAGATGACATTGTATTAATATTATTACTGTTCGCCGATGATATGGCAATTTTTGGAAAAACTCCTGAAGATCTGCAGAAGAGTCTTGATCTACTATATGCATACTGTAATCATTGGGGATTAGAAGTTAATATTATGAAAACTAAAATAGTTGTTTTTAGAAAAAGAGGTATCACCTTTGATAGAGAGAGATGGTTATATAATGGACAGCCATTAGAAGTTGTAGATTGTTTTAACTATCTTGGTACAATATTCAGCTATACAGGTAATTTCTCATTAAACCAGGAACATCTTATTGGTAAGGCTTTAAAAGCTTTAAATATTTTATTGTATAATTGTAAAGAATTTGACCTCAAACCTAAGTTATTATGTCAGTTATTTGACTCCTTTGTCGGATCTATTTTGTCATATTCTTCAGAAGTATGGGGTCACACAAAATCTAAAGATATTGAACGTATACACATGAAATTTTGTAAAAGGATATTGAATGTTAGAATTAGTACATGTAATGCAAGTATATATGGTGAATTAGGTCGATACCCACTTTATGTTAACAGATATGTTAGAATAATAAAATATTGGTGTAAAATAATAAATACGGACAACATAATTTTACGAACAATTTATAAACAATGTGTCGATGATTATTATAATGGTTTGAAAAATTGGGTCACGAACGTCAAAGATATGTTAGATGTATATGGTTTGTCTGAATATTTCATTAATACTAATAAGATAGATTGTAAAATGTTTCCTAAATTGTTTAAGCAAAGAGTTGTAGATAGTTACATACAAAATTGGCATACGTCTGTTGAAAATAGTGTAGTATTGGACCTTTATAGAAATTGTAAAACAACACTTGCATATGAAAGTTATCTAGATTTATTGCCTAAGAACTTGAGGTTTTTCATTACTAGAATTAGAGTATCTGCACATGTATTAAGAATTCAAACTGGACGATATGGTCAAAACAGAATACCACGTAATGAGAGATATTGTTTATGTTTTAACACTTTGGATATTGAAGACGAATACCATTTCATTTTAATATGTCCATGCTTTGAAGATATAAGAAAGAAATATATCAAAAGATACCATCAGTATCGTCCCTCTATGTTCAAATTTATTGAACTGGTAACCTCGATCAAAAAAGTTGATATATTAAACTTGGCGAAATATATAAAAGAAGCCATTGTACTAAGAAGTACTATTGTAACTGCTAACAATTAATTATGTTCATCCTCTATTCCGTAAATTGAATCATCATTATTATAATACTACATGTCAATCGATTTATGTGAATATATGAATGTAAAATCTATTGTATTACGTGACCAATATGTAATTGTATATTTGTATGTTTATGACGATGTACCATGTACAAGTCTTAAAATAAACATATGTTCTGTTCTGTTCAATATGTGTGTTCGAATGAATTTGTAATAGCAATGCATTTATACGTGAACAATGCATTTGTTTGGTGTGTTTTACGTTTATTTATCGTCGCTACCGGTTGCCCATATGAGCGACGCCTCCTGACGAGATTAGTTATTTTAGATTTATAATGCATTTGTTTGGCTTTTTGCGATGTAATGTCGCTTTAAAAACTAAATCTTACAAAAATCCGTATCAATAAAGTGTATATATGTATGCAAATAATGTAATAGGTAACACAGAAGAACAAAGAACCAGTATTAACTATAATTACAGTTTGACACATTCAGTCAATAGTTTGCTACATGTACATTCAAACAACAATGTGTGCCGATTCAATTGCAGTTTGTATTATTAGTGCGCTATATTGATACAGTCATAAATAGGAATTGCTAATGTGTCTGAACCCAAGTGCAAACTATTTACTGCTACTCAAAAGTTGCTTGCTTTCAACAATATTCTATGTGAAATATGACTATTCGTATGATCCGGTACACTGACTGAGAGGGTTAGAGATGAAGTTCTTATTATGTCGTGATAACGCAGTAGTAGTGCGGTGATAGCGTAATGGTAGCGTGATTATAGCGCCGTGGTAGCGAGTTGATAGCGTTGTGGTAGGGTGGTGATAGCGCCGTGGTAGCATGGTTATAGCGTAGTAGTAGTGCGGTGATAGCGTAATGGTAGTGTGGTGATAGCGCTGTGGTAGCATGGTGATAGCGTTGTGGTAGAGCGGTTATAGCGCCGTGGTAGCATGGTGATAGCGCAGTGGTAGTGCGGTGATAGCGTAGTGGAAGTATGGTGATAGCGTTGTGGTAGTGCGGTTATAGCGCCGTGGTAGCATGGTGATAGCGCAGTGATAGTGCGGTGATAGCGTAGTGGAAGTATGGTAATAGCGTTGTGGTAGAGCGGTAATAGCGTAGTGGTAGCATGGTGATAGCGCAGTGATAGTGCGGTGATAGCGTAGTGGAAGTATGGTAATAGCGTTGTGGTAGAGCGGTAATAGCGTAGTGGTAGTGCGGTGATAGTGCACTGGTAGTGCGGTGATAGCGTAGTGGTAGCGCGGTTATAGCGTAGTGGTAGTGCGGTGATAGCGCGGTTATAGCGTAGTGGTAGTGTGGTGATAGTGCACTGGTAGTGCGGTGATAGCGTAGTTGTAGCGCGGTTATAGCGTAGTGGTAGTGCGGTGATAGCGTAGTGGTAGCGCGGTTATAGCGTAGTGGTAGTGCGGTGATAGCGTAGTGGTAGCGCGGTTATAGCGTAGTGGTAGCGCGGTGATAGTGCACTGGTAGTGCGGTGATAGTGCACTGGTAGTGCGGTTATAGCGTAGTGGTAGCGCGGTGATAGTGCACTGGTAGTGCGGTGATAGCGTAATGGTAGCGCGGTGATAGCGTAGTGGTAGCGCGGTTATAGCGTAGTGGTAGTGCGGTGATAGCGTAGTGGTAGCGCGGTTATAGCGTAATGGTAGTGCGGTGATAGCGTAGTGGTAGCGCGGTTATAGCGTAGTGGTAGCGCGGTGATAGTGCACTGGTAGTGCGGTGATAGTGCACTGGTAGTGCGGTTATAGCGTAGTGGTAGCGCGGTGATAGTGCACTGGTAGTGCGGTGATAGCGTAATGGTAGCGCGGTTATAGCGTAGTTGTAGCGCGGTTATAGCACCGTGATAGAGCGGTGCTAGTGCAGTGGTAGCGCAGTTATAGCGTAGTGGCAGCGCGATTATCTGGAAACAATTAAACACTAAAACAGTGAGTTCTAAATAATGCTTAGAACTATTATATTCCTGCATTTGGTGTCAGCTTATTGAGTAACCCATCATCCAGTTCCGTAGTTTATAAACCTGGGTATAGCAATACTACAGTTTAAATACCCAGCATCCAGTTCCGTAGTTTATAAACCTGGGTATAGCAATACTACAGTTTAAATACCCACCATGCAGTTCCGTAGTTTATAAACCTGGGTATAGCAATACTACAGTTTAAATACCCATCATGCAGTTCCGTAGTTTATAAACCTGGGTATAGCAATACTACAGTTTAAATACCAAGCATCCAGTTCCGTAGTTTATAAATCCGACAGACGATGTGGCCACATTAAACAGTGACGAGGATAGACCACACTAAGCAGTGACGAGGATAGACCACACTAAACAGTGACGAGGATAGACCACACTAAACAGTGACGAGGATAGACCACACTAAACAGTGACGAGGATAAACCACACTAAACAGTGACGAGGATAGACCACACTAAACAGTGACGAGGTTAGACCACACTAAACAGTGACGAGGATAGACCACACTAAACAGTGACGAGGTTAGACCACACTAGATAGCGACGTTATAGGCCACACTAGAGAGCGACGTTATAGGCCACACTAGAGAGCGACGTTATAGGTAACATTAGACAGTGACGTTATAGGTCACACTAGACAGTGACGTGATATGACACATTTGACAGTGGCATCATAGGCCACATTAGACAATGACGTTATATGCCACATTAGACAGTGACGTTATATGCCACATTAGACAGTGACGTTATAGGCCACATTAGACAGTGACGTCATAGGCCACATTAGACAGTGACGTTATAGGTAACATTAGACAGTGACGTTATATGCCACACTAGACAGTGACGCTATAGGTAACATTAGACAGTGACATTATATGCCACACTAGACAGTGACGTTATTGGTAACATTAGACAGTGACGTTATAGACCACACTAGACAGTGACGCTATAGGTAACATTAGACAGTGACGTTATACGCCACACTAGACAGTGACGCTATAGGCCACATTAGACAGTGGCGTTATAGGCCACACTAGACAGTGACGTTATAGACCACACTAGACAGTGACGTTATAGGCCACACTAGACAGTGACGTTATAGGCCACACTAGACAGTGACGTTATATACCACATTAGACAGTGACGTTATAGGCCACACTAGACAGTGACGTTATAGGCCACACTAGACAGTGACGTTATAGACCACACTAGACAGTGACGTTATATGCCACATTAGACAGTGACGTTATAGGCCACACTAGACAGTGACGTTATAGACCACACAAGACAGTGACGTTATAGGTACCATTAGACAGTGGCGTTATAGGCCACATTAGACAGTGACGTTATAGGCCACACTAGACAGTGACGTTATAGGTAACATTAGACAGTGACGAGGATAGGCCACATTAGACAGTGACGTTATAGACCACACTAGACAGTGACGTTATAGGTAACATTAGACAGTGGCGTTATATGCCACATTAGACAGTGACGTTATATGCCACATTAGAGAGTGACGTTATAGGCCACACTAGACCCATTATTGTATACATGATTCTATATATTTCTAGGGTTGAACCGGTTTTGGAGAGGTGGGAGTCGGCGCTGTTGATGATTCTAGGGTTCGGTGGATTCTCCATAATTCTAGCCCTCGTTCATAACGCCTTAAGAAAACATATTTTCCACGATGAACATAACTTGGACACGACGTTTGACGCCGGCGGGAACGTATCCCTCAGTTTGACAGCCGTAACAGTTGCATCGCAGCTCATATGGCCTGGTGATATACTACATAGCGCTACACTTACAGCCAAGGTAAGATATGTGCTGCACTTACAGCCAAGGTAAGCCATGAGCTACACTTACAGCCAAGGTAAGATATGCGTTGCACGTACAGCCAAGGTAAGATTTGCGCTGCACTTACAGCCAAGGTAAGATATGTGCTGCACTTACAGCCAAGGTAAGATATGCGCTGCACTTACAGCCAAGGTAAGACATGAGCTACACTTACAGCCAAGGTAAGTCACGCACTACACTTACAGCCAAGGTAAGTTATGCGCTACACTTACAGCCAAGGTAAGTCACGCACTACACTTACAGCCAAGGTAAGATATGCGCTACACTTACAGCCAAGGTAAGATATGCGCTGCACTTACAGCCAAGGTAAGTTATGCGCTGCACTTACAGCCAAGGTATGATATGCGCTGCACTTACGGCCAAGGTAAGATATGCGCTACACTTACAGCCAAGGTAATACATGCACTACACTTACAGCCAAGGTAAGACATGCGCTGCACTTACAGCCAAGGTAAGACATGTGCAACACTTACAGCCAAGGTAAGACATGTGCTGCACTTACAGCCAAGGTAAGACATGTGCTGCACATACAGCCAAGGTAAGACATGCGCTACACTTACAGCCAAGGAAAGGCATGCGCTACACTTACAGCCAAGGTAAGATATGTGCTACACTTACATCATAATCAATAAATAAGATAATTAATGTTTCACTCTCCCTTCTCTGTAAACACAGAATGAAAATATGACTGCCAAAAGCTGTGTTGGTAGTACTATGCAGGGATCTGTTAACTCGAGTGTGTGTGTCTCATTGGTCAATCGTGTGATTTTCAGCGTCCGCTTTCAGTCTCCGTCGAGACGAAAATATAGTTCCAGGTATTCTCTATTAGTCCAATTTATGTTGACATCACACGGACATTTAATACCTCACGGCCTCAAGCAGGACCACACGGCCTCAAGCAGGACCACACGGCCTCAAGCAGGACCTCAAGCAGGACCACACAGCGCCTCGGTGAAAGTCTGTATCTTGACGATCAGCACACACAACCTGTGTTTCCCATAAACATATCCCAAGACATAGTGGAAAACCCAGATGAAGATACGTCATATACGTCCAGGTAGTTCATATATTCAGAAGTCAATGGCGATTAAGGTCAATATCTTCTTCCAAGTACACTTCATACCTCAACTTGAGTAATCTCGAAGTGTGTGACTGTACATAGGTCGGTGAGGATAACACAGTGTAAAATAAAAGCTGCCGTATGTATAGGTTAAAACATAATAATCGCTCCGTATGTTTATGCAACTGTCGCCATGGTACATGAAGCATCGATGGTACTAGCTGCTGCAACTGCCGCCAGCAGCCCGGACTTGAAGCCCTCGATGGTACTAGCTGTTGCAACTGCCACCAGCAGCCCGGACTTGAAGCCCTCGATGGTACTAGCTGTTGCAACTGCCGCCAGCAACCCGGACTTGAAGCCCTCGATGCTACTAGCTGTTGCAACTGCCACCAGCAGCACGGACTTGAAGCCCTCGATGGTACTAGCTGTTGCAACTGCCGCCAGCAGCACGGACTTGAAGCCCTCGATGGTACTAGCTGTTGCAACTGCCACCAGCAGCCCGGACTTGAAGCCCTCGATGGTACTAGCTGTTGCAACTGCCACCAGCAGCACGGACTTGAAGCCCTCGATGGCACTAGCTGCTGCAACTGCTACCAGCAGCACGGCCTTGAAGCCCTCGATGGCACTAGCTGTTGCAATGCTACCAGCAGCACGGACTTGAAAACCTCGATTGTACTAGCTGCTGCAACTGCCGCCAGCAACCCGGACTTGAAGCCCTCGATGGTACTAGCTGTTGCAACTGCCACCAGCAGCACGGACTTGAAGCCCTCGATGGTACTAGCTGCTGCAACTGCCACCAGCAGCACGGACTTGAAGCCATCGATGGTACTAGCTGTTGCAACTGCCACCACCAGCCCGGACTTGAAGCCCTCGATGGTACTAGCTGCTGCAACTGCTACCAGCAGCACGGACTTGAAGCCCTCGATGGTACTAGCTGCTGCAACTGCTACCAGCAGCACGGACATGAAGCCTTCGATGGTACTAGCTGCTGCAACTGCCGCCAGCAGCACGGACTTGAAGCCATCGATGGTACTAGCTGTTGCAACTGCTACCAGCAGCACGGACTTGAAGCCCTCGATGGTACTAGCTGCTGCAACTGCTACCAGCAGCACGGTCTTGAATACCTCGGTGGTACTAGCTATTGCAACTGCTACCAGCAGCACGGTCTTGAATACCTCGATTGTACTAGCTGCTGCAACTGTTATCAGCAGCACGGACTTGAAGCTCTCGGTGGTACTAGCTGCTGCAACTGCCGCCAGCAGCACGGACTTGAATACCTCGATTGTACTAGCTGCTGCAACTGCTACCAGCAGCACGGACTTGAAGCCCTCGATTGTACTAGCTGCTGCAACTGCCACCAGCAGCACGGACTTGAAGCCCTCGATTGTACTAGCTGCTGCAACTGTTACCAGCAGCACGGACTTGAAGCCCTCGATTGTACTAGCTGCTGCAACTGCTACCAGCAGCCCGGACTTGAAGCCCTCGATTGTACTAGCTGCTGCAACTGCCATGAAGGTTTGGAAGTCAAGTTCAACACAGGTTTATTAATGGTCGGTTGATTATATATTGGCATGAATTCTTTGATGATGCAGTAAATGTTAAGCAGTGTGGTTAGTGTATTGTTTCAAGAGGAACTCTCATTATATGTGTACTTATTTTTATTTTTTCAGAATGGTATAGCAGGGCCATTCTGGTATGCAGTTGGCATCATCTTTAACATTTTCATTTTCCCAATCTTCTCCGTCCAGTTTAAGACTAGAGCCCCCGGCGCCAAAACATATTTACAGGTAACCAAAGAAATATATTAGTACTGCATGCACTTGATCGAATTTGGTTGCACTTAATTGTAAAGGTATCTTACTAACTAGACTGGTCACTGTGCAGTATCAGCTACCCGAGTATTTTACAATAACGTATCACCGTGCAGACTGTGCACGTGAAATAGGGCAAGAGTTTTGCACATGTAAGATCGATAAGCACTCGCACGGTCTGTAATTACTCGTGTGTGTGTGTTTTACGTTTATTTATCGTCGCTACCGGTTGCACATATGAGCGACGCCTCCTGAAGAGATTAGTCATGTTAAAGGTTTGGATGATAGTGCAATGATACAGAGAGGGGCCCATTCCAGAGTCTCCCCTGGTTCTTTTATGTGCACGGTGTCAAGCACCGACACGATACCTCGGTTTAAAGTCCCATCTGAACGATTGTTAATTGTATTAGGGTCAGACGGGGGATCGAACCTGTGATACCTGGATTACCAGTCCAGCGTGTAATTACTCGCCTTCGCCTGGTAAATTATCTCACTATGTACGTGCAAAGCTCGTGGTTTGTCTTACACTTATTTGCAATAAACATATAATTTGATCAATGTAAAGTTGTATTATACATCACAATGTTATATTATTTAGGCTGTTTAGCTACACATGTCTAAATGAGCCCTTAGGTGAGACACTTACATTCCACATGTCTATTCTCTCTACCACATGGCAATGGATTCCATCAGGAATGAGGTCTCGAGAACGATTAATATAATTATAATGTTGTAAAAACTGGTTTCGCAAATGTGTATAAACTAAATTAGGTATATTTCGGAAACGGAATATTTTTTTTTTTTTTAACTTTATTTATTTTACAACGATTGCGAAGCAAGTTTTAATAACTTGTATTAATCACTCTAGTTGGCGAGTCGGATGAAAGCGTATATACGGGTTGCATTGATGAGAAACGAGTGCGCTAACCACTGCACTAATCAGACGGAATAGTTGTCTCCCTTACAAAATAAAGCGCCATTTACGTGTACGAATTCAATATTCCGTTTCCAGAACTGCGTTTTCATTAGAATTGTCTATGGTCTATTCATTCCATACATACATGTAATTTGTACTTTACATTCCATACCGTCTGTTACAGGTGATACATGCAAGGTTTGGTCGTAACGCGCACGTGGTATTCTGCTGTTTCGCCTTAGTTACCAACCTTGTCATCACGATCGGTATACTTCTTGCTGGTAAAGCAACAATCCAATCACTAACCAAGGACGCCTCGGATGAATTCACTCTGCTTACCATGGCTGTGTTATTCGGTTCATACTCGTTGATCGGTGGACTAGGAACTACTTTTTATGTATCATATTTCAACGCTTGCCTTGTGTTTGTATTACTGATTGTGTTCGTTGTGAAAATATGGCACAATACTGAGGAAGAACATTCTGCCATTGGAAACGTGGAGAAAATGTACAACTCTATCATTTGCATCAAGGGCCCGGAAGAAAATTACGAGCACAGTTACCTCACCTTTCGCTCTGGAGTCGCTTTTCTCTTTGGAGTAATTGAGGTAATGAGAAACATTAGTCAGTGACTTCCCCTGAATACTCCTAAAAGTAGGTTGGTCCTCTTAATTGATTTCCTCTGTTTGTATCGTTGTTTCCTTACTCTGTTTTTATCGTTGTTTCCTTTGCACCACATGCTATCATTTATCATCCGTATTCTCATCGTTTAAGTATTAAATTACCAATATTAAATATTGATAGCTATCATGGCATATCCAGCGGATACTTTACTCTAAACATTTGTTATCAATTTAGTTAACACGATTTTGATAAAAATTACATTTTCCTAAATATCTTGTTAGAAAACAACAATAAAAATAAAGGATTCCAACTAAAAGGACCAATATACATTTCGGGATAAATTGTACTTTATCTGTCAAGGGAGGTAATAGAAAACCCAGCAATATCGCTCATATCATGTACACTACATATGTTTATAATAGCATTACAATAATTGTATATGTATATCGTATGTTCGGCTTCCAGTGGCATACGAGATTCGATTACACAGGCACTTTTATGTGATTCTTTTAAAATCTACATGATTAAATACGTATATTCATCTCCATTGGCGTAGCTTCCTATAGGCCTACACTTTTCCCCGAAAAAATAAAAATGCCAAAACTGCAACAAAAATCAGGAGGCCAGGATTAAATTATATACACTATACATAGTTTTCCTGGGGACGACCCTCGGACCCCCTCCCGTCTTAAGTTTTAAGTTGGCCTACACATCGATTCCAGCCAAGCTACGCGGCCCCTGATCTCATAAGAGCACTCATATGTCTCCTTGGATGAATAAACATTTAATTTGGTCTGAGCAAAATGCTTACATTTGTTGGTAAGCATAAACAGATGGGATGTTTCTATAGTATAGCTATTTGGGCTTTGTTTGTTTATGGGGCTTATAAGCTTAGCGCTTCCTCGCATGCAATACTTCGACGCCCATTGTATTTCGAAACAACAGCGGTGAGGGGCAATCGATTTGAAGTCAACGACCATAGCAACTCAGCCAAGCAGGTCGGTCCCCTGTAGGTATGTCGCATACACAGAATGGATGTTTCTATATTACAGGTGTGTGTATCCTCTGCAGTAACATACTGTGGCAGGTCCCCTGTAGGTATGTCGCATACATTGAATGGATGCTTCTATGTTACAGGTGTTTGTATCCTCTGCAGTAACATACTGTGGCAGGTCCCCTGTAGGTATGTCGCATACATTGAATGGATGCTTCTATGTTACAGGTGTTTGTATCCTCTGCAGTAACATACTGTAGCAGGTCCCCTGTAGATATGTCGCATACATTGAATGGATGTTTCTATATTACAGGTGTTTGTATCCTCTGCAGTAACATACTGTGGCAGGTCCCCTGTAGGTATGTCGCATACATTGAATGGATGTTTCTATATTACAGGTGTTTGTATCCTCTGCAGTAACATACTGTGATCAAGCATCCTGGCAGAGTCGCATAGCTGCCAAGCCCTTACAGGGTGTGTACGGCTTTCTATTGGGTGGATTAATGTGGTTCGCCATTCCGTCAACCATGGCAACGACCACAGGGCTGGCGTACCTGGCCCTCAGCGCCGAAAATAAGACGAATCTTCTCACACATGCGCAAATAGATGAAGGTAAACTAACGAAACCGATATACATATATATCTTAAAGAACGGTGTATGGAAACATCCTGACATTTTGAAGCCATTAGAATCTATACCGAAACGCCATTAGAATCTATACCGAAACGCCATTAGAATCTATGCCGAAATGCCATTATAATTTATACCGAAACACAAGAAACACAACACTATTCATGTGCGATTTTTTAATAATCAACGTATTTATTTATGTTTATTGGGGGTTTAAAGTATCACAAACAGCTCGGGTCATATGGCGACTATTGGCGGAGGTAGAACCTGGGTGCTCCCCCTAGCAGTATTTCAGGCACAACCATATATCTTCCGAGAGCCAGCTGGTTCCTTCCTTACATAAAATAATTCAAATCCCCTTATGGGATTCGAACCTACACGGTAAGGGCAAGTTGTTTAAAGTCGACGACCGTTACGACTCAGTCACGAAGGCCCCGTGGAGATGGTATTTAATACAGGTTTGATTGTACTAGGTATGAGTCCGCCTCCGTGGTCGAGTGGTTAATGTCGCTGACATGTATATCACTGAAACCTATCATCATTGATGGTCACGTGTGTGTTTTACGTTTATTTATCGTCGCTATCGGTTGCCCATATGAGCGACGCCTCCTGAAGAGATTAGTTATTTTAGATTGTGGAGGATAGTGCATGATACAGACAGAGACCCATTGATGGTCACGCGTTCGAGCCCAGCTTTTATATGAAACAGTTGTAAATGCAGTTGTTTACTACATATGTTGATGCACCGAGTACTGGTTAACCGCTGGAGCCTGCCCAGGAAAGGGCGACGTTAAATGAACTTAAATATACAAAAATAATGTAGGTGTGATTTATATTTCTAGGACTTGTGACTCCGCTGATAGCCGAGACTGTGTTAGGTAGTGCCGGGGGTATCTTAGTACTCACCATGGGCGCCATGGCGCTGATGTCGACGGGGTCCGGGGAAGTGATGGCCATGTCATCCATTATCGTCTACGATATATATCAGACATATCTCCGTCCATTTAGGTAAGTTACTCGTGTCATCAGTCGACGGGGTTGGTGGAAGTGATGGCCATGTCATCCATTATCGTCTACGATGTATATCAGACATATCTCCGTCCATTTAGGTAAGTTACTCGTGTCATCAGTTTGTCTGTATTTGGACCATAAATATTGACACGTAATATCCGTTAATCACTGTATAGGAATAATGCTATCTGAGACATGCGCTACCGGAAACTTGGATATCATAGTAGGTCTCGTCACGTGTCAGCGTTAGTTGAGTTGTTCTATTACAGATATGTCCATGTGTTTTACAACCTCGTTCCCAATTGTCTCAAGATAATTATACAATGGAATAAAATAGTTATAAAAGAAGAACATTGAGTGGTCTGCAGGTCTGTAAGTTGTGTCTGCCATTTTCACGCATTGACAATTTTATTATATACTTTTGTACTTGGCCTTTTGATATTTCTCGTTGAAATATACTTTATTATAACACGTAATTACATTGTCGGTAGATAGGTTCAACACACAGCCAACATTTCCTCTAAATGCCAATATTAAACAACAGTAAAAATCGGAGGGTTTTTTACGTTTATTTATCGTCGTTACCGGTTGCCCATATGGGCTACGCCTCCTGAAGAGATTGGGTCATTTTAGATTTTGCAGGATAGTGCATGATACAGACAGAGACCCATTCCAGAGTCTCCTCTGGTTCTTTTACGTGTACGGTGTAAAGTACCGACACGAGACCTCGGTTTAACGTCCCATCTGAAAGACTGTTAATATAAAAAATCGGAAGTAGGGGGAGGGTGCTATTTAATCACAACGAAATGGATGATGATGATGATGATGATGATGATGATGATGATGATGATGATGATGATGATGATGATGATGATGATGATGATGATGATGATGATGATGATGATGATGATGATGATGATGATGATGATGATGATGATGATGATGATGATGATGATGATGATGATGATGATGATGATGATGATGATGATGATGATGATGATGATGATGATGATGATGATGATGATGATGATGATGATGATGATGATGATGATGATGATGATGATGAGATGATGATGATGATGATGATGATGATGATGATGATGATGATGATGATGATGATGATGATGATGATGATGATGATGATGATGATGATGATGATGATGATGATGATGATGATGATGATGATGATTATGATGATGATGATGATGATGATGATGATGATGATGATGATGATGATGATGATGATGATGATGATGATGATGATGATGATGATGATGATGATGATGATATACTGCAAATACTGTATTACAGACACGGGTTGACAGAAATAGACTGTGTACTATGTGGCAAAATACTGTATTACAGACGCGGGTTGACAGAAATAGACTGTGTACTATGTGGTAAAATACTGTATTACAGACGCGGGTTGACAGAAATAGACTGTGTACTATGTGGCAAAATACTGTATTACAGACGCGGGTTGACAGAAATAGAATGTGTACTATATGGCAAAATACTGTATTACAGACGCGGGTTGACAGAAATAGACTGTGTACTATGTGTATATGGCAAAATACTGTATTACAGACACGGGTTGACAGAAATAGAATGTGTACTATGTGGCAAAATACTGTATTACAGACGCGGGTTGACAGAAATAGACTGTGTACTATGTGGTAAAATACTGTATTACAGACGCGGGTTGACAGAAATAGACTGTGTACTATGTGGCAAAATACTGTATTACAGACGCGGGTTGACAGAAATAGAATGTGTACTATATGGCAAAATACTGTATTACAGACGCGGGTTGACAGAAATAGACTGTGTACTATGTGTATATGGCAAAATACTGTATTACAGACGCAGGTTGACAGAAATAGAATGTGTACTATGTGGCAAAATACTGTATTACAGACGCAGGTTGACAGAAATAGAATGTGTACTATGTGGCAAAATACTGTATTACAGACGCAGGTTGACAGAAATAGACTGTGTACTATGTGGCAAAATACTGTATTACAGACGCGGGTTGACAGAAATAGAATGTGTACTATGTGGCAAAATACTGTATTACAGACGCGGGTTGACAGAAATAGACTGTACTATGTGTATATGGCAAAATACTGTATTACAGACGCGGGTTGACAGAAATAGACTGTGTACTATGTGTATATGGCAAAATACTGTATTACAGACGCAGGTTGACAGAAATAGAATGTGTACTATGTGGCAAAATACTGTATTACAGACGCAGGTTGACAGAAATAGAATGTGTACTATGTGGCAAAATACTGTATTACAGACGCAGGTTGACAGAAATAGACTGTGTACTATGTGGCAAAATACTGTATTACAGACGCGGGTTGACAGAAATAGAATGTGTACTATGTGGCAAAATACTGTATTACAGACGCGGGTTGACAGAAATAGACTGTACTATGTGTATATGGCAAAATACTGTATTACAGACGCGGGTTGACAGAAATAGACTGTGTACTATATGGCAAAATACTGTATTACAGACGCGGGTTGACAGAAATAGAATGTGTACTATGTGGCAAAATACTGTATTACAGACGCGGGTTGACAGAAATAGACTGTGTACTATATGGCAAAATACTGTATTACAGACGCGGGTTGACAGAAATAGAATGTGTACTATGTGGCAAAATACTGTATTACAGACGCGGGTTGACAGAAATAGACTGTGTACTATGTGGCAAAATACTGTATTACAGACGCGGGTTGACAGAAATAGACTGTACTATGTGGCAAAATACTGTATTACAGACGCGGGTTGACAGAAATAGACTGTACTATGTGGCAAAATACTGTATTACAGACGCGGGTTGACAGAAATAGACTGTACTATGTGGCAAAATACTGTATTACAGACGCGGGTTGACAGAAATAGACTGTACTATGTGGCAAAATACTGTATTACAGACGCGGGTTGACAGAAATAGACTGTACTATGTGGCAAAATACTGTATTACAGACGCGGGTTGACAGAAATAGACTGTACTATGTGGCAAAATACTGTATTACAGACGCGGGTTGACAGAAATAGACTGTACTATGTGGCAAAATACTGTATTACAGACGCGGGTTGACAGAAATAGACTGTACTATGTGGCAAAATACTGTATTACAGACGCGGGTTGACAGAAATAGACTGTGTACTATGTGGCAAAAAGAAAAAAGATATTGTGAAGAAGAAAAGTAACGCTAACAATTCTACAGCTCGATGTGAATGCCCGGATGTGTCCTGTTGTCAGCCGTGCAAAGAAGATACGAAAGCTAGAAGTGTAGAGAATTCAAATAGCATGAAACCACCATACACGTAAGTTATTGAACATTTCACTAGCGGGTCCAGGGAGAGGGCACACCCGTCGCCCCCTAAAATCGGTCAACCATAGATTCAGACAGTATTTTATGTTACAATTGGGAAATATGTTCTCGATCGCACCATAAGGAATGCTCTCTCATCAACATATTCGTGGGGTGGCGTGGGTGGGGTGGGGTGGGTGGGGTGGGGTGGGGTGGGGTATGCCCCCAAGTTCCCCATAACTCCAATTCCTGGCCCACCTCTGCATTTTACTATTAATATTCGTGTACCAGTGAACAGTTTCACATATTTAATACCCGCCGTAGGAACGGGGGGTTAATGTGTTTGGCTGCCTGTGTCCGTCCGTCCCGTCCGTCCGTCTGTTTGCAGGATAACGGATTTTGGAAGAAATCGGTGAAGGCGTGAGGTCATGGTGATCAGCCCAGCGCGGGTACTGCATACTATGGCAACTCCTCCTTGGTGAAGCAAGGCACCAGATATCCCTCCGAGCAGTATTTCAGGCACGGGTGGGAACCAGATATCCCTCCGAGCAGTATTTCAGGCACGGGCGGGAACCAGATATCCCTCCGAGCAGTATTTCAGGCACGGGCGGGAACCAGATATCCCTCCGAGCAGTATTTCAGGCACGGGCGGGAACCAGATATCCCTCCGAGCAGTAGTTCAGGCACGGGCGGGAACCAGATATCCCTCCGAGCAGTATTCCAGGCATGGGCGGGTACCAGCTATCCCTCAGAGCAGTATTTCAGGAACGCCGCGTCATAATCAGGATCTATGTTGTTTGCTATTCAGCCAGGTGTTTTAGCTCAACTATCCGAATAGCAAACAGCATAGAGCCTGACCTGGTGACACGTTCTGTGCAGTCTGATCAGGCTCTATGCATTTTGCAAAAGTGATTTTATTTTGCCGCTAGCGTGTAAAGGGTTAAGAACGGTTTGACTGTTTCATTAAAAACACATACAATCCTAATTATATTTGTGATCAGTTGCAGCACACATGGTCGCTACAGGGAGTACCAAGACAGCTTGATCGGCTTCAAGGACTGGTGTATTGTAATGGTTACTATATCGATCATACCACTTGGTCTGGTTGTGTTCGAGACCGGGATAGACCTCAACTGGATCTTCTACAGCGGTGCCATCGTCACGATACCATGCTTCCCGCCAGTTATACTCTCTATTATATGGGTGAAGGCCACGGGAAAGGGCCTTATATCAGGTGAGAATAACCATTTTATGGTAGGCCCTATATACTATGCAGGTTTAACTCATTCACCGCCAATGTGGAAGTCGTACTAGCGCAGTGGATGCGCGTTCGCTTCAGGTGCGAAAGATCCGGAGTTCGAGCCCCGCTGGAGCCGTTACGATTGTGCCCTTAGGCAAGGCATTTAAATTCCACATTGCCTCTTCTCTCTCCTTCATGGCATGGATTCCATCAGGAATGAGGTCTCGAGAGGGATTAATATAAGTTGAAAGAACTTGTTTCGCAATCGAGCTAAAATAAAGTTGTATAAACTAAACCGCCAACGTCGCATAAAAGCGACTTTGCAAACAGCAAGGAACTCGATCTGACAGAACAGAACGTGCCGTCTGATCAGGATACATGCTGATTGCTCTTCAGACAGTGGA
Source organism: Archivesica marissinica (assembly GCA_014843695.1). NCBI lineage: Eukaryota > Metazoa > Mollusca > Bivalvia > Venerida > Vesicomyidae > Archivesica > Archivesica marissinica. Next base: position 25,613,913 of record CM026391.1, on the reverse strand, counting down.
GCTGAAGCACCTGTCGGTATAACAAACAACATAGATCCTGGTCAGACCTGGTGTTACGCCGCGGCTGATCTGGATCTCTGTTATTTGCAAATGCTCTGAATTGATTCGGCAGTGAATGAGTTAATGATACATTCCTGTTGAGATAGACGAAATTGCACGGTATGTGAGTGCCCCCACTATGTGGCTCTAGTTACCTCCCCTGACGGAATGTTAATGACGTGGTAATAACGTTCACGTGTTGTACTATGTATGTGAGTGTCCCACTCTGTTTCTCTAGTTACCTCCCCTGACGGAATGTTAATGACGTGGTAATAACGTTCACGTGTTGTACTATGTATGTGAGTGTCCCACTCTGTTTCTCTAGTTACCTCCCCTGACGGAATGTTAATGACGTGTGGTAATAACGTTCACGTGTTGTTGTGCTATGTATGTGAGTGTCCCGTTTACGCACATTCAGTTCTTCGTTATTGTGATTTACTAATCGGATGGAACTGGTTACAAAATGTCGATTCTTGACCCCCCCCCCCCCAACGCACACACACCAGTGTCATAATTTTATCAGATCTGTATACGGTTAGCAGGGGCGTAGCCAGGAGGCAAATTATGTGCAGGCCCGGGTAAAGAATGTTGAGTGAGCGTAGTGAACGAGGTTGCTAGGGGGTCCGGGGGCATGCACCCCCTGAATGTTTTGGTTTTTAAGATGCAATTTCCCGCATTCTGCTGCATTTAAAAGACACATTCGGACATGTTTTTATAACAAATAAACATGATAATACACTGTTCTGCTTAGCTATACATGTACATCAAAAGCAATAACAATTCTGCACTCTATAATTATCTGTGATTTTACTCAATTAAAAGCCAAATACACAGGAATATCTAGGTAGCCTAGGTCTATTATAGTAAAATATATATTTATTTTTTGGGTCAAAATGATGTGCAGGCCCGGGCCTTTAGGCCGAATGGCAGCTACGCGCCTGGTTAGTTAGGTTCACTCACATCATTATTGTGTCTATGAGAGCCCGTCCCCCCTCCCCCGGCCCCAAGCCACTAATGGATTGCACATCTTTATCTCATGTAATTATATCATTTGAGCATGAATTATCTGTGGAATCAAAGCTAACTTTTATAATCCTCAACCATGAATAGATAATACTATATAGTATATACTGACACCATTACAAAATGTGGACTTTTATATTGAGCGTTACTTTTTCGTTACAAATTTTAGAATTATGGATTTTACTATCATGAGTGAAGACAATAATCCTTCACACATTGCACTAATTTATCAACATTTTGATACCAAATGTGCCTATTTTCAAAACGGATGTCAATTTTACCGCTAAGGCAAGTGCACAGTTTCTTTCAGTGATTAATTAAGTTGTTAAAACTTGCTTCGCAATCGTTGTAAATAAATAAAGTTTAAACACTCTCGTGTCATGTCGTTGCAGGTGGGATTGCGGGTCTTATCTGTGGAATCACGGCTACCCTTCTCACAGCCTCCTGCTATGATGGAGGACTTGCTAATTTTCTTAAAAATACTGTACAAGACTACGCAATTTTGGCGGGAACCTGCAGCAGTTTCGGCGCGAGTCTTCTCGGCTGTATACTAGTCTCACTCTTTACGCACCATATTAAAACTGTGGATGACGAGAACCATGAATGGCAGAAAATGTATGACATAGAAAACCCGCTTAATCCATGGGAACTCAACTACCGCGAGGAGTTGCAAGGCTTGGAATACGAGGGAAAGCCCTCTTTTGAACAAATGGCGGCAACGTTTAGACGCGCAAAAATGGTGGCGTATATAGGTGGCGCTGTATGTATTGTAGCGTTCGCCGTGGTGATACCCGGTATTATGGCGATGTTTCCGAAAATGGATCTCGCCCAGTTCTCATTCTGGATCTGGGGAACACAGATATTCGCAGTCATCATGGCGTTGATTGTAGTTATTGCGCCAATGTCTGAGGAAATCTACAAGATTATGAAAGAATATAGAAAGAGTGCGTGTAAAATGAATGGCGGTTACGGACAGATGAACACTATAGTAGCAGAGAAGGTTGAAGAAAATGCCAGTAAGACTCCAGTTACTAATGTTTAGCTGCAGTTACGTGCTACATAAAGTCATCGCTTATAGACAAAATGCTGCCTCTTGAGGAACAAAATCCGATATTAGAAGGATTTGGTTTCATATTGTTTAGCCTTTCGACTTCGTACCGTGTTACAACCATGTCAATCTTAGAACGAGCTGTCCTTGTTATTGTCAGTTTTAATGGCAGATGTATATTTTAAGAAAACACGAATGACTGCATCTACTAGTTGATACAATACCATTATGATCCGCAGTGCTCGATAGTATCAGATTCCGGGAAATGATGTCGGATATCGACTAATTGCATAGTTCCTGTCTCAAGGAAACTCTAAGCTATGTGGCACAACGGACTGTTTTACTTCCCGTATTTCTATAGTATGTATATTTAGTTAGTACTAATTAGTTTCGAAGTACGTCTTTCACAATGTGCAGACCCAGATAATTTGGTTTTAACCAAGAGTGAATTTCAACAGTGGAAATCAGTTTCCGGAATTATTTCAACAGTGGAAATCAGTTTCCGGTATTATTTCAACAGTGGAAATCAGCTTCCGGTATAATTTCAATAATAAATGTTTCATCATCTGCTTATTTCATAGGATGGAATATCAACAGTAGAACACGTGTGCACTACAATAGTATCTATTTTAAATGTATTCCATACTCCGAACCACTATAAGTATGTATTGTCATTTGTAACCTTACAGAATATAGTAATTATTAGGTTGTTTCCCTTTGAGTGTCCCAACTCATTTGTACTTGTTTGTGATCGCTTGTTATTGGATATCCACATAACCTTACGAAACGAGAACGAAGCCTACAATTGTACGCTATACTACTATGCTTATTAACATCATGTAAGCCACGGAAGAGTTGTTCCCCATTGCCTGAGTCCGCCATTTGTAAGTACCTCGTGTAAATACTGTCCGCCATTGAGGAGTTGTTCCACGGGATCTCCGTGGTCGAGTGGTTACGATCGGTCATTGACTTTAAGTCAATCTCCCCACCGCTCTAGAGTCGACTCCCCTGAGGATGTAGAATTCTTTCATGTCAGAAAGGAAAGCTATATCCAGCTGTAGTCCTATATATAAGACCTATACATACAAACAATTCTGTTATTTCGAAGTCTTATCGTTAAACCTCATGTTCGTATAGCACTTTCCGCTCTGTTCCGATGGCGGGATTTCTGACCAATAATTTGAAGCTTTCCTGACATTTACGGTTATAAATGTGTGCATTGGTGTTAAGAATAATCCTAAATATAGATATAACCACCGTTTAAAATATATTGTCTGACCTTTGTGAATACGATTTTGCCGTTTGAAATCATCAGGTGTGATTCTCCCACAATGTCTGTGCCGTCTTCACAAAAGAATTCCGAATGAATTATTTGTTAGTACATTTCATGCGTATGAACAATTTGATATTAAATGAAATCTTATTTGGTTCACCGTAATGAGAGATTTCAAAACAATTTCGTCTAATGATTTCTATTTTGGCTTTTCGTAATAACCAAAAAATTCAAAATGGACTAAATAGAATGGTGAAACTCTCCCATGAAATTTAAACGTTGATTACTTGTATAATATTGTGTCAAGAGACGTTATAGACTGTGCAGAATTCAAACAACGGTATGTGTGTTCATCTTGTTAGCAATTGTAATTTATAAAAACGACTTTTTAGAATATAAAATATGCTACGCGTAATTGAGGTTTAGCGCTTAGACTAAAATGCCTGGATAGTAAAATGTCACATTTTTCAAGTCTAAATATTTGGACTATATCCAACTGGTGTGCAGAATGTTGGTCGCTCTAGTCGCGTGCACAGTCTTGCTGGATATACTATATACTACTCACTCGAAGAGACATTCAGGCACGGGCGGGACATTCCTCGATCAATAACAACTGGAACCCAACCGTTCACTATCCAGACGAGTTGTCTCACACGGACGGTGTCCGCCATATGTAAGCATCATTGATACGTAAATGACCCAATCCATTGTTTATATCGTGTTTACACAAATTAGATAATATTTTCGCTCTTCGCACAACATGGACTTACCAAATAATATCTATAGTCTTCGATGTGTATCGATTTATCTTACTTATATCACAGTGTCCGTCTCTCTTCCATTTTCACAACATTCCTGCCTCCCAACTACCGCAAAGGACCGGTAATCACAAACATGGTTAAATCACAACAGTTCTCATACTCCTTTGTAAACTATTTGATACAGTCTACATCCGCTATGTCAAAGTCGGTTATGTCGAATTATCAAAGTCAGATCAAAGTCCCGTTTCAGACACTATCATTTTACATATAACTGGCTCCGTTCATATCGAATTTCGTTAAGTCAAACTTCGGTTGTGTCGAAGTATTTTGTTCGGTTCGGCGGAATTCGACATAACGGATGTAGACTGTATCATGTGTTACACATTCAAATTCTAACAGCCGCTGAATACAATAGACGGATCTGTAGTCCAGTGGTTAACACGTTGGACTGGGAATCCATGGATCGCAGGTTCGCTCCCCTGTCTGACCCTAATAAAATTAACAGTCTGTCAGTTGGGACTTTAAACCAAGGTCTCGTGTCGGTGTTTTACACTGTGCACGTAAAAGAACCAGAGGAGACTCTGGAATTGGGTCTCGTTCTGTATCATTGTACTATCCTTCCTCCAAAAATCTAAAATGACTAATCTCTTTAGGAGGCGTCGCTCATATGGGTAACAAGTAGCGATGATAAATAAACGTAAAGCACACACAAACAACGACTAATCTCTTCAGGAGTCGCTCATATGGGCAACAGGTAGCGATGATAAATAAACGTAAGACACACACATACAACGACTAATCTCTTCAGGAGGCGGCGCTCATATGGGCATCAGGTAGCGACGATAAAAAAACGTAAAACACACACATACAACGACTAATCTCTTCAGGAGGCGGCGCTCATATGGGCAACAGGTAGCGACGATAAATAAACGTAAAGCACACACATAAAACGACTAATATCTTAAGGAGGCGTTGCTCATATGGGTAACCGGTAGCGACGATAAATAAACGTAAAACACACACATACGACGACTAATCTCTTCAGGAGGCGTCGCTAATATGGGCAACCGGTAGCGACGATAAATAAACGTAAAACACACACATACAACGACTAAAATCTTAAGGAGGCGTTGCTCATATGGGCAACAGGTAGCGACGATAAATAAAGGTAAAACACACACATACGACGACTAATCTCTTCAGGAGGCGTCGCTCATATGGGCAACCGGTAGCGACGATAAATGAACGTAAAACACACACATACAACGACTAATATCTTAAGGAGGCGTTGCTCATATGGGTAACCGGTAGCGACGATACATGAACTTAAAACACACACATACAACGACTAATCTCTTCAGGAGTCGCTCATATGTACAACCGGTAGCGACGATAAATAAACGTAAAACACACACATACAACGACTAATCTCTTCAGGAGTCGCTCATATGTACAACCGGTAGCGACTATAAGTAAACGTAAAACACACACATACAACGACTAATCTCTTCAGGTGTCGCTCATATGTACAACCGGTAGCGACGATAAATAAACGTAAAACACATACATACAACGACTAATCTCTTCAGGAGTCACTCATATGTACAACCGGTAGCGACGATAAATAAACATAAAAACACACACATACGACGACTAATCTCTTCAGGAGGCGTCGCTCATATGGGCAACCGGTAGTGACGATAAATGAACGTAAGACACACACATACAACGACTAATCTCTTCAGGATGCGTCGCTCATATGGGCAACCGGTAGCGACGATAAATAAACGTAAAACACACACATACAACGACTAATATCTTAAGGAGGCGTTGCTCATATGGGCAACCGGTAGCGACGATAAATAAACGTAAAACACACACACATACGACGACTAATCTCTTCAGGAGGCTTCGCTCATATGGGCAACCGGTAGCGACGATAAATAAACGTAAAACACACACATACAACGACTAATCTCTTCAGGAGTCGCTCATATGTACAACCGGTAGCGACTATAAGTAAACGTAAAACACACACATACAACGACTAATCTCTTCAGGTGTCGCTCATATGTACAACCGGTAGCGACGATAAATAAACGTAAAACACATACATACAACGACTAATCTCTTCAGGAGTCGCTCATATGTACAACCGGTAGCGACGATAAATAAACATAAAAACACACACATAGGACGACTAATCTCTTCAGGAGGCGTCGCTCATATGGGCAACCGGTAGCGATGATAAATGAACGTAAGACACACACATACAACGACTAATCTCTTCAGGATGCGTCGCTCATATGGGCAACCGGTAGCGACGATAAATAAACGTAAAACACACACATACAACGACTAATATCTTAAGGAGGCGTTGCTCATATGGGCAACCGGTAGCGACGATAAATAAACGTAAAACACACACACATACGACGACTAATCTCTTCAGGAGGCGTCGCTCATATGGGCAACCGGTAGCGACGATAAATAAACGTAAAACACACACATACAACGACTAATCTCTTCAGGAGTCGCTCATATGTACAACCGGTAGCGACTATAAGTAAACGTAAAACACACACATACAACGACTAATCTCTTCAGGTGTCGCTCATATGTACAACCGGTAGCGACGATAAATAAACGTAAAACACATACATACAACGACCAATCTCTTCAGGAGTCGCTCATATGTACAACCGGTAGCGACGATAAATAAACATAAAAACACACACATACGACGACTAATCTCTTCAGGAGGCGTCGCTCATATGGGCAACCGGTAGCGACGATAAATGAACGTAAGACACACACATACAACGACTAATCTCTTCAGGATGCGTCGCTCATATGGGCAACCGGTAGCGACGATAAATAAACGTAAAACACACACATACAACGACTAATCTCTTCAGGAGTCGCTCATATGTACAACCGGTAGCGACGATAAATAAACGTAAAACACACACACATACAACGACTAATCTCTTCAGGAGACGTCGCTCATATGTGCAACAGGTAGCGACGATAAATAAACGTAAAACACACACATACAACGACTAATATCTTAAGGAGGCGTTGCTCATATGGGTAACCGGTAGCGACGATCAATAAACGTAAAACACACACACATACGACGACTAATCTCTTCAGGAGGCGTCGCTCATATGGGCAACCGGTAGCGACGATAAATGAACGTAAAACACACACATACAACGACTAATCTCTTCAGGATGCGTCGCTCATATGGGCAACAGGTAGCGACGATAAATAAACGTAAAACACAAACATACAACGACTAATATCTTAAGGAGGCGTTGCTCATATGGGTAACCGGTAGCGACGATAAATAAACGTAAAACACACACACATACAACGACTAATCTCTTCAGGAGTCGCTCATATGTACAACCAGTAGCGACGATACGACGACTAATCTCTTCAGGAGGCGTCGCTAATATGGGCAACAGGTAGCGACGATAAATAAACGTAAAACACACACATACAACGACTAATATCTTAAGGAGGCGTTGCTCATATGGGTAACCGGTAGCGACGATAAATAAACGTAAAACACACACATACAACGACTAATATCTTAAGGAGGCGTTGATCATATGGGTAACCGGTAGCGACGATAAATAAACGTAAAACACACACACATACGACGACTAATCTCTTCAGGTGTCGCTTATATGTACAACCGGTTGCGACGATAAATAAACGTAAAACACACACATACAACGACTAATCTCTTCAGGAGTCGTTCATATGTACAACCGGTAGCGACGATAAATAAACGTAAAACACACACATACAACGACTAATCTCTTAAGGAGGCGTTGCTCATATGGGCAACCGGTAGCGACGATAAATAAACGTAAAACACACACATACAACGATTAATCTCTTCAGGAGTCGCTCATATGTACAACCGGTAGCGACGATAAATAAACGTAAAACACACACACACACATCATTGTGATGATTATATAGCATACTTTATGGTGGGTATGGGCATGAGAAAACGGGGCGGTTTCTACATATTCGTGTAGTATATAGTAAAGCAGTAAATGTTACTGAATTTAAAATAATTACATGATTTTAATTCACGTTGTAAAGTGTTACATTTTGTAAGGTCATTTGTTGCAGTTCTCAGTATATACGCGGCCATTGACTTGTAGCAACGTGTCCTCTCTGAAACAACTTTTACATAATTAGATTCATTGATAACAGAACATATTTTATTGCAAAATCGACAATAGCCTTACCATTGGCAATCCAATGTACATAAACAATATTATACAGGACGTGATAAACCATATGCCATACCGCACCCATCTACCACACAATGTGTCATACCCCACCCACTTACCACACAATGTATTATACCCCACCCACCTAACAACATTGGCTCAGAAAATCTACATGCCACAGGATCTTGATATTGTATCCATAAGGCACCAACAAACATATTTTAGGCACCAAGAACCCTGTACCTGTAACCTAGGACACCACCTATATATATATATATAAACTACAGGAATGCAATGCCTACAATACCCCACCCATCATTCCAAATAAGAACATGCTAGCTAACACCGTGTGTATATATACAATACATAAACTACATGAATGCAATGCCTACCATACCCCACCCATCACTCCAAACAAGAACATGCTAGCTAACACCGTGTGACAGCCACATAACTGGGCTTGTTAGTTAAAGGCAACTGAATCTTACCTCATGCAGCTGGTGATATGCAATGTATCCCGTCTAAGTAACAGATAATCAAGCATTTCAACAAAATGATTCTGTCGCCGCCTCCATTCCGTGACGTCATCGATATGTGTGCAGTACAAGGTATGCAGTAAGTGTGTCGTGTGAATTAAATATGTATTGTAGGATTCAGCTTCTAAAATATTCACTCGCCCATATTGTTCACAGGCGTCGAGGGTAAATAAGTTTTAGCATCATAAAATTCTAACTTCCAAGCAGTCCAGTAAATACATTTTTCTCGAAATAAATGTCTCTCGAAAACAGCGATACGTTTAAAATGTAATATGCTATGAATACATTTAATGATATAAAATGTGGATCACAGACGACATGTGTAGAACAAACTGCCGACGTATATTCTGATGTATACAGTTGATATAGGGTAGTCAGTGTTGTTGTGTCACATACTTGTATATTTATATAAAACGTGAAACTATAATGTTAGAATACAGCTACTAAAGTCACCTTGATTGAGTTAATTTCATTGTCTCCATGCTGTACTGTCTCCATGTAGTTTCATGCTATACTGTCTCCATGTAGTTTCATTGTCTCCATGCTATACCGTCTCCATGTCATAATGTCTCCATGTTATACTATATCCATGCTATACTGTCTCCATGCTATACTATCTCCATGTTATACTATATCAATGCTATACTGTCTCCATGTTATACTGTCTCCATGTTATGCTGTCTCCATGCTATACCGTCTCCATGCTATACTGTCTACATGCTATACTTTCTACATGCTATACTGTCTACATGCTATACTGTCTACATGCTATACTGTCTCCATGCTATACCATCTCCATTCTATACCGTCTCCATGCTATACTGTCTACATGCTATACTGTCTACATGCTATACTGTCTACATGCTATACTGTCTCCATGCTATACCATCTCCATTCTATACCGTCTCCATGCTATACTGTCTACATGCTATACTGTCTACATGCTATACTGTCTCCATGCTATACTGTCCCCATGCTATACTGTCTCCATGGTATACTGTCCCCATGCTATACTGTCTCCATGCTATACTGTCTCCATGCTATACTGTCTACATGCTATACTGTCTCCATGCTATACGGTCTCCATGCTATACTGTCTCCATGCTATACTGTCTCCATGCTATACTGTCCCCATGCTATACCGTCTACATGCTATACTGTCTACATGCTATTCCGTCTACATGCTATACTGTCTCCATGCTATACCGTCTCCATGCTATACTGTCTACATGCTATACTGTCTACATGCTATACTGTCTACATGCTATACTGTCTACATGCTATACTGTCTCCATGCTATACTGTCCCCATGCTATACCGTCTACATGCTATACTGTCTACATGCTATTCCGTCTACATGCTATACTGTCTCCATGCTATACTGTCTCCATGCTATACTGTCCCCATGCTATACCGTCTACATGCTATACTGTCTACATGCTATTCCGTCTACATGCTATACTGTCTCCATGCTATACTGTCTCCATGCTATACTGTCCCCATGCTATACCGTCTACATGCTATACTGTCTACATGCTATTCCGTCTACATGCTATACTGTCTCCATGCTATACTGTCTCCATGCTATACTGTCCCCATGCTATACCGTCTACATGCTATACTGTCTACATGCTATTCCGTCTACATGCTATACTGTCTCCATGCTATACTGTCTCCATGCTATACTGTCCCCATGCTATACCGTCTACATGCTATACTGTCTACATGCTATTCCGTCTACATGCTATACTGTCTCCATGCTATACTGTCTCCATGCTATACTGTCTCCATGCTATACTGTCTCCATGCTATACCGTCTACATGCTATACTGTCCCCATGCTATACTGTCTCCATGCTATACCGTCTACATGCTATACTGTCTACATGCTATTCCGTCTACATGCTATACTGTCTACATGCTATACTGTCTACATGCTATACTGTATCCATGCTATACCGTCTACATGCTATACTGTCTCCATGCTATGCTGTCCCCATGCTATTCCGTATACATGCTATGCTGTCCCCATGCTATTCCGTCTACATGCTATACTGTCTACATGCTATACTGTCTACATGCTATACGGTCCCCATGCTATACCATCTGCATGCTATACTGTCTACATGCTATACGGTCCCCATGCTATTCCGTCTACATGCTATACTGTCTACATGCTATACGGTCCCCATGCTATACCGTCTCCATGCTATTCTGTATCCATGCTATTCCGTCTACATGCTATGCTGTCCCCATGCTATTCCGTCTACATGCTATACTGTCCCCATGCTATACCGTCTACATGCTATACTGTCTACATGCTATGCTGTCCCCATGCTATTCCGTCTACATGCTCTCCTGTCTACATGCTATACTGTCCCCATGCTATACGGTCCCCAATGCTATACTGTCACCATGCTATACTGTCTCCATGCTATACTGTCCCCATTCTATACTGTATCCATGCTATACTGTCTACATGCTATTCTGTCTCCATGCTATACCGTATACATGCTATACTGTCCCCATGCTATACTCTCTCCATGCTATACCGTCTCCATGCTATACTGTCTACATGCTATACTGTCTCCATGCTATACTGTCTCCATGCTATACCGTCTCCATGCTATACTATCTCCATGTTATACTATATCCATGTTATACTGTCTCCATGCTATACCGTCTCCGTTCTATACCGTCTCCATGCTATTCTGTATCCATGCTATACTGTCTCCATGCTATACTGTCCCCATGCTATACTGTCTCCATGCTATACTGTCTCCATGCAATACTGTCTACATGCCATACTGTCCCCATGCTATACCGTCTCCATGCTATACTGTCTCCATGCTATACTGTCTCCATGCTATACCGTCTCCATGCTATACATTCTCCATGCTATACTGTACCCATGATATACCATCTCCAGGCTTTGCTGTCTCCATGCTATGCCGTCTCCATGTTATGCATCCTTCATGCCCTACTGTCTCCATGCTATACCATCTCCATGCTATGCTGTCTCCATGTTATACCGTCTCCATGCTATACATCCTTCATGCTATTCTTTCTCCATGCTATACTGTCCGCATGCTATACTGTCTCCATGCTATGCTGTCTCCATGCTATACTGTCTACATGCTATACTGTCTCCATGCTATACTGTCTCCATGCTATACTGTCTCCATGCTATACTGTCCCCATGCTATACCGTCTACATGCTATACTGTCCCCATGCTATACTGTCTACATGCTATACTGTCTACATGCTATACTGTCTACATGCTATTCCGTCTACATGCTATACTGTCTACATGCTATACCGTCTACATGCTATACTGTCTAAATGCTATGCTGTCCCCATGCTATTCCGTCTACATGCTATACTGTCTACATGCTATACTGTCCCCATGCTATACGGTCCCCATGCTATTCCGTCTACATGCTATACTGTCTACATGCTATACTGTCCCCATGCTATACGGTCCCCATGCTATACTGTCACAATGCTATACTGTCTCCATGCTATACTGTCTCCATGCTATACAGTCTACATGCTATACTGTCCCCATGCTATACTGTATCCATGCTATACTGTCTACATGCTATTCTGTCTCCATGCTATACCGTCTACATGCTATACTGTCCCCATGCTATACTCTCTCCATGCTATACCGTCTCCATGCTATACTGTCTACATGCTATACTGTCTCCATGCTATACTGTCTCCATGCTATACCGTCTCCATGCTATACTATCTCCATGTTATACTATATCCATGCTATACTGTCTCCATGTTATACTGTCTCCATGCTATACCGTCTCCATTCTATACCGTCTCCATGCTATTCTGTATCCATGCTATACTGTCTCCATGCTATACTGTCCCCATGCTATACTGTCTCCATGCTATACTGTCTCCATGCAATCTGTCTACATGCCATACTGTCCCCATGCTATACCGTCTCCATGCTATACTGTCTCCATGCTATACTGTCTCCATGCTATACCGTCTCCATGCTATACATTCTCCATGCTATACTGTACCCATGATATACCATCTCCAGGCTTTGCTGTCTCCATGCTATACCGTCTCCATGCTATGCATCCTTCATGCCCTACTGTCTCCATGCTATACCATCTCCATGCTATGTTGTATCCATGTTATACCGTCTCCATGCTATACATCCTTCATGCTATTCTTTCTCCATGCTATACTGTCCGCATGCTATACTGTCTCCATGCTATACTGTCTCCATGCTATACTGTCTACATGCTATACTGTCTCCATGCTATACTGTCTCCATGCTATACTGTCTCCATGCTATACTGTCCCCATGCTATACCGTCTACATGCTATACTGTCCCCATGCTATACTGTCTACATGCTATACTGTCTACATGCTATACTGTCTACATGCTATTCCGTCTACATGCTATACTGTCTACATGCTATACCGTCTACATGCTATACTGTCTACATGCTATGCTGTCCCCATGCTATTCCGTCTACATGCTATACTGTCTACATGCTATACTGTCCCCATGCTATACGGTCCCCATGCTATTCCGTCTACATGCTATACTGTCTACATGCTATACTGTCCCCATGCTATACGGTCCCCATGCTATACTGTCACAATGCTATACTGTCTCCATGCTATACTGTCTCCATGCTATACAGTCTACATGCTATACTGTCCCCATGCTATACTGTCTCCATGCTATACTGTCTACATGCTATACTGTCTCCATGCTATACCGTCTACATGCTATACTGTCCCCATGCTATACTCTCTACATGCTATACCGTCTCCATGCTATACTGTCTACATGCTATACTGTCTCCATGCTATACTGTCTCCATGCTATACCGTCTCCATGCTATACTATCTCCATGTTATACTATATCCATGCTATACTGTCTCCATGTTATACTGTCTCCATGCTATACCGTCTCCATTCTATACCGTCTCCATGCTATTCTGTATCCATGCTATACTGTCTCCATGCTATACTGTCCCCATGCTATACCGTCTCCATGCTATACTGTCTCCATGCAATACTTTCTGCATGCCATACTGTCCCCATGCTATACCGTCTCCATGCTATACTGTCTCCATGCTATACTGTCTCCATGCTATACCGTCTCCATGCTATACATTCTCCATGCTATACTGTCCATGTATACCTCTCAGCTTCGTCTCATGCTATACGTCTCATGTATCATCTCATGCTACTGTCTCCATGCTATACCATCTCCATGCTATCTGTTCCATGTATACCGTCTCCATGCTATACATCCTTCATGCTATTCTTTCTCCATGCTATACTGTCCGCATGCTATACTGTCTCCATGCTATACTGTCTCCATGCTATACCGTCTACATGCTATACTGTCTCCATGCTATACTGTCTCCATGCTATACTGTCTCCATGCTATACTGTCCCCATGCTATACCGTCTACATGCTATACTGTCCCCATGCTATACTGTCTACATGCTATACTGTCTACATGCTATACTGTCTACATGCTATTCCGTCTACATGCTATACTGTCTACATGCTATACCGTCTACATGCTATACTGTCTACATGCTATGCTGTCCCCATGCTATTCCGTCTACATGCTATACTGTCTACATGCTATACTGTCCCCATGCTATACGGTCCCCATGCTATTCCGTCTACATGCTATACTGTCTACATGCTATACTGTCCCCATGCTATACGGTCCCCATGCTATACTGTCACAATGCTATACTGTCTCCATGCTATACTGTCTCCATGCTATACAGTCTACATGCTATACTGTCCCCATGCTATACTGTATCCATGCTATACTGTCTACATGCTATTCTGTCTCCATGCTATACCGTCTACATGCTATACTGTCCCCATGCTATACTCTCTACATGCTATACCGTCTCCATGCTATACTGTCTACATGCTATACTGTCTCCATGCTATACTGTCTCCATGCTATACTGTCTCCATGCTATACTATCTCCATGTTATACTATATCCATGCTATACTGTCTCCATGTTATACTGTCTCCATGCTATACCGTCTCCATTCTATACCGTCTCCATGCTATTCTGTATCCATGCTATACTGTCTCCATGCTATACTGTCCCCATGCTATACCGTCTCCATGCTATACTGTCTCCATGCAATACTGTCTACATGCCATACTGTCCCCATGCTATACCGTCTCCATGCTATACTGTCTCCATGCTATACTGTCTCCATGCTATACCGTTTCCATGCTATACATTCTCCATGCTATACTGTCCCCATGATATACCATCTCCATGCTATGCTGTCTCCATGCTATATCGTCTCCATGTTATGCATCCTTCATGCCCTACTGTCTCCATGCTATACCATCTCCATGCTATGCTGTCTCCATGTAATACCGTCTCCATGCTATACATCCTTCATGCTATACTGTCTCCATGCTATACCATCTCCATTCTATACCGTCTCCATGCTATTCTGTATCCATGCTATACCGTCTACATGCTATACTGTCCCCATGCTATACTGTCTCCATGCTATACTGTCCCCATGCTATACTGTCTCCATGCTATACTGTCTTCATGCTATACTGTATCCATGCTATACTGTCTCCGTGCTATACTTCTCCATGCTATACTGTCTCCATGCTATACTGTCTCCATGCTATAATGTCTCCATGCTATGCTGTCTCCATGCTATACTGTCCCCATGCTATGCTCTCTCCATGCTATTCTGTCTCCATGCTATACTGTCTCCATGCTATACCGTCTCAATGCTATACTCTCTCCATGCTATACCGTCTCCATGCTATACTGTCCCCCCATGCTATACTGTCTCCGTGCTATACTGTCTCCATGCTATACTGTCTCCATGCTATACTGTCTCCATGCTATACTGTCTCCATGCTATACTGTCCCCATGCTATGCTCTCTCCATGCTATACTGTCTCCATGCTATACTGTCTCCATGCTATACCGTCTCCATGCTATACTGTCTCCATGCTATACCGTCTCCATGCTATACTGTCCCCATGCTATATTGTTTCCATGCTATACTGTCTACATGCTATACTGTCTCCATGCTATACCGTCTACATGCTATACTGTCTCCATGCTATACTGTCTCCATGCTATACCGTCTACATGCTATACTGTCTCCATTCTATACCGTCTCCATGCTATACTGTCTCCATGCTATACTGTCTCCATGCTATACCGTCTACATGCTATACTGTCTCCATGCTATACTGTCTACATGCTATACTGTCTACATGCTATACTGTCTCCATGCTATACCGTCTACATGCTATACTGTCTACATGCTATACTGTCTCTATGCTATACCGTCTACATGCTATACTGTCTACATGCTATACTGTCTCCATGCTATACCGTCTACATGCTATACTGTCTCCATGCTATACTGTCTCCATGCTATACTGTCTACATGCTATACTGTCTCCATGCTATACTGTCTACATGCTATACTGTCTCCATGCTATACTGTCTCCATGCTATACTGTCCCCATGCTATACTCTCCATGCTATACGTCCCCATGCTATACTGTCCCCCATGCTATACTGTCCCCCATGCTATACTGTCCCCCCATGCTATACTGTCCCCATGCTATACTGTCTCCATGCTATACTGTCTACATGCTATACTGTCTACATGCTATACTGTCTACATGCTATACTGTCTCCATGCTATACTGTCCCCATGCTATACCGTCCCCATGCTATACTGTCTCCATGCTATACTGTCTCCATGCTATACTGTCTCCATGCTATACCGTCTACATGCTATACCATCTACATGCTATACCGTCTACATGATATACTGTCTACATGCTATACTGTCTACATGCTATACTGTCTCTATGCTATACCGTCTACATGCTATACTGTCTACATGCTATACTGTCTCTATGCTATACCGTCTACATGCTATACTGTCTACATGCTATACTGTCTACATGCTATACCGTCTACATGCTATACTGTCTACATGCTATACTGTCTCCATGCTATACTGTCTCCGTGCTATACTGTCTCCATGATATACTGTCTCCATGCTATACTGTCTCCATGCTATACTGTCTCCATGCTATACCGTCTCTATGCTATACCGTCTACATGCTATACTGTCTACATGCTATACCATCTCCATGCAATACTGTCCCCATGCTATACCATCTCCATGCTATACTGTCGCCATGCTATACAGTCTACATGCTATACCGTCTCTATGCTATACCGTCTACATGCTATGCCATCTCCATGCTATACTGTCCCCATGCTATACCATCTCCATGCTATACTGTCGCCATGCTATACCGTCTACATGCTTTACCGTCTCTATGCTATACCGTCTACATGCTATACCGTCTCTATGCTATACCGTCTACATGCTATACCGTCTACATGCTATACTGTCTACATGCTATACTGTCTACATGCTATACCGTATACATGCTATACCGTCTCCATGCTATACTGTCTACATGCTATACTGTCTACATGCTATACTGTCCCCATGCTATACTATCTCCATGCTAAACTGTCGCCATGCTATACCGTCTACATGCTATACCGTCTACATGCTATACTGTCGCCATGCTATACCGTCTACATGCTATACCGTCTACATGCTATACTGTCGCCATGCTATACCATCTCCATGCTATACTGTCCCCATGCTATACCGTCTACATGCTCTACCGTCTACATGCTATACTGTCTACATGCTATAACGTCTACATGCTATACCGTCTACATGCTATACTGTCTCCATGCTATACTGTCTCCGTGCTATACTGTCTCCATGCTATACTGTCGCCATGCTATACTGTCTACATGCTATACTGTCGCCATGCTATACTGTCTACATGCTATACCGTCTACATGCTATACCGTCTACATGCTATACCGTCTACATGCTATACTGTCGCCATGCTATACCGTCTACATGCTATACCGTCTACATGCTATACTGTCGCCATGCTATACCATCTCCATGCTAAACTGTCGCCATGCTATACCGTCTACATGCTATACTGTCTACATGCTATTCTGTCTACATGCTATACTGTATCCATGCTATACCGTCTACATGCTATACCGTCTACATGCTATACCGTCTACATGCTATACTGTCTACATGCTATACTGTCTACATGCTATACTGTCTACATGCTATACTGTCTACATGCTATACTGTCTACATGCTATACCGTCTCTATGCTATACTGTCTACATGCTATACCGTCTACATGCTATACTGTCTACATGCTATACTGTCTCCATGCTATACTGTCTCCGTGCTATACTGTCTCCATGCTATACTGTCGCCATGCTATACTGTCTACATGCTATACTGTCGCCATGCTATACCGTCTACATGCTATACCGTCTACATGCTATACCGTCTACATGCTATACCGTCTACATGCTATACCGTCTACATGCTATACCGTCTACATGCTATACCGTCTCTATGCTATACTGTCTACATGCTATACCGTCTACATGCTATACCGTCTACATGCTATACTGTCTCTATGCTATACTGTCTCCGCGCTATACTGTCTCCATGCTATTCTGTCGCCATGCTATACTGTCCCCATGCTATGCTGTCTCCATGCTATACTGTCTCCATGCTATACCGTCTACATGCTATTCTGTCCCCATGCTATACTGTCTCCATGCTATACTGTCCCCATGCTATTCTCTCCCCATGCTATACTCTCCCCATGCTATACTGTCCCCATGCTATACTGTATCCATGCTATACTGTCCCCATGCTATACTCTCTCCCATGCTATACCGTCTACATGCTATACTGTCTACATGCTATACTGTCTACATGCTATACTGTCCCCATGCTATTCTGTCTACATGCTATACTGTATCCATGCTATTCTGTCTACATGCTATACTGTCTCCATGCTATACCGTCTACATGCTATACTGTCTACATGCTATACCGTCTACATGCTATACCGTCTACATGCTATACTGTCTACATGCTATACCGTCTCCATGCTATACCGTCTCCATGCTATACTGTCTACATGCTATACCGTCTACATGCTATACCGTCTACATGCTATACCGTCCCCATGCTGTACCGTCTACATGCTATACCGTCTACATGCTATTCTGTCTCCATGTTTTACCGTCTCCATGCTATACTGTCCCCATGCTATACCGTCCCCATGCTATACCATCTCCATTCTATACCGTCTCCATGCTATACTGTTCCCATGCTATTCTGTCTCTATGCTATGCTATGAGGTCATGGTCAGAACATTATCATAGAGTAGGTTACCTATACAATTGGAACCCAGTTTGATTTGACGATTTAATAATATTTTATTGTTCTACAGTCAAACCTGTGTTAGTGTCACCTCCATTAAGCAGCCAACCTGTATTAAGCAGCCAGTTTCCAGATTCCTAATATGTTGTTGTATTATGCATATACCCTCCATTAAGCAGTCACCTGTGCTAAGCAGCCACTTTCTATGATTCCCTCAGCTGGTTGCCTAAGACAGGTTTGACTTATATACATGTATCTAACAATCATGTTACAAATATATAATTAGCAAATGGGTTGGGCCACAAGCTTTGACATTAATGATTGGTCTTCCCAATGGTACCCCGTCGGCAAGATAATATAATACGGTACGTGTTCTGTCACCAAATGCCAATTTACACACACGGAGAATGTTGGGCGACCATTGAGCGATCCAATATTCTCTCGACGATCTACAAAAGCTATCTCAAAAATGTGGTTAATGTGTAAATGCATGGGAGATCCTTGTGCGCTCGTTTTGCGATCGAAATACAATATTTTGGTCAACTGTCATGAAGGTCCAGGAGCGACGATTGAGATCATTCAGTGCTTATTGAAACATCGTTTATTCTGCGACATAGAGAAATCACGGGGAGATCTAGGAAACTCGCTGAGAGATCATGTGTGCCTATGATAGATCACTGAGAGACCGGAAAGATCGCTGAGGGATCATGTGTGCCTATGATAGATCACTGAGAGACCGGACAGATCGCTGAGGGATCATTGGACGATCGATTGCGAAACAAGCTTTAACAATCACTCTCATTTGTGAATTGGTATCATTATCGCGGATGATAGCGTGTATGTGGTCATTCGTGTTGGGAGCAAGCCGGATAACTCGGAGAAAACCCACCTGTCCGATATGGGAACCACCGGTCAATCCACAATTCGTCTAGGTCCGAGAAGCGAACCCGGGTTGCATTGGTGAGAAGCGAGCGTGCTAACCACTGCGCTAATCGGGCAGACTACTCACTAACCATAGTGCACCAACGGTTAAGGGTCCGGAGAGTACCTGCACATGCGCACCTCCTACAGAACGAAGAGTTTCGTGCACCGAACGACCACCGAACATAATCACACACAAATCTCATTTATGAAGATGCACTTAAATCCACCGACCTTTCCTCAAGCCAACTGGATAGCTCCTTCACATGAAATCATTCGACAACCGCAGTTGGATTCGAACATACAGCGGTGAGGGGCAAGTGAATTGAACTCTAAGACCTTAACCCCTCATATGGCGACTTTCCAGCTGTTAGTTGTGGAGGAAGACCCCGGGGCCCCATCGAGCAGTATTTCAGGTACAAACGGACACCCGTTTAGAACCACCGACCTTCAGCAAGCCAGCTGGGTAGCTTCCTCACATGAAAGAAATCGACATTCCCAGTAAGATTCGAACCAACAGCGGTAAGGGGCACGTATTTTTGAAGTCAACGACTTTATAGTGCAGTTCTCACTTATAGTGCTATCTTTTGATTGCATTTGATTGTATATATGTTGAGGGCCTCATGGTAGATTAACTTTTGTTAAATGAGTACTCTCGTTAAATAAAGTCTTTATTATTATTATTATTATCCACTCGGCCACGGAGGCCAACATGTTTCATGGGTACAATGTTTCTGCAACGCAACTGTAAGCATTGCCTAATTAATCTTCATTGTCATGAATTCCTTGCACGATCGTTAAACAGTAATAAGAATGAAACACCACATGATTCATTGTCATTTTTATGTGTAATAAACTAAGTTCATCATAGTAAGGAAGACGACGGGTTAGAGTTTTTTGCACGTGCAATATATGTAATTTAATCTCACCTGAGCATGGGTTTTTGCCTGGCAGTATTTCAATAATTCGGGATGCTTTCCGAGCTTTTGGTTTTAGCTTGTGAAGCCTCCGTAGATACAATGTCCGCCTCATTACCGAGGGGTTGTAGATCCAGTCCCATCCTAACTGAGGGGTTGTAGATCCAGTCCCATCCTAACTGAGGGGTTGTAGATCCAGTCCCATCCTAACTGAGGGGTTGTAGATCCAGTCCCGTCATAACTGAGGGGTTGTAGATCCAGTCCCGTCATAACCGAAGGGTTGTAGATCCAGTCCCGCCATAACCGAGGGGTTGTAGATCCAGCCCCATCATAACCGAGGGGTTGTAGATCCAGTCCCGGCATAACCGAGGGGTTGTAGATCCAGTCCCGCCATAACCGAGGGGTTGTAGATCCAGTCCCGTCATAACCGAAGGGTTGTAGATCCAGTCCCGTCATAACCTAGTGGTTGTAGATCCAGTCCCATCATAACCGAAGGGTTGTAGATCCAGTCCCATCATAACCTAGGGGTTGTAGATCCAGTCCCGTCATAACCGAGGGGTTGTAGATCCAGTCCCGTCATAACCGAGGGGTTGTAGATCCAGTCCCGTCATAACCTAGGGGTTGTAGATACAGTCCCGTCATAACCTAGTGGTTGTAGATCCAGTCCCGTCATAACCTAGGGGTTGTAGATACAGTCCCGTCATAACCTAGTGGTTGTAGATCGAGTCCCATCATAACCGAGGGGTTGTAGATCCAGTCCCGTCATGACCTAGGGGTTGTAGATCCAGTCCCATCATAACCGAAGGGTTGTAGATCCAGTCCCGTCATAACCGAGGGGTTGTAGATCCAGTCCCATCATAACCGAGGGGTTGTAGATACAGTCCCATCATAACCGAGGGGTTGTAGATCCAGTCACGTCATAATCGAGGGGTTGTAGATCCAGTCCCATCATAACAGAGGGGGTGTAGATCCAGTCCCGTCATAACCGAAGGGGGTTGTAGATCAAGTCTCGTCATAACCTAGGGGTTGTAGCTCGTGTCCCGTCATAACCTAGGGGTTGTAGATCCAGTCCCGGCATAACCTAGGGGTTGTAGATCCAGTCCCATCATAACCGAGGGGTTGTAGATCCAGTCCCATCATAACCGAGGGGTTGTAGATCCAGTCCCATCATGACCGAGGGGTTGTAGATCCAGTCCCATCATAACCGAGGGGTTGTAGATCCAGTCCCATCATAACCGAGGGGTTGTAGATCCAGTCCCATCATAACCGAGGGGGTTGTAGCGCGAGTCCCATCATAACCGAGGGGTTGTAGATCCAGACCCATCATAACCGAGGGGGTTGTAGCGCGAGCCCGTCATAACCGAGGGGTTGTAGATCCAGTCCCGGCATAACGGAGGGGTTGTAGATACAGTCCCGTCATAACCGAGGGGTTGTAGATACAGTCCCATCATAACCGAGGGGTTGTAGATCCAGTCCCGGCATAACGGAGGGGGTGTAGCTCGAGTCCCATCATAACCGAGGGGTTGTAGATCCAGCCCCATCATAACCGAGGGGTTGTAGATACAGTCCCATCATAACCGAGGGGGTGTAGCTCGAGTCCCATCATAACCGAGGGGGTGTAGCTCGAGTCCCATCATAACCGAGGGGGTGTAGCTCGAGTCCCATCATAACCGAGAGGTTGTAGATCGAGTCCCATCATAACCGAGGGGGTGTAGCTCGAGTCCCATCATAACCGAGGGGTTATAGCTCGAGTCCCATCATAACCGAGGTGGTTGCAGATCGAGCCCCGTCATGACCGAGATGGTTGCAGATCGAGCCCCGTCATAACCGAGGCGTTGTAGATCCAGTCCCGTCATAACCGAGGGGTTGTAGCTCGAGTCCCATCACAACCGAGGTGGTTGCAGATCGAGCCCCGTCAGAACCGAGGGCGTTGTAGATCGAGTTACCGTCATAACCGATTAAAGTGACGTAAATAATTATGGAGGCGTCGCCCGGATGAACCTTTTTTAAACTTTATTTATTTTACAAAGATTGCTAAGCAAGTTCTAGCAACTTATATTAATCATTCTCGTTGGCGCGGATGAAAGCGTATATGTGGTCATTCGTGTGGGAGGAAACCGAAGTACCCGGAGAAAGGAGAAAACCCACCTGTCCGATCTGGCAACCACCGTACTATCTCACATGCTTCCCGGTCCGAGGATCGAACCCGGGTCGCATTGGTGAGAAGCGAGCGCGCTAACCATGATGAACCGGATGAACAATGGTTCAACGATAAATAAATGTCTCCAAAAATGTAATTCTCCACCCATGTTGGACTAGTCTGTTCACACAACTGCATGTCTTGTGAATGATTGCTACATAGGCGAGATAGTTAACTGCTAATGTGGAATTAATCTCGAAATGTGCCTGGGGTAAGTTCCTATGCACGCGTTGGTTTCTTATTTTCATCCTAAGATACTAAATAATGTATATTACAATATAGTCCTATTGAATTAAATGACATATGAATGTGTTATTGGATTACCATTTTACCTTTGCATGCGTGCGTGTTTTACGTTTATTTATCGTCGCTACCGGTTGTCCATATGAGCGACGCCTCCTGAAGAGATTAGTCATTTTAGATGTGTGTAGGATAGTGCAATGATACAGAAAGAGACCCATTCCAAAGTTGCATCTGGTTCTATTACGTGCACGATGTAAAGCACAGACACGAGACCTCGGTTTAAAGTCCAATTTGAACCTGTGATCCCTGGATTACCAGTCCAACGTGTTAACCACTGGACTAGAGATCCGTCATGCTGGATAAAATAAATGCTATAAATAGTTCAAATAATTGTAGCAGACGACAATTCATTAATGTGATTTTCTTATTTGTATCTGAAAACTCTTGAAATATGTCATGGAACTTTTTTAGAATTGTGTCGTTACGATTTTACGACACCTGTAATGAAATTTCATAACACATTACACCATCACTTTCACCGCTAGCATGCACATAGCTTAGAACCTATCCCATCGACCAATACGACAGGCTTCAATATGCCTTAGCGGTGAACGCTTTATACACACTCCCTTGTGACAGACTAAAGTTGAAATGCTTTCAATAGACCAGAATCTTAAAACTATATTAGTCAAAGTAAACTGTTGATTCGGGTGTTATTGGGAGTGGATGAGGGAGAGGGGGATGGGGGAAGTTAACATCGCACCGGCAACGTTGGTGATATGACGACTCCCCAGCTGTTATTGGTGAAGGTGTGTTTTACGTTTATTTATCGTCGCTACCGGTTGCCCATATGAGCGACGCCTCCTGAAGAGATTAATTATTTTAGTTTTGGAGGATAGTGCAATGATACAGATACCATTTTATATTTTGGAGGATAGTGCAATGATACAGACCGAGACTCATTCTCCATTCTAGAGTCTCCTCGGTGTAAAGCACCGACGCGATCCCTATATTCGCGTGATACAGACAGAGACCAATTCCAGAGTCTCCTCTGGTTCTTTTACGTGCACAGTGCAAAGCACCGACACGGGACCTCGGTTTAACGGCCCATCTGAAAGACTGTTAATTTTGTTTGGGTCAGACAGGGGATCGAACCTGCGATCCCTGGATTACCAGTCCAGCGTGTTTCCACTGGACTACATATCCCTCTGTAATATAACTATTAAGGGCTTCCCCGCACCATTTTAACCAAACCAGTCACCTAAATTCATTTATGCGGTGACGACTTTAAATAAACTTATTAGTCAGTCCAACCAATCCGAGACCACTATATCAATAACAGGGCAATAGTTGCAGTCTATATCCAGTTGAGAATGGTTTGTATTTGCTCCGAAACTATCGCTGAAAAATAACCATTGTGATCAGCGAGTTATGTGCGTATGTATGTAGGTATGTATGTAGGTATGTATGTAGGTATGTACGCAACGAACTATGTATGTGAAGTGTGGGGTATATACAGTACGCAGCGAACTATGGATGTGAAGTGTGGGGTATATACAGTACGCAGCGAATTATGGATGTGAAGTGTGGGGTATATACATTACGCAGCGAACTATGGATGTGAAGTGTGGGGTATATACAGTACGCAGCGAACTATGGATGTGAAGTGTGGGGTATATACAGTACGCAGCGAACTATGGATGTGAAGTGTGGGGTATATACAGTACGCAGCGAACTATGGATGTGAAGTGTGGGGTATATACAGTACGCAGCGAACTATGGATGTGAAGTGTGGGGTATATACAGTACGTAGCGAACTATGGATGTGAGGTGTGGGGTATATACAGTACGCAGCGAACTATGGATGTGAAGTGTGGGGTATATACAGTACGCAGCGAACTATGTATGTGAGGTGTGGGGTATATACAGTATGCAGCGAACTATGGATGTGAAGTGTGGGGTATATACAGTACGCAGCGAACTATGGATGTGAAGTGTGGGGTATATACAGTACGTAGCGAACTATGGATGTGAAGTGTGGCGTATATACAGTACGCAGCGAACTATGGGTGTGAAGTGTGGGATATATACAGTACGCAGCGAACTATGGATGTGAAGTGGGTATATACAGTACGCAGCGAACTATGGGTGTGAAGTGTGAGGTATATACAGTACGCAGCGAACTATGGGTGTGAAGTGTGGGGTATATACAGTACGCAGCGAACTATGGATGTGAAGTGTGGGGTATATACAGTACGCAGCGAACTATGGATGTGAAGTGTGGGGTATATACAGTAGGCAGCGAACTATGGATGTGAAGTGTGGGGTATATACAGTACGCAGCGAACTATGGATGTGAAGTGTGGGGTATATACAGTACGCAGCGAACTATGGATGTGAAGTGTGGGGTATATACAGTACGCAGCGAACTATGGATGTGAAGTGTGGGGTATATACAGTACGCAGCGAACTATGGATGTGAAGTGTGGGGTATATACAGTACGTAGCGAACTATGGATGTGAGGTGTGGGGTATATACAGTACGCAGCGAACTATGGATGTGAAGTGTGGGGTATATACAGTACGCAGCGAACTATGTATGTGAGGTGTGGGGTATATACAGTATGCAGCGAACTATGGATGTGAAGTGTGGGGTATATACAGTACGCAGCGAACTATGGATGTGAAGTGTGGGGTATATACAGTACGTGGCGAACTATGGATGTGAAGTGTGGCGTATATACAGTACGCAGCGAACTATGGGTGTGAAGTGTGGGATATATACAGTACGCAGCGAACTATGGATGTGAAGTGTGGGGTATATACAGTACGCAGCGAACTATGGGTGTGAAGTGTGAGGTATATACAGTACGCAGCGAACTATGGGTGTGAAGTGTGGGGTATATACAGTACGCAGCGAACTATGGATGTGAAGTGTGGGGTATATACAGTACGCAGCGAACTATGGATGTGATGTGTGGGGTATATACAGTACGTAGCGAACTATGTATGTGAGGTGTGGGGTATATACAGTACGCAGCGAACTATGGATGTGAAGTGTGGGGTATATACAGTACGCAGCGAACTATGGATGCGAAGTGTGGGGTATATACAGTACGCAGCGAACTATAGATGTGAAGTGTGGGGTATAAACAGTACGCAGCGAACTATGGATGTGAAGTGTGGGGTATATACAGTACGCAACGAACTTTGTATGTGAAGTGTGGGGTATATACAGTACGCAGCGAAATATGGATGTGAAGTGTGGGGTATATAAAGTACGCAGCGAATTATGGATGTGAAGTGTGGGGTATATACAGTACGCAGCGAACTATGGATGTGAAGTGTGGGGTATATACAGTACGCAGCGAACTATGGATGTGAAGTGTGGGGTATATACAGTACGCAGCGAACTATGGGTGTGAAGTGTGGGGTATATACAGTACGCAGCGAACTATGGATGTGAAGTGTGGGGTATATACAATACGCAGCGAACTATGGGTGTGTAGTGTGGGGTATATACAGTACGCAGCGAACTATGGATGTGAAGTGTGGGGTATATACAGTACGCAGCGAACTATGGATGTGAAGTGTGGGGTATATACAGTACGCAGCGAACTATGTATGTGAGGTGTGGGGTATATACAGTACGCAGCGAACTATGGATGTGAAGTGTGGGGTAAATACAGTACGCAGCGAACTATGGATGTGAAGTGTGGGGTATAGACAGTACGCAGCGAACTATAGATGTGAAGTGTGGGGTATATACAGTACGCAGCGAACTATGCATGTGAAGTGTGGGGAATATACAGTACGCAGCGAACTATGGATGTGAAGTGTGGGGTATATACAGTACGCAGCGAACTATGGATGTGAAGTGTGGGGTATATACAGTACGCAGCGAACTATGTATGTGAAGTGTGGGGTATATACAGTACGCAGCGAACTATGGATGTGAAGTTTGGGGTATATACAGTACGCAGCGAACTATGGGTGTGAAGTGTGGGGTATATACAGTACGCAGCGAACTATGGATGTGAAGTGTGGGGTATATACAGTACGCAGCGAACTATGGATGTGAAGTGTATGGTATATACAGTACGCAGCGAACTATGGATGTGAAGTGTGGGGTATATACAGTACGCAGCGAACTATGGATGTGAAGTGTGGGGTATATACAGTACGCAGCGAACTATGGATGTGATGTGTGGGGTATATACAGTACGCAGCGAACTATGGATGTGAAGTGTGGTGTATATACAGTACGCAGCGAACTATGGGTGTGAAGTGTGGGGTATATACAGTACGCAGCGAACTATGGATGTGAAGTGTGGGGTATATACAGTACGCAGCGAACTATGGATGTGAAGTGTGGGGTATATACAGTACGCAGCGAACTATGGATGTGAAGTGTGGGGTATATACAGTACGCAGCGAACTATGGATGTGAAGTGTGGGGTATATACAGTACGCAGCGAACTATGGATGTGAAGTGTGGGGTATATACAGTACGCAGCGAACTATGGATGTGAAGTGTGGGGTATATACAGTACGCAGCGAACTATGGATGTGAAGTGTGGGGTATATACAGTACGCAGCGAACTATGGATGTGAAGTGTGGGGTATATACAGTACGCAGCGAACTATGGATGTGAAGTGTGGGGTATATACAGTACGCAGCGAACTATGGATGTGAAGTGTGGGGTATATACAGTACGCAGCGAACTATGGATGTGAAGTGTGGGGTATATACAGTACGCAGCGAACTATGGATGTGAAGTGTGGGGTATATACAGTACGCAGCGAACTATGGATGTGAAGTGTGGGGTATATACAGTACGCAGCGAACTATGGGTGTGAAGTGTGGGGTATATACAGTACGCAGCGAACTATGGATGTGAAGTGTGGGGTATATACAGTACGCAGCGAACTATGGATGTGAAGTGTGGGGTATATACAGTACGCAGCGAACTATGTATGTGAGGTGTGGGGTATATACAGTACGCAGCGAACTATGGATGTGAAGTGTGGGGTATATACAGTACGCAGCGAACTATGGATGTGAAGTGTGGGGTATATACAGTACGCAGCGAACTATGGATGTGAAGTGTGGGGTATATACAGTACGCAGCGAACTATGGATGTGAAGTGTGGGGTATATACAGTACGCAGCGAACTATGGATGTGAAGTGTGGGGTATATACAGTACGCAGCGAACTATGGATGTGAAGTGTGGGGTATATACAGTACGCAGCGAACTATGGATGTGAAGTGTGGGGTATATACAGTACGCAGCGAACTATGGATGTGAAGTGTGGGGTATATACAGTACGCAGCGAACTATGGATGTGAAGTGTGGGGTATATACAGTACGCAGCGAACTATGGATGTGAAGTGTGGGGTATATACAGTACGCAGCGAACTATGGATGTGAAGTGTGGGGTATATACAGTACGCAGCGAACTATGGATGTGAAGTGTGGGGTATATACAGTACGCAGCGAACTATGGATGTGAAGTGTGGGGTATATACAGTACGCAGCGAACTATGGATGTGAAGTGTGGGGTATATACAGTACGCAGCGAACTATGGATGTGAAGTGTGGGGTATATACAGTACGCAGCGAACTATGGATGTGAAGTGTGGGGTATATACAGTACGCAGCGAACTATGGATGTGAAGTGTGGGGTATATACAGTACGCAGCGAACTATGGATGTGAAGTGTGGGGTATATACAGTACGCAGCGAACTATGGATGTGAAGTGTGGGGTATATACAGTACGCAGCGAACTATGGATGTGAAGTGTGGGGTATATACAGTACGCAGCGAACTATGGATGTGAAGTGTGGGGTATATACAGTACGCAGCGAACTATGGATGTGAAGTGTGGGGTATATACAGTACGCAGCGAACTATGGATGTGAAGTGTGGGGTATATACAGTACGCAGCGAACTATGGATGTGAAGTGTGGGGTATATACAGTACGCAGCGAACTATGGATGTGAAGTGTGGGGTATATACAGTACGCAGCGAACTATGGATGTGAAGTGTGGGGTATATACAGTACGCAGCGAACTATGGATGTGAAGTGTGGGGTATATACAGTACGCAGCGAACTATGGATGTGAAGTGTGGGGTATATACAGTACGCAGCGAACTATGGATGTGAAGTGTGGGGTATATACAGTACGCAGCGAACTATGGATGTGAAGTGTGGGGTATATACAGTACGCAGCGAACTATGGGTGTAGTGTGGGGTATATACAGTACGCAGCGAACTATGGATGTGAAGTGTGGGGTATATACAGTACGCAGCGAACTATGGATGTGAAGTGTGGGGTATATACAGTACGCAGCGAACTATGTATGTGAGGTGTGGGGTATATACAGTACGCAGCGAACTATGGATGTGAAGTGTGGGGTAAATACAGTACGCAGCGAACTATGGATGTGAAGTGTGGGGTATAGACAGTACGCAGCGAACTATAGATGTGAAGTGTGGGGTATATACAGTACGCAGCGAACTATGGATGTGAAGTGTGGGGAATATACAGTACGCAGCGAACTATGTATGTGAAGTGTGGGGTATATACAGTACGCAGCGAACTATGGATGTGAAGTTTGGGGTATATACAGTACGCAGCGAACTATGGGTGTGAAGTGTGGGGTATATACAGTACGCAGCGAACTATGGATGTGAAGTGTGGGGTATATACAGTACGCAGCGAACTATGGATGTGAAGTGTATGGTATATACAGTACGCAGCGAACTATGGATGTGAAGTGTGGGGTATATACAGTACGCAGCGAACTATGGATGTGAAGTGTGGGGTATATACAGTACGCAGCGAACTATGGATGTGATGTGTGGGGTATATACAGTACGCAGCGAACTATGGATGTGAAGTGTGGTGTATATACAGTACGCAGCGAACTATGGGTGTGAAGTGTGGGGTATATACAGTACGCAGCGAACTATGGATGTGAAGTGTGGGGTATATACAGTACGCAGCGAACTATGGATGTGAAGTGTGGGGTATATACAGTACGCAGCGAACTATGGATGTGAAGTGTGGGGTATATACAGTACGCAGCGAACTATGGATGTGAAGTGTGGGGTATATACAGTACGCAGCGAACTATGGATGTGAAGTGTGGGGTATATACAGTACGCAGCGAACTATGGATGTGAAGTGTGGGGTATATACAGTACGCAGCGAACTATGGATGTGAAGTGTGGGGTATATACAGTACGCAGCGAACTATGGATGTGAAGTGTGGGGTATATACAGTACGCAGCGAACTATGGATGTGAAGTGGGGTTGGTTGTGTGGTTGGGGTATATACAGTACGCAGCGAACTATGGGTGTGAAGTGTGGGGTATATACAGTACGCAGCGAACTATGGATGTGAAGTGTGGGGTATATACAGTACGCAGCGAACTATGGATGTGAAGTGTGGGGTATATACAGTACGCAGCGAACTATGGATGTGAAGTGTGGGGTATATACAGTACGCAGCGAACTATGGATGTGAAGTGTGGGGTATATACAGTACGCAGCGAACTATGGGTGTGAAGTGTGGGGTATATACAGTACGCAGCGAACTATGGATGTGAAGTGTGGGGTATATACAGTACGCAGCGAACTATGGATGTGAAGTGTGGGGTATATACAGTACGCAGCGAACTATGTATGTGAGGTGTGGGATATATACAGTACGCAGCGAACTATGGATGTGAAGTGTGGGGTATATACAGTACGCAGCGAACTATGGGTGTGAAGTGTGGGGTATATACAGTACGCAGCGAACTATGGATGTGAAGTGTGGGGTATATACAGTACGCAGCGAACTATGGATGTGAAGTGTGGGGTATATACAGTACGCAGCGAACTATGTATGTGAAGTGTGGGGTATATACAGTACGCAGCTAACTATGGATGTGAAGTGTGGGGTATATACAGTACGCAGCGAACTATGGGTGTGACGTGTGGGGTATATACAGTACGCAGCGAACTATGGATGTGAAGTGTGGGGTATATACAGTACGCAGCGAACTATGGATGTGAAGTGTGGGGTATATACAGTACGCAGCGAACTATGGATGTGAAGTGTGGGGTATATACAGTACGCAGCGAACTATGGGTGTGAAGTGTGGGGTATATACAGTACGCAGCGAACTATGGATGTGAAGTGTGGGGTATATACAGTACGCAGCGAACTATGGGTGTGAAGTGTGGGGTATATACAGTACGCAGCGAACTATGGATGTGAAGTGTATGGTATATACAGTACGCAGCGAACTATGGATGTGACGTGTGGGGTATATACAGTACGCAGCGAACTATGGATGTGATGTGTGGGGTATATACAGTACGTAGCGAACTATGGATGTGAAGTGTAGGGTATATACAGTACGCAGCGAACTATGGATTTGAAATGTGGGGTATATACAGTACGCAGCGAACTATGGATGCGAAGCGTGGGGTATATACAGTACGCAGCGAACTATAGATGTGAAGTGTGGGGTATATACAGTACGCAGCGAACTATGGATGTGAAGTGTGGGGTATATACAGTACGCAGCGATCTATGGATGTGAAGTGTGGGGTATATACTGTACGCAGCGAACTATGGATGTGAAATATGGGGTATATAAAGTACGCAGCGAACTATAGATGTGAAGTGTGGGGTATTTGAAGGAAATTGACAATTTTGTAAATAAATGTTAGGTTTATGTAAATAAACACCATTAATGTTGTTCATGGAGAAGACAACACACATTGACATACAATCATCTTGGATGTTTAGTTTTCAATATTCAGTAGGCTGCAGAAAGAATAAAAGTATGCCCTTTATATTAATCTAAAAAGTACAAGATGAAATCAAATAAATCGGGGTAATTAAACCTAAATTTGAAAAGTCCTGCGTCTTCTGTGATCATAAAATTATATACATGTAGTT
Source organism: Archivesica marissinica (assembly GCA_014843695.1). Lineage (NCBI taxonomy): Eukaryota > Metazoa > Mollusca > Bivalvia > Venerida > Vesicomyidae > Archivesica > Archivesica marissinica. The sequence goes on along the minus strand of CM026391.1, from coordinate 25,581,390 downwards.
TACCTAGTAAGATCTATCTACATACACTGCACGACTATTAAAAACGAACAACTTTAAATTCGCACCACTTTTGTCGGGCGTATATTTTTTGGTGTAAAACACGTTTTCAAATAATAGTATGTTCATACCGTATATTGTATCACAATAAATGTTACAGTGACCTCCAGAGTAGTAGTCAGCCTATGGCTGTGACAAATTGTAAAACATCATACCATCACAATAAATGTTACAGTGACCTCCAGAGTAGTAGTCAGCCTATGGCTGTGACAAATTGTAAAACATCATACCATCACAATAAATGTTACAGTGACCTCCAGAGTAGTAGTCAGCCTATGGCTGTGACAAATTGTAATACATCATACCATCACAATAAATGTTACAGTGACCTCCAGAGTAGTAGTCAGCCTATGGCTGTGACAAATTGTAAAACATCATCCCATATATGTGGTGCGTTCAAGGTTAAAGCCGTCCCTGTAACACACTATCAATATGACCTTCGTCGTTTGCAGAGAAGTACGTAAGCTTGTTTAAACACTATTTATTTCAGTATTTGTATATATACATTTTACATATAATTTAACAGCGTAGACTGAAAACGATTACAACGAAAGAAAACGTATATAGTTCTTCTCCCTATCAATTGATTGATATACAATAGACAGGAGCAGAATATATATACATACATACATATATATATGAATGAAAATGAAAATACGTGAAATATTGTCTACGTAAGCTTTGAAACGTAACTAGCATGAAGGTATGTTCACATATTTATTATAATTATACACAGCGACGTGACAATCAACGACGTGACATAGACGAAGTGACACTCAATGCCTACGCGGAGTATACTTGTTTTGTTCTATTATTCGAATCCAAGTGGTCCATCCATTTTATCATAGTCCTTCCCTGTGTCAACATTTACTTCAGGACTGTTGGTGTCCAATGCGTCATCCGACTCATCAGACGATTGACTTTGGTCGTATTCGGCATCAAGCTCAGCAATTTGATCGTGTGACAAGATACTCAGTGTTCGCTTCATTGCTGACGTCAATGGAGGAATATAGTGACGTGGAATCAGGAACGCCGACAGGTTGTAAAGATCCAGAAACACCTTGTAGCGGTCACTGAAACCATAATAAATGATGTACAGTATTATCCCGACATGTTTTAAGGTTGTATACACGTACATAGACGGAAGTGTATACATCCGAGATCGAATGTAGTTCTGATAAGTAATATAGTGCATTTTTCCTTTTGGTAAAACATGCATTTTCGTGACAGCCAGTGTATAGTGTTTGTGTTTTTTTAGAAAGGATGTGACTTGAAAAGACTTCAGACTAGTTGATGTGTAGAAAAGATGTGATATAAAAAATCAAATGCAAACTTAAGACAGGGAATACTGTCATATTTGGCGGAGTAATACTGTGTGTAAGCACAATGACGTCATTCACAGGTAAATGGTGTGGACGTACGACTCTTACCTGATTGTAGAGCGCAGTTACTGGTACCCAGGCAGCATGCATACATGGACGTACGACTCTTACCTGATTGTAGAGCGCAGATACTAGTACCAAGGCAACATGCATACGTGGACGTACGACTCTTATCTGATTGTAGAGCGCAGATACTGGTACGCAGGCAGCATGCATACATGGACGTACGACTCTTACCTGATTGTAGAGCGCAGATACTGGTACCCAGGCAGCATGCATACATGGATGTACGACTCTTACCTGATTGTAGAGCGCAGATACTGGTACCCAGGCAGCATGCATACGTGGACGTACGACTCTTACCTGATTGTAGAGCGCAGATACTGGTACCAAGGCAACATGTATACGTGGACGTACGACTCTTATCTGATTGTAGAGCGCAGATACTGGTACCCAGGCAGCATGCATACATGGACGTATGACTCTTACCTGATTGTAGAGCGCAGATACTGGTACCCAGGCAGCATGCATACATGGATGTACGACTCTTACCTGATTGTAGATCGCAGATACTGGTACCCAGGCAGCATGCATACGTGGACGTACGACTCTTACCTGATTGTAGAGCGCAGATACTGGTACCAAGGCAACATGTATACGTGGACGTACGACTCTTATCTGATTGTAGAGCGCAGATACTGGTACGCAGGCAGCATGCATACGTGGACGTACGACTCTTATCTGATTGTAGAGCGCAGATACTGGTACCCAGGCAGCATGCATACATGGACGTACGACTCTTATCTGATTGTAGAGCGCAGATACTGGTACCCATGCAACATTCATACGTGGACGTACGACTCTTACCTGATTGTAGAGCGCAGATACTGGTACCCAGGCAGCATGTATACGTGGACGTACGACTCTTACCTGATTGTAGAGCGCAGATACTGGTACCCAGGCAGCATGTATACGTGGACGTACGACTCTTACCTGATTGTAGAGCGCAGATACTGGTACCCAGGCAACATGTATACGTGGACGTATGACTCTTATCTGATTGTAGAGCGCATATATTGGTACCCAGGCAACGTGTATTTGGACGTACGACTCTTACCTGATTGTAGAGCGCAGATACTGGTACCCAGGCAACATGTATACGTGGACGTACGACTCTTACCTGATTGTAGAGCGCAGATACTGGTACCCAGGCAACGTGTATTTGGACGTACGACTCTTACCTGATTGTAGAGCGCAGATACTGGTACCCAGACGATCCCCCGGTACCTATCTTGCTTCCTATCATTCTCTGCACCATCAGCATGTGGTTGGCTGAAACATCAATCTTACATTAAAGTCCCTGTATGCTTTTCATATTGAACACGCTGCACACGTATATATACACTGCACAAGTATATACACGCTGCACAAGTATATACACGCTCTATACACACTGCACAAGTATATACACGCTGCACAAGTATATACACGCTGCACAAGTATATACACGCTGCACAAGTATATACACGCTGCACAAGTATATACACGCTGCACAAGTATATATACGCTGCACAAGTATATACACGCTGCACAAGTATATACACGCTGCACAAGTATATACACGCTGCACAAGTATATACACGCTGCACAAGTATATATACGCTGCACAAGTATATACACGCTGCACAAGTATATACACGCTGTATACACGCTGCACAAGTATATACACGCTGCACAAGTATATACACGCTGCACAAGTATATACACGCTGCACAAGTATATACACGCTGCACAAGTATATACACGCTGCACAAGTATATACACGCTGTATACACGCTGCACAAGTATATACACGCTGCACAAGTATATACACGCTGCACAAGTATATACACGCTGTATACACGCTGCACAAGTATATACACGCTGCACAAGTATATACACGCTGCACAAGTATATACACGCTGTATACACGCTGCACAAGTATATACACGCTGCACAAGTATATACACGCTGCACAAGTATATACACGCTGCACAAGTATATACACGCTGCACAAGTATATACACGCTGCACAAGTATATACACGCTGCACAAGTATATACACGCTGCACAAGTATATACACGCTGCACAAGTATATACACGCTGCACAAGTATATATACGATGGATTTGGATGATTATTGTCATATGTTTTCAATTTTTAACCTTTAGCACGCAATCTTTTAACTTTTAGAACGCAATCTTTTAACTTTTAGCATGCAATCTTTTAACTTTTAGAACGCACTCTTTTAACCTTTAGCATGCACTCTTTTAACCTTTAGCACGCACTCTTTTAACCTTTAGCACGCACTCTTTTAACTTTTAGAACGCACTCTTTTAACCTTTAGCACGCACTCTTTTAACTTTTAGAACGCACTCTTTTAACCTTTAGCACGCAATCTTTTAACTTTTAGCACGCAATCTTTTAACTTTTAGAACGCAATCTTTTAACTTTTAGCACGCAATCTTTTAACTTTTAGAACGCACTCTTTTAACCTTTAGCATGCACTCTTTTAACCTTTAACACGCACTCTTTTAACCTTTAGCACGCACTCTTTTAACTTTTAGAACGCACTCTTTTAACCTTTAGCACGCAATCTTTTAACTTTTAGCACGCAATCGTTTAACCTTTAGCACGCAATCTTTTAACTTTTAGCACGCAATCGTTTAACCTTTAGCATGCAATCTTTTAACCTTTAGCAAGCAATCTTTTAACTTTTAGAACGCAATCTTTTAACTTTTAGCACGCAATCTTTTAACTTTTAGAACGCACTCTTTTAACCTTTAGCACGCACTCTTTTAACCTTTAGCACGCACTCTTTTAACCTTTAGCACGCACTCTTTTAACTTTTAGAACGCACTCTTTTAACCTTTAGCACGCAATCTTTTAACTTTTAGCACGCAATCGTTTAACCTTTAGCACGCAATATTTTAACTTTAGCACGCAATCGTTTAACCTTTAGCATGCAATCTTTTAACCTTTAGCACGCAATCGTTTAACCTTTAGCACACAATCGTTTAACCTTTAGCATGCAATCTTTTAACCTTTAGCACGCAATCTTTTAACCTTTAGCACGCAATCTTTTAACCTTTAGCACGCAATCTTTTAACATTTATCACGCAATCGTTTAACATTTATCACGCAATCTTTTAACTTTTAGCACGCAATCTTTTAACTTTTTAAAAAAAGATTCAGGATATAATTTGAGTGAAATGTCAAGCCCTACTTTCTAGAAAAAATAAGAAAAATATTACACATTTGTTAACTGCTCATTTCGCCTACAGCGTACTAAAGGTTAACAAATGAAGAGGCGAGTAATTTTGTTCAAATGTGACGACCAGTCGCGAAAAACTGAACATTCTAGCCTAACATTCCATTATGAAATATCGCCACTATGTTGCCACCATATCAACAACTGGACAGAACTTTGTGTTTAACAATTACTAACATTTCTAACATCAATAAAATGTACACGTCAGTGCTGTATAGCATTCTGTTCAATTCCTTAATACAATTGTTGTAAATAATCATGTACATGATAGAGAATAAATATGTTTAAACTAACATCTCCACTTCATCATGTAGGCGTCGATGTCCGTGAGGAGATTTAGAACTTGAAATGGTTGATGGAACCTGGGCTCGTCACGATAAAGGGAGATCATCAACGCGCCCTGTGATGCCCTGTGACTAAATCGACGGTCGCCTACAATATAATATATACAAGTTAAGTGGTGTTTGAACACGACTGAGATATTTTTTTCTGCTAGCCAATTCCATATATCATGCATCATATTCCATTACATATTAAATATAGTTTCTCTATTTTTCAGCTTTTACATTACTATATTATTCCAATGTGCAGTTCTCACTTATAGTGCTATCTTTTGATTGCATTTGATTGTATATATGTTGAGGGCCTCATGGTAGATTAACTTTTGTTAAATGAGTACTCTCGTTAAATAAAGTCTTTATTATTATTATTATTATTATTATTAGATATCGCGATAATATACAAGTTTCACCTTCCGCCATAAACCGCAGAAAATACACCAAAATGACCAAAAGTGCCAAGTATGTGCATGTAATGTTGTAGAAGATGAATTTTAGTTTTTATTTGAATGCCCACTTTACCATGAACTACGTCTAGTTCATATGAAGAAATATTATTGGAAACACCCCTATATATTCAAATTTAGAGAACTATTCCTATCAGAATACATGTTAAGTGTTAGATTTGTTTAGCAATGTACATGTATATATTTAAGAGCTTTGATAGGTGGTATAAAATGTACTACCATCAACTATTCTCATCACTATGCTAAACATGTTTTAGTTTATACAAATTTATTTTAGCTAGATTGCGAAGTTCTTTCAACTTATATTAATCACTCTCGAGACCTCATTCCTGGTGGACTCCACCGCCACGAGGGAGAGAGTAGAGGCAATGTGGAATTTAATTGTCTTGCCTAATCGTAATGGCTCCAGCGGGGCTCGAACTCCAGACCTTTCGCACCTAACGCGAACGCGCATCCACTGCGCTATCACGACTTGTTAAAACATGTTTTGTAATAAATATAAATCTTAGAGTAGAGTTTGGTATCACATACATGTACTTGATTCCGGGTTCCGGGGGGGGTGAGCATTAGTATTCGCACGTGTAATATCATCCTCTCTATTATCATAACATACCATTACCGTAAATACATGCATCGTCAACATATACATTAACTTTACCTTGCCATAGATATGTTATCAGTATGTGTGTTATAAATGTGTGTACTGTTGGGCATAATGTCTTTGTATAAATACAATCTAACTATCTATCCCCGTTGTAATCGCTACATTAATTTTATATATACTTATTTACAACTTACACAGTTACATTCGCTTCTCACCAATGCAACCCGGGTTCGATCCTCGGACCGGGAAGTATGTGAGATGCTACGGTGGTCGCCAGATCGGACAGGTGGATTTTCTCCGGGTACTCCGGTTTCCTCCCACACGAATGACGAATACGCTTTCATCCGCGCCAACGAGAATGATTAATATTAGTTGTTTGAACTTGCTTCGCAATCGTTGTAAAATAAATAAAGTTTAAATTTAAACACAGTTACATATGAAAGTCTATGGTACGAAAGCCCGGTGGTGACATTCGCTATTTCATCATTTAACGAATTCACGATTTCAACATGACGAAATAATAATAAGTAAGGTGAAATCGTGAAGTTGAAATCGTGAAATCGTATATTCGTGAAGTTGAAATCGTGAAATTGTATATTCGTGATGTTGAAATCGTGAAATCGTATATTCGTGAAGTTGAAATCGTGAAATCGTATATTCGTGATGTTGAAATCGTGAAATCGTATGTTCGCGATGTTGAAATCGTGAAATCGTATGTTCGCGATGTTGAAATCGGAAGCAATGAATTTGAAATCTTGAATTCGTGAAGCTAAATTTAGTTTAAACAATATTTATTTCTTTGAACATACATAATATGTACATACATGTAGGATTGAGGAGAAAGCAACTTGCAAACATGGGAAGTTGAATTCGTGACATCGTGAAATCGAAATCTTGAATTGTTGTAGCAGAAATGATAACATAGCAAATGTCACCGCCAGTCTTCCGTACTATCAGCTTAACGTCACATCCGGTTATATCCGGTATCACGCAGAATAAATAAATGGCCACTATTTATGCTAAAAGGGTGTAGGCCTACCTCTTTCGACTAACACCTGGTGCTGTTCAGGGTCAAAGATGGACTGGAATGTGTCGATCTGCTTTTTATACTCCAGCATCTTTATCTCCTTCTTCACTGGGTCTTCCTCGTCCTAACACGAGCCATTTAACAAGTTAAGTCGACATAGTAAATAAGTCTCAAGACGCTCATTATGGCAACCTTATATATAATTATTCATTCGCAAAGATAATGTCTATTAACAAATTTACAAGTATATATACGGACAACAACATTACTAATCAATTTAATACTTTCAATAATATTCATAATATATAAGGAAACTGGACTCTCGTATCTCTAGAGAATCATAGGGACATATGCTAGAGATACGGACCCGTAATTGTAACACTAGCGGCTAGAGATACGGACTCGTAATTGTAACACCAGTGGCTCGAGACACGGACCCGTAATTGTAACACCAGTGGCTAGAGACACGGACCCGTAATTGTAACACAAGCGGCTAGAGATACGGACCAGTAATTGTACACCGGCGGATAGAGATACGGACCCGTAATTGTACACCAGCGGATAGAGATACGGACCCGTAATTGTACACCAGCGGATAGAGATACGGACCCGTAATTGTACACCAGCGGATAGAGATACGGACCCGTAATTGTAACACCAGCGGCTAGAGATACGGACCCGTAATTGTAACAACAGTGGCTAGAGATACGGACCCGTAATTGTAACACCAGCGGCTAGAGATACGGACCCGTAATTGTAACACCAGTGGCTAGAGATACGGACCCGTAATTGTAACACCAGCGGCTAGAGATACGGACCGTAATTGTACAGTTATTGTTTGATGTTGATAACACTTTATAGATATATAGAGTGTTGTTTAGGAGAAGGAAGAGATAGGAATGTTGGAGGAATCAGTCACGGCGAATGGTCACCACGGTCACGGCGAGTGGTCATGGCGGTCAATAACGTGCCCACTCACATTTACTTCTATAGTAAACAATGCATGTTTGTAACTGGAAAACGAAGCAAGACAGGCATTGTTTCAATGGAGCATCATAGGTAACCTCAATGGAACATCATAGGAAACCTCAATGGAACATCATAAGTAACCTCAATGGAACATCATAAGTGACCTCAATGGAACATCATAAGTAACCTCAATGGAACATCATAGGAAACCTCAATGGAACATTATAGGAAACCTCACATGACCACTAGTCCTCCACTATTCGTACCATGGCGGCTTTCAGCCAACAGTCGTCGATCCATCTATTCACTGCCTTCTGGTACTTGTCCCAAAAGTGGAATCCCGTTAGGTCGAGCCCCGGTGTACGTGCCAGCCAAGCCTAGAACAGTTATCAGATATAAATAATCCTGACCAGGCATATCGATACTATAACATAATAGCTTGCATATCACATATCGATACTATAACATAATAGCTTGCATATCGATACTATAACATAATAGCTTGCATATCGATACTATAACATAATAGCTTGCATATCGATACTATAACATAATAGCTTGCATATCACATAAAGATACTATAACATAATAGCTTGCATATCGATACTATAACATAATAGCTTGCATATCACATAAAGATACTATAACATAATAGCTTGCATATCGATACTATAACATAGTAGCTTGCATATCGATACTATAACATAATAGCTTGCATATCGATACTATAACACAATAGCTTGCATATCGATACTATAACATAATAGCTTGCATATCGATACTATAACATAATAGCTTGCATATCGATACCATAACATAGTAGCTTGCATATCGATACTATAACACAATAGCTTGCATATCGATACTATAACATAATAGCTTGCATATCTATACTATAACATACTAGCTTGCATATCGATACTATAACATAATAGCTTGCATATCGATACCATAACATAGTAGCTTGCATATCGATACTATAACATAGTAGCTTGCATATCGATACTATAACATAATAGCTTGCATATCGATACTATAACATAATAGCTTGCATATCGATACTATAACATAATAGCTTGCATTTTGATACTATAACATAATAGCTTGTATATCGATACTATAACATAATAGCTTGCATTTTGATACTATAACATAATAGCTTGCATATCGATATTATAACATAATAGCTTGCATTTTGATACTATAACATAATAGCTTGCATATCGATACTATAACACAATAGCTTACATATCGATAGTATAACATAATAGCTTGCATATCGATACCATAACATAGTAGCTTGCATATCGATACTATAACACAATAGCTTGCATATCGATACTAAACACAATAGCTTGCATATCGATACCATAACATAGTAGCTTGCATATCGATACTATAACACAATAGCTTGCATATCGATACCATAACATAGTAGCTTGCATATCGATACTATAACATAATAGCTTGCATATCACATATCGAGACTATAACATAGTAGCTTGCATATCGATACTATAACATAATAGCTTGCATTTCGATACTATAACATAATAGCTTGCATATCACATGTCGCGACTATAACATAGTAGCTTGCATATCGATACTATAACATAATAGCTTGCATATCGATACTATAACATAATAGCTTGCATATCGATACTATAACACAATAGCTTGCATATCACATATCGATACTATAACATAATAGCTTGCATATCGATACTATAACATAGTAGCTTGCATTTCGATACTATAACATAATAGCTTGCATGTCGATACTATAACATAATAGCTTGCATATCGATACTATAACATAATAGCGTGCATGTCGATACTATAACATAATAGCTTGCATATCGATACTATAACACAATAGCTTGCATATCGATACTATAACATAATAGCTTGCATTTCGATACTATAACATAATAGCTTGCATTTCGATACTATAACATAATAGCTTGCATATCACATGTCGCGACTATAACATAGTAGCTTGCATATCACATATCGATACTATAACATAATAGCTTGCATATCACATATCGATACTATAACATAATAGCTTGCATATCGATACTATAATATAATAGCTTGCATATCGATACTATAACATAATAGCTTGCATATCGATACTATAACATAATAGCTTGCATTTTGATACTATAACATACTAGCTTGCATGTCGATACTATAACATAATAGCTTGCATATCGAGACTATAACATAGTAGCTTGCATATCGATATTATAACATAGTAGCTTGCATATCGATACTATAACATAATAGCTTGCATATCGATACTATAACATAATAGCTTGCATATCTATACTATAACATAATAGCTTGCATATCACATATCGATACTATAACATAATAGCTTGCATATCGATACTATAACATAATAGCTTGCATATCACATATCGATACTATAACATAGTAGCTTGCATATCGATACTATAACATAGTAGCTTGCATATCACATATCGATACTATAACATAATAGCTTGCATATCGATACTATAACATAATAGCTTGCATATCACATATCGATACTATAACATAGTAGCTTGCATATCGATACTATAACATAGTAGCTTGCATATCACATATCGATACTATAACATAATAGCTTGCATATCGATACTATAACATAATAGCTTGCATATCACATATCGATACTATAACATAGTAGCTTGCATATCGATACTATAACATAGTAGCTTGCATATCACATATCGATACTATAACATAATAGCTTGCATATCGATACTATAACATAATAGCTTGCATATCACATATCGATACTATAACATAGTAGCTTGCATATCGATACTATAACATAGTAGCTTGCATATCGATACTATAACATAATAGCTTGCATATCACATATCGATACTATAACATAATAGCTTGCATATCGAGACTATAACATAATAGCTTGCATATCGATACTATAACATAATAGCTTGCATATCGATACTATAACATAATAGCTTGCATATCGATACTATAACATAATAGCTTGCATATCGATACTATAACAGAATAGCTTGCATATCACATATCGATACTATAACATAATAGCTTGCATATCACATATCGATACTATAACATAATAGCTTGCATATCGATACTATAACATAATAGCTTGCATATCGATACTATAACATAATAGCATGCATATCACATATCGATACTATAACATAATAGCTTGTATATCGATACTATAACATAATAGCTTGCATATCGATACTATAACATAATAGCTTGCATATCACATATCGATACTATAACATAATAGCTTGCATATCACATATCGATACTATAACATAATAGCTTGCATATCACATATCGATACTATAACATAATAGCTTGCATATCGATACTATGACATAGTAGCATGCATATCGATACTATAACATAATAGCTTGTATATCGATACTATAACATAATAGCTTGTATATCGATATTATAACATAATAGCTTGCATATCGATACTATAACATAATAGATTGCATATCACATATCGATACTATAACATAATAGCTTGCATATCACATATCGATACTATAACATAATAGCTTGCATATCACATATCGATACTATAACATAATAGCTTGCATATCACATATCGATACTATAACATAATAACTTGTATATCGATACTATAACATAGTAGCTTGCATATCGATACTATGACATAGTAGCTTGCATATCGAGACTATAACATAATAGCTTGCATATCGAGACTATAACATAATAGCTTGCATATCACATATCGATACTATAACATAATAGCTTGCATATCGATACTATAACATAATAGCTTGCATATCGAGACTATAACATAATAGCTTGCATATCGAGACTATAACATAATAGCTTGCATATCACATATCGATGCTATAACATAATAGCTTGCATATCGATACTATAACATAATAGCTTGCATATCGAGACTATAACATAATAGCTTGCATATCACATATCGATACTATAACATAATAGCTTGCATATCGATACTATAACATAATAGCTTGCATATCGATACTATAACATAATAGCTTGCATATCACATATCGATACTATAACATAATAGCTTGCATATCGATACTATAACATAATAGCTTGCATATCGATACTATGACATAATAGCTTGCATATCACATATCAATACTATAACATAATAGCTTGCATATCGATACTATGACATAATAGCTAGCATATCACATATCGATACTATAACATAATAGCTTGCATATCGATACTATGACATAATAGCTTGCATATCACATATCGATACTATAACATAATAGCTTGCATATCGATACTATAACATAATAGCTTGCATATCGATACTATAACATAATAGCTTGCATATCGATACTATAACATAATAGCTTGCATATCGATACTATAACATAATAGCTTGCATATCACATATCGATACTATAACATAATAGCTTGTATATCACATATCGATACTATAACATAATAGCTTGCATATCGATACTATAACATAATAGCTTGCATATCGAGACTATAACATAATAGCTTGCATATCGATACTATAACATAATAGCTTGCATATCACATATCGATACTATAACATAATAGCTTGCATATCGATACTATAACATAATAGCTTGCATATCGATACTATAACATAATAGCTTGCATATCGATACTATAACATAATAGCTTGCATATCACATATCGATACTATAACATAATAGCTTGCATATCGATACTATAACATAATAGCTTGCATATCGATACTATAACATAATAGCTTGCATATCACATATCGATACTATAACATAATAGCTTGCATATCATTACTATAACATAGTAGCTTGCATATCGATACTATAACATAATAGCTTGCATATCGATACTATAACATAATAGCTTGCATATCGATACTATAACATAATAGCTTGCATATCTATACTATAACATAATAGCTTGCATATCACATATCGATACTATAACATAGTAGCTTGCATATCGATACTATAACATAATAGCTTGCATATCACATATCGATACTATAACATAATAGCTTGCATATCGATACTATGACATAGTAGCTTGCATATCGATACTATAACATAATAGCTTGCATATCACATATCGATACTATAACATAATAGCTTGCATATCTATACTATAACATAATAGCTTGCATATCACATATCGATACTATAACATAATAGCTTGCATATCGATACTATAACATAATAGCTTGCATATCGATACTATAACATAATAGCTTGCATATCGATACTATAACATAATAGCTTGCATATCACATATCGATACTATAACATAATAGCTAGCATATCGATACTATAACATAATAGCTTGCATATCGATACTATAACATAATAGCTTGCATATCGATACTATAACATAATAGCTTGCATATCGATACTATAACATAATAGCTTGCATATCACGTGCAATTTAAGGTTACTTTACATTGTAAATCAGTATATCTTTAGATCTCAATGATTTATGTTTTTATTTATAGTTCATACAAATTTATTTCAGCTCGATTGCGAAACAAGTTCTTACAACTTATATTAATCACTCTCGAGACCTCATGCCTGATGGAATCTATCGCCATGGGGGAGAGAGAAGAGACAACGTGGAATTTAAATGCCTTGCCTAAGGGCACACTCGTAACGGCTCCAGCGGTGCTTGAACTCCAAGCCTTTCGCACCTGAAGCGAACGCTCTAACACTGCGCTATCACGACTTCCACGACGATTTGATTTAATTATCAAATTGAGAGAAAAAAATGACCAAAATACTTTATCAGTCTAAACCAATAATGTACATGTATGTGACCATGGTCACACGTATAACGTTGGTAGAATGGTAAGCTAATATAGCTCACACTACGCTTGGGGTCTATCAGTCTAAATCAATAATGTACATGTGTGTGACCATTGTCACACATATAACGTTGGTAGAATGGTAAGCTAATATAGCTCACACTACGCTTGGTGTATAGAAAAATGATCCCAATCGACAGGTGGGCAGTTCTGAAAGTGAGTGTATGTTTTACATTTATTTATCGTCGCTACCGGTTGCTCATATGAGCGACGCCTCCTGAAGAGATTAATCATTTTAGATTTTTGGAGGATAGTGCAATGATACAGACAGAGTCTCGGATAGTGTAATGATACAGACAGACAGACACCCATTCCAGAGTCTCCTCTGGTTCATTTACGTGCACGGTGTAAAGCACCGGCACAAGACCTCGGTTTAAAGTCCCATATGTTAATTCTGAACGGGGTGGCGGGGTGTCATTTTTAAACATGCTTGGATATCGCCTAAACACAGTTTGTGTATAATGTCAAGCCTAAGGTGTATCATAGTGTAAAAAACAAGACATATTATGGAGGAGCAGAACCACCCACCTAACGGTGTGGTTGATTTGTCAAGACCCCAAGTGTCTGTGATATAGCTATCTAAACTTACTTCCACGAGTTGGAAGAGTGAGTGGTTTGCGGTGGACTCGTCCAGCTGGCTCATTGACTTGGTGTCGTTAAACACTGTCTTGTAATGCTGTTGATTGTACTTTATGCGATGTTCCTGCAAATATAATAAACTCCCTGTTCTGTCTGATGTGTGTTTACGTTTATTTATCTTCGCTACCGGTTGCCAATATGAGCGACGCCTCCTGAAGAGATTAGTCATTTTATATTTTGGAGGATAGTGCAATGATACAGACAGAGACCCATTCCAGAGTCTCATCTGGTTCTTTTACGTGCACGGTGTAAAGCACCGACACGAGACCTCGGCTTAACGTCCCCTCTGAAAGACTGTACATTTTATTAGGGTCAGACGGGGGATCGAACTTGCGATCCCTGGATTACCAGCCCAGCGTGTTACCACTGGACTACAGATCCGTCTGTGTCTGTTCAGATGTTTCAATGTGTTCTACTATATACCCATCATTGCAGCTTACTGAGCATAACTCGGTTGGACTGACGTGTTTATCTTCAAGGACTCGGTTGGACTGACGTGTTTATCTTCAAGGACTCGGTTGGACTGACGTGTTTATCTTCAAGGACTCGGTTGGACTGACGTGTTTATCTTCAAGGACTCGGTTGGACTGACGTGTTTATCTTCAAGGACTCGGTTGGACTGACGTGTTTATCTTCAAGGACTCGGTTGGACTGACGTGTTTATCTTCAAGGACTCGGTTGGACTGACGTGTTTATCTTCAAGGACTCGGTTGGACTGACGTGTTTATCTTCAAGGACTCGGTTGGACTGACGTGTTTATCTTCAAGGACTCGGTTGGACTGACGTGTTTATCTTCAAGGACTCGGTTGGACTGACGTGTTTATCTTCAAGGACTCGGTTGGACTGACGTGTTTATCTTCAAGGACTCGGTTGGACTGACGTGTTTATCTTCAAGGACTCGGTTGGACTGACGTGTTTATCTTCAAGGACTCGGTTGGACTGACGTGTTTATCTTCAAGGACTCGGTTGGACTGACGTGTTTATCTTCAAGGACTCGGTTGGACTGACGTGTTTATCTTCAAGGACTCGGTTGGACTGACGTGTTTATCTTCAAGGACTCGGTTGGACTGACGTGTTTATCTTCAAGGACTCGGTTGGACTGACGTGTTTATCTTCAAGGACTCGGTTGGACTGACGTGTTTATCTTCAAGGACTCGGTTGGACTGACGTGTTTATCTTCAAGGACTCGGTTGGACTGACGTGTTTATCTTCAAGGACTCGGTTGGACTGACGTGTTTATCTTCAAGGACTCGGTTGGACTGACGTGTTTATCTTCAAGGACTCGGTTGGACTGACGTGTTTATCTTCAAGGACTCGGTTGGACTGACGTGTTTATCTTCAAGGACTCGGTTGGACTGACGTGTTTATCTTCAAGGACTCGGTTGGACTGACGTGTTTATCTTCAATGACTCGGTTGGACTGACGTGTTTATCTTCAAGGACTCGGTTGGACTGACGTGTTTATCTTCAAGGACTCGGTTGGACTGACGTGTTTATCTCAAGGTCTCGGTTGGACTGACGTGTTTATCTTCAAGAACTCAGTTTGGACTGACATGTTTATCTTCAAGAACCCGGTTGGACTGACGTGTTTATCTTCAAGGACGCTGTTGGACTGACATGATTATCTTCAATGACTCAGTTGGACTGACGTGTTTGTCTTCAAGGACTCGGTTGGACTGACGTGTTTATCTTCAAGGACGCTGTTGGACTGACATGATTATCTTCAAGGACTCAGTTGGACTGACGTTTTTGTCTTCAATGACTCAGTTGGACTGACGTGATTATCTTCAATGACTCCGTTGGACTGACGTGATTATCTTCAAGGACTCGGTTGGGCTGACGTGCTTATCTTCAAGGACTCGATTGGACTGGCGTGTTTATCTTCAAGGACTCGGTTGGGCTGATGTGTTTATCTTCAAGGACTCGGTTGGGCTGATGTGTTTATCTTCAAGGACTGGCTGCTAGGTATTGATTGTATGTACAGATTGCACTTTAAAAATAAACAATTTATCAATGCACATACAAACAAGAATTTGCTAATTCGCTAAAACGTCTGTCCAACATTTTGCTGAACAAACAGTATTTCCGTTTCACTTCCGGTTGACGTAGCTAAACGTTAAACGAATCCTTAAAGTATGGAATGCCTTTTCAATAACTGGAATTATATCAAATAGTCCAGTTATATACACAATGACTGAAATAAATAAAGCAAAGTGTACCTCCTTCAGTCCAAGTCTGTTTTCAAATAACCGGAACTGTAAACTCTGGAATCCCGATGCCGTTGCTAGGTAACCTCTGCAATATAGTGTACATTTATTATTATATTCCATATATGCATAGACAGTTTGTTTGTTTGCTCAGGTTTTACGCCTGCATCCATTGTGGGTTATATCATAGAGAGAGAGAGAGAGATCCACTCCATTGTGGGTTATATCATAGAGAGAGAGAGATCCACTCCATTGTGGGTTATATCATAGAGAGAGAGAGAGATCCACTCCATTGTGGGTTATATCATAGAGAGAGAGAGAGAGATCCACTCCATTGTGGGTTATATCATAGAGAGAGAGAGAGATCCACTCCATTGTGGGTTATATCATAGAGAGAGAGAGAGATCCACTCCATTGTGGGTTATATCATAGAGAGAGAGAGATCCACTCCATTGTGGGTTATATCATAGAGAGAGAGAGAGATCCACTCCATTGTGGGTTATATCATAGAGAGAGAGAGAGATCCACTCCATTGTGGGTTATATCATAGAGAGAGAGAGAGAGATCCACTCCATTGTGGGTTATATCATAGAGAGAGAGAGAGATCCACTCCATTGTGGGTATATCATAGAGAGAGAGAGAGATCCACTCCATTGTGGGTTATATTATAGAGAGAGAGAGAGATCCACTCCATTGTGGGTTATATCATAGAGAGAGAGAGTCCACTCCATTGTGGGTTATATCATAGAGAGAGAGAGAGATCCACTCCATTGTGGGTTATATCATAGAGAGAGAGAGAGAGATCCACTCCATTGTGGGTTATATCATAGAGAGAGAGAGAGAGATCCACTCCATTGTGGGTTATATCATAGAGAGAGAGAGAGATCCACTCCATTGTGGGTTATATCGCCTGCATCATAGAGAGAGAGAGAGAGAGAGAGAGATCCACTCCATTGTGGGTTATATCGCCTGCAGCATAGAGAGAGAGAGAGATCCACTCCATTGTGGGTTATATCGCCTGCATCCACTCCATTGTGGGTTATATCGCCTGCATCCACTCCATTGTGGGTTATATCGCCTGCATCCACTCCATTGTGGGTTATATCGCCTGCATCCACTCCATTGTGGGTTATATCGCCTGCATCCACTCCATTGTGGGTTATATCGCCTGCATCCACTCCATTGTGGGTTATATCGCCTGCATCCACTCCATTGTGGGTTATATCGCCTGCATCCACTCCATTGTGGGTTATATCGCCTGCATCCACTCCATTGTGGGTTATATCGCCTGCATCCACTCCATTGTGGGTTATATCGCCTGCATCCACTCCATTGTGGGTTATATCGCCTGCATCCACTCCATTGTGGGTGTGCATCCATTGTGGGTTATCGCCTGCATCCATTGTGGTATATCGCCTGCATCCACTCCATTGTGGGTTATATCGCCGGCAGCATAGAGAGAGAGAGATCCACTCCATGGTGGTTATATCGCCTGCATCCACTCCATTGTGGGTTATATCGCCGGCAGCATAGAGAGAGAGAGATCCACCCATTGTGGGTTATATCGCCGGCAGCATAGAGAGAGAGAGATCCACTCCATTGGGGTATATCGCCTGCAGCAGAGAGAGGAGATCCACTCCATTGGGGTATATCGCCGGCAGCATAGAGAGAGAGATCCACTCCATTGTGGGTTATATCGCCGGCAGCATAGAGAGAGAGAGACCACTCCATTGTGGTTAATCGCCTGCATCCACTCCATTGTGGGTTATATCGCCTGCAGCATAGAGAGAGAGAGATCCACTCCATTGGGGTTATCGCCGGCAGCATAGAGAGAGAGAGATCCACTCCATTGTGGGTTATCGCCGGCAGCATAGAGAGAGAGAGATCCACTCCATTGTGGGTATATCGCCGCAGCATAGAGAGAGAGAGATCCACTCCATTGTGGTTATCGCCGCAGCAGAGAGAGAGAGAGATCCGGCAGCATAGAGAGAGAGAGATCCACTCCATTGTGGGTTATATCGCCTGCATCCACTCCATTGTGGGTTATATCGCCTGCAGCATAGAGAGAGAGAGATCCACTCCATTGTGGTTATATCGCCGGCAGCATAGAGAGAGAGAGATCCACTCCATTGTGGGTTATATCGCCGGCAGCATAGAGAGAGAGATCCACTCCATTGTGGGTTATATCGCCTGCAGCATAGAGAGAGAGAGATCCACTCCATTGTGGGTTATATCGCCGGCAGCATAGAGAGGAGAGAGATCCACTCCATTGTGGGTTATATCGCCGGCAGCATAGAGAGAGAGAGATCCACTCCATTGTGGGTTATATCGCCTGCATCCACTCCATTGTGGGTTATATCGCCTGCAGCAATAGAGAGAGAGATCCACTCCATTGTGGGCTATATCGCCGCAGCATAGAGAGAGAGATCCACTCCATTGTGGGCTATATCGCCTGCAGCATAGAGAGAGAGATCCACTCCATGTGTGCCTGCAGCATCTCGCCTGCGCATAGAGAGAGAGAGAGAGAGAGAGAGAGAGAGAGAGAGAGGAGAGGGAGAGAGAGAGAGAGGAGAGGAGAGAGAGAGAGAGAGAGAGAGAGAGAGAGAGAGAGAGAGAGAGAGAGAGAGAGAGGAGAGAGCGAGAGAGAGAGAGGAGAGAGAGAGAGGAGAGAGAGAGAGAGAGAGAGAGGGAGAGAGAGAGAGAGGAGAGAGAGAGAGAGAGAGAGAGAGAGAGAGAGAGAGAGAGAGAGAGAGAGAGAGAGAGAGAGAGAGAGAGAGAGAGAGAGAGAAGGCCCCTGAGAGAGGAGGAGACGAGACGGGGGAGAGAGAGAGAGAGAGAGAGAGAGAGAGAGACATGAATAATTGCAAAGAAAATTTCACAGCTACGCCTCCTGAAGAGATTAGTCATTTTAGATTGTTGGAGGATAGTGAAATAATACAGACAGAGACCCATTCCAGAGTCTCCTCTGGTTCTGTTACGTGTACTGTGTAAAGCACCGACACGAGACCTCGGTTTAAAGTCCCATCTGAAAGACTGTTAATTTTATTATTGTCAGACGGGGGATCGAACCTGGGAGACAGATCGATATTGCCTAAGGAAACTTGAAAATCTTGACTGCATATTTTATATAATATTATAGTTTTATCTTATTTTCCGATTATGTACAGCAACATATGACAATAATATAAAATAACGGCTAAGAATGAAAGAGTAAGTCTTATAGAATTCGTCTCCTGCATATATTCACAAGCGGGGTAATTTAGTAAATTTTAAAGGTTTGTTCCCCTTATTTCCCAGGTATATTACAGATTGCTGGATATGTAAGATTATTATAACCATTGAATTAATACATTATAAGAGTAGTATAACCATTGAATGCATACATGTAAGTGTAGTATAACCATTGAATGCATACATGTAAGTGTAGTATAACCATTGAATGCATACATGTAAGAGTAGTATAACCATTGAATGCATACATGTAAGTGTAGTATAACCATTGAATGCATACATGTAAGTGTAGTATAACCATTGAATGCATACATGTAAGTGTAGTATAACCATTGAATGCATACATGTAAGTGTATTATAACCATTGAATGTATACATGTAAGTGTAGTATAACCATTGAATGCATACATGTAAGAGTAGTATAACCATTGAATGCATACATGTAAGTGTAGTATAACCATTGAATGCATACATGTAAGTGTATTATAACCATTGAATGCATACATGTAAGTGTAGTATAACCATTGAATGCATACATGTAAGTGTAGTATAACCATTGAATGCATACATGTAAGTGTAGTATAACCATTGAATGCATACATGTAAGTGTATTATAACCATTGAATGTATACATGTAAGTGTAGTATAACCATTGAATGCATACATGTAAGAGTAGTATAACCATTGAATGCATACATGTAAGTGTAGTATAACCATTGAATGCATACATGTAAGTGTATTATAACCATTGAATGCATACATGTAAGTGTAGTATAACCATTGAATGCATACATGTAAGTGTAGTATAACCATTGAATGCATACATGTAAGTGTAGTATAACCATTGAATGCATACATGTAAGTGTAGTATAACCATTGAATGAATACATGTAAGTGTAGTATAACCATTGAATGCATACATGTAAGAGTAGTATAACCATTGAATGCATACATGTAAGTGTAGTATAACCATTGAATGCATACATGTAAGTGTAGTATAACCATTGAATGCATACATGTAAGTGTAGTATAACCATTGAATGCATACATGTAAGTGTAGTATAACCATTGAATGCATACATGTAAGTGTAGTATAACCATTGAATGCATACATGTAAGTGTAGTATAACCATTGAATTAATACATGTAAGAGTAGTATAACCATTGAATTAATACATGTAAGTGTAGTATAACCATTGAATTAATACATTATAAGAGTAGTATAACCATTGCAATCTGTGTTGATATTTAGGAGCTAGGCATGATGTTTGCTAGGGGTATGTATTCTCTGTGTTGGCTAGAGCAAAAGGACTATAACTTCATTTCGTATTTGTCTCGTTTTGTTTTTATCTGTCTATTGTAACTATCATGATGTGCAAGTATTCTAAGCAACGTTATTGCCAGCCGTAGTATGATATCCTGAGATAGAGAGCCTCCCGAACACATAATCATGTCTACTGTCAATTTCGTCTATATGTCATATTATTAATGGCCGCTAACATACCAGTTATACATTCGCTTACTTACAAGTTACAACAGATATCAAACCGGTTATATGTAAGTCTTAACGCGCGCCAGAACAGACGGATCTGTAGTCCAGTGGTAACACGCTGGACTGGTAATCTAGGGATCGCAGGTTCGATCCCCCGTCTGACCCTAATAAAATTGCTTGGACTTTAAGCCTAGGTATCGTGTCGGTGCTATACACTGTGCACGTAATAGAACCAGAGGAGACTCTGGAATGATCATTGCACTATCCTCCAAAAATCTAAAATGACTAATCTCTTCAGGAGCCATCGCTCATATGCGTAACCGGTAGCGACGATAAATAAACGTAAAACACCACCAGAAAAAGCTTCACAGATGGATCAGTAATCAAGTAATGCAGACGTAAAAGAACCAATGATGCTTCTGCACAGTGTATTCTGTATCTTACAATATTTATAATATAATTCTGGATAAATTAATGTATTCAACAACAAAAAGCTTAACCGTTGCTGGTGTTACGGACTACAGTACACACACATGTGCTTTTAATAGTTTACCTAAATTCAAGGAAATCCAGTGGGGTCATTGTCTCCAAGATCTGAAACTGCTCGCTCAGCAACTGAAACAGGAAAGTGCAATTTGATAATATACTGTTTGTATTAAACCTAACTGTTGTGAAACCTCGGGAAAATAGTATCTTCAACAAACAGCAGAATCTGGCAGGATTTCAAATTACGAATGTTGTCTTTAATTCAGTATGTATTATTGATTTATATATCAAGCTTATGTGGAATCCATACGCGGTCCAGTGGTAGATTGTCGTTTTGGAATCGAGGGGTCCCGAGTGCGATACTCGGTCACGGCACGTGCCCTTCAGCAAGGTCCATCGTACGCAAACCTACCTTCAATATCAGGACTACACGGTTCAATCGCTTCACAACATTCAGCGTCTTACTCTCATCCAGCCTCTGTAACACAGATTTACAGCATTTATAACACGCGAACATATTGATTTTGTACATCCAACATATACAGCCTAGGGCCGTAGTTCATGAGTCAAGTTGTATTGAGAGACCACAAATTGGAAGGGCAAAAAGCAGTTTCTAAGTAAGCAAGAACTGTCTCTTAAAACCAGCTAATTTGTTCATAACAACACAAAAGGGAACAGAAACAATGGTCTCTTAATAAGTGGTCTTTTAATAAACGTGACCTTTCGAGCAAGTTTGGCTATATACAACATATAAATATACAAACTGCATGTTTTATAAGATGAAATGCATATATGTTACGAAACACAAAACGGTGATAATTTGTATATAATTTGTTAAAGCGACACTACATCAGTGAAAACACAAATTTATACAGAATGTATTTTCCTATTATATGGTATACATTTGTTCTCCAAATATTTGCCTCAAATACTGAGTATTTCAACTAATAAACAAACGTCGTATACACGGTTTGTTGACATAACAAAATAATGTAAACATACATGCGTAATACAACTAGCGTATCCTGAATAACATGATTTATGGAACAGATTTACCGTTATATCTCATATTTGTGCCTATTTATTTGTAGACTATTCTTAGTTAAAGTATCTCTAAATGACATTATCTCGCGTTTAGTATTGACTCCGATAACAAAACGAAACGTCAATTCAGGAGCATGGATGACCGTTATATGAAATCATACTTTCAATCCACAAAAACACCGTTTATTGATTCAATGTTAGTGTTCGAATGTATTCGGAAGAATTTGTATTAGCAATGTGAATACGTGAAAAAATTCATTTTATTTGCTTTCTGCGATGTAATGTCGTTTTAAATAAGTTGAGAGAATCTATTTTCACACCAGATGAACGCTGTAAAATGTAAAGCAGTAACACCATTGCACGCGAAATTCGTGAATAAAATGCATCGCATAACCGGATGAAATGTTCTGGTATTTCAAAATATAAACAGTTGTTGGTACATGTCATAGGGTGCAGCCAATCCGATTCTCGAATCCGAGTACCGACTGAGCTAACCGGTCCGTATCGCGAGCAATGTGAATTGCTCCGTATACTATGTTGTACTCTGTCACGAGCTAACCGGTCCGTATCGCGAGCAATGTGAATTGCTCCGTATACTATGTTGTACTCTGTCACGTGGTTGTTCTTGATATTATGATGAGTCTGACGGTGTCAGAGAAACGTAACTAGCGGTGTTTACATACCTCAGTCTGGGATAGCGCTATATACGTGCTCGAATGATGTGCATATCTGCGGACTAGTACCAGCCTGGGAACAGGCGTCGATATATTTTGTCTGGTCAGTCAAATCAATATATTTTTAACACCGAGGCTATTAATTGGGCCGTATTGAGTTTTTGGTCATATTCTATCTGTCATTTTGCTAGAAGTTAAAAAGTGAAACATCGACAGACTGGAACCCAGGCTAGACTAGTACCTTTAGCGGATCCATGAAGAGGTTTCTGACTGAGTCGATCTCAAATAGCATCTGTTTAAACCACAGCTCGTACGCTGAAATAGCAATGTCATTATACACATAAATAATACCCTATAATAAAAAGCATTTACGTCAGAGACCGTAACCACCCGACCACTGAGGCGGACTATTTCTTTCAGCAGCTTCTTCTTTCGAATACTACACGGTGGGTAGGGTGGCCTTCAGAAGGACCTGGTTTAGAAAGAAACTGTCAGCATATCATGCATTGTCACCCTGAGAAGGAAGAATCCTCCGCAAGATGTCAACACAATCCACTTAGAATATTAACCATCGGTGACATATCACTCTCCCAGATGCTGTATAAATAAAAACTACGGAACGGTATCTCATAAGCATGCACATAACAACATGTAGAGTGAATACACCACGAGATGTCAGTGTCAGAGTTATGATTTCCGTCATCTACCTTTTTCATTATTTCGAGTATGTTTAAGCTAGTATCAACGTCCATGCTTGTTATGTGTTTCCAGCACATGTGCTAAGCTAGATGCGGTCTTACGAGAATAAACGAACCACAACGTGTGACCCCACTGAAGGAGTTCCGGGTCGTTGTACCCTAGACATTAGTTGTTGCAAACAAGCAGTTCATACTTTGGTGATGTTTTACTGTAGAACCAGAGAACGTTTGCATTTCTTATTGCGATTGTAGTACATCTGTGACATATGTGGTCATTTTAACGAGACTTGTTGTGAATTCACATCAGTACTAGGGCTACTTGCTCCGGTGCATGAATGAGTAAACAATCCAACATGGCAGCCGTGATACATACGCATTCTATTTATGAACCGGTGTTTGCACACATTGACACATGGAGAAGAACGATGACGGTTAATAAGTACTATTTGACTCCAGGGGAATGGGGCTCATACCTTGGTGGGTGATGATGAAGAGGTGTTCATCGTGTACCAGGTTTCCCGCCTTCTCACTTTGTATCGTTTGACAATCTAATAACTTGTCAAGCTGCAGAAGACAAACACTTTGTGAATTATGAAAATAGAGCACACATCTTTGTCCTGAAGTCAAGACTACCCTTCAAACTGCATGCTTGGTTCTAGTATAGAGTTGATACCCATGTCGGCGCTAACATGTAACACGTTTGACTAAGCTAAAGCCATACGCAGTCCTTCCAGCTACACATGCGCAGTTTTGGTTTAGACATATGTATTCGACATGATATAACATAATTTACAACAAATAAGTATGTACACAATAAATACAAGTGGATTGAAATGAAAGTTAAAAGCCTGTTGGATTTCTCTCCATGCGCAGTTTTGACATCCGGACAAGAAATAGTTCGTGTTTTTAGTGGAATATAAGTAGTATATAACAATGAGTTCGACAGGGTTTTGGGAGCGGGGCAGCCGCGGGACGTCAGAGTTGGGGCAGCTGTGTGACGTCAGAGTTGGGGCAGCCGCGTGACGCCAGAGTTGGAACAGCCGCGTGAGGTTAGAGTTGGAGCAATGGGGGCAATATAAAGCGACCTTTTGAAGAACAATGGAGTTGTATCGAGTTAAAAACGATGTGACCAAAAGATGTAGATAACCTGGAGCCAATCCAGTATGTTTGGTAGAGTGATCAGATTCGTTATTGCTAGGGTTACTTCGCCATAGCGTGGCGGGCTTGAAGCCTATCGTATATCATACATATAGAAGACTGCCAAACAACGCTGATACTCTGGTCTCCCGGAGTGCACGACATTCATTGCATGCTAACCATGATAACAACTCTGATTATACGTACGCGGTTAATTCTTACAATCGTCATTCTTCACACGAATGTGTTTTACGTTTATTTTCGTCGCTACCGGCTGCCTCATATGAGCGACGCCTCCTGGAGAGATTAGTCATTTTAGATTTTAGAGGATAGTGCATGATACAGACAGAGACCCATTCCAGAGTCTCCTCTGGTTCTTTTACGTACACAGTGTACAGCACCGACACGAGACATCGGTTTAACGTCCCATCTGCATAAAAGACTGTTAATATTAATAGGGTCAGACGGGGGATCGAACATGCGATCCCTGGATTCGCAGTCCAACATGCTAACAACTGACCCGTCTGTTTTTGTGAATTTTAATTATATATATGTGTGATATTATTTACTATTTTAATATGTACAAAACGTGCAAAATCAACATTCGTACCTCCAAGTACGCGCCATAAGACAGTGGAGCTCCGTTACATTCCTCTTCCGGTTTTCCTGACATTGTCGTCTGCGCAAATTCGATCCAATATAGCCGACACTAAGCACATGCAACAATTAAGAAAAACGACACATGAATGAGTATATGTACTGTTTGTGTTTTACTGCATTGTGATTATAAATACTTTGTCAAGTAAACAAATACAATAATCCCAGATAAATATGCTGAATATGGTAAATAAAACGGAATTATTCACAGGGATTCGGTTCGTATATATATTTGTGTGGTGGGTGGGGGGTGGGATATATAGCCTGGGAACATGCGTTGATATATTTTGCTTTAGTTTAAACATATTTATTTTCTATCATGTACATGATTATTTACAACAATTGAATTAAGGAATTGGGCATAATACGGTTGCCCTCTGCATATCCCGTTAGTTTCTGATAATATGTCGTTTTTGCCATAAATACAAAAATGAAAAATCGATGAACTAGAACCCAGCCTAGGATCTGGGTGGGGGTAGTCCAAATATTTAGACTTCAAAATGTGACATGTTACTATCAAGGCACTTTTCAAAGTCTAAACGCTAAATCTCAATTACGCGTAGCATATTTTATATTCTAAAATGTCGTTTTTATAAATTAAAATTGCTAACAAGATGAACACACATATCGTTGTTTGAATTCTGCACAGTCTATAACGTCTCTTGACACAATATTATACAAGAAATCAATGTTTAAATTTCATGGGAGAATTTTCACCATTCCATTTGTCCATTTTGAATTTTGGTTATTACAAAAAGTCAAGAATAGAAATCATTAGACGAAATTGTTTACAAGATATATATCCCGTGCCATTGCGGTGAACCAAATAAGATTGCGTTCAATATCCAATTGTTGATACGTATACAATGTACTAACAAATAATTCATTCGGATTTCTTTTGTGAAGACTGCCCAGAAAAGTGGGAGAATCTCACATGTCGACTTCAAACAGCTAAATGATATGCACAACGGTAAGACAATATATTTTAAATGTTCTTAATATCTATATTTATGAAAATTCTTAACACCAATGCACACATTTATAACCGTTCATGTCCGAAAAGCTTCAAAATATTGGTCAGAAATCCCACCATCGGATCAAGGCGGAAAGTGCTATGCGAAAATGAGCTTTAACGATAAGACCTCGAAATAACAGGACATTTTGTATGTAGAGGTCTTATATATAAGTGGGGACTAGGTGGGGGCTATCGACAGACTGGAACCCAGGCTAGGGTGTGGGATGGGGTATCGCTACATAAATGAAAAACATAATTTATATACGAGTACTCTCAAAAAGCACCAGCTCCCTGTGATGAATCAATGCCACGTCCGGATATTATCAGATTTAAATTAACATAAACAAATCCTGATTTAATCCACTGTACCCCAACACTATGTGAATGATAACAATATGGTAACAATAGTTCCACTATCATCAGCTGATTATCTACCAATCAAACAGTGTTTGTAACTGGTAATGGAATACAATAGATGATTTATATTGATAACGTGGACGCGTCAGTTAGTTATATCAGTAGAGACCAAATCAGCTTATGTTGTGCATACATTTATTTATCCTCGCCTCAATAGTTAAGCGGGGTAACGCCTCCAGAAGTATACCAGTCACTTAATGTTTGCATGATACAGACGCCGCTCCAATTCCAAAAGTATACCAGTCACTTAATGTTTGCATGATACAGACGCCGCTCCAATTCCAGAAGTATACCAGTCACTTAATGTTTGCATGATACAGACGCCGCTCCAATTCCAGAAGTATACCAGTCACTTAATGTTTGCATGATACAGACGCCGCTCCAATTCCAAAAGTATACCAGTCACTTAATGTTTGCATGATACAGACGCCGCTCCAATTCCAGAAGTATACCAGTCACTTAATGTTTGCATGATACAGACGCCGCTCCAATTCCAGAAGCATTCCTGGTTTGTGTGGCATCCATGGTTCAATAGTAGAGCGTCGGATTTGTAATCGAACGGTCCATAGGGTTCAATACTCGATCAGGCCACGTATGTAGTGTCATTGAGCAAGGCACCTAACACACATTGCTGTGTACTGGTCGACTAAACCTGCCCAGAAAAAACATGTCTATGTCACCCCGCAAGGGCAAGGGGTTTGACATTAATGGAACATACATAATTTGTACATGCGCAGTGGATAACACCGACCCATGTACTGAGATCTATGATTATATAGATCAATCTGATAATATTAGTATGGTCCTCGTGTGATCATTGTGTGATCTTCAAAATCAAAGTGCATTGCTTGTTTATTATTACCGTGTCGCCTCCAATGGATGGGTATTTCTGATTTATTAGACGCCTATTGTTTTGAATATCATTATATATATCATTCGCCGGGAAAATAGGCGATCGATAGCAATGTATGGTATTTAGCTACCCTGGGAGCACATTAAAGGGCCACATTAGAACTAGAACACACCACAGGCGCAATGACAGGGTTCGAAATTGTGACCTATTTCCCCGGAAGTTGACGTGTTAACCAATACATAAATCGACAGGGGCGCGAACTAGTTATAATTTGCGCATTGAATAATCCAAATATGGAAGACAAATACCATTTTACGATTACAGAAACAATAGTAACTAACCTCCCAACATTTACCCGCACATTGACGCCATGACGGTCAATTACTTACACGTTATGCCCACTTACTCACAGACTACATCCGCATGTTCACAGAATACATTCGCATGTTCACAGACTATATTCACTTGTTCACAGAATACATCCACTTGTTCACAGACTACATCCACATGTTCACAAACTAAAGTCACTTGTTTACATACTATATTCACTTGTTCACAGACTACACATATGTGTTCACAGACTATATTCACTTGTCCACAGACTATACCCACCTGTTCACAGATTGTACCTACTCGTTCACAAACTACACCCACTTGTTCACAGTATACATACACTTGTTCACAGACTACACCCACGTGTTCACAGACTACATTCACTTGTTCACAGAATACATCCACTTGTTCACAAACTACATCCACTTGTTCACAAACTACACCCACTTGTTCACAGTATACATCCACTTGTTCACAGACTACACCCATGTGTTTACAGACTACATACACTTGTTCACAGACTACATCCACGTGTTCACAGACTACATTCACTTGTTCACAGACTACATTCACTTGTTCACAAACTACATCCACTTGTTCACATACTACATCCACTCGTTCACAGACTACATCCACTTGTTCACAGACTGCATCCACTTGTTCACAGACTACATTCACTTTTTCACAGACTACATTCACTTTTTCACAGACTGCATTCACTTATTCACAGACTACATTCACTTGTTCACATACTACATCCACGTATTCACAGACTACATCCACTTGTTCACAGACTACATCCACTTGTTCACAGATTACATCCACTTGTTCACAGACTACATCTACTTATTCACAGACTACATCCACTTGTTCACAGATTACATCCACTTGTTCACAGACTACATCTACTTATTCACAGACTGCATCTACTTATTCACAGACTACATCCACTTATTCACAGACTACATTCACTTGTTCACAGACTACATCCACTTATTCACAGACTACATTCACTTTTTCACAGACTACATTCACTTTTTCACAGATTACATTCACTTGTTCACAGACTACATTCACGTGTTCACAGACTACATCCACTTGTTCACAGATTACATACACGTGTTCACAGACTGCATCTACTTATTCACAGACTACATCCACGTGTTCACAGACTGCATCTACTTATTCACAGACTACATCCACTTGTTCACAGATTACATCCACTTGTTCACAGACAACATCCACATGTTCACAGACTACACCCACTTGTTCAAAGACTACATCCACTTGTTCACAGACTACATCCACTTGTTCACAGACTACATCCACTTATTTACAGACTACATACACTTATTCACAGACTACATCCACTTATTCACAGACTACACCCACTTGTTCACAGACTGCATCCACTTGTTCACAGACTACATTCACTTTTTCACAGACTACATTCACTTTTTCACATACTACATTCACTTGTTCACATACTACATCCACTTTTTCACAGACTACATTCACTTTTCACAGACTACATTCACTTATTCACAGACTGCATTCACTTATTCACAGACTACATTCACTTTTTCACAGACTACATTCACTTTTTCACAGATTATATTCACTTGTTCACAGACTACATTCACTTGTTCACAGACTACATCCACTTGTTTACATATTACATCTACTTGCTGGCAGACTACATCTACTTATTCACAGACTACATTCACTTGTTCACAGACTACATCCACTTATTCACAGACTACATCCACTTTTTCACAGACTACATCCACTTGTTCACAGATTACATTCACTTGTTCACAGACTACATCCACTTGTTCACAGACTGCATCTACTTATTCACAGAATACATTCACTTGTTCACAGACTACATTCACTTGTTCACAGACTACATCCACTTATTCACAGACTACATCCACTTGTTCACATACTACATCCACTTGTTCACAGATTACATCCACTTGTTCACAGACTGCATCTACTTATTCACAGAATACATTCACTTGTTCACAGACTACATTCATTTGTTCACAGACTACATACACTTATTCACAGACTACATCCACTTGTTCACAGATTACATCCACTTGTTCGCAGACTACATCTACTTATTCACAGACTACATTCACTTGTTCACAGACTACATCCACGTATTCACAGACTACATTCACTTTTTCACAGACTACATTCACTTGTTCACAGACTACATTCACGTGTTCACAGACTACATCCACGTGTTCACAGACTGCATCTACTTATTCACAGACTACATCCACGTGTTCACAGATTACATCCACTTGTTCACAGACAACATCCACATGTTCACAGACTACACCCACTTGTTCACAGACTACATCCACTTGTTCACAGACTACATCCACTTGTTCACAGACTACATACTCTTGTTCACAGACTACATCCACTTATTTACAGACTACATACTCTTATTCACAGATTACATCCACTTGTTCACAGATTAATTCCACTTGTTCACAGACTACATCCACTTGTCCACAGACTACATTCACTTGTTCACAGACTACATCCACTTGTTCACAGACTACACCCACTTGTTCACAGACTACATCCACTTGTTCACAGACTACATCCACTTGTTCACAGACTACATCCACTTATTTACAGACTACATACTCTTATTCACAGACTACATCCACTTATTCACAGACTACACCCACTTGTTCTCAGACTACATCCACTTGTTCACAGACTACATCCACTTATTTACAGACTACATACTCTTATTCACAGACTACATCCACTTGTTCACAGATTAATTCCACTTGTTCACAGACTACATCCACTTATTTACAGACTACATACTCTTATTCACAGATTACATCCACTTGTTCACAGATTAATTCCACTTGTTCACAGACTACATCCACTTGTCCACAGACTACATTCACTTGTTCACAGACTACATCCACTTGTTCACAGACTACATTCACTTGTTCACAGACTACATCCACTTGTTCACAGACTACATCCACTTGTTCACAGACTACATCCACTTGTTCACATACTACATCCACTTATTTACAGACTACATACTCTTATTCACAAACTACATCCACTTGTTCACAGATTAATTCCACTTATTCACAGATTACATCCACATGTTCACAGATTACATCCACTTGTTCACAGATTACTTCCACTTGTTCACAGACTACACCCACTTGTTCACAGATTACATCCACTTGTTCACAGACTACATCCACATGTTCACAGACTGCATCCACTTGTTCACAGATTACATCCACTTGTTCACAGACTACATACTCTTATTCACAGACTACATCCACTTGTTCACAGATTACATCCACTTGTTCACAGACTACATCCACTTGTTCACAGACTACATCCACTTGTCCACAGACTACATTCACTTGTTCACAGACTACATCCACTTGTTCACAGACTACATTCACTTGTTCACAGACTACATCCACTTATTTACAGACTACATACTCTTATTCACAGACTACATCCACTTGTTCACAGATTAATTCCACTTATTCACAGATTACATCCACTTGTTCACAGACTACATCCACTTGTTCACATACTACATCCACTTGTTCACATACTACATCAACTTGTTCACAGATTACATCCACTTGTTCACAGACTGCATCTACTTATTCACAGAATACATTCACTTGTTCACAGACTACATTCACTTGTTCACAGACTACATCCACTTATTCACAGACTACATCCACTTGTTCACAGATTACATCCACTTGTTCACAGACTACATCTACTTATTCACAGACTACATCCACTTGTTCACAGACTACATCCACTTTTTCACAGATTACATTCACTTGTTCACAGACTACATCCACTTGTTCACAGACAACATCCACATGTTCACAGACTACACCCACTTGTTCACAGACTACATCCACTTGTTCACAGACTACATCCACTTGTTCACAGACTACATACTCTTGTTCACAGACTACATCCACTTATTTACAGACTACATACTCTTATTCACAGATTACATCCACTTGTTCACAGATTAATTCCACTTGTTCACAGACTACATCCACTTGTCCACAGACTACATTCACTTGTTCACAGACTACATCCACTTGTTCACAGACTACACCCACTTGTTCACAGACTACATCCACTTGTTCACAGACTACATCCACTTGTTCACAGACTACATCCACTTATTTACAGACTACATTTCACAGACTACATCCACTTATTCACAGACTACACCCACTTGTTCACAGACTACATCCACTTGTTCACAGACTACATCCACTTATTTACAGACTACATACTCTTATTCACAGACTACATCCACTTGTTCACAGATTAATTCCACTTGTTCACAGACTACATCCACTTATTTACAGACTACATACTCTTATTCACAGATTACATCCACTTGTTCACAGATTAATTCCACTTGTTCACAGACTACATCCACTTGTCCACAGACTACATTCACTTGTTCACAGACTACATCCACTTGTTCACAGACTACATTCACTTGTTCACAGACTACATCCACTTGTTCACAGACTACATCCACTTGTTCACAGACTACATCCACTTTTACAGACTACATCCTTATTACAGACTACATCCTTTTCACATATCCACTTGTTCACAGATATCCACTTATTACAGATACATCCTTTCACAGATTACATCCACTTGTTCACAGATTATTCCACTTGTTCACAGACTACCCACTTGTCACAGACTACATTCACTTGTTCACAGACTACATCCACTTGTTCACAGACTACATTCACTTGTTCACAGACTACATTCACTTGTTCACAGACTACATTCACTTGTTCACAGACTACATCCACTTATTTACAGACTACATACTCTTATTCACAGACTACATCCACTTGTTCACAGATTAATTCCACTTGTTCACAGACTACACCCACTTGTTCACAGACTACATCCACTTGTTCACAGACTACATCCACATGTTCACAGAATACACCCACTTGTTCACAGACTACATCCACTTGTTCACAGACTACATCCACTTGTTCACAGATTACATCCACTTGTTCACAGATTACATCCACTTATTCACAGATTACAGCCACTTGCTCACAGATTACATCCACTTGTTCACAGATTACATCCACTTGTTCACAGATTACATCCACTTGTTCACAGATTACATCCACTTGTTCACAGACTACATCCACTTATTCACAGATTACAGCCATTTGCTCACAGATTACATCCACTTGTTCACAGATTACATCCACTTGTTCACAGATTACATCCACTTGTTCACATATTAATTCCACTTGTTCACAGACTACATCCACTTGTTCACAGACTACATCCACTTGTTCACAGACTACATTCACTTGTTCACAGACTACATTCACTTGTTCACAGATTACATCCACTTGTTCACAGACTACATTCACTTGTTCACAGATTACATCCACTTGTTCACAGACTACATCCACTTGTTCACAGACTACATTCACTTGTTCACAGACTACATTCACTTGTTCACAGACTACATCCACTTATTCACAGATTACATCCACTTGTTCACAGATTACATCCACTTGTTCGCAGACTACATCTACTTATTCACAGACTACATTCACTTGTTCACAGACTACATCCACGTATTCACAGACTACATTCACTTTTTCACAGACTACATTCACTTTTTCACAGATTACATTCACTTGTTCACAGACTACATTCACGTGTTCACAGACTACATCCACTTGTTCACAGATTACATCCACGTGTTCACAGACTGCATCTACTTATTCACAGACTACATCCACTTGTTCACAGATTACATCCACTTGTTCACAGACAACATCCACATGTTCACAGACTACACCCACTTGTTCACAGACTACATCCACTTGTTCACAGACTACATCCACTTGTTCACAGACTACATACTCTTGTTCACAGACTACATCCACTTATTTACAGACTACATACTCTTATTCACAGATTACATCCACTTGTTCACAGATTAATTCCACTTGTTCACAGACTACATCCACTTGTCCACAGACTACATTCACTTGTTCACAGACTACATCCACTTGTTCACAGACTACACCCACTTGTTCACAGACTACATCCACTTGTTCACAGACTACATCCACTTGTACACAGACTACATCCACTTATTTACAGACTACATACTCTTATTCACAGACTACATCCACTTATTCACAGACTACACCCACTTGTTCACAGACTACATCCACTTGTTCACAGACTACATCCACTTATTTACAGACTACATACTCTTATTCACAGACTACATCCACTTGTTCACAGATTAATTCCACTTGTTCACAGACTACATCCACTTATTTACAGACTACATACTCTTATTCACAGATTACATCCACTTGTTCACAGATTAATTCCACTTGTTCACAGACTACATCCACTTGTCCACAGACTACATTCACTTGTTCACAGACTACATCCACTTGTTCACAGACTACATTCACTTGTTCACAGACTACATTCACTTGTTCACAGACTACATTCACTTGTTCACAGACTACATCCACTTATTTACAGACTACATACTCTTATTCACAGACTACACCCACTTGTTCACAGACTACATCCACTTGTTCACAGACTACATCCACATGTTCACAGAATACACCCACTTGTTCACAGACTACATCCACTTGTTCACAGACTACATCCACTTGTTCACAGATTACATCCACTTGTTCACAGATTACAGCCACTTGCTCACAGATTACATCCACTTGTTCACAGATTACATCCACTTGTTCACAGATTACATCCACTTGTTCACAGATTACATCCACTTGTTCACAGACTACATCCACTTATTCACAGAGTACAGCCATTTGCTCACAGATTACATCCACTTGTTCACAGATTACATCCACTTGTTCACAGATTACATCCACTTGTTCACATATTAATTCCACTTGTTCACAGACTACATCCACTTGTTCACAGACTACATCCACTTGTTCACAGACTACATCCACTTGTTCACAGACTACATTCACTTGTTCACAGATTACATCCACTTGTTCACAGACTACATACTCTTATTCACAGACTACATCCACTTGTTCACAGATTAATTCCACTTGTTCACAGACTACACCCACTTGTTCACAGATTACATCCACTTGTTCACAGATTACATCCACTTATTCACAGATTACAGCCACTTGTTCACAGATTACATCCACTTGTTCACAGACTACATCCACTTGTTCACAGATTACATCCACTTGTTCACAGATTACATTCACTTGTTCACAGATTACATTCACTTATTCACAGATTACATTCACTTGCTCACAGATTACATCCACGTGTTCACAGATTACATCCACTTGTTCACAGATTACATCCACTTATTCACAGATTACATCCACTTATTCACAGACTACATCCACTTGTTCACAGATTAATTCCACTTGTTCACAGATTACATCCACTTGTTCACAGATTACAGCCACTTGCTCACAGATTACATCCACTTGTTCACAGATTACATCCACTTGTTCACAGATTACATTCACTTGTTCACAGATTACATCCACTTGTTCACAGACTACACCCACTTGTTCACAGATTACATTCACTTGCTCACAGATTACATCCACTTGTTCACAGATTACATCCACTTGTTCACAGACTACATCCACTTGTTCACAGACTACATACTCTTATTCACAGACTACATCCACTTGTTCACAGGTTACATCCACTTGTTCACAGACTACACCCACGTGTTCACAGAGATATAGGCTGCGACGTTATTGCTATGCACGGTGTGTGTATCAGACCAAATACAAACAATGATACCGTTATAATGCCGTAGAACTTCTATATAAGATCCATATTTTTCACATTTATTTAAATAATTATACTATGCTAATTAACTTTCCAAACCGTTTATGAAACTTTAGTAAGCTACTGGGTATTAGACAAATAAACAAATCTAAACTCATACAGTTGAAACAAATACTTGTAATCCAGGTGTGAATAAAATATGTATAATTAACACGTG
This sequence comes from Archivesica marissinica, assembly GCA_014843695.1. Taxonomy (NCBI): domain Eukaryota; kingdom Metazoa; phylum Mollusca; class Bivalvia; order Venerida; family Vesicomyidae; genus Archivesica; species Archivesica marissinica. Next base: position 25,544,339 of record CM026391.1, on the reverse strand, counting down.
TGTGATGAGTGCTTATATCTATGTAGCATGGGTGCTAACAGTTAAATGTCTAAACAAAGTAACGACACAGATGTCCTTTTCAATATACATATACTGCATATAACATATTCACCAAAATATCTCATGTACAAGTCGAATATATTTTCTCATCCAAAGGATTAAGTTATATTTAAACAAGAGTGTCATGATGGCCCTGTGTCGCTCACCTGACTCCATGTTTACCAGTGGTCAACAGTTGAACAACTTTGAAAGAGCATTGTACATCGATCGCTCCTACTAGTGATGTGCATCGGTTTCAAAATCCATAATCGATTAATCGGAATAATCGGACGGGTAAACCGATTAGATAATTGATTATTAATCGGGCAATTAATATAGTTATAAATCAAAATCATTCCATCTAATTTGTGAGTTTAACAATCTATTTAGTACTAATAAATTACTTACAAGTTACTAGTTTCGACAAATTAGTTACTCAGTTACATCTGAGTACTAGACTTTAAGTTACTGGACTGCCACCTGATATAAAATTAGTTTTTAAGTTAATAGAGGACAGAACACTTAGTGACATACTAGTGAAAAGTCTAGTACTAGATACATTTAGAATTGTTGCTGCAAACGTGCAATGCTAATAAAATACAGCCAATAGTAAATCGTAGTTTTATTTGAGGTATAAACAAACATAAAAGTAAGAGACAATAATAAAGACATAAAACCATCCGTTCAACATCTGATGTGTCGATTAAAACTAGTATATGATACTGAACTTGAGACAGCTTCAATACAGAACAAATTATTTGAATTTGACGAAATATGGAAGCAATATGCTAAAAAGTTTTAATTAAAAATTATATTGAAAATAATTGTCATCAATCACTTGGTAGAATGTAGGCTGCAGACCACTTTTCTGTTCTTCTTTTTTTCTAAGTGTAACTGAACATTTTTTTCAGCACTTTAAGGCCAAAATGATAATGACTTGATATATTTATATACACTATTATTCATGCCGTTTGTTTATTCTACTCGTTAAAAAATGTACATTATTGTAAGGTGCATGTGGGATACCCTCGACCCACATGTCACCTATGACGAGGAAAATAAACGGGCCTTAAACGTGGTTCAAAAAAAAAAATAAAAAAAAAAATAAAGACTCGTTGATTATAATCGATTACACATTTTCACAATCGATTATCGCCGATGTCTTTGCCGGCGAACGATTGTCGGCGACTTAGCGATAATCGGTTTATCACTAGCTCCTACCAAGTATTGGCAAAATCCGACCGGTAGCTCGTGAGAAGCATTTAGATGTTGGCCATTTATTCGCGACAACCTTCATTTTAACAAATCTGAAAAGGCTACACCCATGGACTATAATTGTGAAATGGGGCTACCATTGGCCAAGCGGTTTGGGTGATGAAGAATATTGAAATAAATAATAAAAGAACGATCTTTTATACTTTTCGGCAGCCATCTTGGGTGACGTAATCATCAGATTGTGATGGAAAGTGCATTAGAGTGACCGCCTCGTCGATACATTAGATTGGATATATGACAGGACCATGTTTGACGCCTACTTGACCACCCGGGTCATGCCCATTTTTGATCCTGGGGACACCATTTGAACAACTTTGAAAGAGCATTCTGCATTGATCATTACTACCATGATTCGTCAAAAGATGAGTGCGAAGATGAGTTTTTAAAAATGTGTGCTATATTTAGATTGCGCCATCTTTGATTACGTAATTACGTGATTTTAACAATTAATGTAATTCTCCACCTCCCCAAGAATCATGACAATACATGGTGGATATAGACCCAATGGTTACTGTAGCGAAGACGTTTGATAATGTTCATGGACAACAGACGACGGACAGACACATTGCGGTAGAAAACCTCACATGAGCTTATCTCAGATGAGCTAAAATGACCATGTACGTAAGTCAGAAATATGAACAAAAGTAGGTTTTTTTATACAAATTTATTTTAGCTCGATTGCGAAACAAGTTCTTATAACTTATATTAATCACTCTCGAGACCTCATTCCTGGTGGAATCCATCGCCACGAGGGAGAGAGAAGAGGCAACGTGGAATTTAAATGCCTTGCCTAATCGTAACGGCTCCAGCGGGGCTCGAACTCCAGACATTTCGCACCTGAAGCGAACGCGCATCCACTTCACTATCACGACTAAAGTAGGCCTATTCTTAAATCGTCGTCGAACCTTACCGGACGACACCGTGTGAATGTTGCGTTCTTATCCCAAGTCACAGACGGTGGGCATCGCCCCCCCGTGAATACATTCGGTCAGACGTGAGAAGTGTATTCTTTGAAAATCATGATTATATCATATACAAGGGATTAATTTACATCACAATAATAGCACATACTTGTTTGTCAGTCATTGTTATAGGTTTTACATCACACGACATGTTATGTGCCACAGGAGCCGGTCACAATGTTTTAAGAGGTCACATAGTCCTATATTTGTAGTATACGTATTGGATCAGTATAACCACAGGAACTTGAAATGTTATCCATAAGCCACCAAAGGTCTCGTAACTCTATCCTAGGACACCCCCTCTACAGATTTTAATTGAGGGGGTGTCCTAGGATAGAGTTACGAGACCTTTGGTGGCTTATGGATAAAATTTAAAGTTCATGTGGTATTTATAACATCTTAAGAACTTTGCGACAGGTGAAACGTGAGCCCCGTAAGTCCATGACAATTGAAAGTTTACTGATTGAAAATATTGAAAATAAAGCGAATGTCTTCCAATCCTCATGCCCGCCAAGATGTACCCTTATGCGCATGCGCAAACTTTCAGTTCTTACGGATTTCAATTATGTTAGGACACTGGCTCCAGTGATGCGAGTTATGCAACCGAAATATAGATCTATGTACACTTTATCAAATCTTTACTGGATGAAAAACGAACTGTGGAAGTCGTGATAGCGCGTTAGCTTCGCGTACGAAAGGCCCGGAGTTCGCGTCCAGTTGTAGCCATTACGATGGTGCCATTGGGCAAGGCACTTAAATTCCACATTGCCTCTTCTCTCTCCCTGTGGCGATGGATTCCTCAAGGAATGAGGTCTCGAGAGCTATTAATCTAATGTTGTAAAAACTGGTTCCGCAATCGAGCTAAATCATTTGTATAACTTAAAACGAGCCGTGTGATGCCGCGGTACCAGTTGAAATGCTATTAGTGACGTCTAATACTTGAGGTAGAAAGAAATACTCTCGCTAAACACAGACGGATCTATAGTCCAGTGGTAACACGTTGGACTGGTAATCCAGGGATCGCAGGTTCGATCCCCCGTCTGACCCTAATAAAATTAACAGTCTTTCAGATGGGACGTTAAACCGAGGTCTCGTGTCGGTGCTTTACACCGTGCACGTAAAAGAATCAGAGGAGACTCTGGAATGGGTCTCTGTCTGTATCATGCACTATCCTCCAAAATCTAAAATGACTAATCTTTTCGGGAGGCGTCGCCCATATGGGCAACCGGTAGCGACGATAAATAAACGTATAACCACACACTTTCGCTAAACACACACCCGACCTACTTTCAAATCTCACAAAAAGCAATATCACACTGTTACTTGACGGACAATGAAATGCTTGGATTTTTCTCACTTTCCATATACAAAATATTGCATAACACATCCCCCCCCCCGCCATCTCGATCATATATTTAACCCTTTCAACACCATAGACCTCTAAATAGGCTTACAAAAAGTGTAGATCCAGATGAGCCGGCTCGTGACGAGCCGTCTCATCAGGATCTGCACTTTTTGCCAGTAATATTACTATTTTTAGACATAATTACCCATTTTGATAAATGAACTTGTCCAAAAGGTGATTTTCTGATTCATTTATTGGTTTAAGAATATCATGGACCAGTCCATGTGAGTTACTTGATGTTGAATGGGTTAAAGCCTTTATTTGTTGGTTATCAATTACATTGTATGTACACGATTTGCACGAGTAATGCGAGAACTCAGGGAACCGCCTTCAGTATCACAGTTATGAAACTGCTACACAGATGTATACTCATTTCTAAATAAAAACATATTTATAAATTTAAATTGAAACTTATTTTACAACAATTGCGAAGCAAGTTTTAACAACTTATATTAATCACTCTCGTTGGCGCGGATGAAAGCGTATATGTGGCCATTCGTATAGGAGGAAACCGGAGTACCCGGAGAAAACCCACCTGTCCGATATGGCGATCACCGTACCATCTCACATACTTCCCGGTCCGAGGATCGAACCCGGTTGCATTGGTGAGAAGCGATAAAAACATATCGGTGGACTACGTATATTATTATATTTCAAGTCATTTGTTTGTGTTGTAGATTACATGTATTTGGCAACTGGTTCGTGTAGATAGTTCAAACTTCATCTAACTTGAATACATGCATACGTGATGGAAAATACACGTGGATCCGCAAACATGACCGTACTAAAATGTGATATTTAACAACAGTCATTAGGACGGTAGCATATATTGTGGTATTGTTTATGGCTGCATATGTGCTCACCGCGCGCGTGCGTCTACATGTGTGCGCGTAACAGATTAATCAACATATTGTTGGTGGATTTTGATGAAACTTTGTGGACATATAGAGGGTTGGTCTATGAGGAAATATTTATATTTTGGGAGAAATAGGTCAAAGGCTGTGGCCAGGACGGTCAGCTAAGTGTACACAAAGGCTGTGGCCAGGACGGTCAGCTAAGTGTACACAAAGGCTGTGGCCAGGACGGTCAGCTAAGTGTACACAAAGGCTGTGGCCAGGACGGTCAGCTAAGTGTACACAAAGGCTGTGGCCAGAACGGTCAGCTAAGTGTACACAAAGGCTGTGGCCAGGACGGTCAGCTAAGTGTCCACAAAGGCTGTGGCCAGGACGGTCAGCTAAGTGTACACAAAGGCTGTGGCCAGGACGGTCAGCTAAGTGTACACAAAGGCTGTGGCCAGGACGGTCAGCTAAGTGTACACAAAGGATGTGGCCAGGACGGTCAGCTAAGTGTACACAAAGGCTGTGGCCAGGACGGTCAGCTAAGTGTCCACAAAGGCTGTGGCCAGGACGGTCAGCTAAGTGTCCACAAAGGCTGTGGCAAGGACGGTCAGCTAAATGTACACAAAGGCTGTGGCCAGGACGGTCAGCTAAGTGTACACAAAGGCTGTGGCCAGGACGGTCAGCTAAGTGTACACAAAGGCTGTGGCCAGGACGGTCAGCTAATTGTACACAAAGGCTGTGGCCAGGACGGTCAGCTAAGTGTACACAAAGGCTGTGGCCAGGACGGTCAGCTAAGTGTACACAAAGGATGTGGCCAGGACGGTCAGCTAAGTGTCCACAAAGGCTGTGGCCAGGACGGTCAGCTAAGTGTACACAAAGGCTGTGGCCAGGACGGTCAGCTAAGTGTACACAAAGGCTGTGGCCAGGACGGTCAGCTAAGTGTACACAAAGGCTGTGGCCAGGACGGTCAGCTAAGTGTCCACAAAGGCTGTGGCCAGGACGGTCAGCTAAGTGTACACAAAGGCTGTGGCCAGGACGGTCAGCTAAGTGTACACAAAGGATGTGGCCAGGACGGTCAGCTAAGTGTACACAAAGGCTGTGGTCAGGACGGTCAGCTAAGTGTACACAAAGGCTGTGGCCAGGACGGTCAGCTAAGTGTCCACAACGAATGATTATATTCCACTGGCACTACTTTACAATCAAGCATTTCAACGTGTGTCAAATACCATGACACTGGAAGTCGATTTTTCAAGAAGTAAATTCAAATAGTGTTAAAGTATTTGCAAACCGTTGCGAAGAAATGATGTGGTGAGCAACAGGTTATCATAGTTTATTCAAAGATTGAATAAATAAAGAAACAAACAAAGACACACTCTATCAATTGGTATGTTTCGGTTGACTGCATTTGTGTGAATAGTTGACCAAGTTTATATTGAGTTCAGTAAGATAGTAGTGGATGCGCGTTCGCTTCAGGTCCGGAGTTCGAGCCCCGCTGGAGCCGTTACGATTGTGCCCTTAGGCAAGGCATTTAATTTCCACGTTGCCTCTCCTCTCTCCCTCGTGGCGATGGATTCCATCAGGAATAAGGTCTCGAGAGTGATTAATATAAGTTGAAAGAACTTGTTTCGCAATCAAGCTAAAATAAATTTGTACAAACTAAGTATGTGGCCAGGACGGTCAGCTAAGTGTATACACCGAATGACTATATTCCACTGGCACTATTATACACTCAAGCATTTCAACTGTTGCCAAATACCATGGCCGGGGTTGGTATCTCTCCGAACGATCTGCTCTAGATAGAAATGTAATTGTTTATTGCACCCTTTGTCCTCCAAATTTTATATGACATGGCGACTTAAACAAAATGGTAATGTTTAATATAATTATTGAAGACCCCTTTTTGGATGCTAACCAAGGCGAAATGACATCTTTCAACAGACACATGTGTTTGTTTCACTGCCAACATAAACAGGCAGTGTATATCGTAGTGTATATCGTAGTGTATATCACATGCTTAGCCACTAGTTATAGTTTATGGAATTTATTTATTTTAGCTAGACTGTGAATATATTAGTTTTTAATCGCTCTCGAGACCACATTCCTGGCGGAGTCCATGGCAACGAGTGGGCAATGTGGATTTTAAGTACTATGCCTAAGGTTACATCTGGGCGTGAACTCCGGGCCGCTCACACCCGAAGCGAACGGACATACCCAAACGTGTATATTAGGTGGATATTACTTTGTTCTCTATAGCCACAAAAACGAAATTAATAGCCATATAAACGGGGTATTTATAGCCACAAAAACGAAATTAATAGCCATATAAACGGGGTATTTATAGCCACATAAACGGAATTAATAGCCATAGAAACGGGGAAATTATAGCCACATAAACGGAATTAATAGCCACATAAACGGAATTAATAGCCATAGAAACGGGGATATTATAGCCACATAAACGGAATTAATAGCCACATAAACGGAATTAATAGCCATATAAACGGGGAATTTATAGTCGCATAAACTGAATTAATAGCCACATAAACGGGGAATTCATAGCCACATAAACGGAATTAATAGCCATATAAACGGGGAATTTATAGCCACATAAACGGAATTTATAGTCACAAAAACGGGTTATTTATAGCCACATAAACGGAATTAATAGCCACATAAACGGAATTAATAGCCATATAAACGGGGCATATATAGCCATATAAACGGAATTAATAGCCACATAAACGGGGAATTTATAGCCACTTAAATGGGAATTTATAGTCACATAGACGGAATTTATAGCCGCATAAACGGAATTAATTGCCACATAAACGGAATTTATAGTCACATAAACGGGAATTTATAGCCACATAAACGGAATTAATAGCCACATAAACTGGATTTAGAGCAACATAAACGGGAATTTATAGCCACATAAACGGAATTAATAGCCATTTAAACGGGGAATTTATAGCCACATAAACGGAATTAATAGCCATATAAACGGGGAATGTATAGCCATATAAACGGAATTAATAGCCGCATAAACGGAATTATTTGCCACATAAACGGAATTTATAGTCACATAAACGGAATTAATTGCCACATAAACGGGAATTTATAGCCACATAAACGGAATTTATAGTCACATAAACGGGAATTTATAGCCACATAAACGGAATTAATAGCCACATAAACTGGATTTATAGCCACATAAACTGAATGTATAGCCACATAAACGGGAATGTATAGTCACATAAACGGAATTAATAGCCACATAACGGAATTAATAGCCATATAAACGGGGAATGTATAGCCATATAAACGGAATTAATAGCCACATAAACGGGGAATTTATAGCCACATAGATGGAATTTATAGCCGCATAAACGGAATTATTTGCCACATAAACGGAATTTATAGTCACATAAACGGAATTAATTGCCACATAAACGGGAATTAATAGCCACATAAACTGAATGTATAGCCACATAAACGGGAATTTATAGTCACATAAACTGAATGTATAGCCACATAAACGGGAATTTATAGTCACATAAACGGAATGTATAGCCACAAAAACGGGATTTATAGTCACATAAACGGAATGTATAGCCACATAAACGGGAATTTATAGTCACATAAACGGAATGTATAGCCACATAAACGGGAATTTATAGTCACATAAACGGAATGTATAGCCACAAAAACGGGATTTATAGTCACATAAACGGAATATATAGCCACATAAGCGGGAATGTATAGCCACATAAACGGAATGTATAGCCACATGAAAGGAATGTATAGCCACATAAACTGAATGTATAGCCACATAAACGGAATATATATAGCCACATAAACGGAATATATAGCCACATAAACGGAATGTATAGCCACATGAAAGGAATGTATAGCCACATAAACGGAATTTATAGCCACATAAACGGGATATATAGCCACATAAACGGGATATATAGCCACATAAACGGAATGTATAGCCACATAGACCGAATTTATAGTCACTTTATAGCTGCATAACCTCTAACCCTAGACAGGAAACCTATTGTCTTCCTAACCACGTAAGTATCATTATATGGGTGCGTGTGTGTTTTACGTTTATTTATCGTCACTACCGGTTGCCCATATGAGCGACGCCTCCTGGCGAAATTAGTCAGTTTATATTGTGGAGGATAATGCAATGATACAGAGAGATACCCATTCCAGAGTCTCCTCTGGTTCTTTTACGTGCAGTGTACAGCACCGACACGAGACCTCAGTTTTAAAGTCCCATCTGAAAGACAGTTAATTTGATTAGGGTCAGACGGGGAATCGAACCTGCGATCCCTGGATTCGAAGTCCAAAATGTTGGCAACTGATATCAGCGTGAAAATAAATATGATGCCGTTCATCTTGTGATCATCATGAAGTGATAATATCACAGAGGCACATTTCCATCGCAACCGCAGCTCGAGTCGGAGGCTATACATGTACACTATAATGACATTGATTCACAGAAAGAGGCGTGTACACAACTATGGATTGAAGTCAACTTATACATGCAGATGAAGACCTATGATAGATGAATTGATTTCCAAAATCATTCACTATGTAAATTAATACTGGTAGGACTATATCAATGCAATCAATGGAAAAATAAACAGTTTTATTCAGTCAAATGTTGCTCTTTCATCTTTTAACCCCGCCTACTCCATTACACTACCATATTGTAGATGTATCACAATTCAACGTCCTTCCTAGTACTAGTTACGTCCTAGTAGCATAGCTATGTTATGTGTACTTATACTTGTAAGAGGGATACGTATGAGGAATATCACGGATTCGTACAGGAAAATGCCACACTTAGGAGTGGATAAAGTGCCTGCGAAATTCATCAAAGTAGTGAGAGTACATGTACCATATCGTTGGTTACTTCTTCCTAGCACTGCTTAGTATGGGTAACTGTCGTGTAACAGAGGTAGGTAATGTGTACACACACGTGTATGAGAGATCAGTCGCAGAAAAGCACGGGTTCATTGAGGAAACTAGCATACGTTGGAGTAGAGAGAGTGTATGACGAAATTATTCAAAGTAGTGAGAGTGCATGTATGGTATGCCCATATCGATAATACCTCCTTCCTAGTACTGGTAGTTGTGGGTAACTGTCGTGTAGCATAGCTTGGTAATGTTTACACACACGTGTATGAGAGATCAGCCTCAGAAAAGCATGGGTTCATGGAGGAAAGTACCATACTTTGGAGTAGAGTGTACGGCGAAATTATTCAAAGTAGTGAGAGTGCATGTATGATATATACTGAGTCAAAAAAGAAACGATACCAAACTAAAAATGACGTAAAACGGATAAAACCATAGAAAGGTTTAATATATTATTACGTATCCGTACCGGGTATCTTATTGCAACGTCAGCCAACCATAAACACAGGTAAATAAACACCCGATAATCCTGGAACGCCGAATTTCCGATTTGCACGTGCTCCTCAACAAAGACAACTTCCTACACATGTACAAATCGGAAAACCGGTTTATTGTACTGGTATTGCATTATCATCGAGGAAAAACACCTTACATACCCATTGTTACCTCTAACAAAATGCCTAGGCTAAACCGCAATCAGAGAATGCGTGCCATTGGCATGATTGACGGCGGTTTACATCAGCGTGACGTCGCAAATCGACTCGGGGTTACGCGGATCACGATAACACGTCTACTTCGACGTTATCGAACACATGGATCGGTGGACGACCGTCCAAGATCTGGTCGACCATGTGTGAACAGGACCGTCACATTCGGACGTCACATTTACGTGACCGGTTCCTACCTGCTACGCACACAGCTGCCGTTACTCCTGGGATGACCAACAATCGCATCAGTGCACAAACAGTCAGGAACCGGCTCGGTGAACGTGGCATTCGTGCATATCGGCCATACGTTGGACCCATCCTGACACGACGTCACCGTGACGTACGGCGGGAATGGACGACGGAACGTGCTCACTGGACTCGGTTACAGTGGAATTCGGTGATGTTTAGCGATAAATCGCGGTTCTGTTTGCGTCGAGCGGATGGCAGAGAGCGGGTATATCGCAGACGCGGTGAACGTTACGCCGACGCACGTGTACGTCAGGTCGATCTGTTCGGGGGCGGAAGCGTTATGGCGCGGGGCGGTATCACCTTCGGCAGTCGCTCTGAACTGTTAGTGGTGGACGGGAACTGCGGTACTGTGATGAGATCCCTGCGCCAGTTGTTGTGCCGTTCTTTAACGCCAACAGAAACGTCACACGGGCCAGGTGTCATACTGCTCGGATTTCCACCACATTATTGGAGCAGAACAATATTGAAACCCTGCCGTGGCCTGCTTTGTCACCCATAGAACATTTGTGGGATACGTTAGACCGCCGCGTCAGGCCAGTAACGTTAAACCAACTGAGGGATGTTTTGCGTCAGGAGTGGACAAATATTGACCAGCAAGAGATTCAGACACTCTTCCGTTCGATGCGACGGCGGTGCATTGCAGTGAGAGACGCAAATGGTGCCCATACTCGGTATTGACGTCTGTGTGAAAACTCCATTAGACCCCTGTCCGACGAATTACGTCATCACGCAGCAGACAGTTTCGGAGGCTCATTATGCTTTATGTGCTCCTCTTTCAAACATGTTGGACTATCATCTTATGAATTTTCAAAGAACTTTCTTAATAAATGTTGAAATTATAGACACATAAACACAAGGTATCGTTTCTTTTTTGACTCAGTATATGTATATCGACCATACCTTCTTCCTAGTACTGGTTGTTGTGGGTAACTGTTGTCTATCATAGCTAGGTAATGTATACACACACGTGTATGAGAGATCAGCCTCAGAAAAGCACATGTTCGTGCAGGAAACTACCATACTTTGGAGTAGTGTATGTCGAAATTATTAAAAGTAGTGAGAGTACATGTATGATATGTGTATATCGACCATACCTTCTTCCTGGTACTGGCTGTTGTGGGTAACTGTTGTCTAGCATAGCTAGTGCTTGTGAAGTATTATTTTTATGCATCACATACAACACATCATCGTTTAAACTTTATTTATTTTACAACGATTGCGAAGCAAGTTTTAACAACTTATATTAATCACTTTCGTTGGCTCGGATGAAAGCGTATATGTGGCATTCGTAGGAGGAATCCGGAGTACCCGGAGAAACCCCACCTGTCCGTCATTGTACAATCTCACAAACCATCGATCACATGGTCAATTGTTTAATCTGACCTTTAGTTTAGCATAATCATATTGTATTGCCAATCAATAGTAAATATGTCATACACATAAGACTACATTCCATGAAAATGCAAATGGTTTGGGTCACAAGTTTAAACAACATTAGACAACGGTCCGCACCAGAAAATCAAGCTAATGTGTGATTAAACTAAATGACTGAGTTTCTTTCCTGAAGAGCACGCAAACTAGAATGAAAATAATAATGACTCAAAGGATTAGAGAAAAGACAAACCTATAAAAAGAAAAAAAGGTTGCTTAGATTGATACATATATCTCACAATCCACCTGTTGTTGCCCCAAACCACACCAAGACCCGAACCCACTATCACGTCTCACAATCCACCTGTTGTTGCCCCAAACCACACCAAGACCCGAACCCACTATCACGTCTCACAATCCACCTGTTGTTGCCCCAAACCACACCAAGACCCGAACCCACTATCACGTCTCACAATCCACCTGTTGTTGCCCCAAACCACACCAAGACCCGAACCCACTATCACAAGCAAATTACGTATATTTAATTCAAGAGCGCATCTGACCTTACATAACCTAATACAATAGTCTGTGGATTAGCATAGGATTTAGAATCAAGGGGTACCCTGTTCGATACTCGGTCATCGCACGTATGTAGACACTAGCGTGTTGTGCAAAGGAAACAACGATAAAAACTCCCCCCCCCCACACATCCAAACGGCGCTAAAAGCTTGACTATAGGTGAGAAACCAGGTTCTATCCCCGCCATGCCATATTGTAATGACTAATACCATAGGAATTTTGAATGAAATTCTAAACTGGTGTCTCACGTCGGTGTCACGCACCGTATATGTAAAAGAACCAGACGAGCACCTGACATGGTTCTGAGAATGACTCGTTGCACATTCCTCCAAATACATAAAATGACTACGAGTGTTTATTGTAGTAAGCTTTTCAAATGGTGCCATGTGTTCATGTGCTGCGTGTAGCGATTATAATTAACATGTACATACGTTGATAAAGATGGCCTGGAGGTTATAACACTCTTCTCCAATTTCATACTCGGTCTCAAGCTTCTGATTGGTTCAGCAAAGTGTAAATATCAGACTCAACCAATCATATCATTTGAGGTTGTTTTTTTTACGTTTATTTATCGTCACCCATATGAGCGACGCCTCCTGAAGAGATTAGTTATTTTAGATTTTTGGAGGATAGTGCATGATACAGACAGAGAACCATTCCAGAATCTCCTCTGGTTCTTTTACGTGCACAGTGTAAAGCACCGACACGAGACCTCGGTTTAATGTCCCATCTGAAAGACTGTTAATTTTATTAGGGTCAGATGGGGGATCGAACCTGCGATCCCTGAATCACCAGTCCAACTTGAGTTTGAGAACAGTTTTATAACCTCCGAACGTGGGCGGTATTAACCGTTAGCATGTTGTAGGCGAACTGAACAGATAACAAACTGTGTAATATGTATCTTAATTTTCCAAGAGAGTAGGGCTTGTGACATTTCATTCAACTTGTGGTAATCGTGATAGTGCGTTCGCTTCATGTGTGAAAGGCTCGGAGTTCGCGCGCTGCTGTCTGATCTCCCACCGCTAAATCCCTAGGATGCGGGAACATCTCCCCCGTCTGATCCCCCCACTAAATCCCTAGGATGCGGAAACGTCTCCCCAGGCTGACCTACCACCACTAGATCCCTAGGATGCGGGAACGTCTCCCCAGGCTGACCTACCACCACTAGATCCCTAGGATGCGGAAACGTCTCCCCAGGCTGACCTACCACCACTAGATCCCTAGGATGCGGAAACGTCTCCCCAGGCTGACCTACCACCACTAGATCCCTAGGATGCGGGAACGTCTCCCAGGCTGACTACCACCACTAGATCCCTAGGATGCGGAAACGTCTCCCCAGGCTGACCTACCACCACTAGATCCCTAGGATGCGGAAACGTCTCCCAGGCTGACCTACCACCACTAGATCCCTAGGATGCGGAAACGTCTCCCCAGGCTGACCTACCACCACTAGATCCCTAGGATGCGGGAACGTCTCCCCCGTCTGATCCCCCCACTAAATCCCTAGGATGCGGAAACGTCTCCCCAGGCTGACCTACCACCACTAGATCCCTAGGATGCGGGAACGTCTCCCCAGTCTGATCCCCCATCCCCCTACTAAATCCTTAGGATGCGGGAACGTCTCGCCCGTCTGATCTCCCAAGGATGCGGGAACTAAAGTCGCTATTGCAAACAGCATAGAGCCAGATCAGACAGCACAGAATGTAACGTCGTCTAATCAGGCTCTATGCTGTTTGCTGTCGAGCTAAATCACTTGTCCAAATAACAAACAACATAGATCCAGATCTGCTGTGACTGATCTGGATCTACATTGTATGTTGTTTGCACATTATGTCCAATTTATTTGGCAGGTTAAGGGAATGGGTTGACATTTTACAAGCATACAACTAGTGCTGCTTAATGGCTTAATAAATAGTCATGAAAAGTCACAGAAATGTGGGTAGGTCTTCACAATTTTACTCTAAATCTGAATACATTATTTATGAATGATGGAAATATAAGAGTACAGATTAATGACTGCACGAGTCACTGTGAGCGTGATGTAACACTAGAGAATATGTCGCTGTGAGCGTGATGTAACACTAGAGATGTCACTGTGAGCTTGATGTAACACTAGAGAATATGTCACTGCGAGCTTGATGTAACACTAGAGATGTCACTGTGAGCGTGATGTAACACTAGAGAATATGTCACTGTGAGCGTGATGTAACACTAGAGAATATGTCACTGTGAGCGTGATGTAACACTAGAGAATATGTCACTGTGAGCGTGATGTAACACTAGAGAATATGTCACTGTGAGCTTGATGTAACACTAGAGAATATGTCACTGTGAGCTTGATGTAACACTAGAGAATATGTCACTGTGAGCTTGATGTAACACTAGAGAATATGTCACTGTGAGCGTGATGTAACACTAGAGAATATGTCACTGTGAGCGTGATGTAACACTAGAGAATATGTCACTGTGAGCGTGATGTAACACTAGAGAATATGTCACTGTGAGCGTGATGTAACACTAGAGAATATGTCACTGTGAGCGTGATGTAACACTAGAGAATATGTCACTGTGAGCGAGATGTAACACTAGAGAATATGTCACTGTGAGCGTGATGTAACACTAGAGAATATGTCACTGTGAGCGTGATGTAACACTAGAGAATATGTCACTGTGAGCGTGATGTAACACTAGAGAATATGTCACTGTGAGCGTGATGTAACACTAGAGAATATGTCACTGTGAGCTTGATGTAACACTAGAGAATATGTCACTGTGAGCTTGATGTAACACTAGAGAATATGTCACTGTGAGCTTGATGTAACACTAGAGAATATGTCACTGTGAGCGTGATGTAACACTAGAGAATATGTCACTGTGAGCGTGATGTAACACTAGAGAATATGTCACTGTGAGCGTGATGTAACACTAGAGAATATGTCACTGTGAGCGTGATGTAACACTAGAGAATATGTCACTGTGAGCGAGATGTAACACTAGAGAATATGTCACTGTGAGCGTGATGTAACACTAGAGAATATGTCACTGTGAGCGAGATGTAACACTAAAGAATATGTCACTGTGAGCGTGATGTAACACTAGAGAATATGTCACTGTGAGCTTGATCTAACACTAGAGAATATGTCACTGCGAGTGTGATGTAACACTAGAGAATATGGTGCCTGAGTGAAACTGCTGTAAAATTACTTGTATCATACATTAACCCTTGCTTGTAATACAGTATGTGGTATAGAATTAACAAAATAATTTGTAGCTTTGTAAATGGTGGTATACTAAGAGTGTATGTATAACAGCATGCCCAGATCCAGTGGCACCTGGGGTCATCCATCACCACATATTTATAAGTTGAAAGGTCCGATCTTTTAGAGTGGTTTAGGGTCGGAGGGACCTTTTTACAAAAGTAACATTATTTTTAATAACCACAGTTCTGTACAATTACATGTAGATATATGTGTGATGTTCAGATAATGTAGTGTATATCCAGTTATCCACCGGTAAATCAGTCGGTTCAAAAGCTCACTCAGAGCTTGTGTTGTACTGTTGCTATCTTGCCAACTCAAAATAAAAGTTATCTTATCTTAACTATTTCAACATTACAGGTCTCTAAATAGACTTACAAAAAGTGTAGATCCAGATGAACCGGCTCATGATGAGCCGTCTCATCAGGATCTGCACTTTTTACCAGTAATAATTATTACTATCTTTAGATAAAATTACCCATTTTGATAAATGAACTGGTCCAAAGGTAATTTTCTTATTAATTTATTGGTCTAAAAATATCATGCACCAGTCCATGTCAGTTACTTGGGGTAGAATGGGTTAATGTAACTTAATGATCATGAAATAATAGTTTCATTGTTTGTAGCTTTCCGCTCACATTAGCTCATTGCCCCTCCAGCCTGCTGTACTTTCTGCATGAATCTATTGGCGATAAAGTTTGCTACATCAAAATATCTTTCAGTACAGTTTTTGATGCACGTTTCTTGCCGTCCATCGAGTCTGTCTCGCAGGCTGATGTCGCATATATCCCAGCATGATTCGGACACTTTCTCGATCTGTTGCATTAGCTGTTGCTCAGCCTGTTGCTGTTGAATAAATTCTATAATCTTTGGATCCATTTTATCCTGCCCTGCTCCAGCACCCGACGATAAGCTGTCGAAATTCATAATGTCACAACTCTATGGAGCTTGAAACCACCTACATAATAGAGAAATGATATACAGTCAAACCCGTGTTAGTGGTCACCTCTATTAAGCAGCCAACCTGTATTAAGCAGCCAGTTTCCAGATTCCCAATATGCTGTTTTATTATACATTTGACCTCTATTAAGCAGCCACCTGTGCTAAGCAGCCACTTTCTGAGATTACCTTGGCTGGCTGCTTAAGACAGGTTTGACTGTACATGTACTAATATACGGCAAAGTGCAATTAACATTTTATACTGGTCATTATATGTGGGATTTATGCCGAGTATAGCACTCTATACATGCAATTATTTTACGACATTACAAGCAAGTTGTATCAACACTATCAATGCTATATACTGTATATAGCAAATGACCACTAGTAAATATTCAATGCAGAACTTGATGGGTTATAATATGTAGAATGGTGGAACCTATGCTCGGCGTATTCCTATGCTCGGCGTATTTTTTCCATTTACATCCGTATTTTAAATATTTAAATAGTTTTAACCTATTTTCGCTGACAGGAGGTGAAGCATGGTTCAATAACATTCCGTTGTGCGTACCGGTAGCCTAATGCAACTGTCACCTGACTGGTTCAGTAGCCGAATATAAACAGACAACTTGTTGGGAACTTTTTTTCTACCGAAACGTGCCGTTTATGAGCATTTCAGGTGGCTATCCGGATTGGGAAAAAAATGTACAAATAACCAGAAAAAAGTTTCTTATGAGTTGTAATATTGTTAATTATTGATGTTACTAAGTCAAAATAATATATTCAACATTTACCCATGTGTAAATAAAAAATTCATGTATGCCGTGCATAGGTGCCCTAAAGTATCTAGTTGCCCATGGAAACAGGTGCCGTTGCGATAGCTGTATTTAGACGCATGGTTACGTAATGAAGCTAAAATTTTCAACAACAATTTTATGAAAGTTGTGTTCACGACTTAAGAAAATAATAATATACGGCAAGTGCATTCAACTTTTTTTATAGGGCATGATAATGATATGTAGGATTTACGCCGAGCATAGGTTCCACCACTCTAACGTTATTACAGTCTTCACGAAACTTTGCCAGAGTTTGTCTGACACTCGTCAGACAAATGATTAAAATGCACTTAAACTTTCAATATATTTTGTCTGACCGAAGGATGTTTTGTCTTGACATGTCAGGCGGTCCTACGGATTTCGGGAAGACTGTTATTAACGCCACATAATTGCTTTGAAATGTCACCTGTGTGTGACGTTGTTTGATCAGTCGCATGGAACTTAGTACGAGAAGATGGACGATGCCAAAATACAGTAGAGGCAACGGGGGAGAAATGAAACAAAGTTGAATTATGATGTCATTGGGCACCCAATAAAAAAAAATGAAAAACTGCCATGGATATGATCTTAAAAATTAGTAGAAAAAATGAACCACTTATTATCTGAGGTTTATATATTAGGTGGGACAGACTTTAGGCCTAATTCAACACAGACAATAGGCTGAATAGCAGAATCTGACCTGAAAACATTTGCTTTATAAAGTGTATTATCGCGAAAACTAATAATAATCTCAATTACAAATTTGTCATTGCTTATTTAAACAATAAAACCGAATCTCAAAGTAGATATAATCGTGAATATTAATAATATTTGATCACATTATATAATATTAATCACAATGTCTAGAATTCACCTACTTTTTATTGACCGCTGCACAACTTTTAAGATATCGGTAAAGGGAGACTACTTATTATTATTTACAGGACATCTCGACCCAGAGACATCTCGACCCCAGGACATCTCGACACTGATGCATTGATAAACTCAACCCCTAGCCTGGGTTCCAGTCTGTCGATTTTTCACTAATTTACTTCTGGCAAAATGACATAATATCAGATCAACAATTGGCTCAGGGACTTCCTAACAAACAGACACATGCAAGTGGTAGTCAAAACCAGTACACATCGATTCTGGAGTACCACAAGGCACTGTCCTAGGACCGCTTCTGTTCCTGTGCCATATAAACGACTTGCCAGATACAATGCAATCACAAGTTCGTTTATTTGCCGATGACTGTCTGCTGTATAGATGCATCCGATCAGTAAGGGACCACATGATGCTACAGAGAGACCTGGAGGCACTGGAAGTATGGGCAACGCCATGGGGGATATGCGCTTTAATGCCAAGAAATGCTATATACTAAGCATCAACAGCAAATCGTCTCATTTCTACGAACTAGACAAGCAGTTCCTACAACAAGTTGACGAAAATCCTTATCTCGGTGTCACCATACAGTCCGATCTGAAATGCAACTCGCACATCCTAAAACTTACAAAGAAAGCAAACTCATCGCTCGGCTTCATCAGGCGCAACCTAAATCACTGCCCAGCAACTTGCAGGAAGACAGCATATCTAGCTCTTGTCCGCTCATCACTTGAGTATAGTTCCATAGTCTAGGACCCTACCTATGCAAAAGACATAAAGCGACTTGAGAAAATTCAAAGGCAAGCGGCCAGATTCATCACTGGCGACTACCATTCCCGAGAAGAAGGCTGCATCACAAACGTGCTGCAAAAACTGGAGCTCGAGAGCCTACAGTCCAGAAGGAAGGCCAAAAGGCTGACGTTCCTATACAAAGTGGTCGAGGGGAAGGTGCCAGCTTTACCTTGTCACGACATACTTACACCCACAAGGGCTAAGCGAAACGTAAACATACGTAAATTCACTGACTGTGCTACAATAAACATTCTAGAAAATCAAATTACAAACAATTCAAAGTGCTTCAAAACTTTCACTTGTAATAAAGAGCAGTACAAACAATCATTCTTCCCTAAAACAGTACTAGACTGGAATACACTCAGTGACAATGTTGTGTGTGCAGAGACAATAGGCGGTTTCAGGACAGCTCTAAGCCAGCTCTACTAGACTCTCTCCCGTTGCACCTTATGCCGTAACTGGCCCTGCAACGTAGATATCCAGAAACTCAATACAGCCCAATTACAGATCTTTGATATTTTGCACGTGGCATCACCTAGTGGACCACTATCAAGTTTGCTCAAATGGTAATCATCGTGTCATAATGTCTGCAATGACTATAACTATACAAGCAGTGTAACAAAAATGATCAACTCCCTGAACTGACAAACACTTGATTATCGACGCATACAATCATCAGTAATATACCTATATAAAATCAAAAATAACTTGGTATGCGGCGACCACAACCACCTAGCACACACACGGAACCTGAACTACTTAATTCCTCAGTCCCGAACTCAATACCATATAAACTCCTCCCGAACAATACGTCTCTGGAATGGCCTCCCCTACTATGTACAGTCCAGCTTAACCATTTTTGCTGAGCGGTTGGCCACGGTACCACTATAGTTAATGTAACATGATGTCTGTGTTTAACCTTAGTATATAGTTCTTTTAACACTCTCTATCTCACTAATTGAGATGTTTAACCACTGTCCCTGACAAGCGCCTCCCTGTCATACTCGCGTCTGAGTGTTGGTAGTACTATGTAGATGTAATAGATCCAAAGATGTGTAAGGCGTGATTTGTGTTCTGATTCGTCCCAGAGATCCGTAAGACATGGTCCAAGTTGTCTGTACACACCAGTCGTCACATATCAAGAGAATGGCTTGTGTTGTGTACACACCAGTCGTCCCAGATCCAGAGAATGGATTATGTTGTGTACACACCAGTCGTCACATATCAAGAGAATGGATTTTGTTATGTACACACCAGTCGTCCCAGAGAATAGCTTGTGTTATGTACACACCAGTCGTCCCAGGTCCAGATAATAGCTTGTGGTGTGTACACACCAGTCGTCCCAGATCCAGAGAATAGCTTGTGGTGTGTACACACCAGTCGTCCCAGAGAATGGTTTGTGTTATGTACACACCAGTCGTCCCAGGTCCAGAGAATAGCTTGTGGTGTGTACACACCAGTCGTCCCAGATCCAGAAAATAGCTTGTGGTGTGTACACACCAGTCGTCCCAGATCCAGATAATGGATTGTGTTATGTACACACCAGTCGTCACATATCAAGAGAATGGATTTTGTTATGTACACACCAGTCGTCCCAGATCCAGAGAATGGTTTGTGTTATGTACACACCAGTCGTCCCAGATCCAGAAAATAGCTTGTGGTGTGTACACACCAGTCGTCCCAGATCCAGATAATAGCTTGTGGTGTGTACACACCAGTCGTCCCAGATTCAGAGAATGGATTGTGTTATGTACACACCAGTCGTCACATATCAAGAGAATGGATTTTGTTATGTACACACCAGTCGTCCCAGAGAATAGCTTGTGGTGTGTACACACCAGTCGTCCCAGATCCACGTTATTTTATTATTAGCTGCCAATCTGAACATGGCATAAGCGACGACGAAGAAGAATAATCTAATCAATAGTTATAAGTTTCCATATTTCACATAAGCGGGAGGGGTGTTTTGACGCCCCCCCCCCAAGCCCCATTTGTATGTGTCTGCTTGACACTAGAACCAAAATTGTTATATAGACCCGTACATTCATATTGGTAATACAAACGAAATTGTGCATACATTTGAAATGAAAAGGTAAGATCAACAGCTATGGCACCCAACAATATGGGAAAAGAATATATATACGTACAAAATATAGAACCAAAAAACCCCCACCAAATTCTGAGAATAAATCACTTGCTCTATTACCAGGATAGCATATAGGCAACACACGATCATCTGTTAAATGGGCATACATATAGCTCACTTGTCCAGCAATGAGAGCATTATTGAATAACAACACTCTTAAATTAATACAAGATACGTATATATATGCCTTTTCACGTGTATTTCTAAGTGGGATCTGGATATTATATACGTACATATATATATATACGGTATCATAGCCTCGGGGATGTACTATACGGTACTATAGCATCGGGGGTGTACTATACGGTACTATAGCATCGGGGTGTACTATACTGTCTATACGGTATCATAGTATCGGGGGTGTACTATACTGTCTATACGGTATCATAGTATCGGGGGTGTACTATACTGTCTATACGGTATCATAGTATCGGGGGTGTACTATACTGTCTATACGGTATCATAGCATCGGGGGTGTACTATACTGTCTATACGGTATCATAGTATCGGGGGTGTACTATACTGTCTATACGGTATCATAGTATCGGGGGTGTACTATACGGTATCATAGCATCGGGGATGTACTATACGGTATCATAGCATCGGGGGTGTACTATACTGTCTATACGGTATCATAGTATCGGGGGTGTACTATACGGTATCATAGCATCGGGGGTGTACTATACGGTATCATAGTATCGGGGGTGTACTATACGGTATCATAGTATCGGGGGTGTACTATACTGTCTATACGGTATCATAGTATCGGGGGTGTACTATACGGTATCATAGCATCGGGGGTGTACTATACGGTATCATAGCATCGGGGTGTGTACTATACGGTATCATAGTATCGGGGTGTACTATACGGTATCATAGTATCGGGGGTGTACTATACGGTATCATAGTATCGGGGGTGTACTATACGGTATCATAGCATCGTGTGTACTATACGGTATCATAGCATCGGGGGTGTACAATACGGTATCATAGCATCGGGGGTGTACAATACGGTATCATAGCATCGGGGGGGTGTACTATACGGTACCATATTATCGGGTTGTACTATACGGTATCATTGCATCGGGGGGGTACTATACGGTATCAGAGTATCGGGGGTGTACTACGGTATCATAGTATCGGGGGTGTACATTACAGTATTATAGCATCGGGGGGGTACTATACGGTACCATAGCATCTGGGTGTACTATACGGTACCATAGCATCTGGGGTGTACTATACGGTATCATAGCATCGGGATATAC
This sequence comes from Archivesica marissinica, assembly GCA_014843695.1. Classification (NCBI taxonomy): domain Eukaryota; kingdom Metazoa; phylum Mollusca; class Bivalvia; order Venerida; family Vesicomyidae; genus Archivesica; species Archivesica marissinica. The sequence continues at coordinate 25,521,885 of CM026391.1, read as the reverse complement.
TATACGGTACCATAGCATCGGGGATATACTATACGGTACCATAGCATCGGGGATATACTATACGGTATCATAGCATCGGGGGTGTACTATACGGTATCATAGTATCGGGGGTGTACTATACTGTCTATACGGTATCATAGCATCGGGGTGTACTATACGGTACCATAGTATCGGGGGTGTACTATACGGTATCAGCATCGGGGGTGTACTATACGGTATCATAGCATCGGGGGTGTACTATACTGTCTACGGTATCATAGCATCGGGGGTGTACTATACTGTCTATACGGTATCATAGCATCGGGGTGTACTATACGGTATCATAGCATCGGTGTGTACTATACGGTATCATAGCATCGGGTGTACTATATGGTATCATAGTATCGGGGATGTACTATACGGTATCATAGCATCGGGTGTTACTATACTGTCTATACGGTATCATAGCATCGGGTGTACTATACGGTATCATAGTATCGGGGGTGTACTATACGGTATCATAGTATCGGGGGTGTACTATACGGTATCATAGTATCGGGGGTGTACTATACGGTATCATAGTATCGGGGTGTACTATACGGTATCATAGTATCGGGGGTGTACTACTACGGTATCATAGCATCGGGGGTGTACTATACGTATCATAGCATCTGGGGTGTACTATACGGTATCATAGCATCGGGGGTGTACTATACGGTATCATAGCATCGGTGTGTACTATACGGTATCATAGCATCGGGGGTGTACTATACGGTATCATAGTATCAGGGGTGTACTATACGGTACTATAGCATCGGGGGTGTACAATACGGTATCATAGCATCGGGGGTGTACTATACGGTATCATAGCATCGGGGGTGTACTATACGGTACCATAGTATCGGGGGTGTACTATACGGTATCATAGCATCGGTGTGTACTATACGGTATCATAGTATCGGGGGTGTATTATACGGTACCATAGCATCGGTGGTGTACTTTACGGCATCATAGCATCGGGGTGTACTATACGGTATCATAGTATCGGGGGTGTACTATACGGTATCATAGCATCGGGAATGTACTATACGGTATCATAGCATCGGTGTGTACTATACGGTATCATAGCATCGGGGGTGTACTATACGGTATCATAGCATCGGGGTGTACTATACGGTATCATAGCATCGGGGGTGTATATACGGTATCATAGTATCGGGGGTGTACTATACGGTATCATAGTATCGGGGGTGTACTATACGGTATCATAGTATCGGTGGTGTACTATACTGTCTATACGGTATCATAGCATCGGGGGTGTACTATACGGTATCATAGCATCGGTGTGTACTATACGGTATCATAGCATCGGGGGTGTACTTTACGGTATCATAGTATCGGGGGTGTACTATACGGTATCATAGCATCGGGGGTGTACTATACGGTATCATAGCATCGGGGTGTACTATACGGTATCATAGCATCGGGGGTGTATTATACTGTCTATACGGTATCATAGTATCGGGGGTGTACTATACGGTATCATAGCATCGGGGATGTACTATACGGTATCATAGCATCGGGGGTGTACTATACTGTCTATACGGTATCATAGCATCGGGGGTGTACTATACGGTATCATAGTATTGGGGGTGTACTCTACGGTATCATAGCATCGGGGATGTACTATACGGTATCATAGCATCGGGGGTGTACTATACGGTATCATAGCATCGGGGGTGTACTATACTGTCTATACGGTATCATAGCATCGGGGGTGTACTATACGGTATCATAGTATTGGGGGTGTACTATACGGTATCATAGCATCGGGGGTGTACTATACGGTATCATAGTATCGGGGTGTACTATACGGTATCATAGCATCGGGGGTGTACTATACGGTATCATAGTATCGGGGGTGTACTATACGGTATCATAGCATCGGGGGTGTACTATACTGTCTATACGGTATCATAGCATCGGGGGTGTACTATACGGTATCATAGTATCGGGGGTGTACTATACGGTATCATAGCATCGGGGATGTACAATACTGTCTATACGGTATCATAGCATCGGGGGTGTACTATACGGTATCATAGCATCGGTGTGTACTATACGGTATCATAGCATAGGGGGTGTACTATACGGTATCATAGCATCGGGGGTGTACTATACGGTATCATAGTATCAGGGTGTACTATACGGTATCATAGCATCGGGGGTGTACTATACGGTATCATAGCATCTGGGGTGTACTATACGGTATCATAGCATCGGAGGTGTACTATACGGTATCATAGTATCGGGGGTGTACTATACGGTATCATAGCATCGGAGGTGTACTATACGGTATCATAGCATCGGGGGTGTACTATACGGTATCATAGTATCAGGGGTGTACTATACGGTACTATAGCATCGGGGGTGTACAATACGGTATCATAGCATCGGGGGTGTACTATACGGTATCATAGCATCGGGGGTGTACTATACGGTACCATAGTATCGGGGTGTACTATACGGTATCATAGCATCGGTGTACTATACGGTATCATAGTATCGGGGGTGTACTATACGGTATCATAGCATCGGGGATGTACTATACGGTATCATAGCATCGGTGTGTACTATACGGTATCATAGCATCGGGGTGTACTATACGGTATCATAGCATCGGGGTGTACTATACGGTATCATAGCATCGGGGGTGTACTATACGGTATCATAGTATCGGGGTGTACTATACGGTATCATAGTATCGGGGGTGTACTATACGGTATCATAGTATCGGTGGTGTACTATACTGTCTATACGGTATCATAGCATCGGGGGTGTACTATACGGTATCATAGCATCGGGAATGTACTATACGGTATCATAGCATCGGGGGTGTACTATACGGTATCATAGCATCGGGGTGTACTATACGGTATCATAGCATCGGGGTGTACTTTACGGTATCATAGTATCGGGGTGTACTATACGGTATCATAGCATCGGGGGTGTACTATACGGTATCATAGCATCGGGTGTACTATACGGTATCATAGCATCGGGGGTGTATTATACTGTCTATACGGTATCATAGTATCGGGGGTGTACTATACGGTATCATAGCATCGGGGATGTACTATACGGTATCATAGCATCGGGGGTGTACTATACTGTCTATACGGTATCATAGCATCGGGGGTGTACTATACGGTATCATAGTATTGGGGGTGTACT
>CM026391.1:25483249-25517672 GCA_014843695.1 Archivesica marissinica | reverse complement strand
AAACAACATGCACGTCCTGACCTAGGCACGCCCCATAGTCTACCTCCACAACGTGCAGGTCCTGGCCTAGAAACGTCCCACAGTTTACGTCCACAACGTGCACGTCTTTCCAAGGCACGTCCCACAGTCTACCTCCACAACGTGCACGTCCTGATCTAGTACGTCCCATAGTCTACCTCCACAACGTACACGTCCTGACCTAGGCACGTCCCACAGTCTACCTCCACAACGTGCACGTCCTGACCTAGGCACGTCCCACAGTCTACCTCCACAACGTGCACGTCTGACCTAGGCACGCCCCACAGTCTACCTCCACAACGTGCATCTTCCTAGACACGTCCCACAGTCTACATCCACAACGTGCACCTCTTACCTAGACACGTCCACCAGTCTACCTCCACAACGTGCACTCTACCTAGGCACGTCCCAAAGTCTCCTCCACAACGTGCACTCCTGTACTGGCACGCCCCACAGTCTACTCCACAACATGCACGTCTTACCTAGGCACGTCCCACAGTCTACCTACACAACGTGCACGTCTTACATAGACACGTCCCACAGTCTACCTCCACAACGTGCACCTCTTACCTAGACACGTCCCATAGTCTACCTCCACAACGTGCACGTCCTGACCTAGGCACGTCCCAAAGTCTACCTCCACAACGTGCACTTCTTACCTGGACACATCACACAGTCTACCTTCACAACATGCACGTCTTACCTAGGCACGTCCCACAGTCTACCTCCACAACGTATACGTCATACCTAGGCACGTCCAACAGTCTACCTCCACAACGTGCACGTCCTGACCTAGGTACGTCACACAGTCTACCTCCACAACGTGAACGTCTTACCTTGGCACGCCCCACAGTCTACCTCCACAACGTACACGTCCTGACCTAGGCACTTCCCACAGTCTACCTCCACAACGTGCACGTCTTACCTAGGCACGTCCCACAGTCTACCTCCACAACGTACACGTCTTACCTAGGCACGTCCCACAGTCTACGAGCACGACGTACACGTCCTGACCTAGACACGTCCCACAGTCTACCTCCACAACGTACACGTCCTGACCTAGGCACGTCACACAGTCTACCTCCACAACATGCACGTCCTGACCTAGGTACGTCACAAAGTCTACCTCCACAACGTGCACGTCTTACCTAGGCACATCCCACAGTCTACCTCCACAACGTACACGTCTGACCTAGGCACGCCACAGTCTACTCCACAACGTGCACATCTTACCTAGACACGTCCCACAGTCTACCTCCACAACGTGCACGTCTTACCTAGGCACGTCCCACAGTCTACCTCCCAACGTGCACTCTTACTAGGCACTCCCACACCCCACAACACCCCCACCCCACAGTCTACCTCCACAACGTCACGTCACCTAGCACCCCACAGTCTCTCCCAACTCACGTCTCTACACGCACCGTCTACCTCAAACGTACGCCACAGGCACGCCCCACAGTCTACCTCCACAACGTACACGTCCTGACCTAGGCACGTCCCACAGACTACCTCCACAACGTACACGTCTTACCTAGGCACGTCCCACAGACTACCTCCACAACGTGCACGTCCTGACCTAGGCACGCCCCATAGTCTACCTCCACAACGTAAGGTCCTGACCTAGAAACGTCCCACAGTCTACGTCCACAACGTGCACGTCTTCCTAGGCACGTCCCAGAGTCTACCTCCACAACGTACACGTCCTGACTAGGCACGTCCCACAGTCTACCTCCACAACGTGCACGTCTTACCTAGGCACGTCCCACAGACTACCCCCACATAACGGCACGTCTTACCTAGACACGTCCACAGTCTATATACACAACGTACACGTCCTGACCTAGACACGTCCGCCCGCAGTCTACCTCCATAACGTACACGTCTGACCTAGCCACGTCGCGACAGTCTACCTCCACAACGTACACGTCCTGACCTAGGCACGCCCCACAGTCTACCTCCACAACGTACACGTCTGACCTAGGCACGCCCCACAGTCTACCTCCACAACGTGCACATCTTACATAGACACGTCCCACAGTCTACCTCCACAACGTGCACCTCTTACCTAGACACGTCCTATAGTCTACCTCCACAACGTGCACGTCCTGACCTAGGCACGTCCCAAAGTCTACCTCCACAACGTGCACTTCTTACCTGGACACATCCCACAGTCTACCTTCACAACATGCACGTCTTACCTAGGCACGTCCCACAGTCTACCTCCACAACGTATACGTCATACCTAGGCACGTCCAACAGTCTACCTCCACAACGTGCACGTCCTGACCTAGGCACGTCACACAGTCTATATCCACAACGTGCACGTCCTGACCTAGGTACGTCACAAGTCTACCTCCACAACGTGCACGTCTTACCTTGGCACGCCACACAGTCTACCTCCACAACGTACACGTCCTGACCTAGGCCCGTCCCACAGTCTACCTCCACAACGTGCACGTCTTACCTAGGCACGTCCCACAGTCTACCTCCACAACGTACACGTCTTACCTAGGCACGTCCACAGTCTACCTCCACAACGTGCAGTCTACCTAGGCACGTCCCACAGTCTACCTCCACAACGTGCACGTCTACCTAGGCACGTCCCACAGTCTACCTCCACAACGTGCACGTCTTACCTAGGCACGTCCCACAGTCTACCTCCACAACGTGCACGTCCTGACCTAGGCACGCCCCACAGTCTACCTCCACAACATGCACGTCTTACCTAGACACGTCCCACATTCTACCTCCACAAAGTGCACGTCCTGACCTAGGCACGTCCCACAGTCTACCTCCACAACGTGCACGTCCTGACCTAGGCACGTCACACAGTCTACCTCCACAACGTGCACGTCTTACCTAGGCACGTCCCACAGTCTACCTCCACAACGTACACGTCCTGACCTAGGCACGTCCCACAGTCTACCTCCACAACGTGCACGTCCTGACCTAGGCACGTCCCACAGTCTACCTCCACAACGTGCACGTCTTACCTAGGCACGTCCCACAGTCTACCTCCACAACGTGCACGTCCTGACCTAGGCACGTCCCACAGTCTACCTCCACAACGTACACGTCCTGACCTAGACACGTCCCACAGTCTACCTCCACAACGTACACGTCCTGACCTAGGCACGTCCCACAGTCTACCTCCACAACGTGCACGTCCTGACCTAGGCACGTCCCACAGTCTACCTCCACAACGTGCACGTCTTACTGGCACGTCCCACAGTCTACCTCCACAACGTACACGTCCTGACCTAGGCACGTCCCACAGACTACCTCCACAACGTACACGTCTTACTTAGGCACGTCCCACAGACTACCTCCACAACTTGCACGTCCTGGCCTAGGCACGCCCCATAGTCTACCTCCACAACGTGCAGGTCCTGACCTAGAAACGTCCCACAGTCTACGTCCACAACGTGCACGTCTTTCCTAGGCACGTCCCGGAGTCTACCTCCACAACGTACACGTCCTGACATAGGCACGTCCCACAGACTACCTCCACAACGTGCACGTCTTACCTAGGCACGTCCCACAGACTACCCCCATAACGTGCACGTCTTACCTAGACACGTCCCACAGTCTATATACACAACGTACACGTCCTGACCTAGACACGTCCCGCCCCGCAGTCTACCTCCATAACGTACACGTCCTGACCTAGCCACGTCGCGCAGTCTACCTCCACAACGTACACGTCCTGACCTAGGCACGCCCCGCAGTCTACCTCCATAACGTACACGTCCTGACCTAGGCACGTACCGCAGTACCAACTTATTCAAGACTTCGACACAATTTCGGATCCTCCTGTAGGTTTGGCATGAGAGGGATGCCGTGACGTTACGAAGACCACTGACAACATCGATATGCAGCGACCTCTAACATATATTGACCACTGACAATAATTGACATACAGCGACCTCTAACATAGACTGACCATTGCCAACACTGACATGTAGCGACCTCTAGCATAGACTGATCTCTAACATAGACTGACCACTGCAATCACTGACACGCAGTGACCTTAAGCAAAGACTGACCACTTGACAGTTGTTTGTGACAGCCTGCATAGATCAATGATATAGTAATAAACTATATAATTATATACAAATATACATGTACATACATGTACAATAAAAATGTATCCAGATGTGTAGGTATTGTTATTTTCTGAATGAAGGTAAAGATGGAGCCATCCTCGTGCCACAGTGAATTCTTTATCAAAGTCGTAGTGAAAATCGTCTGAAGATATGCGATATGTATTGTAATATAAAGCTATGCCATATGCTCATACATCCCGGAGAACGTCCACGTGACTCACTTGAAACACAAACAAAGGAAGGACATTAGCTCATACATCCCGGAGAACGTCCACATGTGTCATGATGTATTCAACTGAACAACAAACAAAGGGAGAAGACAATCGTAGTTTGTTGTTTAATCGTTAAGTACTAATTTCCCCTTGCTTAGAAGTCTTTAAATGTGATTCAAGTATTCATTTCTCTGTTGGATGCCGAAATTGTGTCCATATACGAGGCAGAATGAGGCTGACAAACATCTGTCCATAGACGAGGAGCCAGAATGAGTCTGACAAACATTTGTCCATAGACGATGAACCAGAATGAGTCTGACAAACAGGTGTCCATAGACGATGAACCAGAATGAGTCTGACAAACATGTGTCCATAGACGATGAACCAGAATGAGTCTGACAAACATAACATGTGTTCATAGACGAGGAGCCATAATGAGTCTGACAAACATTTGTCCATAGACGATGAACCAGAATGAGTCTGACAAACATGTGTCCATAGACGATGAACCAGAATGAGTCTGACAAACATGTGTCCATAGACGATAAACCAGAATGAGTCTGACAAACATAACATGTGTTCATAGACGAGGAGCCAGAATGAGTCTGACAAACATTTGTCCATAGACGATGAACCAGAATGAGTCTGACAAACATTTGTCCATAGACGATGAACCAGAATGAGTCTGACAAACATTTGTCCATAGACGATGAACCAGAATGAGTCTGACAAACATGTGTCCATAGACGATGAACCAGAATGAGTCTGACAAACATGTGTCCATAGACGATAAACCAGAATGAGTCTGACAAACATAACATGTGTTCATAGACGAGGAGCCAGAATGAGTCTGACAAACATTTGTCCATAGACGATGAACCAGAATGAGTCTGACAAACATTTGTCCATAGACGATGAACCAGAATGAGTCTGACAAACATTTGTCCATAGACGATGAACCAGAATGAGGCTGACAAACATGTGTCCATAGACGATGAACCAGAATGAGGCTGACAATCAGCTGTCCATAGACGAGGGGCCAGAATGAGGCTGACAAACATGTGTCCATAGACGATGAGGCTGACAAACATGTGTCCATATAAGAGGGGCCAGAATAAGGCTGACAAACATTTGTCCATAGACGATGAACCAGAATGAGGCTGAAAAACATATGTACATAGACGATGAGCCAGAATGAGGCTGACAAACATCTGTCCATAGACGATGAACCAGAATGAGGCTGACAAACATAACATGTGTCCATAGACGATGAACCAGAATGTGGCTGACAAACATCTGTCCATCTACGATGAATCAGAATGAGGCTGACAAACATGTGTCCATAGACGAGGAGCTAAAATGAGGCTGACAAACATTTGTCCATAGACGAAGGGCCAGAATGAGGCTGACAAACATTTGTCCATATACGATGAATCAGAATGAGGCTGACAAACATTTGTCCATAGACGAGGAGCTAAAATGAGGCTGACAAACATTTGTCCATAGACGATGAACCAGAATGAGGCTGACAAACATCTGTCCATAGACGATGAACCAGAATGAGGCTGACAAACATCTGTACATAGACGATGAGCCAGAATGAGGCTGACAAACATCTTTACATAGACGAAGGGCCAGAATGAGGCTGACAAACATTTAGTTTAAACATTATTTATTTCAGTATTTGTACATGTAATCCAGAAATGAACATTTTACATATAATTTAACAGCAGTAGACTGAAAGGGATTAGAACGAAAGAAAACTTATAATTATAGTTCTTCTCCCTATCAATTGATTGACATACAATATGCAGGGAAACAATATAGATTACAGTGGAAATACGTGACATCTAGTATAGGTATATGCTAAAGAATTTCAGAAATGAATGTATTAGTGAGTCAATAGTTTTAGATGTAAAAAAAAAGATTAGTATTTAAAGCAATATTTGACAAACATATGGCCATAGACGATGTGCCAGAATGAGGCTAACAAACATTTGTCCATAGACGAGGATCCAGAATGAGGCTGATAAACATATATCCATAGACGAGGGGCCAGAATGAGGCTGACAAACATGTGTCCATAGACGATGAACCAGAATGAGGCTAACAAACATTTGTCCATAGACGAGGATCCAGAATGAGGCTGATAAACATATATCCATAGACGAGGGGCCAGAATGAGGCTGACAAACATGTGTCCATAGGCTATGAACCAGAATGAGGCTAACAAACATTTGCCCATATGCTATGAACCAGAATGAGGCTAACAAACATTTGTCCATAAGGTATGAACCAGAATGAGGCTAACAAACATCTGTCCATAGACGATGAGCCAGAATGAGGCTAACAAACATGTGTCCATAGACGATGAACCAGAATGAGGCTAACAAACATAACATGTGTCCATAGACGAGGAGCCAGAATGAGGCTAACAAACATGTGTCCAGAGACGAGGAGCCAGAATGAGGCTAACAAACATGTGTCCATAGACGAGTAGCCAGAATGAGGCTAACAAACATGTGTCCATAGACGAGTAGCCAGAATGAGGCTAACAAACAGGTGTCCATAGACGAGTAGCCAGAATGAGGCTAACAAACATCTGTACATAGACGAAGAGCCAGAATGAGGCTAGCAAACATAACATGTGTCCATAGACGATTAGCCAGAATGAGGCTAACAAACATAACATGTGTCCATAGACGAGTAGCCAGAATGAGGCTAACAAACATGTGTCCATAGACGATGAGCCAGAATGAGGCTAACAAACATGTGTCCATAGACGAAGAGCCAGAATGAGGCTAACAAACATGTGTCCATAGACGAAGAGCCAGAATGAGGCTAACAAACATGTGTCCATAGACGAAGAGCAAGAATGAGGCTAACAAACATGTGTCCATAGACGATGAGCCAGAATTAGGCTGACAAACATAACATGTGTCCATAGATGAGTAGCCATAATGAGGCTAACAAACATGTGTCCATAGACGATGAGCCAGAATGAGGCTAACAAACATGTGTACATAGACGATGAACCAGAATGAGGCTGACAAACATTTGTCCATAGACAATGAACCAGAATGAGGCTGACAAACATTTGTCCATAGACGATGAACCAGAATGAGGCTGACAAACATGTGTCCATAGACGAGGAGCTAGAATGAGGCTGATAAACATTTGTTCATAGACGAGGGGCCAGAATGAGGCTGACAAACATATGTGCATAGACGAGGAGCCAGAATGAGGCTGACAAACATGTGTCCATAGTCGAGGAGCCAGAATGAGGCTGACAAACATATGTGCATAGACTAGGAGCCAGAACGAGGCTGACAAACATGTGTCCATAGACGAGGAGCTAAAATGAGGCTGACAAACATTTGTCCATAGAAGAAGGGCCAGAATGAGGCTGACAAACATTTGTCCATATACGATGAATCAGAATGAGGCTGACAAACATTTGTCCATAGACGAGGAGCTAATATGAGGCTGACAAACATTTGTCCATAGACGATGAACCAGAATGAGGCTGACAAACATCTGTCCATAGACGATGAACCAGAATGAGGCTGACAAACATCTGTACATAGACGATGAGCCAGAATGAGGCTGACAAACATCTTTACATAGACGAAGGGCCAGAATGAGGCTGACAAACATTTAGTTTAAACATTATTTATTTCAGTATTTGTACATGTAATCCAGAAATGAACATTTTACATATAATTTAACAGCAGTAGACTGAAAGGGATTAGAACGAAAGAAAACTTATAATTATAGTTCTTCTCCCTATCAATTGATTGACATACAATATGCAGGAAAACAATATAGATTACAGTGGAAATACGTGACATCTAGTATAGGTATATGCTAAAGAATTTCAGAAATGAATGTATTAGTGAGTCAATAGTTTTAGATGTAAAAAAAAAGATTAGTATTTAAAGCAATATTTGACAAACATATGGCCATAGACGATGTGCCAGAATGAGGCTAACAAACATTTGTCCATAGACGAGGATCCAGAATGAGGCTGATAAACATATATCCATAGACGAGGGGCCAGAATGAAGCTGACAAACATGTGTCCATAGGCTATGAACCAGAATGAGGCTAACAAACATTTGCCCATATGCTATGAACCAGAATGAGGCTAACAAACATTTGTCCATAAGGTATGAACCAGAATGAGGCTAACAAACATCTGTCCATAGACGATGAGCCAGAATGAGGCTAACAAACATGTGTCCATAGACGATGAACCAGAATGAGGCTAACAAACATAACATGTGTCCATAGACGAGGAGCCAGAATGAGGATAACAAACATGTGTCCATAGACGAGTAGCCAGAATGAGGCTAACAAACATGTGTCCATAGACGAGTAGCCAGAATGAGGCTAACAAACAGGTGTCCATAGACGAGTAGCCAGAATGAGGCTAACAAACATCTGTACATAGACGAAGAGCCAGAATGAGGCTAGCAAACATAACATGTGTCCATAGACGATTAGCCAGAATGAGGCTAACAAACATAACATGTGTCCATAGACGAGTAGCCAGAATGAGGCTAACAAACATGTGTCCATAGACGATGAGCCAGAATGAGGCTAACAAACATGTGTCCATAGACGAAGAGCCAGAATGAGGCTAACAAACATGTGTCCATAGACGAAGAGCCAGAATGAGGCTAACAAACATGTGTCCATAGACGAAGAGCAAGAATGAGGCTAACAAACATGTGTCCATAGACGATGAGCCAGCATTAGGCTGACAAACATAACATGTGTCCATAGATGAGTAGCCATAATGAGGCTAACAAACATGTGTCCATAGACGATGAGCCAGAATGAGGCTAACAAACATGTGTACATAGACGATGAACCAGAATGAGGCTGACAAACATTTGTCCATAGACAATGAACCAGAATGAGGCTGACAAACATTTGTCCATAGACGATGAACCAGAATGAGGCTGACAAACATGTGTCCATAGACGAGGAGCTAGAATGAGGCTGATAAACATTTGTTCATAGACGAGGGGCCAGAATGAGGCTGACAAACATATGTGCATAGACGAGGAGCCAGAATGAGGCTGACAAACATGTGTCCATAGTCGAGGAGCCAGAATGAGGCTGACAAACATATGTGCATAGACTAGGAGCCAGAACGAGGCTGACAAACATGTGTCCATAGACGAGGAGCTAAAATGAGGCTGACAAACATTTGTCCATAGACGAAGGGCCAGAATGAGGCTGACAAACATTTGTCCATATACGATGAATCAGAATGAGGCTGACAAACATTTGTCCATAGACGAGGAGCTAAAATGAGGCTGACAAACATTTGTCCATAGACGATGAACCAGAATGAGGCTGACAAACATCTGTCCATAGACGATGAACCAGAATGAGGCTGACAAACATCTGTACATAGACGATGAACCAGAATGAGGCTGACAAACATCTGTACATAGACGATGAGCCAGAATGAGGCTGACAAACATCTTTACATAGACGAAGGGCCAGAATGAGGCTGACAAACATTTAGTTTAACATTATTTATTTCAGTATTTGTACATGTAATCCAGAAATGAACATTTTACATATAATTTAATAGCAGTAGACTGAAAGGGATTAGAACGAAAGAAAACTTATAAGTATAGTTCTTCTCCCTATCAATTGATTGACATACAATATGCAGGAAAACAATATAGATTACAGTGGAAATACGTGACATCTAGTATAGGTATATGCTAAAGAATTTCAGAAATGAATGTATTAGTGAGTCAATAGTTTTAGATGTAAAAAAAAAGATTAGTATTTAAAGCAATATTTGACAAACATATGGCCATAGACGATGTGCCAGAATGAGGCTAACAAACATTTGTCCATAGACGAGGATCCAGAATGAGGCTGATAAACATATATCCATAGACGAGGGGCCAGAATGAGGCTGACAAACATGTGTCCATAGACGATGAACCAGAATGAGGCTAACAAACATTTGTCCATAGACGAGGATCCAGAATGAGGCTGATAAACATATATCCATAGACGAGGGGCCAGAATGAAGCTGACAAACATGTGTCCATAGGCTATGAACCAGAATGAGGCTAACAAACATTTGCCCATATGCTATGAACCAGAATGAGGCTAACAAACATTTGTCCATAAGGTATGAACCAGAATGAGGCTAACAAACATCTGTCCATAGACGATGAGCCAGAATGAGGCTAACAAACATGTGTCCATAGACGATGAACCAGAATGAGGCTAACAAACATAACATGTGTCCATAGACAAGGAGCCAGAATGAGGCTAACAAACATGTGTCCAGAGACGAGGAGCCAGAATGAGGCTAACAAACATGTGTCCATAGACGAGTAGCCAGAATGAGGCTAACAAACATGTGTCCATAGACGAGTAGCCAGAATGAGGCTAACAAACAGGTGTCCATAGACGAGTAGCCAGAATGAGGCTAACAAACATCTGTACATAGACGAAGAGCCAGAATGAGGCTAGCAAACATAACATGTGTCCATAGACGATTAGCCAGAATGAGGCTAACAAACATAACATGTGTCCATAGACGAGTAGCCAGAATGAGGCTAACAAACATGTGTCCATAGACGATGAGCCAGAATGAGGCTAACAAACATGTGTCCATAGACGAAGAGCCAGAATGAGGCTAACAAACATGTGTCCATAGACGAAGAGCCAGAATGAGGCTAACAAACATGTGTCCATAGACGAAGAGCAAGAATGAGGCTAACAAACATGTGTCCATAGACGATGAGCCAGAATTAGGCTGACAAACATAACATGTGTCCATAGATGAGTAGCCATAATGAGGCTAACAAACATGTGTCCATAGACGATGAGCCAGAATGAGGCTAACAAACATGTGTACATAGACGATGAACCAGAATGAGGCTGACAAACATTTGTCCATAGACAATGAACCAGAATGAGGCTGACAAACATTTGTCCATAGACGATGAACCAGAATGAGGCTGACAAACATGTGTCCATAGACGAGGAGCTAGAATGAGGCTGATAAACATTTGTTCATAGACGAGGGGCCAGAATGAGGCTGACAAACATATGTGCATAGACGAGGAGCCAGAATGAGGCTGACAAACATGTGTCCATAGTCGAGGAGCCAGAATGAGGCTGACAAACATATGTGCATAGACTAGGAGCCAGAACGAGGCTGACAAACATATGTCCATAGACAACGAGCCAGCACGGACTTAGTTAGGGTACACGTGCTAGTTCTTGTTTCTAGATATCAATGGAAATAGTTCATCTGATCAATATGTAAGTAAAGTAAGGCTCGCAAGACGAAAACTTTCGAAATTAGAAAACAGCCCAGTTGTGTAACTGAATTTAATATACTTTCTTCAATCCATGGAAATGTTTTAAACGAAAACGAAAAAGACACAGAGTACATTAATTAAGAAACTCTTCATTATATGCTAATAATGGCTTAATATATGTGCATGTGTGAGTTGATATGTGGGTTTAAAATTAAAACTATCTGGTATAAAGTCATGACCCTTAATTTTATGTAGATTAGTGAGACTATTTTCATTAAAATCAAAATATTTCCCAATCTTGTCTGCAACACCACTTACAAAAATGTTGTTAAAAATGTCAGCCACTTCGTCATTTTTTGAAACATTATTTTCATTTTCACTTAATAGTATCTATGTTTGGTTTTTGTTGATCTGTTTGACATAAAAGGCTTAATGGTGTTCCAGGAGTTAGTAGTGTTACTCCCTCCCCACGTTCTCTAAAATAAATATTCATATATTTGTTTCTTCAGCTTAGTTACTAAGTTTCTCTGTTTTCTATGTACATGCAGCTCCAAATTTGTATTATTATTGAACTTTAAATATTTATGATACACATTTTCTTACTGAATATAGCTTTTCTGGGGATTTTGTTCTTATATGTGCTTTCTGTAGCTCTGTTTGACTGGAATGTGCTCATAATGACTAGAATTTTCATCAGGAATTTCAATAGGTGGGATAGTTATACTTGATACGTCTGAATCAAAACGCTCAATGTTAATAATGTTAAAACTGCGGTAAAAAAATCTCCTTTTCACTACAAGGCGTTGAATTGTTCATCACTGTACTGATCATGTTATGGCAGTCACTAATACCTGTTGCAAAATTTAAAGTTCTGATACAAATTAATAGGCTTAGAATTTGTTAAGAATACATCTAAAAGTGATGGTGTACAATCTGTCATAAAACATGTTGCACTGTTAATTACATTAGTTAGATTAAAAATATCACAATGATCTGCAATTGGTTTACTCTTGGTTTCTGCTAGCATGTCAAAATTTAAATCTCCAATGAGGGCTTAATGATCAAACATAGTGACACAGTTGTCTAATGTTCTGCTGATGACATCAATACATGTGGCGGAGTTGCAGCTTGGCGGTCTGTATGCACACAGAAAGCATCACTTGGACGTATTTAGTGTTACCTCATAGATAATGTTTCAAGAGTTTCTTGTTCAAGATCATTTCTTTGTCTGGATGGAATGTCAGCTTTTATGTAGGAGACGAAGCCTCCACCAGGGACGTTTCTTCCTTTCTAATGTGTAGCCTGGAACATTGTAGATACAGTCACGGTAAGATGAGTACAGTTTTGGGATATCGGTGATGGGGATAAGTGATGAAACCGAAAAATAACGGGACATAATTATGGTAATGACCAAAAGAGAGTCACGCGAGCATGTTGTTTTCGATGGTTTAATCTATTTTTCAAGTCGTGGTCCGCGTGAACGTTAAGCACTAGCATTTCATACTGTGGCACTATCAACGTATATAGAGACAGAGCAACATTACTATGTATGATAAGAGGCTTGGCTTAATATAACTAGCAGTGACACTACATGTATGTACTTTCAAATGCTACATGTCACACCGACTCAAAATTAATCTTCGTGAAAGATACGTTTCCTCCACTCTTATTTACTTTCCCTCGTTTCCTATCTTAGGGCTTATAATGCAAAGACGTCATTTCCGCAAATTTCATAAACTGAGGAGATCCTTTCTTTGCTAAAATATTGTTACATTTTTCTCCATATGACATTTATCTGCATTATATTAGCATCTGCCTGAGTTTGGTTCATTAACCATTGTGTACGGTTACTATTGTTTTTAAAATTGTAAATCTACTGATCGATGTTTCCATTAATCATTTTACCAGCCGGATTACTTCCCCTGTTTTCTTTGGAAAATGGTGCAGTAAAACCATGCTTCTGGTGTATTGTATTTGTAACTGGAGATTTAGATTGCGATATAACATGACCTGAACTGTAATGGCGTTTCTTTGCATTTCGAGGGTTCAGACATTAATCTGTTAATGTCGGATTAATAATTAAAATGTTGAATGCCAAGGGTTTGATACGTATGTTGTGTCCTTCAGCAAGCTGACACAGTCAAGACATTGCTTAGTACTGGTTCACTGCCTAGGTCGGCTAAACCTGCCCAGGGACACGTGTTTCCACTTGCCATCACTGATTCATTCAGTTAAGTTACATATTTAGGAATATGTATCTTAGGTCATCGCTGAAGCTTTTTATCACCTTACGATTGTTGATAATATATAAGCACAATGTCAAGTTTTGCCGATTCACACCCTGTCCTGAAAGTAGGCCATGTTTTTCCAAATTTTCTTCGAGGCCAATTTGTCAAATGATATTGATAAGTTTTTAGATATGTTTCAAGACAGTTTTGGTGGTCGAGTGCTTACGGTCGTCGACTTTAAATAACATTACGTTCAAATCCCACTGGGGATTTCAAATTATTTCACGTCAAGAAGCTGCAGTCTATATGGACAAGGTTGGTGGTTCTACCCAGGTATCCATCCATGCCTGAAATACTCGAAGGGACTCCCAGGGTCCTCTACCAAGAGTCATGATATATACCCGTATATATGCCCAAAGCTGTTGGTGCAACTCTAAACCTCCAAAAACAAACAAGCAACTGTTTAGTATCTCCACATTTTGTTCATGTTAAGGTGGCAGCCATAATAAAATGATAAGGTATTAAATATCCTCACGGTATTAGCCAGCCAGTCGATTTTTCTTGTAGCAATCTCTCCTATTTTTCAGTCGCCAAATGGCTTGGAACACAAGTTATAACAACATTAGATTCGGTCCCCATGTAAATATGTGTGTTTTACGTTTATTTATCGTTGTTACCGGTTGCCCATATGAGCGACGCCTCCTGAAGAGATTAGTTATTTTAGATTTTGGAGGATAGTGCAATGATACAGACAGAGACCCATTCCAGAGTCTCCTCTGGTTCTTTTACGTGCATGGTGTAAGCACCGACACGAGACCTCGGTTTAAAGTCCCATCTGAAAGACTGTTAATCTTATTAGGGTCAGACGGGGGATTGAACCTGCGATCATAAAATCCAGGGTTCAATCTAGGTCAGAATTTTTGGGAGAATGCGCACGATTGTGTACTGGAATGGTGTTATTTAATAAATATCAACAAAATATGGTTAATATACACATTATGACCATTAAATACAAACATTTGAAATAGAAGGTGTGCTTCATAATGGGCCAGTGTATCTTACTGGCCCAAATTTGTTTATTAGGGAGAAGTGGGGCCCCCACGAGGCAACAGATCCCTAAGGCGACTATTTCGCTCAAGTCGCCCTCTAGAATGAGTCCTGAAATCTTGTGTTCATTTATGATACATGTATATAGCTTCAGTAAAGATTTGTTTGTGCAGAAACCAGGGCCTCCACTGGCTTTTTTTAAGGTGGAGCCACCTCTGTCGCCACTTTCAAAAAGTTGGAGCCACTTTGGAGCCATATAAGCTCAAATTGGAGCCAATATAAAATAAACTACAACAACAAACGAAAGGCTTAATTTCTTTGTTTTACAACATTCTTTATTGTGTTCTCATACATTCTTTATTCTTTACATTCATACAAATAAAAATCTCTCATAAAGGTGTTAAAAGAGGATTCTTCTGGATTTCATGGACTTCCACTTAAAAAATGCTCCCCCAAAGTCAAAGTCCTCAAGACCAGGGCCATCAATAGAAATTCTCATCAGGTTGTTAAATGTGGGCATTGCCAGAGAGTTTCTCAGGCAAGTTTTGATGAGATTTTGCCTGCTGAACCCCCTTTCACACTGAACAGTGGAAACAGGGGCCACAAGTAAGATAAGATATGCGACCTGCTTGACTGATCCTTGTTGATTGCCGCTATTGTCCGATAATCCGAAGCCATAAATTAATCTGTGACAGATGTTTTCCCCGAGGCATTAAATTGTAACTTCAAACGTAATAGTCAATTGACTGGTACACTAATTACAGCATAGTACTACATTGATCATTATTGCGGAGAGCAAGCCCGTCTATAAGGCAAATAACCACTACGAGTTTCATTTAACAGGTGCGTGTCTAAAAATAGATGTGGAATTTCCGAATTTTCCAGACTTTACTACCGATTCAGTGCACTCTGTCTCTTACGAGAACATAGATTAACTTTATAGTCGAGCACGCTTAAATATAATTCATTGTGCTATAAAACCCAATGACACAAGTCCGTAATATAATAATAAAACGTGTTCACGGACAAGTTAATAACCTGGTGTGGCTTTTGAATCACAGACACAAAATGTCAATTTCAAGAAACATTGTGATTTTTCACCGGGCACGTTGAGTTTCCTGCTGGGCAAGCAGAAATTATTGATAAACAATCAATTTCCTCACCTTTGTTGGGATAACGGTAATTAAAAGATCATCACAAAAAACGTTTGCAAAACAGCAAACTAGCGTAATTAACAGCTGATCAAAACGGCCGAATTTGTTGAGTGCTGTAAACATTCAGGTCGGTGTCTTTATCATCAAAATTGTGCCGTAATTGTTGTTAATTTGTTGTATCCACGGCACACTTCAAATATACATGATGCCAGGTGTTTTCTTAACTAATTGATCGAGCATACTTACCCAATTATCTTCTCACATCGTGTCATTCATATCCCACTAACGAGCAATAAACGATATTGACCGTACCGTGTATTGATTGGGCTGGTTATCGACTTTTCTGTGCCCTGCGACTCGTGGTACGCGCGACTCGAGAACGAATGTTCGGGTCACTTAAATCATGGCGCCATACATATTCGCCACTTTCGCGCCAAAATTGGCGCCAGTGGCGATAGACAGCGGAGGCCCTGGAAACTGTCTCACAGTTCAAATACATGATCACATTTTATAAACACATTCCCTCCAAAGTCCCGACTGCTTTAGCGATGTTAGATTTTGGTTGCTAAGTGAGGTTACAGAACACTGGACATTGTGTAGAACTAGAATTTAGGTTGCTAAGGTTACAGAATACTCCCCGGACATTGTGTAGAACTAGGATTTAGGTTGCTACGGTTACAGAATACTCCCCGGACATTGTGTAGAACTAGGACTTAGGTTGCTACGGTTACAGAATACTCCGGACATTGTGTAGAACTAGGACTTGTGTTGCTACGGTTACAGAATACTCCGGACATTGTGTAGAACTAGGATTTAGGTTGCTACGGTTACAGAATACTCCGGACATTGTGTAGAACTAGGACTTAGATTGCTACGGTTACAGAATACTCCGGACATTGTGTAGAACTAGGACTTAGGTTGCTACGGTTACAGAATACTCCGGACATTGTGTAGGACTTAGGTTGCTACGGTTACAGAATACTCCGGACATTGTGTAGGACTTAGGTTGCTACGGTTACAGAATACTCCGGACATTATGTAGAACTAGGACTTAGGTTGCTACGGTTACAGAATACTCCGGACATTGTGTAGAACTAGGGCTTAGGTTGCTACGGTTACAGAATACTCCCCGGACATTGTGTAGAACTAGGATTTAGGTTGCTACGGTTACAGAATATTATGGACATTGTGTAGAACTAGGAACATCATTTTTGACCCAGTTTTGTTCAAAAAAATTTAGTCAATTTGTATATTTTTCATTTTTTGTTTTATTATATTTGGGTGAGCAACTGGGTGCTAGGTTGAACCTCTTGTTCATCAGTCAATGTTTATACATGTGCGTGATCTTCATTCATTTTGTGAACTTGTATTACTGATCTACTCAAACTGCTTGTATTTTTAGTCCTTTCAATTCTCTATAATCTTACAGTCTTCACGAAACTTTGCCAGAGTTTGTCTGACACCGGTCAGACAAATGATTAAAATGCACTTAAACTTTCAATATATTTTGTCTGACCGAAGGATTTTTTGTCTGACATGTCAGGCGGTCCTGCGGATTTCGGGAAGACTGATCTTATGCGTCTTTGATTATCTGTTAACCCTTTCAACACCAAGTAAGTGACATGGACTGGTGCATGATATTTTTAGACCAATAAATTAATAAGAAAATTACATTTGGACCAGTTCATTTATCAAAATGGGTAATTTTGTCTAAAATTAGTAATATTACTGGCAAAAAGTGAAGATCCTAGTGACGAGCCAGCTCATCTGGATCTACACTTTTTATAAGCCTATTTAGAGGTCTGTAGTGTTGAATGGGTTAATGGCTGCATACTAGCCTTGTTGAACTTGCTTTGATGTAGATCCGACATCTCTAATCCGGTTTCTTTCAGCAATAGTGAATTCCTTCAGGGTGTTAGTAAATTTAAACCGTGTAAAATCAAGACGTAGTTGCATGTGTGGAAAATAAAGGGGGGAAGAGAGTACAGTACAATACATGTAAATCACTCAAACATAGGCATTCACTTCTGTTTCTCTGTTAATGTTATACACATGTCTATATATAGTGTATATAATTATGCAGTATTGCCTTTCATTGCCAATAGTTGTTCGATAGGGTCCATATTTTGGTTTTTTTGTTTGCATATCAAAATACACTTGCACATAAAATGCTACAATGTACTATTTGTACATGTACAAGCTGAAAATGCAGAACAACATGTAGTATATACATGTATATACAATAATCTACATGTATATATACAAGAATCTACACCAGTTACACAGAAAAGCCCAACAAACGATTAGTTACAGGTAAGATTACAGTTTTTCTTGTTTTTCAGTTTGTTTATACTAAAAGATTTTTATAAACATATTTAAACAGCTAGAACATTAAAATATATACTGGTAAACATGCTTGCAGGACCCCAGCTAGAGCATTTACCCAGCTAGGGTAAATATATGAAATTATGCACCCGGATAATGTACCTCACCCTCGAACGTAAAACCTGGGTAAATATATGAAATTATGCACCCGGACAATGTACCTCACCCTCTAACATAAAACCTGGGTAAATATATGAAATTATGCACCCGGACAATGTACCTCACCCTCGAACGTAAAACCTGGGTAAATATATGAAATTATGCACCCGGACAATGTAGTTAGTCAGTCCTCCTAACTAAATGCAGGAACCACAGCTGGATTATAATATTATCTTCTATGTCAGCATTGCGGATAATTAGGACTATTATTTTATATCTCCTCATTGACGCAACCATCCATCTATATGGGGGGGCAATATTCATTTTTATGCTTTGCTGTACATACATACAGACAGGGTTCCCACTATGCGACAAAAAAACAAAACACTTGTTTTGTCAAATACATGGCTTCAAATATTTATCTCTGTATTATATGGCTCTTAATTGGGTCCAGTTTTTGTTCAATTAGCGACAGGAGTGGCGCAAACAAGCTTTGAGACAGGGGAACCCTGACAGTGATTTGTTTTATAATCTTGGTTTGATGTTTCTTCAATTCATTTTCAGGTTTGGTCATCACAGTTTATTCAGCATTTCACCAGCCACCAAAGAGAAAATAAGCCATATGATAAGACATTCACACAATCATTTTATGTGAACCTCTAGTGTTGAATCTGTGCCCGTTAAAATAAGTGTTGCTGGGGCTCATTCTAGGTCATCATGTTTGGGAGAAGTAAGACAGTGCTCGATCGCATCCTTAAATTGTGTTATTTAATAAATGTCAACAAAATAGCATTAGCAGTCACAATTTGATAATTTTGAATAGGAGTGCGTTATATTGGGCCAGTGTATCTTACTGGACAATATTTTGTATGAAAATTGAAAACAAACAAAGAATTTATGAAGAAGTGTGGTTCCCAGGGGGGAGGGTCAGTGTCCCTAGGCGAGTATTTCGCCACAGTCTCCCTCTAGAATGAGCCCTGTGTTGAATCTGTGCGAGTTACGTTGTGTTTTGTGAGATTGTGTAAATCTTTGTTTGCAGAGAATGAAAGCTTGTATCATAATGCCTCGGGTCTAAGAAATCTTTGTTTCCGTTAGGTTTGCAATATTTTTGTTTGTAGGAATTTGTATTTTTTAATAATTCTAGAAATTGCAGCCATAACCTTGGTCAGAGGTTGTAACACTTTCTTAGATCTCAAACTTCAGTGATTTGATTGGTTGATTCTGAATGTTGCTGCTGGCTAAACCAATGAGAAAGCTCGAGTTTGAGATTGGTAAGAAGTTTTATACCCTCCGAGTGAGCTATCTTGTTTACGGTTTGAGATCGAGGTTACAGCTTGTCCTCACCAAATATCTCACTTGTTCTGAGTCCTCGTCTCTCGTGAGTGCTAGTTGTGTAATGTATTTTATTGTAGTGTGAAATTGCCATTGTTTGTACTTGGTTGCACATTGACTTTCAGTTTCTGTATACACGTAAAGTTTACAATAAAGAAATAGGTATTCTATTTTATTCATGTATTAATTTCGACTGCATAGCAGATTATGTTGATATTTTTGGCTGATGGTGCTTTTTATGGACGTTTTAAGTCACATAAAGACAAACTTTAATTTTTTTTAAGGTAAAGTAAATTTTTGGACAATGTGACTGCACCATATTTTTGCTTAGATTTGTGCAACACTGAATTGGGTAGATGATTGTTTTTGACATAAAAAAATACAGTCTGCAGTGAATCATTACAGTCGGAAAGGTTACAAATAATGACATGATTTCTTAGACCATATACATGTAAATGTGAATCTGTGACTTTATTTAGAGAGAGAATGTGAGCTTGTGAATTACGTACAAATGTTCATGTAGTTTATTTGAGAAAATGTGAGCTTGTGAATAACCTACAAATGTTCATGTAGGTTATTTGAGAGAATGTGTTGACCGTGGGATAAGCTCTATATACAGATAATGTGAAATTATGACCTATGTGTTAATCAGAGAGAATGTGAGATTGTACGATCAGTCAAGGTAGTTGTAACCTTTTGTTTTAAGCAATTAAGTAAAAACAGATGGCATTTTTGCACTTGATCACCTAGATATGGATACGGACAGCGGGTGAAGAGGAGCGTATCATCTGGAGGAGATGGCACAGACCGGGGATGACTGCTACTTCTTTTATTTCCAGACATGCATGAAGGTAAAAATGTATGCTTTTATTATCATTGAAGTGCACAACTGATCAGCTAAGACTGGTTTCACTGTAGTATAACCCATGACAAGGTATTAACTATTTCTAGTTGTTAGTACACTCGCTTCTCACCAATACAACCGGGGTTCGATCCTCCCCAGCCCGGGGAGTATGGGAGATGGTACGGGGGTTCGATCCTCCCCAGCCCGGGGAGTATGGGAGATGGTACGGTGCTCGCCAGATCGGACATGTGGGTTACCGGGTGCTCCGATTTCCTCCCACACGAATGACCAAATATACAACACTATCATTCACACCGAGAGGGATTGTTAAAGCTTGTTTCGCAATCACTTATACTTTGATTTCTTGCTCAGCTGAAGCACATGTGTGTACTGTTTTAATCATGTGTATATTGTATTTAAACATGTTTAGGGAGATGCATGTCTGTTCCGTCACGTAGAGGAGGCACGAGCTAGCGACCGTATGTGTGACGACTGGAGAATGAACCGTTGTCATGCCATACCTTGTATTTACAAACACATGGAACTGCAGGTTATAATAACAGTATATAATTACGTATCTACTGACTAATGCAATGAGTTGCATACATTATTTCGGACCTGGGATTATGTAATATTCAGCATGTTTCACCTTTTACATAACTAATTAACTTAATTCTGATTTTCACTGCTTCATTTTAAATTTGATGCACCTTTCATCCCATAATTTGAATATGATGCAAATATCCCCCTCGATTTAAAATTCAATCATGATTCTGAATTTAATGCTAATTTGTATCCCATGATATTACAATCAATGCTAATTTGTATCCCATGATATTACAATCAATGCTAATTTGTATCCCATGATATTACATTCAATGCTAATTTGTATCCCATGATATTACATTCAATGCTAATTTATATCCCATGATATTACATTCAATGCTGATTTGCCAATTTTGATATTTAAATACGAGTTCTTGCTATTCGCTGGAGTTCTGCCAATAATGCACATATAACATTATATTTACAGCCTGGTATTCCTTGTGGAGTTCTGCCAATAATGCACATATAACATTATATTTACAGCCTGGTATTCCTTGTTACTTTGAGAGTCAGCCAGGCGGCTGTGCCAAACACGACTGCCAGTTCCAGCACAAGTTTCCAGGGAAACCAGATGTGAGCACACAACCCACATCTACTGCAGCACTGCCACCGACAGTAATACAACAAGCACCACTATCTGGTAAGCTATGTATTGTATTGCAGTGATACAACAAGCACCACTATCTGGTAAGCTATGTATTGTATTGCAGTGATACAACAAGCACCACTATCTGGTAAGCTATGTATTGCAGTGATACAACAAGCACCACTATCTGGTAAGCTATGTATTGTATTGCAGTGATACAACAAGCACCACTATCTGGTAAGCTATGTATTGCAGTGATACAACAAGCACCACTATCTGGTAAGCTATGTATTGCAGTGATACAACAAGCACCACTATCTGGTAAGCTATGTATTGCAGTGATACAACAAGCACCACTATCTGGTAAGCTATGTATTGCAGTGATACAACAAGCACCACTATCTGGTAAGCTATGTATTGTATTGCAGTGATACAACAAGCACCACTATCTGGTAAGCTATGTATTGCAGTGATACAACAAGCACCACTATCTGGTAAGCTATGTATTGCAGTGATACAACAAGCACCACTATCTGGTAAGCTATGTATTGTATTGCAGTGATACAACAAGCACCACTATCTGGTAAGCTATGTATTGTATTGCAGTGATACAACAAGCACCACTATCTGGTAAGCTATGTATTGTATTGCAGTGATATCCATCAGTAGTAATAGTTGTATAGATATGAATCGAGAGAACCCTACATCAATACATACCAACCTGTCTTTATTTACTTTTGATGCATTTTGATCTTGTCAATATGACGTTTTGGTGAGATACTGTTTATTGTGGAACATTTTATGAGATATATGTAGAGAGTATTAGGTTACTGTCCTATAAATATTCATTTATTAGCGGACAGGATGGGAAAGGGCATATAATTCATTAACGGACAGGATGGGAAAGGGCATATAATTCATTAACGGACAGGATGGGAAAGGGCATATAATTCATTAACGGACAGGATGGGAAAGGGCATATAATTCATTAGCGGACAGGATGGGAAAGGGCATATAATTCATTAGCGGACGGGAAAGGGCATATAATTCATTAGCGGACGGGAAAGGGCATATAATTCATTAACGGACTGGACGGGAAAGGGCATATAATTCATTAGCGGACGGGAAAGGGCATATAATTCATTAGCGGACGGGAAAGGGCATATAATTCATTAGCGGACGGGAAAGGGCATATAATTCATTAACGGACGGAAAGGGCATATAATTCATTAGCGGACAGGATGGGAAAGGGCATATAATTCATTAACGGACAGGATGGGAAAGGGCATATAATTCATTAACGGACAGGATGGGAAAGGGCATATAATTCATTAGCGGACGGGAAAGGGCATATAATTCATTAGCGGACGGGAAAGGGCATATAATTCATTAACGGACTGGACGGGAAAGGGCATATAATTCATTAGCGGATGGGAAAGGGCATATAATTCATTAACGGACTGGACGGGAAAGGGCATATAATTCATTAGCGGACAGGATGGGAAAGGGCATATAATTCATTAAATCCAACCTTTTTCATGCAAACTTCCTACTGTGCATGGAAGTTCCAGTAGTCCTATAGAAGTTACTTCCCTTTTATCAATGGATTGATTGTCTATCGGCTATATTTATTGTCTATAGGCTAGATTTATTGTCTATCGGCTAGAATATTTATTGTCTATCAGCTAGAAGATTTATTGTCTATCGGCTAGAAGATTTATTGTCTATCGGCTAGAAGATTTATTGTCTATCGGCTAGAAGATTTATTGTCTATCGACCTGAAGATTTATTGTCTATAGGCTAGAAGATTTATTGTCTATCGGCTAGATTTGTTGTCTATCGGCTAGAAGATTTATTGTCTATCGGCTAGATTTATTGTCTATCGGCTAGAAGATTTATTGTCTATTGGCTAGGTTTGTTGTCTATCGGCTAGATTTGTTGTCTATCGGCTAGATTTATTGTCTATCGGCTAGAAGATTTGTTGTCTATCGGCTAGAAGATTTGTTGTCTATCGGCTAGAAGATTTATTGTCTATCAGCTAGAAGATTTATTGTCTATCGACCTGAAGATTTATTGTCTATCGGCTAGATTTGTTGTCTATCGACCTGAAGATTTATGGTCTATAGGCTAGAAGATTTATTGTCTATCGGCTATATTTATTGTCTATCGGCTAGAAGATTTATTGTCTATTGGCTAAGTTTGTTGTCTATCGGCTAGAAGATTTATTGTCTATAGGCTAGAAGATTTATTGTCTATCGACTAGATTTATTGTCTATCGGCTAGAAGATTTATTGTCTATCGGCTAGATGATTTATTGTCTATCGGCTATATTTATTGTCTATAGGCTAGAAGATTTATTGTCTATCGGCTAGATTTGTTGTCTATCGGCTAGAAGATTTATTGTCTATCGGCTAGAAGATTTATTGTCTATCGGCTAGATTTGTTGTCTATCGACCTGAAGATTTATTGTCTATAGGCTAGAAGATTTATTGTATATTGGCTATATTTATTGTCTATCGGCTAGATTTGTTGTCTATCGGCTAGAAGATTTATTGTCTATCGGCTAGAAGATTTATTGTCTATCGGCTAGAAGATTTATTGTCTATCGGCTAGAAGATTTATTGTCTATAGGCTAGATTTGTTGTCTATCGGCTAGAAGATTTATTGTCTATCGGCTAGAAGATTTATTGTCTATCGGCTAGAAGATTTATTGTCTATCGGCTAGATTTGTTGTCTATCGGCTAGAAGATTTATTGTCTATAGGCTAGAAGATTTATTGTCTTATCGGCTAGATTTATTGTCTATCGGCTAGAAGATTTATTGTCTATCGGCTAGATTTGTTGTCTATCGGCTAGAAGATTTATTGTCTATAGGCTAGAAGATTTATTGTCTATCGGCTAGATTTATTGGCTATCTGCTAGATTTGTTGTTATCGGCTAGATTTATTGTCTATCGGCTAGAAGATTATTGTCTATCGGCTAGAAGATTTATTGTCTATCGGCTAGAAGATTTATTGTCTATCGGCTAGAAGATTTATTGTCTATCGGCTAGAAGATTTATTGTCTATCGGCTATATTTATTGTCTATCGGCTAGATTTATTGTCTATCGGCTAGAAGATTATTGTCTATCGGCTAGAAGATTTATTGTCTATCGGCTAGAAGATTTATTGTCTATCGGCTATATTTATTGTCTATCGGCTAGATTTATTGTCTATCGGCTAGAAGATTTATTGTCTATCGGCTAGAAGATTTATTGTCTATCGGCTATATTTATTGTCTATCGGCTATATTTATTGTCTATCGGCTAGAAGATTATTGTCTATCGGCTAGAAGATTTATTGTCTATCGGCTATATTTATTGTCTATCGGCTAGATTTATTGTCTATCGGCTAGAAGATTTATTGTCTATCGGCTATATTGATTGTCTATCAGCTAGATTTATTGTCTATCGGCTAGATTTGTTGTCTATCGGCTATATTGATTGTCTATCGGCTATATTGATTGTCTATCGGCTATATTGATTGTCTATCGATTTATTGTCTTATCGGCTAGATGTATTGTCTATCGGCTAGAAGATTTATTGTCTATAGACTAGATTTATTGTCTATCGGCTAGATTTATTGTCTATCGGCTAGATTTTTTGTCTTATCGGCTAGATTTATTGTCTATCGGCTAGATTTATTGTCTATCGGCTAGAAGATGTATTGTCTATAGACTATATTTATTGTCTATCGGCTAGATTTATTGTCTATAGACTAAAGAACCAGCGAGGTAAACTGGAAGCGTTTCAGTGAGCATTATCTCGGTCATGCAAGAGTTATTCCAGTCTGTTTTAATGTCAGATACCAGTGTATTTCGTGCCAATGAAGTGGGATGTGTATTTTGTATTATAAATATGTTACCATTTTCTTTTCATTGCAATCATGTGCTATTTGATAATATGTTTGCTGGCTAACTTTATTGTATTATTAAATATTGTCCATTTTAGTGTCATACAAATGATGTAAATTGTATTCATGTTCCAATGAAACTGCAAATATCTTTTATAATGATGAATATTATATATTTGTAAAAAAATTGATGTTCCTGTAAAAGATCCATATATACTTATATTAGTTTTACCAACTACGTCATTGATTTACTAGGTTAATATTCTTTATGGCTAACAAGGCTAATTATGGCTAATTTGTCTTACCCACATAGCTTTTTCAGTATTTATCTTAGAAACAAATTAATAATAAATATGCATACTATTATCAGGGATTCTAATTTTATAGCTGTTACCATGGAGTCCGTGATTGAGCAGGGCACCTCACACACATTGCTTAGTACTGGTTAGGTCGGCTAAGCCTGCCCAGGAAAAATGTGTAGGTCCCCGAGAGGGGTTTGACATTAATGGAACATACATACATACATACCATTATTTTATGTTATATATAGTCAGTTCAAAAGCTCATTCAGAGCTTGTGTTGTACTGTTGCTATCTTGTTGTACTGTTGCTATCTTGTTGTACTGTTGCTATCTTGTTGTACTGTTGCTATCTTGTTGTACTGTTGCTATCTTGTTGTACTGTTGCTATCTTGTTGTACTGTTCCTATCTTGTTGTACTGTTCCTATCTTGTTGTACTGTTCCTATCTTGCCGACTCAAATTAAATTGATCTTATATTTAATAAGGCTTAGCTCAAGTTTTTATGTCATTCCACAATTGTATTAATTTGAAGGTCTTGGATCATATATATTTCTGATGTATTCCAGAACGAGTACCCATGATCTGGAATCCTCCATCGACTGGTCCTCCACTGACGTGTCCTCCACCGACTGGTCCAATGTGGCTAGGACCTCATGTCCCACCTCCTCACATGTTCACCCGGCCCCCACTGTCGGGACCTCCTCGGGTTCCAGTACCAGGATTCATGCCCTATCATCCAGCTGGTCCCCTGCTACAAGGAAAGCCACCAGCAAGTATGCATATGATGCAGATAGAGCCGGTTATCATCAAGCCTAATGAAGGTATGATTGTCTTGTATGAGCAGGAATTCACTGTCCAAGTACATTTGTTACATCACAAACTGCATGGTGTCTGCATCATTTCTATTTTTAACTTATTTTATAGCACTGTTTAGTATACCATAACATACAGGCTATGAATAAATAAAAAATGATGTAAAATATCAATACAAAGGAAATGTTACAAGTGAAAAACTGAAAACATTGTCATGTAATGAAGACGGGCACCAACAAAACAACACTGTTGCAGTTAAATAAACGTATTGCCACTTATCTGCTAAGTACAGTTCTGCTGCTAAGTACAGTTCTGCTGCTAAGTACAGTTCTGCTGCTAAGTACAGTTTTGCTGCTAAGTACAGTTCTGCTGCTAAGTACAGTTCTGTACAGTTCTGCTGCTAAGTACAGTTCTACTGCTAAGTACAGTTCTGCTGCTACTGCTAAGTACAGTTCTGCTAAGTACAGTTCTGCTGCTAAATACAGTTCTGCCAAGTACAGTTTTGCTGCTAAGTACAGTTCTGCTGCTAAGTACAGTTCTGTTGCTAAGTACAATTCTGCTAAGTACAGTTCTGCTAAGTACAGTTCTGCTGCTAAGTACAGTTCTGCTAAGTACAGTTCTGCTAAGTACAGTTCTGCTGCTAAGTACAGTTTTGCTGCTAAGTACAGTTTTGCTGCTAAGTACAGTTTTGCTGCTAAGTACAGTTCTGCAGCTTAGTACAGTTCTGGACAGTTCTGCTGCTAAGTACAGTTCTACTGCTAAGTGCAGTTCTGCTGCTAGGTACAGTTCTGCTGCTAGGTACAGTTTTGCTGCTAAGTACAGTTCTGCAGCTTAGTACAGTTCTGGACAGTTCTGCTGCTAAGTACAGTTCTACTGCTAAGTGCAGTTCTGCTGCTAGGTACAGTTCTGCTGCTAAGTACAGTTCTCTGTACTTCTGCTGCTAGTACAGTTCTCTGTACTTCTGCTGCTAAGTACAGTTCTCTGTACTTCTGCTGCTAAGTACAGTTCTGCTGCTAAGTACAGTTCTGCTAAGTACAGCTTATCAAAAGAAAACAAAGTGTACTGTCAACCACAATCGGCATCTACCAATTGTCTATCTAAATAACTGGCACTCGGTTCCCAGGCCTGATTAGTAATAGGTTTATCAGTATTCTGTGATTCCAGCATCGTCTCCTTCCAATCTTTTTCATCAGTCTTGTTTCTATATTTTATTTGCTCTATCTGTCCATGCATCCATCAGTCTTGTTTCTATATTTTATTTGCTCTATCTGTCCATGCATCCATCAGTCATGTTTCTATATTTTATTTGCTCTATCTGTCCATGCATCCATCAGTCATGTTTCTATATTTTATTTGCTCTATCTGTCCATGCATCCATCAGTCTTGTTTCTATATTTTATTTGCTCTATCTGTCCATACATCCATCAGTCATGTTTTGTAATATTTTGGCCTTGTAGGAATTGAACCATAAAGCCCAACTCATCTCTAACATTTTCCCCATTTCAGAGCCTGGCCCAGACAGTATCAAAGGTTCGCAAATGGAACCAGTGTCCAGATCTGCAGCTCCGCTGGTGGTCCAAGCACCAGCCGTTGTTCCACCTCCTGTTGCTATTCCAATGCAGGTAATACCATACATGTATAGTGTTCCAGTGAATGGGCTGACCATTCCACTTGTAGAACGTCGGTGAATATACCCTTCAACTTCATCCACTGCTGGAAAGTCCATCTATGATCTAGCTGTTGGCGAGGATTCAGATACAAAATCATGTACACACAATGTAAAAGTTTACATCAAACGTATACACATGTACACACAATGTAAAAGTTTACATCAAACGTATACACATGTACACACAATGTAAAAGTTTACATCAAACGTATACACATGTACACACAATGTAAAAGTTTACATCAAACAGCAATGCAGAGTTAGACTCCGCTTTGGTTGTCATATTCTATGAAAACAAGCAGATTTTACAATAAACCTCTGCAGAAATGCACACCAAGATTGGTTATTTTTATGCATGCTTACATACAACAGTTCGACTACATCAAACTTCTGTATGAGCTTGGTTAAACCGTTATTACAAGCTTAACCCTTTCAACACTACACACCTCTAAATAGGTTAGCAAAAAGTGTAGATCCAGATTTAATCATATTTTATTTCCCAATATTATACAGTTTGAACACTGCATACATTACATATATCAAAATACAGAAATAGGATTAGAATGAAAGACAAGAGTCTTATATATTTCTTCTCTCTTCCTTTAAAATAGATTCAATGGTATTTAATATTATAATTTCTATATTTTTTTGTTGTTTTTAAATTTTACTTTTAATTTTTTAATTTTCGTGCTGCCATTTATTTACATAATGTTAAACTTTATAAATGTCATGCCAGCAAATTAACAAAATTGAATATAAATCGCATTAAACAGTTTTGAATATAAATGTGTTTTCATTGCTTTTGCAGTCCAGTAATCCTTTAGATTACTTCCTAAATGCAAAACCTTGGATTGAACCGAATCAGAGAAACGTTTACAGTAGACCACCGAGTCCTAGGAGGGTCTCACCCTATCGTAAACAAGGGTCTGTCAGCCCCAGGCGTTCACAGAGCCCATCCATGGAAGGAAGACACCGATCAGTTAGTGCGGAACGGTATGAAAGTATACGGAGGCGATCTAGTAGTATGGACCGGTCCAGAAGTCCGGAGTGGAGGGATCGACGACGGTTTAGTCGAAGACCAAGTAGAAGTCCACCTAGGAGGCGATCAAGGTAACCATTTAGTTTATGCACATTTATTTTAGCTCAATTGCGTAACAAGTTCTTACAATTTATATTATTCACTCTCGAGACCTCATTCCTGATGGAATCCATCACCGAGAGAGAGGGAGAGAGAGAGAGAGAGAGAGAGAGGGAGAGAGAGAAGAGGCACTGTGGAATTTGAATGCCTTGCCTAAGGGTACAATCGTAACGGCTACAGCTGGGCTGGGGGGCTTTCGCACCTGAAGCAAGCGCACTACAACTGTGCTTTCACAACTTCAATCAACCACTGAAAACATAAAGCTTTAGTTGTATTATACAAATAGATCTTGCAAGAGTTACTATTTGATAGTTGCTAATTCTCTGAACTACCAATACAACGGTCGTAGGTTTGATCCCTAGAGGTGACTAATTTAATGCCCTCATGAGTCTGTCAGATGGAACCATAAACTGAGCTGTGTGTGTTTGGTGTTTATTTATCGTCGCTACCGGTTGCCCATACGAGTGACCCCTCCTGAAGAGATTAGTCGTTTTAGATTTTGGAGGATAGAATTTGCACTCTATAAACACTCAAACGTACAAACGTGAGAGTTATGGTTTCATAGGATGATCAGCCACGTTCTTGTATTGACGTTTGTTTATTATTGGAGTATGTGCTAAACCACGTTCTTGTATTGACGTTTGTTTATTATTGGAGTCTGTGATAAACCACGTTCTTGTATTGACGTTTGTTTATTATTGGAGTCTGTGATAAACCACGTTCTTGTATTGACGTTTGTTTATTATTGGAGTCTGTGATAAACCAGTGATACTGTCATATGGAGATAATTAAACCAGATCATTCTAAATATAAATATGCACAGGCACAAAGGGCGAGATATAACGCTAAATGCATACCACAAATGTTGCATGATACATGGATTTGACCTTATTTGCAGTAACTTGTTATTTCAACAAACATAGTATGTGACATTTGTTTGTTAGTTGAAATACTCAATTTCTGTGGCAAATATTTGGGGGGGAAATATAATATGAAATTATATTCTTTTGAAATGTTCCTTTTTCACTTGTCGCTTTAATATACCGATATATTACGTCTTATTGAACAGAAGTCCGGAACGAGAGAGAGGAAGGGGAATATTGAACAGGTTCCGCAATGCTGGTAGAGGACCAAAGCTTGCAGAAGTGAAGGTCACTGGATCGAAACTCATCTCCATCAAGAAAGATAGAAAAGAGAAGGACGAAGAAGATGATGGAGAGAAGGAAAAACAGGATGAGAAATCTGACGTGAAGGTCAAAGGTAGCGTCTGTTAGTTATATCTTAATGATGAAACTCTTCTCGTATTCTGTTTATTGACCTTGCATTGATATTCTGTTATTGACCTTGCATTGATATTCTGTTATTGACCTTGGATTGATATTCTGTTATTGACCTTGCAATGATATTCTGTTATTGACCTTGGACTGATATTCTGTTATTGACCTTGCACTGATATTCTGTTATTGACCTTGCATTGATATTCTGTTATTGACCTTGCACTGATATTATATATTAATATCTGAATCCAAATGCAATATAATTAGATTTAAGTAAGTTTGGAGTGACATGTTGCAATACTTGCTCAGTATTATACTATAGGTAGTGACATGTTGCAATACTTGCTCAGTATAATAATATAGGTAGTGACATGTTGCAATACTTGCTCAGTATTATACTATATGTAGTGACATGTTGCAATACTTGCTCAGTATTATACTATATGTAGTGACATGTTGCAATACTTGCTCAGTATAATAATATAGGTAGTGACATGTTGCAATACTTGCTCAGTATTATACTATAGGTAGTGACATGTTGCAATACTTGCTCAGTATTATACTATAGGTAGTGTGTGGGAGGTTGTGTGTGGGAGGTTATGTGTGGGAGCATGTGTGTGGGGGGTTGTTTGTGGGAGGTTGTGTGTGGGGGGTTGTGTGTGTTGGGTTGTGTGGGGGGGTGGTGTTGGGTTGTGTGTGGGAGGATGTGTATGGGGGGTTGTGTGTATGGGAGGATGTGTATGGGGGTTGTGTGTATGGAAGGTTGTGTGTGGGAGGTTGTGTGTGGGGGGTTGTTTGTGGGAGGTTGTGTGTGGGTGGGTGTGTATGGGAGGATGTGTATGGAAGGTTGTGTGTGGGAGGTTGTGTGTGGGGGGTTGTTTGTGGGAGGTTGTGTGTGGGTGGGTGTGTATGGGAGGTTGTGTGTGGGGGGTTGTGTGTGGGTGTATTTGCCACCATTAATTGCTCTAGTTTGTTCTTTTATAAACATTGTTCTGAATTGTTTGTTACAGAGCAGGAGAAAGCTGTGGCTGTGATCGAGGAGGAAGTGAAATCATTGGAAGATATCTACAGAGAGAGGGCTCTTCTGTCCATGATGGACGCAAAGCGAAGGAAAAGTGAGACTTTATACGTTACTACTTAGATTTACATAATTATATATACATGTCCTACGGTAGGTACCTGTCTATGTATATATACTACATGTCCTACGGTAGGTACCTGTCTATGTATATATACTACATGTCCTACGGTAGGTACCTGTCTATGTATATATAATACATGTCCTACGGTAGGTGCCTGTCTATGTATATATAATACATGTCCTACGGTAGGTACCTGTCTATGTATATATAATACATGTCCTACGGTAGGTACCTGTCTATGTATATATAATACATGTCCTACGGTAGGTACCTGTCTATGTATATATAATACATGTCCTACGGTAGGTACCTATCTATGTATATATAATACATGTCCTACGGTAGGTACCTGTCTATGTATATATAATACATGTCCTACGGTAGGTACCTGTCTATGTATATATAATACATGTCCTACGGTAGGTACCTGTCTATGTATATATAATACATGTCCTACGGTAGGTACCTATCTATGTATATATTACTGGAAGATCTACACATTTCATATACCTGTAACTGTCATACAAATCTAAATACTGTTAAATACATTATTATTGTGAATTTTGTAAAATTTGAATTTCCAAATGACGTAAAAGAAGAATAGATGAGGATGTTTGGACCAGTTCATTTATCAAAATGATTAATTTTGTCTAAAAAATAGTTATATTACTGGCAAACTGATGAGATCTGGCTCTACACTTTTTGTAAGCCTATTTGGAGGTGTGTAGTGTTGAAAGGGTTAAATGGAGTGATAACATATATTACTTATGTTTCCTATAGACAGTTCATGTATATTACTTATGTTTCCTATAGACAGTTCATGTATATTACTTATGTTTCCTGTGCATATACTACTTATGTTTCCTGTGGACAGTTCATTTATATTACTTATGTTTCCTATAGACAGTTCATTTATATTACTTATGTTTCCTAGAGACAGTTCATGTATATTACTTATGTTTCCTATATACAGTTCATTTATATTACTTATGTTTCCTATAGACAGTTCATGTATATTACTTATGTTTCCTGTGCATATACTACTTATGTTTCCTGTGGACAGTTCATTTATATTACTTATGTTTCCTATAGACAGTTCATTTATATTACTTATGTTTCCTAGAGACAGTTCATGTATATTACTTATGTTTCCTATAGACAGTTCATTTATATTACTTATGTTTCCTATATACAATTCATTTATATTACTTATGTTTCCTATATACAGTTCATGTATATTACTTATGTTTCCTATATACAGTTCATTATATTACTTATGTTTCCTATAGACAGTTCATGTATATTACTTATGTTTCCTATATACAGTTCATGTATATTACTTATGTTTCCTATAGACAGTTCATTTATATTACTTATGTTTCTTATAGACAGTTCATGTATATTACTTATGTTTCCTATGGATAGTTCATTTAGTTTAATCATATTTTATTATAGGTTTTTAAATGTATAATATATAACTAATCATATACAATTAATATGTTGAATTTTGTATGTATACTGTAAGTATATATTGTGTATGTTGTAATTGGAAAGGCATACTTATATGGCGATTGCTAATAAAGATTGATTGATTGATTGGTTGGTTGGTTGATTGATTGATTGATTGATTGATTGGTTGATTGATTGTATATGTATGTATACACAATCACAATCGTAACAAGTATTACATACATACACTCCACAACATTCCTAATCGGTGACCCGGGGTGTTACAGTATTTGGAGCAAACTAAGAACCACATAGTACGAAATATTCAAACAGATATTGGATATATTTTATTACAGATCGTTATGCAATGAATTGCTGCATAATTGTCTGCAATAAAATGCACTCATTGACAAGATGAAACTATTTATATTGTATGATTACAATCTATGTAAGCGATTAGGAATGGTGTTGAGTGTATGCACAACTGGGTTGGACCACAACTTATGACAATATTATATCGTGTCCTCCCCATTGCATCAGATATATAGGCTATGGTTTGTACATGAAAAATACTAGAAGTGTGTAGAGTTGTACTTCAATGAAATTTAAATGAAAGATTTAATATTTTCTAAATGAAAAAAAAAACATGTATAGAAAGAGAGACACGTTTAAGTTCATGATATCTGCACGGTTACAGTTCATGATATCTGCACGGTTACAGTTCATGATATCTGCACGGTTACAGTTCATGATATCTGCACGGTTACAGTTCATGATATCTGCACGGTTACAGTTCATGATATCTGCACGGT
>CM026391.1:25296276-25478776 GCA_014843695.1 Archivesica marissinica | reverse complement strand
TGTCTGTCTGTCTGTCTGTCTGTCTGTCTGTCTGTCTGTCTGTCTGTCTGTCTGTCTGTCTGTCTGTCTGTCTGTCTGTCTGTCTGTCTGTCTGTCTGTCTGTCTGTCTGTCTGTCTGTCTGTCTGTCTGTCTGTCTGTCTGTCTGTCCGTCTGTCTGTCTATCGATATATCGATCTTTCGATCTATCGATCTATCGATCTATCTATCTATCTATCTATCTATCTATCTATCTATCTATCTATCTACCCTTCCTGCGAATCACAGCTAATTTCATTTCTCCAAAACCTAACGGAATATAACAACAAACATATTCAAACCGATGTCATCATTATGGATTTTGCGAAAGCATTTGACAAAGTTTCTCACCGTCACCTCCTCTACAAACTACAATTCTACGGTATCAATTGTAATGCTCTTCATTGGATAGCTGACTTCTTGAGAGAAAGGACACTGTACCAGTCACATCCGGAGTACCCCAGGGCACTGTCATGGGGCCTATCCTCTTTCTTATATATATAAACGACTTCCCAGAATACCTCAATCATAGTACCCTTAGACTATTCGCAGATGACAGCATTATATATAGAGAAATTAACAACACTTCTGATGCAAAACTCTTACAATCTGACCTAGTAGCTGCTGGTAGGTGGGAGCAGAATTGGCTCATGCATGTTCACCCTGATAAATGTAATGTTCTAAATGTCACACAAAAAAGAAACCAAGTTAAATTTACATACAAACTTCACAACCACCCCCTTGAAATTGTCAAACATGCAAAATATTTAGGCCTCAATTTACAGAATAACTTAAAATGGGATAAGCATATAAACTCTATAACAAGCAAAGCTAATCAGTCACTAGGATTCCTCCGCAGAAATTTAAAAGTCAACTCTACCAAAGTAAAAGACCATGCTTATAAAGCCCTCGTCAGACCCAAACTAGAATACTCCTCTTCTGTTTGGGACCCACATACCAAAAGCCAAATTAGTCAAATTGAGAAAGTACAACGCCGTGCAGCCCGCTATACATCCAACCGCTACCACAATACAAGTTCTGTAACTGATATGCTCACTACCCTTAACTGGCCCACCTTGGAAATTCGAAGAATTCGTACCAGACTCATCATGTTTTATAAGATCATATACCATGTAGTTGCCATTCAACCACCCTGTAATCTAATTATTCCTTCAGACCCCAGAACCAGACACAGTAACACATATACCGACAAACACATTCACGCAGCTAAAGACTCGTACAAATACTCTTTCTATCCTAGAGCCATCACTCAGTGGAACATGCTACCGCCCACTATATATGCCGTAGACACAGTGGACGCCTTCAAGGCCCTGATCCCTGTGTCTGTCCTTACCCTAATATATTTTGCATAAATTGCCACAATTATGTACATAGTTTTATAAAAAAAACCACTTAAAAATATATCTAAAAATATGTCTATTCACTGTATCCTTTCTAATGAGCACTTTCTGATCAAGCACTTAACAAACACTTTTATTTAGAAGATCTTCCGCTAATGTCGAACCCCTCGCGGGGACGTAGACATGTTGCGCGTCAAAAACTACAAAGAAGTTAAAAGTATGAGTAGTTAAAAGCATAATTTAAGAAGGTAATGAAAATAAGTTGTGGTAAAAGTTTAAAAGCAGCTGCGCAGAACAACTAGGGACTGGCATGTTCAATATGGCAAACTGCCGTATTGAATTGCTCTATGGTAGGGAGATGGACAATGTCAGGAGGGAGGTGGTTCCAATGGTAGATTGTTCTTGGAAAAAAGGAAAACTTGTACATGTAGTAGTCTGTAGTTGCTGTAATTAATTTATAGCTTAAGGAATGACAATGGCGAGCAGGACGGGAGAGGGGAACTAGGTAATTTTCAATGGGAATAGCAACAAGATCATTATGAATTTTATACATAAGGGATAACCTATTGTCAATACGCCGTTGATCTAGTCTGCGTAGATTTAGGGAATGTAATGGAACTACCATCCAACAGCATGACAGAAAGCATTTTATCAAGACCTATAATGAATCTTCTATGTTATTTAGATGCAGTAATATGTTATTTTGAGTCGGCGTCCGTGGTCCAGTGGTAGAGCGTCGGATTTGGAATCGAACGGTCCAGGGTACGATACTCGATCAGGCCACATATGTAGTGTCATTGAGCAAGTTACCTCGCACACATTGCTTAGTACTGGTTAACCACATAGGTCGGCTAAGCCTGCCCAGGAAAACATGTCTAGGTCCCCGCAAGGGGTTCGATATTAATGGAACATACATACATATATTTGTCTGATTATATGCGTTATTGCTTATGCTGTATTTTAGATGCCTTCCTTAGATATTTAATTATGTTGTGACTGTAACATGTTTATCGGAAAATAGTTTATTAGCTAATGCTATTTGCATATACATGTATGATCCAACGTTAATTAAGTGTATTGTATCTTTTAGTTTGGTATTGGCTTTGTTCAAACAGGATTCTATTTGATTGACTTTCTACCTATGTTCCTGTTCAAACTCACAATCGACATATTCGACAGGTGACAACACAATTCATTCAAGTGGCGCGATTTCTCGTGCACGAAACTATAAGGGTGCAAGGAGCCAATGAAAACAGTCATCTCTAAATATTATGCAATGACTGAATGACACCAATATGACTGTTGCCTGATTGTAAAGATTAAGGTGCTAACGACTTAACATGAGCAGCGCTTCAGTCTTAATTAAATATTTTAATGGAACTAAAATCTACCAATCATACGAAATCTTACACTAGAGGAAGATAGATAGATATATTATGAGAAGGACACAATCACCGTATCCATTAAACCAAGGAGGCTCCGTGGATAGAAGAATATGATACACATATTTCTGACTAGTGTAATTAAAAGGCTGTGGCAGCTGAAACAAATGGAAACATTAATACATATATTCTACTAAATACAATCCATGTTTTACAAATCATCATGCGTGGCGCCCTTTGCCCAGTTGTATACCTAGAACGCCTGATTTGGAATTGAACCGTCCCGTGTTCGATACTCGGTCAGGACACCTGTATATGTAGTATCCTTGAGCAATGCATCTCACACACATTGCTTATTACTGATTGACCGCTTACGTAGGCAAAGACAGCACATATAAACATGCCTAGGTCCTCCAAGAGGATTGACATAATCACGAACCTAGATAGAAACAGATCCTAGCACAATTCAACTTCAACTTCATATTGCCGAACAATAGGTAATGACTATGATTGGCATGCGCAGTCTAGAACAGTTAGTTAATCTAAAATGGTAAGTGTAAGTTAAACAGATAAAAGGATCTACAAAGCTATAGTTAAAAGCAGACAGTACAAGGGAAATAATAATGTAAGTGTCCTCGAAGTTCTCATGCAGTTTCTCGAAATTGTATTGAAAATGTTTGTCTACTGTTTAATACACTCACCCACTAATGTACAAGTCGTAACACTAAGTTTATGGAGAAAATCTAAATAAGCTATTAGCTTCCGATTTAATCCATCTGTTCTTGTATATTAATGTTACAACATGATGTAAATATTGATAAAATAAAATATGTTTAAACTAAAGATAAGTTTGTGTAGCGATTAAAACATTCTGATAATCGTATACCATACAGCTTACTCTTGTGTGTGTGTGTTTTGCGTTTATTTATCATCGCTACCGGTTTTTTTCTTTTATTTTGATTATAACAACATTTACATAACAACATTTATCAACATATTTACAGTTTGACAATTTCAATAAAACAACGAATCCCTTATAAGCAATCTCTTAAGCATTTAAACAAAATTATATATTGAATCAGATTGAAACGATTTTCGCTTGTATTTTAGATGGTCTTTAAATGTACTCATTTCATGAAGAAATATGTAAACAATGTTCAATTCATTTGAACATTGATTACTTAGGAGGAATGACTTGTAAATGCAAAAGCTCGATATGGTCAAAATCATGTTAAATTCCCAATAATTACTATTGTCAAAATTGTATCCTAGCACAACACTCTTTAAGTTGTGTATATTTTTCTGAATCCCAAGTGATTTAAATGTGTTCGTCAATCTGTTCCAAAAGGGTTTGATTAAATGACATTCAATAAAGAAGTGGTCTAAATCGTCTGGTACTTTACAAAAGCTGCAGTTTGGATCTTCGTTTATTTGCCATTTATATAGGTTATGACCGTTTGCAATAATGTTATTAATTAGCTTGTGTCGAAACTGTTTATATCTGTTATCAATACATATATTCATTTGTGAGTACAATTGTTTCCATGGTATTTTGAGATCAAATTTATTCTCCCAGTATGATTGCAAGTATGGTTTCGATGATTTTCTTTGCAAAAGTGTATTGTATATCGCTTTATTATTCAATGATTTTAAATTTGATATGGAAAATGGAAGTCTTAGATTCACTTTAACGTGTGTTCGTGTTGATTCTTCCGTTTGTATTTTCTTAAACCATGTTTTGGGTATTGCTTTTTTAAGAATCATTATTTCTGATATCCAATTAGAATGATTTCGTAATTTGCCTAGAATAATGTTTTCGCTAATTTTACCATTGTTGTCTATTATATCATTTACAAAAATTATACCAGAGGCTTATTTTTGTATTTAATTGACTCATTTCCCCAAATTATTTCCTGTCGTATATCATAGAATGTTTTAGGTTGCTGTTTGTTAATATTTCTAAAAGCTATCCAATTGAGAATGATGTCTTTATAGAACTCAGGAAATTTGTAGATGTTATTTGGCAGGTTTTTCATTGAGTTAAAGTTCATGTAGAATGTGAGGAAATCTGTACCAAAACTGTCGAAATAATATTTTGGGATTATTTTCCAATTGGCATTTTCTGATGATAGCAGTGATTTTACCAATTTTATTTGTAACATGGCTGTGAAACTATCTAAATCGATCATGTTGATTCCGCCATCTTCAATCTTATTTATCAGTATACTTCTTTTGATTTTTTCTCTTTTATTACTCCATATGAAATGGAAAAATAAAGTATTTAGATTATTCTTGACAGATTTAGGTAGATGTATAGATTGGAGCAAATAAGTAAATTTTGGAAGAAGGATAGATTTTATAACTGTAACCTTACCATAAAACGATAGTTTTCTTTTGCTCCACTGGTTAATGAGACGTTTACATAATTCAATTTTAGATTCCCAATTTAATTTTTCACATTCCATTTTATCAGTTCCAAAGTATACTCCTAAAGCTTTAACTGTTTTCTTCCATTTAATGTCGCCTACATTTTCATTTGATAATTTAGATTTGCCAATCCACATGCCTTCAGTTTTATTTATGTTAAGAGTTAAACCTGAATATTTTCAGAATGTGTTAATAGTTGAAAATGCATTATTGATGTCAGTCTTGTTTTTTACAAATAAACTAGTGTCATCGTCTTTAGTTTTATATTGAAAAGCTCTTTGTTAACGTTAACAGGAATACCAGAGATATTAGTATTATCGCGTATTTTATTTGCTAGAACTTCAGCAACGATGCTGAAAAGAAGTGATGACGGAGGCCTCGCCTCGCCCTGTTGTGGTGGCAAATCAGAGTAGAATGTTATGAACCTTTGTGTGTTTTACCTTTATTTATCGTCGCTACCGGTTACAAATATGAGCGACGCCTCCTGAAGAGATTAGTCATTTTAGATTTTTGGAGGATAGTGCAATGATACAGACAGAGACCCATTCCAGAGTCATCTCTGGTTCTTGTACGTGCACAGTGTACAGCACTGACACGAGACCTCGGCTTAAAAGTCCCATCTGAAAGATTGTTAATTTTATTAGTGTCAGACGGGGGATAGAACCTGAGATCCCTGTATTACCACCCCGGCGTATAACCACTGCATTACAGATTCGTCTGTACAGCTATAGTACGACTAACATACAGAGTTTATACAAAATGTTTTGCACATGCGCAATGTTACTTCCTATTCAAACAACAACAACAACTTAAAAAGAGAACGAACAAAGTTTTTTGTGTGTGTAAGAGTTTGTTTATTGCTTAATTTTTAGTGTCCAAGTTATATATGGCAATATGTATCATCGCTTATGTGTTATTGGAAGTGCATATCAGTTGAATGTAATTTGTTAAATATAGTAATTAATCGTAGCACAGGAACTTGAAATTTTATCCATAAGCCAAATAGCAGTCAGTTGTCGTTCTTAACTAGATGGCGCCACCTGACCCGGTCCCGATACATTTGGAGTGATTCGGATTTTATCGTACTTTCCTTAGAAAACAATGTAAACACGCTCATACATAATAACACAAACTA
The DNA here is from genome assembly GCA_014843695.1 of Archivesica marissinica. Lineage (NCBI taxonomy): Eukaryota > Metazoa > Mollusca > Bivalvia > Venerida > Vesicomyidae > Archivesica > Archivesica marissinica. The sequence goes on along the minus strand of CM026391.1, from coordinate 25,472,455 downwards.
ATAGATAATTATGCCTTCAACCTGCTGCTGTGTACCCCAGTGTCATTTAAGAGGAGGACATGAGTTTCCGAAAGATTATGATAGGCGTTCCAAGTGGGTGAACGCGATTAGAAGGATAGACGAATCTTTCAAAGATTGGCAGCCTTCGAAGATGTAACTTGTAAGCCTTTTTTCTCAACCACCCAACTGAATAATGACATCAACCACGCGTTTTGACCCTAACCCTGGGCGGAGCAAGTGATGAAGGCGTTCTTTATGCGTGGTTGATACTATATTCTGATCGGCTGGTTGAGATAAAGATTTTACGCTTCGACGACTGCAGTCCATTTCAGAGCTGATGATTACGTTCAACAGACCATCGATGGTATGTTTAAGCGCTTGTTGAGTTTTTAAGAAAAGCTTGAGAATGAAAAAGAGTAGCATTGAGCAGAACTAGAGTCCTGCTTCATTGTCATTACACCGTCGTAGAGGCGTTAGTACGGGCGAAATACTGATTTCGGTATCAGTCATAATCAATTAGATTGTTCTGAAAAAGACAAAACAAAAAAACATAATTAGGATATGATTCGAACCCGGGTCTCCCGTGTCACAGATCAACGCTCTAACCACACGGCCATTTCGACATTTATGTATTTATGGACACAGTTATCGTATATAATAGCGTATGCTAGCCGTAAAGTTGTTTATTTTTCCCGGTTATACAATTTTAATTCTGTTAGGTGTTGCAATTCGGGTGGAATACATATTCTTGACCATTTTTAACGTCAACTACAAGGATTTTTTTTACATATCATCGTTTTATCGACCATTGCATTAACTTAGCACTGTCGGACCTGACCCGTGTTTACGGTTCACAGGATCGCCGCATTTCTCGGTCTTTATTGCTTATTACGCTAAAATCTGAAGCAAAATTAATACCTTTCAACCAAATCCATTTTCCTTCCTGTCTGCTTTGCATTTCTCTTCTTTAATTCCGATTTTAACTGTGGTATTGTCATAAGACCGAACTTCGATGCCATGTTAATGCTGTTTATTCTGCGAGAATTCCAGGACCGGGTACAGTGGCGCCCCTAGCGGCTGCCAAGAAAGATATCTGACTGCTATTTGCCATTTCCAAAGGTCTCGTATCCTGGGTATACCAGTAACCGGTGACATAAGCAATAGCCTGTGTATTTTTGTTCCAAAACGAGGCTGTGCAAATAATGTTCACTCTCAATTAAGCATAATCATATTTATTTTATTGTATGCAATATTAGTTAGTAAGAAATGAATCATAATTAAATCAAAAACAAAGGAGAGAAACTATATAAGCTCTGCTTCCGTTTTGATCCTTTCCTATTCTTTGATTTTGTGTGCATGTATTGTTTTGTGAATGTATATAGTGGAATAAATATGTTTAAACCAAAAACAAAGTGAAAGCAACAGCACATGCCTCCATCTTTTATTTATGCGGTGATACCAATAACCGGTGACGATGTAAATTTCACCTCACAAGTTTATACTAATAGCAATAAATGCCATATAAGGCAATCATGTGACGTCACATGAGTAGCGGGCACCTTACAAATGTCAAATGCAGCCGATAGATAACAAATCCATTGAAATTCAACTAAATATTGACAACATGAACAAAAACTTACGAGTGTAAGAGGAAAAAACAAGTTTTGAATAAATTACGATAAATTTACCTGTAGAAATGACATTTCAGCTAGTTTTTGCTATGGACAGTCAGGGCCTCCACTGGCTTTTTTTAAGGTGGAGCCACCTCTGTCGCCACTTTCAAAAAGTTGGAGCCATATAAGCTAAAATTGGAGCCAATATAAAATAAACTACAACAACAAACGAAAGGCTCAATTTCGTTGTTCTACAACATTCTTTATTGTGTTCTCATACATTCTTTATTCTTTACATTCATACAAATAAAAATCTCTCATAAAGGTGTTAAAAGAGGATTCTTCTGGATTTCATGGACTTCCACTTAAAAAATGCTCCCCCAAAGTCAAAGTCCTCAAGACCATCAATAGAAATTCTCATCAGGTTGTTAAATGTGGCTAAAAATAGATATGGAATTTCCGAATTTTCCAGAAAATTTACTTTACTACCGATTCAGTGCACTCTGTCTCTTACGAGAACATAGATTATCTTTATAGTCGAGCACGCTTAAATATAATTCATTGTGCTATAAAACACAATGACACAAGTCCGTAATATAATAATAAAACGTGTTCACGGACAAGTTAATAACCTGGTGTGGCTTTCAAATCACAGGCACATAATGTCAATTTCAAGAAACGTTGTGATTTTTCACCGGGCACGTTGAGTTTCCTGCTGGGCAAGCAGAAATTATTGATAAACAATCAATTTCCTCACCTTTGTTGGGATCACTGTAATTAAGAGATCATCACAAAAAACATTTGCAAAACAGCAAACTAGCGTAATTAACAGCTGATCAAAATCAAAACGGCCGAATTTGTCGAGTGCTGTAAACATTCAGGTCGGTGTCTTTTATCATCAAAATTGTGCCGTAATTGTTAATTTGTTGTATCCACGGCACACTTCAAATATACATGATGCCAGGTCGAGCATACTTACCCAATTATCTTCTCACATCGTGTCATTCATATCCCACTAACGAGCAATAAACAATCTTGACAGTGCGACTCGTGGTACGCACGACTCGAGAATGAATTTTCGGGTCACTTAAATCATGGCGCCATACATATTCGCCACTTTCGAATATTTGGAGCCACTTTTGCCAAAATTGGCGCCAGTGGCGATAGACAGCGGAGGCCCTGACAGTTGTAGAAATCCTACGGAAATTGTCAATAGTAAGCACAAAATGAACATGTGCAGTTCATTTGGATTTATTCTGATATCACTGCTTATTAGTATTCACCGATATTAGGGTCACTGGGGATACCTCTATCCTAGGAGACCCCCCTCTTGAAATTTTATCCATAAGCCACCAACGGTCTCGTACCTCTATCCTAGGACACCCCCTCTTTTTTTTAATAGAGGGGGGTGTCCTAGGATAGAGGTACGAGACCTTTGGTGGCTTATGGATACAATTTCAAGTTCCTGTGAGTGTGATCGTAGGATGTTCATCATGTTGTCCCTAGTTCTCTCAAGTTAGTCGTTTCTTAACATACCGCTGGTCTTGACATACCGAGGTATCCACAATTTTTCAGAACGAGGTAAAATAACGCCACCTATCATTATTTCCATTGGATCAGTGTTGACCCAGAAAGGTAAACATGTGATGATAAACAAGAAATCATAAACTGTCGACGTAAGTGGTGAGCAAACGGGTGCTGGTCAAAACGTACCCAAGTCAAAATTTACCCGCATTTTAAGTCAAAATGTACCCGACTATAAGTCAAAGCGTACCCATTCTTTGGTCAAAACGTACCCTCATTTTAAGTCAAAACGTACCCAACTATAAGTCAAAACGTATCCCGGCGTGAAGAGTTTTCGCCCAGAACAGGTTTTCGCCTAACTGTGGGAATAGCAAGTCGCGAGAGATCACGCAATATTTCACGCTCCAGTTAACCGGAATTATAAATAAACATACCTTGTGCACTTCTAATATATTTCTAACCGATCATAGAGATAAGACAGGTAAATAAGCGGTGAAAACTTTAAACCTACCCCAGTTTTCACTAATTTCACTATATCCGTTTTATGTCGCCATATAAATAACATTTTTTCTCCAAAATGACATATTCATCGTCTGCCACGCCAATATATTTACGAATAAAAATGTCATTATAGTCTCACTGCTCCGTGTTTATGAGTTTCGTCCATTATTACAAACAAGGGGTCCTAATGAATAATATCGATTTTCACCGTTTTTCGCCTTCAGGTCCATGTGTTGTCACAGAGGTTCTCTAACTGATATACATGGTTGTGTAAACCTAGTTATTCTCTGTTAGGCACCGTGTGATGTGTTCGATGGATGGGTCCATTTATGGTTCTACACTCAGTCAGGGTAATTAGGAGGGATGACGACTTCTTCGACGATGCCCCGTGTGTTTGTCTTCTAAGTTAAACTAAATGTTAGTGTTTTAGATACAGTATATAGACAAAATGCTGTCTAACAAATGAATTTTGAGTGAAAATGATAAATTAAGCCTGCTATTAAAGTAAATCTTCCTTAGTTATATTGTTTTGTTAAAAAATAACTGTTGCTTACATACTAATGCTCGCGCTGTAGGCAATTTCCACAGTTGCATTGAACAAGACTACTAATTCAGAAACAATGAAATGCGGGATTCGGGCAGTGTATTCTAGGCAGGATGTCAAAAAACTGTCAAACTTCCTGTCCACTCGAGGACAAACACACCACCGCTAATTGGTGACCGTGTCATTGGAATTCCATTTTAGATATTTGGTCAGTTGACCATTTGGAATTTTAAACAGAACTAAACAAGTATATACAGAACATGTTTTCGAGTTGGGCCTGTCCATGATGACGTCTTATATTACATAATATTTCATTATCTTTTTCTACTGAATGATTATATTTCAAAACAGTTTCCCCCCCAAATTTAGTATTTTTTATTAAAAACAAATTCTGTTTGTATCTATGGAACTTTCTCCCGTGATGTACATCTATTGACATGTGGGGATATAGCCAGATTCTCGCATTTTATTATTCATAAACAGTAGGCCCATCGTGGGCCTAAAGTTATTTGTTGTTTTGAGATTAAAAAGATATTCATGTTTTATGTTAAAATGATAAATTTACTGCTAGACTTACATATTATACAGATTAAGGTCTCTATCAAATACTCACATAATTTTATTATGACTACCTTTGTATAAATACCCAAATCAGGGCCTCGGCCATTTGCTGAAGTATACTCGGAACTACTGACTACGTAACTGCTGACACGATGGCGCCAACACCATGATAAACACAAGTGATTCCCAATAGTATTTCTTCCCTGTGTATTTGTAATGTTGAAGTGGAGAAGTCATATGATGAAACAAAATGAGTTTTAAATTCAGGTACATCATAGTATATCTGTATTTTGGTTTTTAATAGCTAGAGTATCGCAATATACCCATAATGCATCCTATTGACTATTAGTAATATTAATAAATATAGTCGTTTCTTAACATACCGCGGTACACACATTTTTAGAACAAGTTATAATAACGCCACCTATCTTTCTTTCCATTCGGTCAGTGTTAACCCAGAAAGGTAAACATTTGTTGATAAACAAGAAATCGTAATCTGTTAACAAACAACTTATCGTCAATAGCCATATTTCTGTACACTATCTATTTTCGATTTTGTTTGTAAATGGCGTCGTCGCTGTTAGTAGCAGGTACTTGGATTATATGGTAGAGGCTAAAACTGTCGTATATGAAAATGAGTGAAAATATGTTAATGTTTTCAAATTTCATTAATTTCGCTCACGTGTACCCTAAAAATCCCTTACACAGATATACGCAAAGAAATATTTATTTAGTTTATACAAATTTATTTTAGCTCGAAAAACACGTTTTTACAACTTATATTAACCCATTCAACACCAAGTAACTCACATGGACTGGTCCATGATATTCATAAACCAATAAATGAATCAGAAAATCACATTTGGACAAGTTCATTTATCAAAATGGGTAATTATGTCTAAAAATAGTCATATCACTGGCAAACAGTGCAGATCCTGATGAGACGGCTCGTCATGAGCCGGCTCATCTGGATCTACACTTTTTGTAAGCCTATTTAGAGGTCTGTGGTGTTGAAAGGGTTAATCACTATCGAGACTCATTCGTTTACTTTAATGTTTGTATATTACCAGTCCGTTGCCATGCCTTAATTTGATTTTACCAGTCCGTTGCCATGTCTTAAGTTGATTTTACCAGTCCGTTGCCATGACTTAATTTGATTTTACCAGTCCGTTGCCATGACTTAATTTGATTTTACCAGTCCATTGCCATGCCTTAATTTGATTTTACCAGTCCGTTGCCATGACTTAATTTGATTTTACCAGTCCGTTGCCATGCCTTAATTTGATTTTACCAGTCCGTTGCCATGCCTTAATTTGATTTTACCAGTCCGTTGCCATCCCTTAATTTGATTTTACCAGTCCGTTGCCATTCCTTAATTTGATTTTACCAGTCCGTTGCCATCCCTTAATTTGATTTTACCAGTCCATTGCCATGCCTTAATTTGATTTTACCAGTCCGTTGTCATGACTTAATTTGATTTTACCAGTCTGTTGCCATCCCTTAATATGATTTTGCCAGTCCGTTGCCATCCCTTAATTTGATTTTACCAGTCCATTGCCATTCCTTAATTTGATTTTACCAGTCCGTTGCCATCCCTTAATTTGATTTTGCCAGTCCGTTGCCATCCCTTAATTTGATTTTACCAGTCCGTTGCCATGCCTTAATTTGATTTTACCAGTCCGTTGACATGCCTTAATTTGATTTTACCAGTCCATTGTCATGCCTTCATATGATTTTGCCAGTCCGTTGCCATCCCTTAATTTGATTTTCCGGTTGTACCAGTCCATTGCCATGCCTTAATTTGATTTTACCAGTCCGTTGCCATGACTTAATTTGATTTTACCAGTCCGTTGCCATGCCTTAATTTGATTTTACCAGTCCGTTGCCATGCCTTAATTTGATTTTACCAGTCCGTTGCCATCCCTTAATTTGATTTTACCAGTCCGTTGCCATTCCTTAATTTGATTTTACCAGTCCGTTGCCATCCCTTAATTTGATTTTACCAGTCCATTGCCATGCCTTAATTTGATTTTACCAGTCCGTTGTCATGACTTAATTTGATTTTACCAGTCTGTTGCCATCCCTTAATATGATTTTGCCAGTCCGTTGCCATCCCTTAATTTGATTTTACCAGTCCATTGCCATTCCTTAATTTGATTTTACCAGTCCGTTGCCATCCCTTAATTTGATTTTGCCAGTCCGTTGCCATCCCTTAATTTGATTTTACCAGTCCGTTGCCATGCCTTAATTTGATTTTACCAGTCCGTTGACATGCCTTAATTTGATTTTACCAGTCCATTGTCATGCCTTCATATGATTTTGCCAGTCCGTTGCCATCCCTTAATTTGATTTTACCAGTCTGTTGCCATTCCTTAATTTGATTTTACCAGTCCGTTGCCATGACTTAATTTGATTTTACCAGTCCGTTGTCATGACTTAATTTGATTTTACCAGTCCGTTGTCATGCCTTAATTTGATTTTACCAGTCCGTTGCCATGACTTAATTTGATTTTACCAGTCCGTTGCCATCCCTTAATTTGATTTTGCCATCCCTTAATTTGATTTTACCAGTCCATTGCCATGCCTTAATTTGATTTTACCAGTCCGTTGCCATGCCTTAATTTGATTTTACCTGTCCATTGTCATGCCTTCATATGATTTTGCCAGTCCGTTGCCATCCCTTAATTTGATTTTACCAGTCTGTTGCCATGACTTAATTTGATTTTACCAGTCTGTTGCCATTCCTTAATTTGATTTTACCAGTCCGTTGCCATGACTTAATTTGATTTTACCAGTCCGTTGTCATGACTTAATTTGATTTTACCAGTCCGTTGTCATGCCTTAATTTGATTTTACCAGTCCGTTGCCATGACTTAATTTGATTTTACCAGTCCATTGTCATGACTTAATTTGATTTTACCAGTCCATTGTCATGCCTTAATTTGATAATAAATTTAGCACAAGCATTGGTTACTTTCCTTTAAAGTTTAGCTCATCACATGGATTCAAATGAAGCGTATTTCTGAATATATTTTGTCTGTGTTGGCGAAAAAGGCAAAATCCATGACAGCGATTCCTAGCCTACTTGAAAATGCTACCCCTCCTGTGTGTCAAAGAGTAAACACGTTAGTAAAGGGAAATATCAACGAAAATGGATGGCTGGTCATCCAGTACAGATATTGTTGTATTTTTATTATTGAGCATGAATCAATAATCTTATAATAATATATACCATAATAGTTAGCAGATAAATATTTGAAGCCATGTATTTGACAAAACATGTTGTGCCAACAAAAAAAAGTTGCTTCAAATATTTTCACCAATTCGCAAAATTTAACGCTAGTATTTGTTTTTTGTCGCCACGGGGCGACTGACAGTGGGAACCCTATCTGTCCAATATGACTGTCACAATGTCTAAAAATAGTTTTGTCATGTAATTGTATTCGTTACAAGTATTATGAACAATTTTACTCCCAGCCTGCGGCGTGCAGTGATCCATCGTTTCACGAAGAATTATGTAAAGGAAATGTTTGCGTTTTTACGATTTATTTACAAGAAAAATAGGAGAATATCCAGCACAAAGTGTAAATGATCACACACACGTTTGGTTTAAACTTTATTTATTTTACAACAATTGCGAAGCAAGTTTTAACAACTTATATTAATCACTCTTGTTGGCGCTGATGAAAGTGTAAATGTGGTCATTCGTGTGGGAGGAAAACGGAGTACCTGGAGAAAACCCACCTGTCCGATCTGGCTACCATCGTACCATCTCACATACTTCCCGCTTCAAGGATCGAACCCGGGTTGCATTGGTGAGAAGCGAGCACACTAACTAACCACTGCGTTAATCAAACAGTTTAACACAAAGTCCTCACAAAGTATTTTTAACATTTGACCCTTTCAGCACCACATGCCTCTAAATAGGCTTACAAAAAGTGTAGATCCAGATGTGTCAGACTATTTTTAGACAAATGTACCTATTTGGATAAATGAAATTTGTGATTAATTTATTGGTCGAAACATATGATGCACCAGTCCATGTCACTTACTTGGTGTTGAATGGGTTAATATCATGCACCAGTCCATGTCACTTACTTGGTGTTGAATGGGTTAATATCATGCACCAGTCCATGTCACTTACTTGGTGTTGAATGGGTTAATATCATGCACCAGTCCATGTCACTTACTTGGTGTTGAATGGGTTAATATCATGCACCAGTCCATGTCACTTACTTGGTGTTGAATGGGTTAATATCATGCACCAGTCCATGTCACTTACTTGGTGTTGAATGGGTTAATATCATGCACCAGTCCATTTCACTTACTTTGTGTTGAATGGGTTAATATCATGCACCAGTCCATGTCACTTACTTGGTGTTGAATGGGTTAATATCATGCACCAGTCCATGTCACTTACTTGGTGTTGAATGGGTTAATATCATGCACCAGTCCATGTCACTTACTTGGTGTTGAATGGGTTAATATCATGCACCAGTCCATGTCACTTACTTGGTGTTGAATGGGTTAATATCATGCACCAGTCCATGTCACTTACTTTGTGTTGAATGGGTTAATATCATGCACCAGTCCATGTCACTTACTTGGTGTTGAATGGGTTAATATCATGCACCAGTCCATGTCAGTTACTTGGTGTTGAATGGGTTAATATCATGCACCAGTCCATGTCACTTACTTGGTGTTGAATGGGTTAATATCATGCACCAGTCCATGTCACTTACTTGGTGTTGAATGGGTTAATATCATGCACCAGTCCATGTCACTTACTTTGTGTTGAATGGGTTAATATCATGCACCAGTCCATGTCACTTACTTGGTGTTGAATGGGTTAATATCATGCACCAGTCCATGTCACTTACTTTGTGTTGAATGGGTTAATATCATGCACCAGTCCATGTCACTTACTTGGTGTTGAATGGGTTAATATCATGCACCAGTCCATGTCACTTACTTGGTGTTGAATGGGTTAATATCATGCACCAGTCCATGTCACTTACTTGGTGTTGAATGGGTTAATATCATGCACCAGTCCATGTCACTTACTTTGTGTTGAATGGGTTAATATCATGCACCAGTCCATGTCACTTACTTGGTGTTGAATGGGTTAATATCATGCACCAGTCCATGTCACTTACTTGGTGTTGAATGGGTTAATATCATGCACCAGTCCATGTCACTTACTTGGTGTTGAATGGGTTAAGTTATATTTGTTGAATAAGAAACTTCTGGGTTATATATATACCATTCTTGGTGATTGCTTAACACCTTAACTCTTTCACCACCAATGTCGCATAAAAGCGACTTTGTAAAAAAGTAGATAACCCGATCGGACAGAACAGAACATGCCGTCTGATCAGGCTATATGCTGATTGCTCTTCAGACAGTGGAGCTGAAGCACCTGTCCGAATAGCAAACAACATAGATCCTGATCAGACTGGATCTATGTTGTTTGCACATGCTCTGAATTTATTCGGCGCTGAAAGAGTTATGATATATATAAAATAATAATAAGTAATATGAAAAGTTAGATAATGTGAGCATACATGTGTCAATTTCATTATTAATAAAACAATAAACGATCTGATTACATTTGAATTTGGAAATCATTATTGACAACATATTGTATTAATCCTAACAGAGATTTAGGGTAGGGAAATGACTGTCACATGACAGCATAATTATGTTATCAATTGGTGATTATTTTAAAAAGTAGACAATAAGTGATTTTATATTATAAATTATAATATTAATATTAAATATAAAACACTCTAATCTGGAACCCCCTCTAATCCGGAATCCCCTCCAATCCGGAACCCCCTCTAACCCACACGTTTTGCATGGTCCGAAAGAAGTCTGCATTAGAGGGTTTTACGATATTGGTTTGGTACAGAGGTACTACCAGTAGTTAAAAAACTGAATGACAACTGAAAATTAATATTATGGTTGGATGTGACTGAAGTGTGTATTAAATGTTACATTGGTGTGTTTTTTTCCATATCAAATATCGTTCAAAAAGTAGTCTTAGTAAACTTTTCGCAAGAAGATCACGCATATTAACCCACCATGATGATATCAAATGTATGGTACGAGTATTGTGTAAAAGATGTAAACGAGGGTAATTTCGCAATATCATTAGCTTCAATTCATGTTCTGCAATTTCGGGCACAAATTTCTAGGAATAATGCAATCAGTGTCATGCTTTCTAATGATAATAGTGTTAACACTGATAAGTGCACACAACTTTTAGTTATATTGACTTGCTTTGCCTCTGTCATGAAATATATGGAGCAGGGGGTTATTTCTAGAGTGGCATGTCAGGGCGTCTGACCGTGGCCCCTTTTTAATCCCATCCTTTGTCTGCCCTTTTGCCTTTTTTAAAAATTTCTTTTTTTGTTTGATATTCTAAGCCTCAACAGGTGTGTGCCTTCATGCGGGCAAATTTTTATAAACTCAAACTTGTCCGCTCTTTTGATGATATGTACTACCCTACAGTCTCTTTGATCAAGCATACTTAGCTGTCAATCACCGTAAGTTAGCAAACATTATTATGGGTAACCCCCACTGATAGAAGTCTGGGATGTTGCTGAGACTGGCATAGACCTTGTTAAACCACAGATAGAAGTCTGGGATGTTGCCGAGACTGGCATAGACCTTGTTAAACCACAGATAGAAGTCTGGGATGTTGCCGAGACTGGCATAGACCTTGTTAAACCACAGATAGAAGTCTGGGATGTTGCCGAGACTGGCATAGACCTTGTTAAACCACAGATAGAAGTCTGGGATGTTGCCGAGACTGGCATAGACCTTGTTAAACCACAGATAGAAGTCTGGGATGTTGCCGAGACTGGCATAGACCTTGTTAAACCACAGATAGAAGTCTGGGATGTTGCCGAGACTGGCATAGACCTTGGTAAACCACTCATAGAAGTCTGGGATGTTGCTGAGACTGGCATAGACCTTGTTAAGCCACTGATAGAAGTCTGGGATGTTGCCGAGACTAGCATAGACCTTGTTAAACCACAGATAGAAGTCTGGGATGTTGCCAAGACTGGCATAGACCTTGTTAAACCACTGATAGAAGTCTGGGATGTTGCCGAGACTGGCATAGACCTTCCGAGACTGGCATAGACCTTGTTAAACCACAGATAGAAGTCTGGGATGTTGCCGAGACTGGCATAGACCTTGGTAAACCACTCATAGAAGTCTGGGATGTTGCTGAGACTGGCATAGACCTTGTTAAGCCACTGATAGAAGTCTGGGATGTTGCCGAGACTAGCATAGACCTTGTTAAACCACAGATAGAAGTCTGGGATGTTGCCAAGACTGGCATAGACCTTGTTAAACCACTGATAGAAGTCTGGGATGTTGCCGAGACTGGCATAGACCTTGTTAAGCCACAGATAGAAGTTTGGGATGTTGCCGAGACTGGCATAGACCTTGGTAAGCCACTCATAGAAGTCTGGGATGTTGCTGAGACTGGCATAGACCTTGGTAAACCACTGATAGAAGTCTGCGATATTGCTGAGACTGGCATAGACCTTGGTAAACCACTGATAGAAGTCTGCGATGTTGCCGAGACTGGCATAGACCTTGGTAAACCACTCATAGAAGTCTGGGATGTTGCCGAGACTCGCATAGACCTTGTTAAACCACTGATAGAAGTCTGGGATGTTGCCGAGACTGGCATAGACCTTGGTAAGCCACTCATAGAAGTCTGGGATGTTGCTGAGACTCGCATAGACCTTGGTAAGCCACTCATAGAAGTCTGGGATGTTGCTGAGACTGGCATAGACCTTGATAAACCACTCATAGAAGTCTGGGATGTTGCTGAGACTGGCATAGACCTTGATAAACCACTCATAGAAGTCTGGGATGTTGCTGAGACTGGCATAGACCTTGTTAAGCCACAGATAGAAGTCTGGGATGTTGCCGAGACTGGCATAGACCTTGTTAAACCACAGATAGAAGTCTGGGATGTTGTTGAGACTGGCATAGACCTTGTTAAACCACTGATAGAAATCTGGGATGTTGCCGAGACTGGCATAGACCTTGGTAAACCACTCATAGAAGTCTGGGATGTTGCTGAGACTGGCATAGACCTTGGTAAACCACTGATAGAAGTCTGCGATATTGCTGAGACTGGCATAGACCTTGGTAAACCACTGATAGAAGTCTGCGATGTTGCCGAGACTGGCATAGACCTTGGTAAACCACTCATAAAAGTCTGGGATGTTGCCGAGACTCGCATAGACCTTGTTAAACCACTGATAGAAGTCTGGGATGTTGCCGAGACTGGCATAGACCTTGGTAAGCCACTCATAGAAGTCTGGGATGTTGCTGAGACTCGCATAGACCTTGGTAAACCACTGATAGAAGTCTGGGATGTTGCCGAGACTCGCATAGACCTTGGTAAACCACTCATAGAAGTCTGGGATGTTGCTGAGACTGGCATAGACCTTGTTAAGCCACTGATAGAAGTCTGGGATGTTGCCGAGACTCGCATAGACCTTGGTAAACCACTCATAGAAGTCTGGGATGTTGCTGAGACTGGCATAGACCTTGTTAAGCCACTGATAGAAGTCTGGGATGTTGCTGAGACTGGCATAGACCTTGTTAAACCACTGATAGAAGTCTGGGATGTTGCTGAGACTGGCATAGACCTTGTTAAACCACTGATAGAAGTCTGGGATATTGCTGAGACTGGCATAGACCTTGTTAAACCACTGATAGAAGTCTGGGATGTTGCCGAGACTGGCATAGACCTTGGTAAACCACTCATAGAAGTCTGGGATGTTGCCGAGACTCGCATAGACCTTGTTAAACCACTGATAGAAGTCTGGGATGTTGCCGAGACTGGCATAGACCTTGGTAAGCCACTCATAGAAGTCTGGGATGTTGCTGAGACTCGCATAGACCTTGGTAAGCCACTCATAGAAGTCTGTGATGTTGCTGAGACTGGCATAGACCTTGATAAACCACTCATAGAAGTCTGGGATGTTGCTGAGACTGGCATAGACCTTGTTAAGCCACTGATAGAAGTCTGGGATGTTGCTGAGACTGGCATCGACCTTGTTAAACCACTGATAGAAGTCTGGGATGTTGCTGAGACTGGCATAGACCTTGTTAAACCACTCATAGAAGTCTGGGATGTTGCCGAGACTCGCATAGACCTTGTTTAACCACTGATAGAAGTCTGGGATGTTGCTGAGACTCGCATAGACCTTGGTAAACCACTGATAGAAGTCTGGGATGTTGCCGAGACTCGCATAGACCTTGGTAAACCACTCATAGAAGTCTGGGATGTTGCTGAGACTGGCATAGACCTTGGTAAACCACTCATAGAAGTCTGGGATGTTGCTGAGACTGGCATAGACCTTGTTAAGCCACTGATAGAAGTCTGGGATGTTGCTGAGACTGGCATAGACCTTGTTAAGCCACTGATAGAAGTCTGGGATGTTGCCGAGACTGGCATAGACCTTGTTAAACCACTGATAGAAGTCTGGGATATTGCTGAGACTGGCATAGACCTTGTTAAACCACTGATAGAAGTCTGGGATGTTGCTGAGACTCGCATAGACCTTGGTAAACCACTCATAGAAGTCTGTGATGTTGCTGAGACTGGCATAGACCTTGATAAACCACTCATAGAAGTCTGGGATGTTGCTGAGACTGGCATAGACCTTGTTACGCCACTGATAGAAGTCTGGGATGTTGCTGAGACTGGCATCGACCTTGTTAAACCACTGATAGAAGTCTGGGATGTTGCCGAGACTCGCATAGACCTTGGTAAACCACTCATAGAAGTCTGGGATGTTGCTGAGACTGGCATAGACCTTGGTAAACCACTCATAGAAGTCTGGGATGTTGCTGAGACTGGCATAGACCTTGTTAAGCCACTGATAGAAGTCTGGGATGTTGCTGAGACTGGCATAGACCTTGTTAAACCACTGATAGAAGTCTGGGATGTTGCTGAGACTGGCATAGACCTTGTTAAACCACTGATAGAAGTATGGGATATTGCTGAGACTGGCATAGACCTTGTTAAACCACTGATAGAAGTCTGGGATGTTGCCGAGACTGGCATAGACCTTGGTAAACCACTCATAGAAGTCTGGGATGTTGCCGAGACTCGCATAGACCTTGTTAAACCACTGATAGAAGTCTGGGATGTTGCCGAGACTGGCATAGACCTTGGTAAGCCACTCATAGAAGTCTGGGATGTTGCTGAGACTCGCATAGACCTTGGTAAGCCACTCATAGAAGTCTGTGATGTTGCTGAGACTGGCATAGACCTTGTTAAGCCACAGATAGAAGTCTGGGATGTTGCCGAGACTGGCATAGACCTTGTTAAACCACAGATAGAAGTCTGGGATGTTGTTGAGACTGGCATAGACCTTGTTAAACCACTGATAGAAATCTGGGATGTTGCCGAGACTGGCATAGACCTTGGTAAACCACTCATAGAAGTCTGGGATGTTGCTGAGACTGGCATAGACCTTGGTAAACCACTGATAGAAGTCTGCGATATTGCTGAGACTGGCATAGACCTTGGTAAACCACTGATAGAAGTCTGGGATGTTGCCGAGACTGGCATAGACCTTGGTAAACCACTGATAGAAGTCTGGGATGTTGCCGAGACTGGCATAGACCTTGGTAAGCCACTCATAGAAGTCTGGGATGTTGCTGAGACTCGCATAGACCTTGGTAAGCCACTCATAGAAGTCTGTGATGTTGCTGAGACTGGCATAGACCTTGATAAACCACTCATAGAAGTCTGGGATGTTGCTGAGACTGGCATAGACCTTGTTAAGCCACTGATAGAAGTCTGGGATGTTGCTGAGACTGGCATCGACCTTGTTAAACCACTGATAGAAGTCTGGGATGTTGCCGAGACTGGCATAGACCTTGTTAAACCACAGATAGAAGTCTGGGATGTTGTTGAGACTGGCATAGACCTTGTTAAACCACTGATAGAAATCTGGGATGTTGCCGAGACTGGCATAGACCTTGGTAAACCACTCATAGAAGTCTGGGATGTTGCTGAGACTGGCATAGACCTTGGTAAACCACTGATAGAAGTCTGCGATATTGCTGAGACTGGCATAGACCTTGGTAAACCACTGATAGAAGTCTGCGATGTTGCCGAGACTGGCATAGACCTTGGTAAACCACTCATAAAAGTCTGGGATGTTGCCGAGACTCGCATAGACCTTGTTAAACCACTGATAGAAGTCTGGGATGTTGCCGAGACTGGCATAGACCTTGGTAAGCCACTCATAGAAGTCTGGGATGTTGCTGAGACTCGCATAGACCTTGGTAAGCCACTGATAGAAGTCTGGGATGTTGCCGAGACTCGCATAGACCTTGTTAAACCACAGATAGAAGTCTGGGATGTTGCTGAGACTGGCATAGACCTTGGTAAACCACTCATAGAAGTCTGGGATGTTGCTGAGACTGGCATAGACCATGGTAAACCACTCATAGAAGTCTGGGATGTTGCTGAGACTGGCATAGACCTTGTTAAGCCACTGATAGAAGTCTGGGATGTTGCTGAGACTGGCATAGACCTTGTTAAACCACTGATAGAAGTCTGGGATGTTGCTGAGACTGGCATAGACCTTGTTAAACCACTGATAGAAGTCTGGGATGTTGCCGAGACTGGCATAGACCTTGGTAAACCACTCATAGAAGTCTGGGATGTTGCCGAGACTCGCATAGACCTTGTTAAACCACTGATAGAAGTCTGGGATGTTGCCGAGACTGGCATAGACCTTGGTAAGCCACTCATAGAAGTCTGGGATGTTGCTGAGACTCGCATAGACCTTGGTAAGCCACTCATAGAAGTCTGTGATGTTGCTGAGACTGGCATAGACCTTGATAAACCACTCATAGAAGTCTGGGATGTTGCTGAGACTGGCATAGACCTTGTTAAGCCACTGATAGAAGTCTGGGATGTTGCTGAGACTGGCATCGACCTTGTTAAACCACTGATAGAAGTCTGGGATGTTGCTGAGACTGGCATAGACCTTGTTAAACCACTGATAGAAGTCTGGGATGTTGCCGAGACTCGCATAGACCTTGTTTAGCCACTGATAGAAGTCTGGGATGTTGCTGAGACTCGCATAGACCTTGGTAAACCACTGATAGAAGTCTGGGATGTTGCCGAGACTCGCATAGACCTTGGTAAACCACTCATAGAAGTCTGGGATGTTGCTGAGACTGGCATAGACCTTGGTAAACCACTCATAGAAGTCTGGGATGTTGCTGAGACTGGCATAGACCTTGTTAAGCCACTGATAGAAGTCTGGGATGTTGCTGAGACTGGCATAGACCTTGTTAAGCCACTGATAGAAGTCTGGGATGTTGCTGAGACTGGCATAGACCTTGTTAAACCACTGATAGAAGTCTGGGATATTGCTGAGACTGGCATAGACCTTGTTAAACCACTGATAGAAGTCTGGGATGTTGCCGAGACTGGCATAGACCTTGTTAAACCACAGATAGAAGTCTGGGATGTTGCCGAGACTCGCATAGACCTTGTTAAACCACTGATAGAAGTCTGGGATGTTGCTGAGACTGGCATAGACCTTGTTAAGCCACTGATAGAAGTCTGGGATGTTGCTGAGACTGGCATAGACCTTGTTAAACCACAGATAGAAATCTGGGATGTTGCCGAGACTCGCATAGACCTTGTTAAACCACTGATAGAAGTCTGGGATGTTGCCGAGACTGGCATAGACCTTGGTAAGCCACTCATAGAAGTCTGGGATGTTGCTGAGACTCGCATAGACCTTGGTAAACCACTCATAGAAGTCTGTGATGTTGCTGAGACTGGCATAGACCTTGATAAACCACTGATAGAAGTCTGGGATGTTGCTGAGACTGGCATAGACCTTGTTACGCCACTGATAGAAGTCTGGGATGTTGCTGAGACTGGCATCGACCTTGTTAAACCACTGATAGAAGTCTGGGATGTTGCTGAGACTGGCATAGACCTTGTTAAACCACTCATAGAAGTCTGGGATGTTGCTGAGATTGGCATAGATCTTGTTAAACCACTGATAGAAGTCTGGGATGTTGCTGAGACTGGCATAGACCTTGTTAAACCACTGATAAAAGTCTGGGATGTTGCCGAGACTCGCATAGACCTTGTTTAACCACTGATAGAAGTCTGGGATGTTGCTGAGACTCGCATAGACCTTGTTAAACCACTGATATACACAAAGAAAAAAGTTAAGCACCCCCGGATATTTTCATGCGATGTTGCCGAGACTCGCATAGACCTTGTTAAACCACTGATATACACAAAGAAAAAAGTTAAGCACCCCCGGATATTTTCATGCGATGTTGCTGAGACTCGCATAGACCTTGGTAAACCACTCATAGAAGTCTGGGATGTTGCTGAGACTGGCATCGACCTTGTTTAACCACTGATAGAAGTCTGGGATGTTGCTGAGACTCGCATAGACCTTGGTAAACCACTCATAAAAGTCTGGGATGTTGCCGAGACTCGCATAGACCTTGTTTAACCACTGATAGAAGTCTGGGATGTTGCTGAGACTGGCATAGACCTTGGTAAACCACTGATAGAAGTCTGGGATGTTGCCGAGACTCGCATAGACCTTGTTTAACCACTGATAGAAGTCTGGGATGTTGCTGAGACTCGCATAGACCATGTTAATTCACACTTGTATGACATAATGATCATACAGATTATGATGTTTGATGCAGATATTTTGTTGATATCAGAAGCATGCCAATGAATATTGATGGGTTTGTAACATCTTATATATGACATTGAGGGTGTCAAATCTTTCATGCGAGTAAGCTATCCAGCTGGCTCGTGGAAGGTTGGTGGTTCTACCATGTACCAAACAATGCCTGAAATTCTTCTCTGAGGGGCTCCTGGGGTTTTCCTCCATCTATAACAGCTGGAAAGTTGCCATATGCAGATATCATTTTAGAGGGCGATGTGTGCGAAATTGTCGCCCTAGGGACCCTGACTTCGCCCTCTGGGTTTTTTTGTTTTTACGATTTTCAAACAAAATTGTGTGTAGTAAGATACACTGGCCCATTATAAAGCACTCCTTCTATTCAAATGTTTGTATTTAATGGTTGTACTGTGCATTTTAACCCTATTTTGCAGAAGTATATTAAAGAACACTATTTAAGGAAGCGATCACTTCTCCCAAAAATTCTGACCTAGAATGAACCCTGCATATGACTAAGCTATCGGCGCAACTTTAAACTCCAAAATCAAACAAAACAAATTTAATTGACCCATGAGCAGCATATTTGTTTGTTTCTTTGAGGGTTATGAGCTACAAATCAAAGTGGACATGTTTACAAACAAAGCTGTCCAATTGATAGTGTATGTGGAAGTCGCGATAGCGCAGTTTGTAGCGCGTTCGCTTCAGGTGCAAAAGACCCTGAGTTCGAGCCTCACTGGAGCCGTTTGTGCCCGTAGGCAAGGCACTTAAATTCCACGTTGCCTCTTCTCTCCCTCGTGGCGATGGATGTAACCAGGAATGAGGTCTCAAGAGTGATTAATATAAGATGTAAGAACTTGTTTCGCAATCGAGATAAAATTGAAATGATTGCGACCACCGTACCACATCACATACTTCCCAGTACGAGGATTGAACCCGGGTTGCATTGGTGAGAAGCGAGCGTGCTAACAACTGGGCTAATCGGACAGCCGATCTGCTTCTCAAAGGACTTTAGTAGCCATGGCTGTATCAGTCTAATTTTTAGTTGCTGGCTGGATATATTGCAAATTTTTGTTATTTTCTGGGGCAATCTGCAGGCCCGGGCCTTCAAGGTCTTGTAATAGCTACGCGCCTAATAGCATGACAACTTGTCGTCCATAAGTTCTAAATCTTTAGCATCACTGTATGAACAGTTAGTTGAATCTATCCAAATTGATCTTTAACCCTTTCAACACCACAGACCTCTAAATAGGCTTACAAAACGTGTCATCTCATCAGGATCTGCACTTTTTGCCAGTGATATGACTATTTTTAGACATAATTATCCATTTTGATAAATGAACTTGTCCAAATGTGATTTTCTGATTCATTTATTGGTTTATGAATATCATGGACCAGTCCATGTGAGTTACTTGGTGTTGAATGGGTTAATCCAAGTTGGGTAATGAGTCATAAATATAGAAATTGCATGTATTTCAGTGCAATATAAGAGGGTGCGTGATTATGGGCAATTATTGGAATAGATACGGTAACCTTATATGTCTCTCATGTTGGGGTATGAAGTGTGTGTGTGTTTAAGTTTATCTCTACTGGTTGTCCATATGAGTGATGTGAGGGTTTGGAAGATAGTGCAATGAGTCATTGCCAATGATACAGACAGAGACCAATTGCAGAGTCTCCTCTGGGTCTTTTATGTGCACAATCTAAAGAACCGACAATAGACCTTGGTTTAAAGTCAGAAGGGGGATCGAACCTGCGATCCCTGGGTTCGCACCAGTTTGTTATCCACTTAACTACTGGGGGCCTAGAGTTTTTTAACTAAGTTTATTTAACGTCTCTACCGGTTGCCCTTTTGAGCGACGGACAGTTTACCTAGCAACTCCTTTCCTGGGCAGGCTCCAGCAGTTAACCAGTACTTGTTGCACCAACCTCTGTAAGAAACTGCCAACTTATTCATATACAGTCAAACCTGTATTAAGCAGCCAACCTGTATTAAGCAGCCAGGTTCCAGATTCCCAATATGTTGTTTTATTATACATTTAACCTCTATTAAGCAGCCACCTGTGCTAAGCAGCCACTTTGTGAGATTCCCTTGGCTGGCTGCTTAAGACAGGTTTGACTGTAAATGAAGCACGGTCTGAGAGGGGCTCGAACCCGTGACTATCAGTGATGTGGTTGTGGTTGTGGTGTTGGGGGTTGTTTGGTTTTTTTTTTTTTGGGCGATTAATAATTAATAATTATTATAATGAAATAAGCATTGTTTTACTGTTGTTTTTAACAAATTCTCTGTCGGTAGAAAGTGGCATTCACAAAGCAAAATCGAGTTTGATATTTTCCGGGAAATAATTATTATAGTGAAATAAGCATTGTTTTACCCTGTAAACATGTTTTACGGACAATTTCTCTGTCGGTAGACTTTTTGCCAGTAATATTACTATTTTTTAGACAAAATTTACCCATTTTGATAAATGAACTTGTTCAAATTTAATATTTTTATTAATTTATTGGTCTAAAAATATCATGCACCACCAGTCCATGTCAGTTACTTGGTGTTGAATGGGTTAAGATGACCGTGTGGCTGCTGGTACTGGTGCATGAGGCTGTACTGTACTATCAGCCTGTGAATCTCAACATACGTGTTATAACAATTTGATGAACATTCATTAGTTACTACCGTCGTAATGTATCCACCTCATTACAACAAATTGTCTTTAATGTGAAAAGTTGATACCATAAAAGTTACACATGCGTTTGTGACCTAATACAGGATATACGACATTATACGCAGTTAGTAAATTTCATATGGGAACTCCAGCGAACCGTACAAGCCAACGAATATATATCTTATCGACAACACTTTTAAGAAGAAATCACACTATTAACAGTATTTCAGGGATCATTCTAGAGGGCGGTGTGGGTGAAATTGTCGCCCTAGGGACCCTGACTTCGCCCTCTGTTGGCCCCACTTATCCCTAAAAAAAAAAAGTTCAAACAAAATTGTGTCTAGTAAGATACACTGGCCCATTCATTATAAAGCACTCTTTCTATTCAAATGTTGTATTTAATGGTTGTACTGTGCATTTTAACCCTATTTTGCAGAAGTATATTAAAGAACACCATTTAAGGAAGCGATCACATGCTTTCTCATTTCTCCCAAAAATTCTGACCTAGAATGAACCCTGGTTTCTCCTCCACTAGGCTGTAACTGTCATATACGGCTGCCGATGTATTATTGTCTCATCAGGGGTTCGTTCTGATATAGCCTGTTGGTGAGCCGCCAGCTAGTTAAATAATCGTTAGAAGTTGGAAGTTGTGATAGCGAAAGGTCTGGAGTTCGAGCCCCGCTGGAGCCGTTACGATTGTGCCCTTAGGCAAGGCATTTAAATTCCACGTTGCCTTTTCTCTCTCCCTCGTGGCGATGGATTCCATCAGGAATGAGGTCTCGAGAGTGATTAATATAAGTTATAATAACTTGTTTCGCAATCGAGCTAAAATAAATTTGTATAAACTAAATAATCGTTACTGATTGCCTACCAGCCTTGCGCCTGGCATACAAGCATAGGATTCGGGATTCGTTCATAAAAAGAGGTGTCTCATAAGTCAGAAATGGCCGGCCCTTTAAATAGGGGTGACACTATAATAAACAAACACTTACTTTTTTCAATTTTCTTCCGAGCGAGGAAACGGTTACCATTGTAAAACTGCACCTCGTGAAGATTCTGTTGAATTAAAAAAAACAACACAACTGCGCATTTTCAAAACTGCTCATTCGGATACTATTGCCGGGTCAACAGGCATTATTGTTGACTTTACATGTGAATTTTTAAAATGGCGCCAACTGTGACAAAAACAAATGTCCATTTTGGTTTTTACGATTTTCAAACAAAATTTTGTCTAGTAAGATACACTGCCCTATTATAAATCACTCCTTGTTTGTATATTCATCTAAATGTATCCGGTTGCCAAATCAACAAGTGCATGCCAAAACCCACAACTTTCAGGGCCAAAGTAGGTAGGTCTTATAGGTGAGATGGTCTTATAGGCAAGTATGGACATTGGATACCAAAATATGTTGACATGTGATACATACGCTATCAGTTAATGTCGTAGTTAACCCAGTTGTAGTATCGGCTAATACCCATCTAACTCCACTCTCAACACCATTCCAACAACATTCAGTAGGAATCATGCATAAATAAACTCAAAATTATGCAAGGTTAGTATTTGTATTTGTTCAGTCCTGTGATCTTTAATTTTTAAAATCCGATGCATTATATTGATTTTTCTTCTGTCCGTCCGTAAAACGCACTAATTATGTTCATTATCTTGGTTAAAAAGTGGGACTTCCAAAAAGTATGGACTGGGAGTTTCAAGAATATGGACTGGGACTTCCAAAAATATGGACTGGGACATCCAAAAATATGGACTGGTACTTTCAAATTTTGGACTGGGACTTTCAAAAATTTGGACTGGGACTTCCAAAAATATGGACTGGGACTTACACAATTTGGAGGCAGTAAGTCGGGACTTCCAGTTTTAAAAAGTTAATGGAACCCCAGGTTTACTATGTTTTACTGTACATTATTGACACACATGATAATGGTCAGCATACATGTAACATAGTGGGTACATTTCCCAGTAGCCTCTATGAAGGTTGGCTGATTATTCCATGATTATGCAAATAAATGACTGCAATATGTGTGGAGATTCACTAGTATGTAAGCGAGGCCTCTGTGTCCGAGTGGTTACTGTCGCTTATTTCAAAGGACTTTGCCTCTCACCACGGTAGGGTTGAATCCCATCTGGGGATTCGAATTCTTTCATGTGAGGAAGCTATCCAGCTTGTTCGCGGAAGGAGTGTGGTTCTACCCAGTAATAGCTGGAGAGTCGCCATATGATCTAAACTGACATCTCTATGCGGGAAAGGGATACGGTAGTTTTGACTATGTAATTTTTACTTTAGATTGACAATGACCTTGCTTTATTACCGTAAAAGGGTAACTAGTAAAAACAAAGCATTGACACCCACAGCCCGGCCCTGCGCCTATATTTTTATTTATTTCAGTTTATTTAACTTCACTACCGGTTGCCCATTTGAGCGACAGGCAGTTTACCTAACACCTTTCCTGGCAGCGGTTAGCCAGTACTTTGTGCACCGACCTCCGTAAGAAACTGCCAACTTGTTCATATAAGTGAGACACGGTCTGAGCGGGGCTCGAACCCGTGACCATCAGTGATGATAGGTTACAGTGGTATACAGTGGTATACAAGTCAGTGACCGTAACCACTCGACCACGGAGGCTGACTGCTGCTCTCAGTTCTCGATTTACACTATACAATGCATATGTGTGTTGTTATAGCCCTCAATTTATATTTTGTGATGATGTACATGTTTGTAATAAATCAGTATGTGAGACTTGAGGGAGACTGTTGAATTTGATACCCTTTTATAGTATATATATTGGATTAACCATGGAGAACGATGTCAGATTCAATTACCAACTTAAAAAAAGGTGTTAATTTCTCGTCATTTTAACTGGATACATCCGTTCACTGTTGGCTGTCACTCGCTGATGCGAACATTTAAAAATGATATTATGAGTGTGTTACAGTTATATAATGTGTCGGAAGTGTTCATTGCTAATCATTAAAGTGCTTTGTTATTTTATGTGTGTCAATCTGTGTTAAGTGTAAACGTTAAGAGGATTTGGATTGCAGTTTCTGAAGGTTCTAAATATATATGTTGGGATGAATGATTCCATTTAGAATTGGATTGCAGTTTCTGAAGGTTCTAAATATATATTTGGATGAATGATTCTATTTAGAACGGAAGTGCAGTTTCTGTAGGTTCTAAATATATATGTTGGGATGAATGATTCCATTTAGAATTGGATTGCAGTTTCTGAAGGTTCTAAATATATATTTGGATGAATGATTCTATTTAGAACGGAAGTGCAGTTTCTGTAGGTTCTAAATATATATGTTGGGATGAATGATTCCATTTAGAATTGAATTGCAGTTTCTGAAGGTTCTAAATATATATGTTAGGATGAATGATTCTATTTAGAATTGGATTGCAGTTTCTGGAGGTTCTAAATATATATGTTGGGATGAATGATTCTATTTAGAACAGAAGTGCAGTTTCTGAAGGTTCTAAATATATATGTTAGGATGAATGATTCTATTTAGAACGGAAGTGCAGTTTCTGAAGGTTCTAAATATATATGTTCGGATGAATGATTCCATTTAGAATTGGATTGCAGTTTCTGGAGGTTCTAAATATATATGTTAGGATGAATGATTCCATTTAGAACAGAAGTGCAGTTTCTGAAGGTTCTAAATATATATGTTAGGATGAATGATTCCATTTAGAATTGGATTGCAGTTTCTGGAGGTTCTAAATATATATGTTAGGATGAATGATTCTATTTAGAACAGAAGTGCAGTTTCTGAAGGTTCTAAATATATATGTTAGGATGAATGATTCTATTTAGAACGGAAGTGCAGTTTCTGAAGGTTCTAAATATATATGTTCGGATGAATGATTCCATTTAGAATTGGATTGCAGTTTCTGGAGGTTCTAAATATATATGTTAGGATGAATGATTCCATTTAGAACAGAAGTGCAGTTTCTGAAGGTTCTAAATATATATGTTAGGATGAATGATTCCATTTAGAACGGAAGTGCAGTTTCTGAAGGTTCTAATAATTTAGACAAGTCTTTTCAGATTCTTAGTTTATACAAATTTATTTTAGCTCCATTGCAAAACAAGTTCTTACAACTTATATTAATCACTTTGGAGACCTCATTCCTGATGGAATCCATCGCTTTATATTGTCTATGGGCTTCTAGACACATGGAAAACCCACATTTTGTGTTTATGCACAAGTGTGTGTGTTTTTTTAAGAGGCCTGACGTAATTTTCCGTCTGATGCTGTCAACATCGTACAAAGTACAGGTGTCATTCTAGTGGGTGACATGGGCGCATTAGGGACTCCGACGTCGCCCACTAAATTTTTATTTTCCCCCCTAATTTTCAGGCAATAATTTTTTTTTAGGGAGAAAGGGGACCCCCAGGGTCAATTTAGGGTCCATTCGCCCATATCACCCTCTAGAATGAGCCCTGCTATTTGATCAATACCAAGTTGCACACATGATTTTTTATTGTATTGGATATAAACAAACGGATAATGCTGGATAATGTGTCTTCTCTTCAATTTTAATTGGCAGTTTAATTATCCCCTTTTGGGGCCTCACTATCAACATTTGCCTCTTTTGATATTGGCTGTTTTGTGCTATCCGATATATGAGGAGCTGACCTATTTATTAATGTAAAATGACGATGCAACACAAATTTTTAAAGTTATAGTTTTTGGACAGAAAAATGTCGCCAACCACTCTGGACAATGATATACCACTTCATTCTCATGAATTAGTAGTCTAGTCAATGCAAAATATATCAACCACAATGATATATTTGACTATCTATTTGGGTACGTTTTACTTCTTGTTTTGACCAAAGAATGGGTATCCCGGTGTTACTGGTTTCCGACGATGTAGTACATAACGGACTCCTATAGGTTTAGAATTGTCATACACTGCAAACAATTTTATGTCACCAAATAAACAATATTTTACCATTCATTCACAAAAATCTCGAAGAAAACTGATTGTTTACTTGTTGAGAAAAGTTGACAAAATAGCGGTAACTCATTCTCAGTAATCCGGAATGACGGCACATGTTTTGGACAGAAAAATGTCGCCAACCACTATAATAATGATATCCCCCTATCCCCAAAGCATGTGAAATCCGACATAGCCTAATATTTTTTTAATTAAAAAAAAAGAAAAACGGTAATCCGACATACCTACCCTAATTTTTTAAGTACGGAAACCCCAAACTCATGTACTATTTTTTGGCCTAGCTGGAATGCGCAAGAGAAAGACTTACTGACGTTAGCAGTAGGATCATATTGATATCGATGACGTAAGCGCGTAATGTTCGAGAGTAAATAATATACTGTATAGCACCTGGTTTCGATAGATGATAATATTATATAGCCGTTTCATAACTGCCCATCCGCAATTTTCTTTTTTTCTTCATATTTTAGCTTTAGTTACTTGTCCTCGGATCAAACTCTGATTGCATTGGTGAGAAACAAGCTTTTAACAACTTATATTAAAAGCTCTTGTTGGCACGGATGAAAACGTATATGTTGTCATTCATGTGGGAGGAAACTGGAGGACTCCTCTCCTCCCCCCCCCCCCCCGGAGAAAACCCACCTGTCAGAATTGGCAGCCACCATAATATTACCATCCCACATTTTGCTTTGTCACGTTCGATCTTGTGGCAAACAACACACGTGAACCATCGTGAACCGTGAATGGACTGTTTCTTCAGAACTATCAATTGCAGCTATCATGTGTGCATGTATTCCCACACCATCATGGGGAACAAAATATATGCTGAGCAAGACAAGGGTTTGCTAGTGTACACTGTTAACTTGCTCAAGTTTCAGCTTTCAGTGTCGATCACAATCCCCAATCCTCTCCATTGCATCAAGTAATCCTGGCATATCACATCTCATGGTTGAACTGGCTGGTGTATCAATGCATCATTTGAACAAATTCCCTGGCATTTGATTAAATTCACTGGCATTTGATTAAATTCCCTGTCATTTGTTTAAATTCTCTGGCATTTGATTAAATTCCCTGGCATTTGATTAAATTCCCTGTCATTTGTTTAAATTCTCTGGCATTTGATTAAACTCTGTGGCATTTGTTTAAATTCCATGGCATTTGTTTAAATTCCCGACATTTGTTTAAATTCCTGGCATTTGATTAAATTCTCTGGCATTTGAATACATTCCCTGGCATTTGAATACATTCCCTGGCATTTGTTTAAATTCCCTGGCATTTGATTCAATTCCCTGGCATTTCTTTTAATTCCCTGGCATTTGAATAAATTCACTGGCATTTGATTAAATTCACTGGCATTTGATTAAATTCCCTGTCATTTGTTTAAATTCTCTGGCATTTGATTAAATTCCCTGGCATTTGATTAAATTCCCTGTCATTTGTTTAAATTCTCTGGCATTTGATTAAACTCTGTGGCATTTGTTTAAATTCCATGGCATTTGTTTAAATTCCCGACATTTGTTTAAATTCCTGGCATTTGATTAAATTCTCTGGCATTTGAATACATTCCCTGGCATTTGAATACATTCCCTGGCATTTGTTTAAATTCCCTGGCATTTGATTCAATTCCCTGGCATTTCTTTTAATTCCCTGGCATTTGATTAAACTCTGGCATTTGTTTAAATTCCCGACATTTGTTTAAATTCCTGGCCTTTGTTTAAATTCCCTGGCATTTGTTTAAATTCCCGACATTTGTTTAAATTCCTGGCATTTGTTTAAATTCCCGACATTTGTTTAAATTTCTGGCATTTGTTTTAATTTCCTGGCATTTGTTTAAACTCCCTGGCATTTGTTTAAACTCCCTGGCATTTGTTTAAATTCCCGACATTTGTTTAAATTCCCTGGCATTTGTTTAAGTTCAAAATAAAATATTGATCAAACAAGAAAATGTAAATGGTTTTTAGAAAAGTTTTATGGCTATCAATAATATTATAATCAGGGTTCGCCATTTCGCCAAAAAAATAAAGAAATTGGCGAAACAAATGGTTTTTTCAGTTGTCATTATCAGTTATTATAAATATATCCAATTTCCAATCGTAGCTGTCTCCAAGCTTAATAATATAACTATCCAATTTCCAATCGTAGCTGTCTCCAAGCTAAGTTCTGTTTCACACCTGCAAGCAAATCCCGAAATCCTAGACAGGATGTTAATTAGACTATACCCCACTTGTTATTGAGTGTGTGTTTTACTTTTATTTATCTCCCTACCAGTTGCCAATATGAGTGATGCCTCCTGAAGAGATTAGTCACTTTAGAATTTTGGGGGATAGTGCAATGATACAGACAGAGACCCATTCCAGAATCTCCTTTGGTTCTTTTACGTGCACGGTGTACAGCACCGACACGAGACCTCGGTTTAAAGTCCCACTTGAAAGACTGTTAATTTTATTAAGGTCAGACGGGGGATCGAACGAACCTGCAATCCCTGGATTCCCAGTCCATCATGTTAACCACTGGACCATGAATCCATCTGTACTGATTATTGACCTCGAATATACAAGACAGTAATACTTGGAGCATTGTCAGGTCATGAAAGCTTTACATGGTGGTTTTTATAAAATATGAGAACGAAGGTCTTGTGTGACACCTGAAATATGCCAAATAGTGGTGTTCTAATAATAACGGCTAACTGCTCGCACAAAGTTTTTGTGGCACTTATCATATTTATGGAGAAATGATAGAGGCATAATTAAGAAAAGATACTCTACAATTGAATATAGCAACATGTTTATATGGGGTGGCTGTCCATGTTAAATCAGGGCTTGTCCATTTTCAGAGTTAAAATTGTTTTCCGTGAATTTTTTCAATGTTTCATTATTATTTTGAGCTATTTAAAATTGACATCACATTTTCAATTAATATTTATTATAAGGTGATGGATTCAATAAGATTCATAGTATGTATGTTCAACTTATATTAAATTCCTTCACATCTCTAAAACAGTAAAGAAAGATGTGAATATTGCCTACCGTAATCGTCTGTGTATAAGATGCAGGTATTTTCATCCAAAATAGTATCCAAAAGTTTACTGCGTCTTATACTCCAGTTTAGAACAAAATTTCAAAACCAAGTACTCAAAAACGGCAAATGGCTAATTTTAACAAAGGGAAATAAATGTTTCATACTATTTTAATCTAAGTCTCGTATGTGCCGTACTTGTTCCGGATTTCGTTGAGTCTAAATATGTACATCGTGTGGAAAATCATTCAAAGTTAAAAATGTTATTTAATTTAAGAAAAAATCTAGAAAAACTAGATAGAAAATGGATTATTTCAAAATAAAAATCATCAAAAACAATTTTTTATTGAAAGTTTGAAACACAATACGTTTTCCCCCTAGATTTTCTCTGTTTTTTAAACTACGTCTTATACTCCAGTGCGACCTATATATAGATGAGTACGGTAATATTAACTGATAAATAAATGACAAGTGCATTTTCTCTTTCAGGTTTGTTAGATTATCATACTGAGTAATGTGGGAGAAGAGTCAGGTGAGCGTATCCATATGGTAGAACGGGGAGGAAACTGGTGTTCACATGTATCACTACCACCTCTAGAAGGATAGGTAGGTCATGGCAACGGTGAATTTCCGCTCGCAGATGTTATGGGAGAACATACGCCGGGGAGATCTGTCGGCCGTCGTCAGTCTCTTGGAGAATAAGACCATCAACCTCGATGAACGCGATGAGGTATGCTTGTTTTATAGCAAATTACATGTGGTTTTTAAATATAATATTATAGTACAGTCGACCCTACCATGCTTAACCCTTTTCTTCATCGAGATTTAGGTTAATTTACTATTATATCTCCATACAAACGACAGCCATTTAGCTATCATACAGTGGATAAGTAGTCACCATATCTATCCCACCTTCATAGATATTACTGGGACTACATGAGATTTAGAGACTCTTCTCAAGTCACATAATTTCTCAAAAAACACAAACTATACACTGCCTTGTCATGAAAATGCATTTTTACCAAAATCATAAATGAACTATATTAGTTATTGAGACTACATTCGAGTGGACCGCAGATTCACTTCTGCCTATTTACGTATATACAACCTTATCCATTAGTTTGTATTGAAGCCATTTGTTGCTGCCGGTAATTGTAAAATTAAATATGTTTAAATTTAAAGATTACAAAATTTTAATGTTATAAAAGCTTGCTAGAATAAAATGCATACTTATAGACTGTAGTAATTCAGCTTAACCCTTTCAATACTACAGACCTCTAAATAGGTGTGCAAAAAGTGTAGATCAAGATGAGCCAAATCATAGCGAGCCATTTCATCAGGATCTTGCACATTTTTTTTATTTCAGTTTATTTAACGTCGCTACTGGTTTCCCATATGAGTGACGGGCAGTTTACCTAACAACACCGTTCATGGGCAGACCCCAGTAGTTAACCAGTACTTAATGCACCAACCTCCGTATGAAACTGCCAACTTTTTCATATAAAGAGACACGGTCTGAACACGGCTCGAACCCGTGACCATCAGTGATGATAGGTTACAGTGGTAAACAAGTCAGCGACCGTAACCACTCGACCACGGAGGCAGAGCAACTCTGCACATTTTGCTAGTAATTTTACTATATTTAGTAAAAAATTACCCATTTTGATATAAATGAACTAGTCCAAATGTAATTTTACTGATCAATTTATTGGTCTAAAAATATAATGGACCAGTCCATGTCAGTTACTTAGTGTTGAATGGGTTAAGTGTCCATATCATTACTTTGTCTATTAGTGCCATTAAAAGATGAAAAATGGAGATTATCCCATAATAGCTGACATCCAGACATACATTCTGCATGCTGGGATTGCCTTCTCAATAATCCCTGTTACAGATTGATCCTTGTCATATTTCTGAAACGACGCTATGTCATTGATTTTGTCATATTTCTGGAAACGCTATATCATTGATTTTGTCATATTTCTGGAAACGCTATATCATTGATTTTGTCATATTTCTGGAAACGTTATATCATTGATTTGGTCATATTCTGGAAACGACGCTATATTATTGATTTTGTCATATTTCTGGAAACGCTATATCATTGATTTTGTCATATTTCTGGAAACGTTATATCATTGATTTGGTCATATTCTGGAAATGACGCTATATTATTGATTTTGTCATATTTCTCGAAACGCTATATCATTGATTTTCAGAATGGTCAGACATTCCTAATAGTGGCATGTCAACAAGGGGAGATAAGTCTGGTACGGGAGCTACTTGATGAAGGCATGGATCCTAATGTAACAGACAATGTAAGTTTGTATTATGTGTGTTTTACGTTTATTTATCGTCGCTACCGGTTGCCCATATGAGTGACGCCTCCTGAAGAGATTAGTCATTTTAGATTTTTGGAGGATAGTGCAATGATACAGACAGAGAAACATTCCAGAGTCTCCTCTGGTTCTGATATTTACATGCACGGTGTACAGCACCGACACGAGACCATCTGAAAGACTGTTAATTTTATTAGTGTCAGACGGGTGATCGAACCTGCCATCCCTGGATTACCAGTCCAGCGTGTTACCACTGGACTACAGATCCATTTGTATTAAGTAACATAGAAGCTGCTATTTTTTTTCCTTTTTCGGATCGGTTTCTAAAAACGCTAGGGTCGGCGTGATTTTATAGGTAGGGTCGGGTTACTTTATACTTTATATCTTTGTGTCATTGAAAATAATAATTAATGTAAATATAAGTAATGAATCGCGGGTTAATAGTTTCCATCAAGGTATGAACTACATTGGGCGTGCTTAAAGTTAGCGTGGATGCCTTTGGCCTCCACACACTTCTTTTACAATTTTCATACCAAATTTTGTCCAGTAAGCTACACTGGCCATTGTAAGACTCACCTTCTATTCAAATGTTGCATCATATTGTGAATTTCAACCCTATTTCGTTGAAATTTATTAAATGATACCATATAAAGACGCAATCGCGCGCTTTCTCACTTCTCCCAAATATTGTGGTCTTCCTCAATCAACTTCTGACTATATTTGAGCTCGGGATATTTTAAGTTTAAACTTGATATATTTTACAACGATTGCGAATCATGCTATAACTCTCATTGGCGCGTATGAAAATGTAAATGTGTGGTCATTCGTGTGGGAGGAAACCGGACTACCCGGAGATAACCCACCTGTCCGACACCGCACATGTTGAATAGTTATGTTCTCACCACAAGTATGTTATAATCGGTATTTTCAGGACAATTGGACGGCCCTGCTGTATGCTGCAAAGGATGGACACCTGGAGATTTGCATTGAACTGTTGGAGAGGCACGCATTCATAGAACACAGAGATCTGGTGAATCAATCGTTACACTCAGCTTCTCTACAAGCTTTATATCGAATCAATAGTAACCGTACAATTTCTTAATAATTAAATCTAGCATCGAATTGGTTTAACAGGGATCATTCTAGAGGGCGATGTGGGCGAAATTGTCTCCCTAGGGACCCTGACTTCGCCCTCTGGGGGCCCGCCCCACTTCTCCCTAATAAAAATTAAAAAAAAATAAAAATAATAATTTGATTTTACGATTTTCAAACCAAAATGTGTCTAGTAAGATACACTGGCCCATTATAAAGCACTCCTTCTATTCAAATGTTGTATTTAATGGTTGTACTATGCATTTTAACCCTATTTTGCAGAAGTTTATTAAAGAACACCATTTAAGGAAGCGATCACGCGCTTTCTCACTTCTCCCAAAAATTCTGACCTGGAATGAACCCTGGTTTAAATTAAATTTCTATTTCTACTTTATTCTGCCGTACAAATCAGTTTCTGATTATGACTTTTGTTTGTGGACACACTCGATCCTGACGTAACCCACCAAGAAAGAGAATGGATATTTGGAGTTTAAGTGCCGTACATGACACAGGCCTAAGTATGGTAGCCTAGTCGAAGCTCACTTCAAATTACTTGACTTTCACCGCTGTAGGTTCGAATCCCATTGAACGTATCAAATTCTATCATGTGAGGAAGTTATCCAGCTGACTTGCAGAAGGTCGGTGGTTCTACCTGCAATAGTGTTCGGACTGGCGCCCGGGTTGGTCGTCCGCCACCAATAATGGCTGGAGATTCGCCATTCGACCTAATCTGTTTGTGTGACTTTAAACTACCAAAAATAAACAATCTGTTTCTAACGCAGAGTAACTGGACTGCATTAATGTGGGCATCCTACAAGGGTCGAGACGAGGCTGTACAAGAATTACTGGACCGCCACGCAGACCCAAACATCAAAGCAGGGGTAAGGTGATTTTGCTCAAATATTTGAATGTGGCAATGGATGAAAAGCGACTATAAAGTATTCTACCCCGACACATGCTTAATATACCATGTTCCGCAACCTTTTTACAAATTTCATCAATATGTGCCACAAGTTTGATGAAACCTGAAGCAAAACAAGTAGCTTAAAAAGTTAAAAGTCAAATTATAAAATCTATTTTAGACTTACCTTGAACCATTGGGCGATTGCATTTAATGATCTTTACCTTGGCATTGGGCTAACTAGTTGATGAAAACTTGTTCATACGTTATCTAATATGGCAGACGGATCTGTAGTCCAGTGGTTAACACGTTGGACTGGTAATCCGGGATCGCTGGTTCGATCCCCCGTCTGACCCTAATTAAATTAACAGTCTTTCAGATGTTAAACTGAGGTCTCGTGTTGGTGCTTTACACCGTGCACGTAAAAGAACCAGAGGAGATTCTGGAATGGGTCTCTGTCTGTATCATTGCACTATCCTCCAAAAATCTAAAATGACTAATCTCTTCAGGAGGCGTCACTCAAATGTGTAAAATTGTATTTTGTATAATCGACATTTCTATTGGTATGTCAAAACTAATCTGGATGCAGGACCCCAGAAGGCTCATGTTGAAATCAATTACTCGTGATCATTTGGTGACCTTTGCAACTGGGATACAATGTAGAACTATACAAGTTGTATTTATGTATGATACATTTATGTCAAACCACTTGCGGGGACCTAGACATGCTTTCCTGGGAAGGATTAGTCGACCTGAGTGGTTAACCAGTACTAAACAATTTGTATGAGGTGCCTTGCTCAATGACACTACCCACGTGGCCTGACCGAGTATCAAACACGGACCATTCTATTCCAAATCCAATGCTCTACATGTACCACTGAACCACTTACGCCACAACGTAACATGAAACGTAAATACTTAAAGTTCAGCAAACTAGTCAATGTTTTCTCTAATTATGATAACAAAATTACCGGTTGCACCCAAGACACACCTTGGTCCAGAGGTTAATATATGGTCGGGAAATAGTTATCTGTACGGAAAGTACCAATATGCATATTGACTCTTGAAAAATCCAGCTTGACCCTTGAGATTTTGACCTCAAGGGTCATTGACTCTTGACTTTCAACGTCTAGTGAACGCCCTGGTGTAATGGTAAGAAAGTGTTCACATGTACTCATGCATGCATGCATCATTATGGTATGGAATTGTAACATCATATATGTGTTTTATGTTTAATTTATCAGATATGAGTCAGGTTGAATTCCTGGACTTGTATTATTAGATGTGAGTCAGGTTGAATTCCTGGACTTGTATTATCAGATATGAGTCAGGTTGAATTCCTGGACTTGCATTATTAGATGTGAGTCAGGTTAAATTCCTGGACATTATCAGATGTGAGTCAGGTTGAATTCCTGGACATTATCAGATGTGAGTCAGGTTGAATTCCTGGACATTATCAGATGTGAGTCATGTTGAATTCCTGGACATTATCAGATGTGAGTCAGGTTGAATTCCTGGACTTGTATTATCAGATGCGAGTCAGGTTGAATTCCTGGACTTGCATTATTAGATGTGAGTCAGGTTGAATTCCTGAACATTATCAGATATGAGTCGGGTTGAATTCCTGGACTTGTATTATCAGATGTGAGTCAGGTTGAATTCCTGGACTTGTATTATCAGATGTGAGTCAGGTTGAATTCCTGGACTTGTATTATCAGATATGAGTCAGTTGAATTCCTGGACATTATCAGATATGAGTCAGGTTGAATTCCTGGACTTGTATTATCAGATGTGAGTCAGGTTGAATTCCTGGACTTGCATTATTAGATGTGAGTCAGGTTGAATTCCTGGACTTGCATTATTAGATATGAGTCAGGTTGAATTCCTGGACTTGTATTATCAGATGTGAGTCAGGTTGAATTCCTGGACATTATCAGATATGAGTCAGGTTGAATTCCTGGACTTGTATTATCAGATATGAGTCAGGTTGAATTCCTGGACATTATCAGATATGAGTCAGGTTGAATTCCTGGACTTGTATTATCAGATATGAGTCAGGTTGAATTCTTGGACTTGTATTATCAGATATGAGTCAGGTTGAATTCCTGGACTTGCATTATCAGATATGAGTCGGGTTGAATTCTTGGACTTGTATTATCAGATATGAGTCAGGTTGAATTCCTGGACATTATCAGATATGAGTCAGGTTGAATTTCTGGACTTGTATTATCAGATATGAGTCAGGTTGAATTCCTGGACTTGTATTATCAGATGTGAGTCAGGTTGAATTCCTGGACTTGTATTATCAGATGTGAGTCAGGTTGAATTATTGGACTTGTATTATCAGATGTGAGTCAGGTTGAATTCCTGGACTTGTATTATCAGATATGAGTCAGGTTGAATTCCTGGACTTGTATTATCAGATGTGAGTCAGGTTGAATTCCTGGACTTGCATTATTAGATATGAGTCAGGTTGAATTCCTGGACTTGTATTATCAGATGTGAGTCAGGTTGAATTCCTGGACATTATCAGATATGAGTCAGGTTGAATTCCTGGACTTGTATTATCAGATGTGAGTCAGGTTGAATTCCTGGACTTGCATTATTAGATATGAGTCAGGTTGAATTCCTGGACTTGTATTATCAGATATGAGTCAGGTTGAATTCCTGGACATTATCAGATATGAGTCAGGTTGAATTCCTGGACTTGTATTATCAGATATGAGTCAGGTTGAATTCTTGGACTTGTATTATCAGATATGAGTCAGGTTGAATTCCTGGACTTGCATTATCAGATATGAGTCGGGTTGAATTCTTGGACTTGTATTATCAGATATGAGTCAGGTTGAATTCCTGGACATTATCAGATATGAGTCAGGTTGAATTCCTGGACTTGTATTATCAGATATGAGTCAGGTTGAATTCCTGGAAGTGTATTATCAGATATGAGTCAGGTTGAATTCCTGGACTTGTATTATCAGATGTGAGTCAGGTTGAATTCCTGGACTTGTATTATCAGATGTGAGTCAGGTTGAATTCCTGGACTTGTATTATCAGATGTGAGTCAGGTTGAATTCCTGGACTTGTATTATCAGATATGAGTCAGGTTGAATTATTGGACTTGTATTATCAGATGTGAGTCAGGTTGAATTCCTGGACTTGCATTATCAGATATGAGTCGGGTTGAATTCTTGGACTTGTATTATCAGATATGAGTCAGGTTGAATTCCTGGACTTGCATTATCAGATATGAGTCGGGTTGAATTCTTGGACTTGTATTATCAGATGTGAGTCAGGTTGAATTCCTGGACTTGTATTATCAGATATGAGTCGGGTTGAATTCCTGGACTTGTATTATCAGATGTGAGTCAGGTTGAATTCCTGGACTTGTATTATCAGATGTGAGTCAGGTTGAATTCCTGGACTTGTATTATCAGATGTGAGTCAGGTTGAATTCCTGGACTTGTATTATCAGATGTGAGTCAGGTTGAATTCCTGGACTTGTATTATCAGATATGAGTCAGGTTGAATTCCTGGACTTGTATTATCAGATATGAGTCAGGTTGAATTCCTGGACTTGTATTATCAGATGTGAGTCAGGTTGAATTCCTGGACTTGCATTATTAGATATGAGTCAGGTTGAATTCCTGGACTTGTATTATCAGATGTGAGTCAGGTTGAATTCCTGGACTTGTATTATCAGATGTGAGTCAGGTTGAATTCCTGGACTTGTATTATCAGATGTGAGTCAGGTTGAATTCCTGGACTTGTATTATCAGATATGAGTCAGGTTGAATTCCTGGACTTGTATTATCAGATATGAGTCAGGTTGAATTCCTGGACTTGTATTATCAGATGTGAGTCAGGTTGAATTCCTGGACTTGTATTATCAGATGTGAGTCAGGTTGAATTCCTGGACTTGTATTATCAGATATGAGTCAGGTTGAATTCCTGGATTTGTATTATCAGATGTGAGTCAGGTTGAATTCCTGGACTTGTATTATCAGATGTGAGTCAGGTTGAATTCTTGGACTTGCATTATTAGATGTGAGTCAGGTTGAATTCCTGGACATTATCAGATATGAGTCAGGTTGAATTATTGGACTTGCATTATCAGATATGAGTCAGGTTGAATTCCTGGACTTGTATTATCAGATGTGAGTCAGGTTGAATTCCTGGACTTGTATTATCAGATGTGAGTCAGGTTGAATTCCTGGACTTGTATTATCAGATGTGAGTCAGGTTGAATTCCTGGACATTATCAGATATGAGTCAGGTTGAATTCCTGGACATTATCAGATATGAGTCAGGTTGAATTTGTGTACATATATAAGATGTGTATTATGCATATTTTGCAGTACAACATGTCGTGTTTAGGCTGGGCTGCAGGTAGAGGTCATGTGGGTGTAGTCAAAGCTCTCCTTGCCAAAGGGGCCAGTGTCAATAGCACAGATAAGGTAAGCACATAATGCTAGAGTTAAACGTATGAATTGTATCTTCAATGAAGATTACAGATAAAAGTTAAGTCACACACTCCAAACCACAGTTCATGTACAATCCCATCTCAGCCCATATACACTCCAAACCACAGTTCATGTACAATCCCATCTTAGCACATATTCACTCCAAACCACAGTTCATGTACAATCCCACCTCAGCCCATATACACTCCAAACCACAGTTCATGTACACCCCCATCTCAGCCCATATACACTCCAAACCACAGTTCATGTACAATCCCACCTCAGCCCATATACACTCTATTCTATGTATGAACTACATTCGACATAGTTAAAGTGTTAACTTCAAGCATGCCCAATGTAGTTCATACCTCAATTGAAACTATTAACCCGTGATTCATTACTTATATTTACATTAATTATTCTTTTCAATGACACAGAGAAAAATATAGCACACTTCACATTTAATATGTAGTTAGTCCAAATTTGCAATTTACCATGTGTCGGAGCAGGTAAATAGATCATATTGGAACAGCGAAAGCTGTAAGACCTGCCTTTTCTCGCGAGGAGCACTGCCTAACTCTGTGAATGCGCATGTACATAACTTCGAGTGTGCATGTCAGCTGCATATCATTACTGAGGAAATTCATACGAAAATAAATACAAACAAGCCATATACATTCATCGAAGGAAATGTAAATATATTGTATTTGATACGTTCCCACTGATCTGGGCTTGCAAGTTATATTTCCTTATTTTATGTTTTCAGTACAGTACGTTCCCACTGATCTGGGCTTGCAAGTTATATTTCCTTATTTTATGTTTTCAGTACAGTACGTCACCATTGATCTGGGCTTGCAAGTTATATTTCCTTATTTTATGTTTTCAGTACGGTACGTCCCCATTGATCTGGGCTTGCAAGTTATATATCCTTATTTTATGTTTTCAGTACAGTACGTTCCCACTGATCTGGGCTTGCAAGTTATATTTCCTTATTTTATGTTTTCAGTACAGTACGTCACCATTGATCTGGGCTTGCAAGTTATATTTCCTTATTTTATGTTTTCAGTACGGTACGTCCCCATTGATCTGGGCTTGCAAGTTATATATCCTTATTTTATGTTTTCAGTACAGTACGTTCCCACTGATCTGGGCTTGCAAGTTATATTTCCTTATTTTATGTTTTCAGTACAGTACGTCCCCATTGATCTGGGCTTGCAAGTTATATATCCTTATTTTATGTTTTCAGTACAGTACGTCCCCACTGATCTGGGCATGCAAGTTATATTTCCTTATTTTATGTTTTCAGTACGGTACGTCCCCACTGATCTGGGCTTGCAAGTTATATATCCTTATTTTATGTTTTCAGTACAGTACGTCCCCACTGATCTGGGCTTGCAAGTTTTATTTCCTTATTTTATGTTTTCAGTACAGCCACTGATCTGGGCATGCAAGTTATATTTCCTTATTTTATGTTTTCAGTACAGTACGTCCCCATTGATCTGGGCTTGCAAGTTATATTTCCTTATTTTATGTTTTCAGTACAGTACGTCCCCACTGATCTGGGCTTGCAAGTTATATATCCTTATTTTATGTTTTCAGTACGGTACGTCCCCACTGATCTGGGCTTGCCGGAAAGGTCATGTTGAGATAGTTAAGTGGCTTCTACAACACGGGGCTTCTGTAGATAATACAGGAATGGTAGGATGTTAACAATCTTGTAGTTTATTTTAATGCGACATTCCATCGCACCATTTATGTTCTTTATATCTGTATATAATTATATAGACCATGCAATATGACAGATGTGTCATCGATTCCTGCAGGTTGATTCAATATTAATTTCAAATTTGGAATTTCGATACATTTTTGTTTTCATTTCTTTAAAAATGTATTTTTCTTTAAAATTTATTTTAAAATATTTTTTAATTTTGTCGCCTAATTTGATATTTCATTTGAAATAATTAAGGGGTGCCGTATCTTACTACTATTAGTGGTGTCTTGCCCGAGGGCGACATTGACATGTTTATTCGTTGGGTTATACCATAACCATCGCCAGTAAGCAACACAACATTGCGAGTAGTGATAACCCTGTAATACAAGTGATGCTTGGAACAAGTTTGGCGTTTTTTGTGGAAAACGGACAAGCAAATAAAAATTTATATATGGAATATATAAATGTTGTAAACTTATTTCTACTGTTTAATGTCAGGCAGATTAGCGCAGTGGTTAGCGCGCTAGCTTATAGGCGAGTATGTACGGTATATAGTCTTATAGGCGAGTATGTATGGTATATCGTCTTATAGGCAAGTATGTACGGTATATAGTCTTATAGGTGGGTATGTACGGTATATCGTCTTATAGGTGAGTATGTACGGTATATCGTCTTATAGGTGAGTATGTACGGTATATAGTCTTATAGGCGAGTATGTAGGGTATATAGTCTTATAGGCAAGTATGTACGGTATATAGTCTTATAGGTGAGTATGTACGGTATATAGTCTTATAGGTGAGTATGTACAGTATATAGTCTTATAGGCAAGTATGTACAGTATATCGTCTTATAGGTGAGTATGTACGGTATATAGTCTTATAGGTGAGTATGTATAGTATGTAGTCTTATAGGCGAATATGTACAGTATATAGTCTTATAGGAGAGTATGTAGGGTATATCGTCTTATAGGTGAGTATGTATGGTATATAGTCTTATAGGCTAGTATGTACGGTATATCGTCTTATAGGCAAGTATGTATGGTATATCGTCTTATAGGAGAGTATGTAGGGTATATCATCTTATAGGCGAGTATGTAGGGTATATCATCTTATAGGAGAGTATGTAGGGTATATCATCTTATAGGCGAGTATGTACAGTATATCGTCTTATAGGCGAGTATGTACGGTATATAGTCTTATAGGCAAGTATGTACAGTATATCATCTTATAGGCGAGTATGTACGGTATATAGTCTTATAGGTGAGTATGTACGGTATAGTCTTATATGCGAGTATGTATGGTAGATAGTCTTATAGGCGAGTATGTACAGTATATAGTCTTATAGGCAAGTATGTACAGTATATAGTCTTATAGGCGAGTATGTACGGTATATAGTCTTATATGCGAGTATGTACGGTATATAGTCTTATATGCGAGTATGTATGGTAGATAGTCTTATAGGCGAGTATGTACAGTATATAGTCTTATAGGCAAGTATGTACAGTATATAGTCTTATAGGCGAGTATGTACGGTATATAGTCTTATAGGCAAGTATGTACAGTATATCGTCTTATAGGTGAGTATGTACGGTATATCATCTTATAGGCGAGTATGTACAGTATATCGTCTTATAGGTGAGTATGTACGGTATATCGTCTTATAGGTGAGTATGTACGGTATATCATCTTATAGGCGAGTATGTACCGTATATAGTCTTATAGGTGAGTATGTACGGTATATAGTCTTATAGGTGAGTATAGGGTATATCGTCCTATAGGTGAGTATGTACGGTATATAGGCGAGTATCTACAGTATATAGTCTTATAGGCGAGTATGTAGGGTATATAGTCTTATAGGCGAGTATGTAGGGTATATCGTCTTATAGGTGAGTATGTACGGTATATAGTCTTATAGGCGAGTATCTACAGTATATAGTCTTATAGGCGAGTATGTACGGTATATAGTCTTATAGGCAGGTATGTACAGTATATCATCTTATAGGTGAGTATGTATGGTATATAGTCTTATATGTGAGTATG
Organism: Archivesica marissinica; assembly: GCA_014843695.1. NCBI lineage: Eukaryota > Metazoa > Mollusca > Bivalvia > Venerida > Vesicomyidae > Archivesica > Archivesica marissinica. The sequence continues at coordinate 25,430,780 of CM026391.1, read as the reverse complement.
TAGGGTATATAGTCTTATAGGTGAGTATGTAGGGTATATAGTCTTATAGGTGAGTATGTAGGTTATATAGTCTTATAGGCAAGTATGTACAGTATATCATCTTATAGGCGAGTATGTACGGTATATAGTCTTATAGGCGAGTATGTACAGTATATAGTCTTATATGCGAATATGTATAGTAGATAGTCTTATAGGCGAGTATGTACAGTATATAGTCTTATAGGCAAGTATGTACAGTATATAGTCTTATAAGCAAGTATGTACGGTATATAGTCATATAGGCAAGTATGTACAGTATATCGTCTTGTAGGCGAGTATGTACGGTATATAGTCTTATAGGCGAGTATGTAGGGTATATCGTCTTATAGGTGAGTATGTACGGTTTATCGTCTTATAGACGAGTTTGTAGGGTATATAGTCTTATAGGTGAGTATGTACAGTATATTGTCTTATAGGTGAGTATGTATGGTATATAGTCTTATATGCGAGTATGTAGGGTATATAGTCTTATGGGTGAGTATGTATGTTATATAGTCTTATAGGTGAGTATGTAGGGTATATAGTCTTATAGGTGAGTATGTATGGTATATAGTCTTATATGCGAGTATGTACGGTATATAGTCTTATAGGCGAGTATGTACAGTATATAGTCTTATAGGTGAGTATGTACGGTATATCGTCTTATAGGTGAGTATGTACGGTATATCGTCTGATAGGCAAGTATGTACGGTATATAGTCTTATAGGCGAGTATGTACGGTATATAGTCTTATATGCGAGTATGTATGGTATATAGTCTTATTGGCGAGTATGTACAGTATATAGTCTTATAGGCAAGTATGTACAGTATATAGTCTTATAAGCAAGTATGTACAGTATATCGTCTTATAGGCGAGTATGTACGGTATATAGTCTTATAGGCGAGTATGTAGGGTATATCGTCTTATAGGTGAGTATGTACGGTTTATGGTTTTATAGACGAGTATGTAGGGTATATAGTCTTATAGGTGAGTATGTATGGTATATAGTCTTATTGGTGAGTATGTACAGTATATTGTCTTATAGGTGAGTATGTATGGTATATAGTCTTATTTGCGAGTATGTAGGGTATATAGTCTTATAGGTGAGTATGTATGGTATATAGTCTTATAGGTGAGTATGTAGGGTATATAGTCTTATAGGTGAGTATGTATGGTATAGTCTTATATGCGAGTATGTACGGTATATAGTCTTATAGGCGAGTATGTAGGGTATATAGTCTTATAGGTGAGTATGTAGGGTATATAGTCTTATAGGTGAGTATGTAGGGTATATCGTCTTATAGGTGAGTATGTACGGTATATAGTCTTATAGGCGAGTATCTACAGTATATAGTCTTATAGGCAAGTATGTACAGTATATCGTCTTATAGGCGAGTATGTACGGTATATAGTCTTATAGGCGAGTATGTAGGGTATATCGTCTTATAGGTGAGTATGTAGGGTATATAGTCTTATAGGTGAGTATGTAGGGTATATAATCTTATAGGTGAGTATGTATGGTATATAGTCTTATAGGTGAGTATGTACGGTATATCGTCTTATAGGTGAGTATGTACGGTATATCGTCTTATAGGTGAGTATGTAGGGTATATAGTCTTATAGGCGAGTATGTACATTATATCGTCTTATAGGCGAGTATGTATCGTATATAGTCTTATAGGCGAGTATGTACGGTATATAGTCTTATAGGTGAGTATGTATGGTATATCGTCTTATAGGCGAGTATGTACGGTATATAGTCTTATAGGTGAGTATGTATGGTATATCGTCTTATAGGCGAGTATGTACGGTATATAGTCTTATAGGCAAGTATGTACAGTATATAGTCTTATAGGAAAGTATGTACAGTATATAGTCTTATAGGCGAGTATGTATGGTATATAGTCTTATAGGCGAGTATGTACATTATATCTACGGTATATCGTCTTATAGGCTAGTATGTACGGTATATAGTCTTATAGGCGAGTAAGTACAGTATATAATCTTATAGGCAAGTATGTACAGTATATCGTCTTATAGGCGAGTATGTACAGTATATCGTCTTATAGGCGAGTATGTACGGTATATAGTCTTATAGGCAAGTATGTACCGTATATGTACAGTATATCGTCTATGGTTTATGCTTACAGGATTCTCTGACAGCTGTGCTTGTTGCTACCAAGGGTTGTTTCGTTGAAGTGACACAGGCTTTGCTGGAACACGATCCAAACGTCAATGCTGTTGATAAGGTAACACATCAGTCGGTAGAACTCGCCCAAGGACTAGATTCTGTAGATACGGATGTTGGATTATGTTTCTGGGCGTTATAGTAGCACGGCTCTGACTTCAGCAATTAGCTACAATGTTATTTATTTAGGATGGTTTCACGGCTCTGACTTCAGTAATTAGCTACAATGTTATTTATTTAGGATGGTTTCACGGCTCTGACTTCAGTAATTAGCTACAATGTTGTTTATTTAGGATGGTTCCACCGCTCTGACTTCAGTAATTAGCTACAATATTGTTGTTTATATTGGATGGTTTCACCGCTCTGACTTCAGTAATTAGCTACACTATTGTTGTTTATATAGGATGGTTTCACGGCTCTGACTTCAGTAATTAGCTACAATGTTGTTTATTTAGGATGGTTCCACCGCTCTGACTTCAGTAATTAGCTACAATATTGTTGTTTATTTGGATGGTTTCACCGCTCTGACTTCAGTAATTAGCTACACTATTGTTGTTTATATAGGATGGTTTCACGGCTCTGACTTCAGTAATTAGCTACAATGTTGTTTATTTAGGATGGTTTCACGGCTCTGACTTCAGCAATTAGCTACACTATTGTTGTTTCACGGCTCTGACTTCAGTAATTAGCTACACTATTGTTTATTTAGGATGGTTTCACGGCTCTGACTTCAATAATTAGCTACACTATTGTTGTTTCACGGCTCTGACTTCAGTAATTAGCTACACTATTGTTTATTTAGGATGGTTTCACGGCTCTGACTTCAGCAATTAGCTGCAATATTTTTTATTTAGAATGGTTTCACGGCTCTGACTTCAGTAATTAGCTACAATATTGTTTATTTAGGATGGTTTCACGGCTCTGACTTCAATAATTAGCTACAATATTGTTGTTTATTTAGGATGGTTTCATGGCTCTGACTTCAGTAATTAGCTACACTATTGTTGTTTATATAGGATGGTTTCACGGCTCTGACTTCAGTATTAGCTACACTATTGTTGTTTTATAGGATGGTTTCACGCTCTGACTTCAGTAATTAGCTACACTATTGTTTATTTAGGATGGTTTCGTGGCTCTGACTTCAGTAATTAGCTACAATATTGTTGTTTATTTAGAATGGTTTCATGGCTCTGACTTCAGTAATTAGCTACACTATTGTTTATTTAGGATGGTTTCATGGCTCTGACTTCAGTAATTAGCTACAATATTATTGTTTATTTATAATGGTTTCACGGCTCTGACTTCAGTAATTAGCTACACTATTGTTTATTTAGGATGGTTTCACCGCTCTGACTTCAGTAATTAGCTACAATATTGTTGTTTATATAGGATGGTTTCACCGCTCTGACTTCAGTAATTATCTACAATATTGTTGTTTATATAGGATGGTTTCATGACTCTGACTTCAGTAATTATCTACAATATTGTTGTTTATATAGGATGGTTTCACGGCTCTGACTTCAGTAATTAGCTACAATGTTGTTTATTTAGGATGGTTTCATGGCTCTGACTTCAGTAATTAGCTACACTATTGTTTATTTAGGATGGTTTCACGGCTCTGACTTCAGTAATTAGCTACACTATTGTTTATTTAGGATGGTTTCACGGCTCTGACCTCAGTAATTAGCTACAATATTGTTTATTTAGGATGGTTTCACGGCTCTGACTTCAGTAATTAGCTACACTATTGTTTATTTAGGATGGTTTCACGGCTCTGACCTCAGTAATTAGCTACAATATTGTTTATTTAGGATGGTTTCACGGCTCTGATTTCAGTAATTAGCTACACTATTGTTTATTTAGGATGGTTTCATGGCTCTGACTTCAGCAATTAGCTACACTATTGTTGTTTCACGGCTCTGATTTCAGCAATTAGCTACACTATTGTTGTTTCACGGCTCTGATTTCAGTAATTAGCTACACTATTGTTTATTTAGGATGGTTTCATGGCTCTGACTTCAGCAATTAGCTACACTATTGTTGTTTCACGGCTCTGATTTCAGTAATTAGCTACACTATTGTTTATTTAGGATGGTTTCATGGCTCTGACTTCAGCAATTAGCTACACTATTGTTGTTTCACGGCTCTGATTTCAGTAATTAGCTACACTATTGTTTATTTAGGATGGTTTCACGGCTCTGACTTCAGTAATTAGCTACAATATTGTTGTTTATTTAGGATGGTTTCATGACTCTGACTTCAGCAATTAGCTACACTATTGTTGTTTATATAGGATGGTTTCACGGCTCTGACTTCAGAAATTAGCTACAATATTGTTGTTTGTATAGGATGGTTTCATGACTCTGACTTCAGCAATTAGCTACAATATTGTTTATTTAGGATGGTTTCATGGCTCTGACTTCAGCAATTAGCTACAATATTGTTGTTTGTATAGAATGGTTTCATGACTCTGACTTCAGCAATTAGCTACAATATTGTTTATTTAGGATGGTTTCATGGCTCTGACTTCAGCAATTAGCTACACTATTGTTGTTTCACGGCTCTGATTTCAGTAATTAGCTACACTGTTGTTTATTTAGGATGGTTTCATGGCTCTGACTTCAGCAATTAGCTACACTATTGTTGTTTCACGGCTCTGATTTCAGTAATTAGCTACACTATTGTTTATTTAGGATGGTTTCACGGCTCTGACTTCAGTAATTAGCTACACTATTGTTGTTTATTTAGGATGGTTTCATGGCTCTGACTTCAGCAATTAGCTACACTATTGTTGTTTCACGGCTCTGATTTCAGTAATTAGCTACACTATTGTTTATTTAGGATGGTTTCACGGCTCTGACTTCAGTAATTATCTACACTATTGTTGTTTATTTAGGATGGTTTCATGGCTCTGACTTCAGTAATTAGCTACAATGTTGTTTATTTAGGATGGTTTCATGGCTCTGACTTCAGTAATTAGCTACACTATTGTTGTTTATATAGGATGGTTTCACGGCTCTGACTTCAGTAATTAGCTACAATATTGTTGTTTATTTAGGATGGTTTCATGGCTCTGACTTCAGTAATTAGCTACACTATTGTTGTTTATATAGGATGGTTTCACGGCTCTGACTTCAGTAATTAGCTACACTATTGTTGTTTATTAGGATGGTTTCACGGCTCTGACTTCAGTAATTAGCTACACTATTGTTGTTTATATAGGATGGTTTCATGGCTCTGACTTCAGTAATTAGCTACACTATTGTTGTTTATATAGGATGGTTTCATGGCTCTGACTTCAGTAATTAGCTACACTATTGTTGTTTATATAGGATGGTTTCACCGCTCTGACTTCAGTAATTAGCTACAATATTGTTGTTTATATAGGATGGTTTCATGGCTCTGACTTCAGTAATTAGCTACAATATTGTTGTTTATTTAGGATGGTTTCACGGCTCTGACTATTGCTGCCAAAGAAGGCTATGAAGATATTGTACAAGAGCTGCTGGCCAAAGACGCATACGTTAACATTGCTGACAGGGTAAGTAATGGTATGAGTGGATGTTTATATACATGTATTACAATCTAATGATAATAGAAAGACTGTTAATTTTATTAGGGTCAGACGCAGGTTCGATCACCCGTCTGACACTAATAAAATTAACAAGACTTTCAGATGGGACATTAAACCGATGTCTCGTGTCGGTGCTTTACACAGTGCACGTAAAAGAACCAGAGGAGATTCTGGAATAGGTCTCTGTCTGTATCATTGCACTACCCTCCAAAAATCTAAAATGACTAATCTCTTCAGGAGGCGTCGCTCATATGGGCAACCGGTAGCTACGATAAATAAATTCGAGTTTATAAAAGTTTGTCCACTCAAAGGCACACACCTGTTGATGCTTATAAACATAGACCATGAACATAGTTGGCTAAAAACGTTAAGCAATATTGCATTAGTAGAATTGACTTTCAATTGAGATGTACACTGTCGGACTGATGGATGATGTACACTGTTGTTATGGTAAAAATACAAACTTATTGGAACATGCATACACCACAATTTTTGTAGCTGCATGTATTTATGATTAAGAAATATAAATATATGACTGTTGCAGGTGGGAGATACTATACTAATCCATGCTGTGAAGGGAGGGTACATGGGTATCGTGCGAGCGCTACTACACAGATACGCTGATGTCGACGTGGATGGAAATGTAAGTTTCCTCTTCATTTCTTTACTTAAGATGATGTTTATTTGATGAAGCTGTGCGAATTCACCCAGCTGTCTAACAATGGCGGTAGTGATAAAAAGGCTGATGACGGACGCATCATGCTGATTTACATACGGGACTGGCTGATTCAACATTCTCGACAGCTTCGTGTCGTTCCGTGAAAGTCACAAACACACAAAGCTTTCACTTCTGGTACATCTATTGGTGTGGTTTGACCCCATATTGACAACAAACATGTACATTCCACTTGCAACAATAAATTTGACTATTGTGAATGCAATAGTCAGTATTATTTGATGAAGCTGTGAAGATGAACACGGTACCAGGTAATGTAGAATGGGAACCACTGCCCGACCCTTGCAGGAACGTACGATGCAATAAATAGGACACAGTACCAGGTAATGTAGAACGGGAACCACTGCCCGACCCTTGTAGGAACGTACGATGCAATAAATAGGACACGGTACCAGGTAATGTAGAACGGGAACCACTGCCCGACCCTTGTAGGAACATACGATGCAATAAATAGGACACGGTACCAGGTAATGTAGAACGGGAACCACTGCCCGACCCTTGTAGGAACGTACGATGCAATAAATAGGACACGGTACCAGGTAATGTAGAACGGGAACCACTGCCCGACCCTTGCAGGAACGTACGATGCAATAAATAGGACACGGTACCAGGTAATGTAGAACGGGAACCACTGCCCGACCCTTGCAGGAACGTACGATGCAATAAATAGGATGTGAACATTTGATTGGACCGCATCCTGCAATTGTGAAGAGTGTGACATGTCATTAACCCTTATTGTGCTGGAAACGAGTATATTCATATTTTGCAAACAGCATAGATCCAGTTCAGACAGAACAGAACATGCACATAATGGTGATGTTTTAAAAAGTTTAAACTTTATTTATTTTGCAACGATTACGAAAGCAAGTTTTAACAACTGGCGACCACCGTACCAGCTCACATACTTCCCGGTTCGAGGATTGAACCCGGGTGCATTGGTGAGAAGCGAGCGCGCTAATTACTGTGCTAATCGGACAGCCATTTTATCAGGCTCTATGATGTTTGCTATAAAGCCAAGTAATTTAGCTCCATTATCCGAATAGCAAACAGCTTAGAATGAGTTCAGACGGAACTGAACATGCACATAATGTGCCGTCTGATCAGGCTCTATGCTGTTTGCTATTTGGACAGTGGAGCTTAATCACTTGGCTGAATAGCAAACAATATAGATCCTGATCAGACGTTGCATATCACCTCGGCTGATCTGGATCTATGTTGTTTGTACATTGCTTTTAATTCATTCATTACATTTTTACAGCTTGATAAATTCGTCATTACAATTTTATCTACATATATTTTTAACTATGTTGTATACAATATACTTAACCCGGCGCGATATAGCCGGAACTGTGCTGATGCGCTGTTAAACCAAATACTCGCTCACTCAATTTATTCAGCCGGGTTAATCCATTCTGTATACTTAACCCGTTAAACCAAATACTCACTCACTCAATTTATTCAGCATTTTACGGGTTAATCCATTCTGTTTTATACTTCTTGCTCAGTATAAACAAAATAGAAGCCAAACATTTTATGCGCTTCAAGCTGGTTTGCGTACTATTATTGTGTTCCATTCTATAAAACTCAACTGCATCAGCATCGTTTCACTATGAAATAGATCCTATTAAGCTATGATGTGTGTATATAATGTATAAATTATATCTATTTTACAACGATTGCGAAACAAGCTTTAACAACTTATATTAATCACTATCGTTGGCGCGGATGAAAGCGTATTTCTTTTTGGTGTCGTCATTCGTGTGAGAGGAAACTGGAGTACTCAAAGAAACCTCCACCTGTCCGATCTAGCAACCACCATACAACCTCACATACTTCCTGGCCCGAGGATCGAACCCTGGTTGCACGGTGAGAAGCGGGTAGTATATATATAAATGATACGTAGTGTAGATCCATCATTGACATAGTGTGAAATAGCGCATTTTTTAAAGTCTCATGTATATAACAAATTTGTTTAAACTTTCCATGCAGCTTAAGGTAATACTCGGCGTGTTGTGGAATATCTGCACTAACGGTCTGACGTGTAAATAGTTCATAGACTGTTCTATTGTTATTTTCCCACAGTTATATATCTGTTCTACTTGATTCCCCCCCTGTTATTGATGTGTTATGTTGTGTGGATGGTCTGTTTGGCTTGTATGAAGGTTAGTTTCTATCCTATGTCAACCCGGTGCAACAAATACCGTAGTGTTTACTACTCAAGAGTTCCCTCTGTCTGAATTTCTGTCTGCGCAACTTCTGTCGATAATTGAGAAAAAACTGGAGCTAATTTGAAAAACTTGGAGCTAAGAGCCATATAGTTCACAGAAAATATATTTGAAGTCGTGTATTTGACAAAAAAAAAAATTTTTCCCGCTAATTCACAAAATTTAGCATGAGTATTTGTTTTTTGTCGCAATTGGTAACCTGCTGCGGGAACCCTGTTACTGTGGCGTATTGATAGGCACTGTTTCATCTAGTTCAGTTGGTCTGAGCAGGACCTCTGTAGCCGAGTGGTTACTGTCGTTGACTTCAAATCACTTGTCCCTTACTGCTGTATGTTCGAATCCATCTGGGGGAGTTTAATTCTTCCAAGTGAGGAAGCTATCCAGATTGCTTGCTGTAGGTGGGTGGTTCTACCCTTGTGTCCATCCGTCTGTGCCTGACATACTGCTTGGAGGGGCACCCGTGTCTTCCTGCACCAATAATAGCTGGAGACTCGGCATATCATCTATGACCTCAGCTGTTGCTGCGACTTTAAACCATACAAAACAAACAGACAAACATGTATACAGTACAATCCATCCTTGAAGTGTCTTGTGTTGAGTAGCCTGTTTTTAAGTGACTTCCTGTGGATATATAGAGAATATTAGGTTACTGTCTTATAATTTCTTAAGTTATTATGGCTTTCCAAATCCTTTAGATTCGATTTTCACGAAATGAAAAAAGAACAAAATATGACGCTCAGGTTCGAAGGGATATACATCTTTTCTCAAATCTCAGCCTTCTGCTCATGTGATATGATTGGTTAAATCTGAGTTTTGCATTTGGCTAAACCAATGAGATAGCTCGATTCTGAGATTGAGATTTGAGAACAGTTTTACTGTTGGTAGTAGATTAGCTATGCACGTCTGCTGCATGAATGAGTTTTTACGTAATAGAAACAAATAGTTTCAAAGCTTTAACAGCATGCAGTTTGAAAAAAGATTATTTTATATATAGTGTTTGAGTATTAACTCATTGCATGCTGGGTAAAACAAAGGCTATAAATAGTTCAAATAATTGTAGCAGACGATAATTCATGTGTCTTTCTGTAACTGAAAACTCAGAAAATCAAATGTCATGGAATTTCATTAGAATTGTGTCGTACCGAGTTTTCAGTTACAAATAAGAAAAACACTAATGAATTGTCGTCTGCTACAATTATTTGAACTATCTATAGCCTGTCTATTACCCAGCATGCAAATAATTCAGAATGTCAACAAGGTTAGATTTCACTAAGACTGAAACACTGGTGTAATACTGATTTTGTAACAGGATCATTGAGATACATTAGTGAGTTACTTCCCCTGAATACTCTCTAAAAGGAAATAGGTCCTATTAAGTGTTTTCCTCTGTTTTTATCGTTGTTTCCTTTGCACAACATGCTAGCAATTTTATTCCGCTATTGCTTCTTATAATTATTAAATTCCTATATGACATTAATATAGAAGGTGTACATAATATAATATCTTACGACAAAAATTGAACAATTTTCAACTTTTCATCCAAGGGGTACACGACGTAAGTTACCACAATACAAGATTGTTGATAGTGATTACATTGTTTATGTTTTGCAGGAGAGAAAATTCCTATATGACATTAATATAGAAGGTGTACATAATATAATATCTTACGACAAAAATTGAACAATTTTCAACTTTTCATCCAAGGGGTACACGACGTAAGTTACCACAATACAAGATTGTTGATAGTGATTACATTGTTTATGTTTTGCAGGAGAGAAAAACATCCCTTTACTGGGCAGTGGAAAAGGGTCACCCTGACATCGTTAAACTACTGCTGCAAAACGATGCCAGTATGGAGATCTCTACAAAAGTATATACAAACTACACATGAACCATTTCTAAATGCCAAGAGGAAGCCTGTTTAACCCTTTCAACCCCAAGTAACTGACATGGACTGGTGCATGCTATTTTTAGACCAATAAATTATAAGAAAATAAGTTCATTTATCAAAATGGGTAATTTTATCTAAAAATAGTAATAATTATTACTGGCAAAAGAGTGCAGATCCTGATGAGACGGCTCGTTGTGGGTGGGGACTGCCCACTATGAAGGGTGGGGACTGCCCACTATGAAGGGTGGGGAATGCTCTCTATGAAGGGTGGGGACTGCTCACTATGAATGGTTGGGACTGCTCACTATGAAGGGTGGGGACTGCTCACTATGAAGGGTGGGGACTGCTCACTATGAATGGTGGGGACTGCTCACTATGAAGGGTGGGGACTGCTCTCTATGAAGGGTGGGGACTGCTCACTATGAAGGGTGGGGACTGCCCATTATGAAGGGTGGGGACTGCCCACTATGAAGGGTTGGGACTGCCCACTATGAAGGGTGGGGACTGCTCACTATGAAGGGTGGGGACTGCTCACTATGAAGGGTTGGGACTGCCCACTATGAAGGGTGGGGAATACTCTCTATGAAGGGTGGGGACTGCTCACTATGAAGGGTTGGGACTGCCCCTATGAAGGGTGGGAATACTCTCTATGAAGGGTGGGGACTGCTCACTATGAAGGGTGGGGACTGCTCACTATGAAGGGTGGGACTGCTCACTATGAAGGGTGGGGACTGCTCACTATGAAGGGTGGGGACTGCTCACTATGAAGGGTGGGGACTGCTCACTATGAAGGGTGGGGACTGCCCACTATGAAGGGTGGGGACTGCTCACTATGAAGGGTGGGGACTGCTCACTATGAAGGGTGGGACTGCTCACTATGAAGGGTGGGGACTGCTCACTATGAAGGGTGGGGACTGCCCACTATGAAGGGTGGGGACTGCCCACTATGAAGGGTGGGGAATGCTCACTATGAAGGGTGGGGACTGCTCACTATGAAGGGTGGGGACTGCCCCTATGAAGGGTGGGGACTGCCCACTATGAAGGGTGGGGACTGCCACTATGAAGGGTGGGGACTGCCCACTATGAAGGGTGGGAATGCTCTCTATGAAGGGTGGGGACTGCTCACTATGAATGGTTGGGACTGCTCACTATGAAGGGTGGGGACTGCTCACTATGAAGGGTGGGGACTGCTCTCTATGAAGGTGGGGACTGCTCACTATGAAGGGTGGGGACTGCCCATTATGAAGGGTGGGGACTGCCCACTATGAAGGGTTGGGACTGCCCACTATGAAGGGGGGGACTGCTCACTATGAAGGGTGGGGACTGCTCACTATGAATGGTGGGACTGCTCACTATGAAGGGTGGGGACTGCTCACTATGAAGGGTGGGGACTGCTCACTATGAATGGTGGGGACTGCTCACTATGAAGGGTGGGGACTGCTCTCTATGAAGGGTGGGGACTGCTCACTATGAAGGGTGGGGACTGCCCATTATGAAGGGTGGGGACTGCCCACTATGAAGGGTTGGGACTGCCCACTATGAAGGGTGGGGACTGCCCACTATGAAGGGTGGGGACTGCCCACTATGAAGGGTGGGGACTGCCCACTATGAAGGGTGGGGACTGCCCACTATGAAGGGTGGGGAATGCTCTCTATGAAGGGTGGGACTGCTCACTATGAATGGTTGGGACTGCTCACTATGAAGGGTGGGGACTGCTCACTATGAAGGGTGGGGACTGCTCTCTATGAAGGGTGGGACTGCTCACTATGAAGGGTGGGACTGCCATTATGAAGGGTGGGGACTGCCCTATGAAGGGTTGGGACTGCCCACTATGAAGGGTGGGGACTGCTCACTATGAAGGGTGGGGACTGCTCACTATGAATGGTGGGGACTGCTCACTATGAAGGGTGGGGACTGCTCACTATGAAGGGTGGGGACTGCTCACTATGAATGGTGGGGACTGCTCACTATGAAGGGTGGGGACTGCTCTCTATGAAGGGTGGGGATGCTCACTATGAAGGGTGGGGACTGCCCATTATGAAGGGTGGGGACTGCCCACTATGAAGGGTTGGGACTGCCCACTATGAAGGGTGGGGACTGCCCACTATGAAGGGTTGGGACTGCCATATGAAGGGTGGGGCCCACTATGAAGGGTGGGGACTGCCCACTATGAAGGGTGGGGACTGCTCACTATGAAGGGTGAGGACTGCTCTCTATGAAGGGTGGGGACTGCTCTCAGGAGTGTTGGGGATTGCCCTTTAGAAGATTGAGGATTAGCCCTATGATGGGTGGGGACTGCCTCCATTAATGGTGGGGACTGCCCCCCCCCATGAAGGTTAAGGACTGACCTAATGAAGGGCTGGGACTGACATCCCCATGAAAGGTGGGATTGCCCCATAAATGGTGTGGATTGCCATATGACGGGTGGGCCTTGCCCCAATGAAGGGTGGTGATTGCCCCTATGAAGTGTGGGGGCTGCATAAATGATAGAGAATTTGTTGAGTGTATTTGCATTAATTTTTTATTTTTATTTTTTAATTTACGCTTATTTATCGTCGCTACCGGTTGCCCATATGAGCGACGCCTCCTGAAGAGATTAGTTATTTTAGATTTTGGAGGATAGTGCATGATACAGACAGAGACCCATTCCAGAATCTCCTCTGGTTCTTTTACGTGCACGGTGTAAAGCACCGACACGAGACCTCGGTTCAACGTCCCATCTGAAAGACTGTTAATTTTATTAGGGTCAGACGGGGGATCGAACCTGCGATCCCTGGATTACCAGTCCAGCGTGTTACCACTGGACTACAGATCCGTCTGTCTTGCATTAATTATTGCAATTAGCCTGTATTTATGTACATTGTAGGCTAATGTCTGTTCTGATTGGTTGCCTTAAATATACACTCAGCCAATCACATTCATGTTTACAGATCTCACATTAGTTTTTATAGTGTAGCAGCATTCATTGTGATACATGTATTATGAAATAATCTGTTGTTCATATGCTCAATTAGTGAATTAAAACAGTCATCGATTAGACCACTGGGTGTAAAATGTTGGCGGTTTGTTTTCTAGTCGTTTTACACCATATGTGTAATGCTCATAACAGCTAGAACTTCCACCTATTTCGTTAAAGTCAATCGGTCTCTCGCGAATCATGCTGTATCCAACCAGAGCAATACAGAAAACAAGTAGAAAATTACAGGAAAATACAATTATTCCATTAATATCCACGGTGAATAGACAGTGGTATTTCATTGGCTGCCGTTTTCATATGGATTTACATGTTTCATTTTTGACCAATGAGGCAACAGCACTCATTCACAGCTGATGTTGTCAAAAACCGAACGTCCAGCGAAAACGACAACATTGCATTTTCTTCTGTTCCTGATGAAACAATGTGCTATTCTGGTATTATTTGACCGATCTCCATGAAATAAAAATTTGTTGATAGAATGTGGTCTTCCGATCGGGACCACAAGGGCATATCAGTGATCTGGTCGATTTTACCTAGTTTCTCGTCGATGTTTCTGCATACATGTTTCATTTCCATTGGTTGCCTTCAGTAAATATTACTTACTAGTTGACCATAGGGCAAAAAAATGTTTTGTGTCTTGTGCCTGTGGACTAGACATGTATTAGTATGCTATGCTGCGTGTCATTTGATGTGTCTGGCCAGTAAGTGTACTATATGAAAGCTTGTCCACATCTACGTGGTACTTCCCAACACTCGGCACTGAGTAGAGCTTGGAATCACTTTGTCTGCACAGAAATCAATGTAAGAGACCACCTGTAATTAGTGTGGAAGCAGTCATTTATTTCATGATGAAAACCTGTGCACCATTTGATAACAGTATAGATTTTATTTATTTTACAGCGATTGCGAAACAAGCTGTAACAACTTTTATTAATCACTCTTGTTGGCACGAATGAAAGCGTATATGCGGTCGTTCATGTGGGAGAAAACACACCTGCCCGATCTGGTGACCACGGTACCATCTCACATTCTTCCCGGTGCGAGGATTGCACCCGGGTTGCATTGGTGAGAAACGAGCCTGCTAACCACAGTGCTAATCAGACAGCCCATGTTTGATACAGTTGATAATCATTTTAATGTTCTGCTGTTATTGTACACAATAAAATCTTAACGGTGTGTTTTGTGAATCCCGGCAGGATGGTGATACGCCGTTGATGCGGGCTGTGCGTAATCGACATGAGCTGATAGTTAGACTTCTCCTGGATAAAGGCGCTAAGGTCGGCGTCTATGATAAGGTATGCTGTGTTTATTTTCATACTAGCATCTTTCTAACTTTGATTGCTACATGATCCACTCTGGAGAATTTATCGTACAGTCTGTTGTATTGAAGAAGACCACCCACATTTCCTATGGTAGAAACCTGGCACCGAGGTTATAAAACTTCTCCAATCTCAAACTCCGACTGGTCCGCCTCCGTGGTCGAGTGGTTAAGGTCGCTGACTTGTATATCACTGTAACCTATCATCACTGATGGTCACAGGTTCGAGCCCCGCTCAGGCCGTGTCTCATTTATATGAAAAATTTGACAGTTTCTTACAGAGGTTGGTGCACCCAAGTACTGGTTAACCACTGAAGCCTGCACGGGAAAGGTGTTGTTAGGTAAACTGCCCGCCGGCGATATAGCCCGAAATGGTGCTGATGCAGGCGTAAAACCCGAAATATAACATAAACTCCGACTCAAGTTTCTGATTGGTTCTGCTGGGTGTAAAACTCCGACTCAACCAATCAAATTACTTGAGCTCGAGTTTGAGATAGGAAAAAAGTTTTATAACCTTGGGGCCAGTACTCAATTCTCCAATCTTCAAGTGACCGACAACTATCTCATTTATCATAATTTTATCAATATTCCCTGATCATTAGTGAACTCACAACCCTGATTATGACGGTGAAAGGAAAGTTCTAACACAGGCATGCTAGACCACTCGAGACCACTCAAACACTGAGGCTGTTAAACATGTAGAGGCTGTTAAACATGTAGAGGCTGTTAAACATGTAGAGGCTGTTAGACATGTGGAGGCTGTTAAACATGTAGAGGCGCTGTTAAACATGTAGAGGCACTGTTAAACATGTAGAGGCGCTGTTAAACATGTAGAGGCGCTGTTAAACATGTAGAGGCTGTTAAACATGTAGAGGCTGTTAGACATGTAGAGGCTGTTAGACATGTAGAGGCTGTTAAACATGTAGAGGCTGTTAAACATGTAGAGGCTGTTAGACATGTAGAGGCTGTTAAACATGTAGAGGCTGTTAGACATGTAGAGGCTGTTAGACATGTAGAGGCTGTTAAACATGTAGAGGCTGTTAGACATGTAGAGGCTGTTAAATAAACATGTAGAGGCTGTTAAATAAACATGTAGATGCTGTTAAACATGTAGAGGCTGTTAAATAAACATGTAAAGGCTGTTAAATAAACATGTAGAGGCTGTTAAATAAACATGTAGAGGATGTTAGATGTCTATAGAGGATGTTAGACATGTAGAAGCTGTTAAACATGTAGAGGCTGTTAGACATGTAGAGGCTGTTAAACATGTAGAGGCACTGTTAAACATGTAGAGGCGCTGTTAAACATGTAGAGGCTGTTAAACATGTAGAGGTGCTGTTAAACATGTAGAGGCTGTTAAACATGTAGAGGCTGTTAAACATGTAGAGGCTGTTAGACATGTAGAGGCTGTTAGACATGTAGAGGCTGTTAAACATGTAGAGGCTGTTAGACATGTAGAGGCTGTTAAACATGTAGAGGCTGTTAAACATGTAGAGGCTGTTAGACATGTAGAGGCTGTTAAACATGTAGAGGCTGTTAGACATGTATAGGCTGTTAGACATGTAGAGGCTGTTAAACATGTAGAGGCTGTTAAACATGTAGAGGCTGTTAAACATGTAGAGGCTGTTAGACATGTAGAGGCTGTTAAACATGTAGAGGCTGTTAGACATGTAGAGGCTGTTAAACATGTAGAGGCTGTTAGACATGTAGAGGCTGTTAAACATGTAGAGGCTGTTAAACATGTAGAGGCTGTTAGACATGTAGAGGCTGTTAGACATGTAGAGGCTGTTAAACATGTAGAGGTTGTTAAACATGTATAGGCTGTTAAACATGTAGAGGTTGTTAAACATGTATAGGCTGTTAAACATGTAGAGGTTGTTAAACATGTAGAGGTTGTTAAACATGTATAGGCTGTTAAACATGTAGAGGTTGTTAAACATGTATAGGCTGTTAAACATGTAGAGGTTGTTAAACATGTATAGGCTGTTAAATAAACATGTAGAGGCTGTTAAACATGTAGAGGCTGTTAAACATGTATAGGCTGTTAAATAAACATGTAGATGCTGTTAAATAAACATGTAGATGCTGTTAAATAAACATGTAGAGGCTGTTAAATAAACATGTAGAGGATGTTAGATGTCTATAGAGGATGTTAGACATGTAGAGGCTGTTAAACATGTAGAGGCTGTTAGACATGTAGAGGCTGTTAAACATGTAGAGGCACTGTTAAACATGTAGAGGCGCTGTTAAACATGTAGAGGCTGTTAAACATGTAGAGGTGCTGTTAAACATGTAGAGGCTGTTAAACATGTAGAGGCTGTTAAACATGTAGAGGCTGTTAGACATGTAGAGGCTGTTAGACATGTAGAGGCTGTTAAACATGTAGAGGCTGTTAGACATGTAGAGGCTGTTAAACATGTAGAGGCTGTTAGACATGTAGAGGCTGTTAAACATGTAGAGGCTGTTAGACATGTATAGGCTGTTAGACATGTAGAGGCTGTTAAACATGTAGAGGCTGTTAAACATGTAGAGGCTGTTAAACATGTAGAGGCTGTTAGACATGTAGAGGCTGTTAAACATGTAGAGGCTGTTAGACATGTAGAGGCTGTTAAACATGTAGAGGCTGTTAGACATGTAGAGGCTGTTAAACATGTAGAGGCTGTTAGACATGTAGAGGCTGTTAAACATGTAGAGGCTGTTAGACATGTAGAGCCTGTTAGACATGTAGAGGCTGTTAAACATGTAGAGGTTGTTAAACATGTAGAGGTTGTTAAACATGTATAGGCTGTTAAACATGTAGAGGTTGTTAAACATGTATAGGCTGTTAAACATGTAGAGGTTGTTAAACATGTAGAGGTTGTTAAACATGTATAGGCTGTTAAACATGTAGAGGTTGTTAAACATGTATAGGCTGTTAAACATGTAGAGGTTGTTAAATAAACATGTAGAGGCTGTTAAACATGTAGAGGCTGTTAAACATGTATAGGCTGTTAAATAAACATGTAGATGCTGTTAAATAAACATGTAGATGCTGTTAAATAAACATGTAGAGGCTGTTAAATAAACATGTAGAGGATGTTAGATGTCTATAGAGGATGTTAGACATGTAGAGGCTGTTAAACATGTAGAGGCTGTTAGACATGTAGAGGCTGTTAAACATGTAGAGGCTGTTAAACATGTAGAGGCTGTTAGACATGTAGAGGATGTTAAACATGTTGAGGCTGTTAGACATGTAGAGGTTGTTAGACTTGTAGAGGCTGTTAGGCTGTTAAACATGTAGAGGCTGTTAGACATGTAGATGCTGTTAAACATGTAGAGGCTGTTAAACATGTAGAGGCTGTTAAGCTGTTAGACATGTAGAGGCTGTTGAACATGTAGAGGCTGTTAAACATGTAGAGGCTGTTAAGCATGTAGAGGCTGTTAGACATGTAGAGGATGTTAAACATGTAGAGGCTGTTAAACATGTAGAGGCTGTTAGACATTAGAGACTGTTGAACATGTAGAGGCTGGTAAACATGTAGAGGCTGTTAAACATGTAGAGGATGTTAGGCTGTTAGACATGTAACGGCTGTTAAACATGTAACGGCTGTTAAACATGTAGAGGCTGTTAAACATGTAGAGGCTGTTAAACATGTATAGGCTGTTAAACATGTAGAGGCTGTTAAACATGTAGAACATGAGCTAGAGGAAGAGAAGACAGAGTTCCAAGATCTCCTATTTTCGATTGAGGGAAGATTTGTTTGATGTTATTTAATGTGATATAGGTCAAGTTAACTATTTGCATACTGGGTAAAATAAAGGCTATAAATAGTGCAAAGAATTGTAGCAGATGACAATTCGTCAATGTGTTTTCTTTATTTGTATCTGAAAGCTCTGGAAATATGTCTTAGAATTGCATTAGAGTTGTGTCATTACGACACAATTCTATGAAATTGTGCTAAGAAGAACCTCTAATATAATGTAGCAACTCCATTTTTCACACAACTCCATTTTTTTCACACAACTCCATTTTTTTCACACAACTCCATTTTTTTCACACAACTCCATTTTTTTCACACAACTCCATTTTTTTCACACAACTCCATTTTTCACACAACTCCATTTTTTACACAGTCTTGATTAAACGTTGTCACAAAATAATATTTGGATACAAGGCTTGTTCGATTAGATGAGCTGGCAGTAAGTACTCTTAACATTATTTGTTTTACAAATATTGTGGAACAAGCTTTTACAACTTATATGAATGCGGATCAAAGCCTATATGTGGTCATTTGTATGGGTGGAAACAGAAGTATCTGGCGAAATACCACCTGTTCAATATGGCGAACACTGTACCACATACTTCCCGGTCGGAAGATTAAACCCTGAGGTTGCTATTGAGAAATAGAAGTGAAATTTTAATGAAAGTGCATGACATATTTAACTTATATTTACTGCTAGCATGAATATTACAATAGATACAAATTTGTTTGAAACCGTGAAGTGAGACAGACGGATCTGTAGTCCAGTGGTAACACGCTGGACTGGTCATCCAGGGATCGCAGGTTCGATCCCCCGTCTGACACTAATAAAAATTAAGAGTTTCAGATGGGACGTTAAACTGAGGTCTTGTGTCAGTGCTTTACACCGTGCATGTAAAAGAACCAGAGGAGACTCTGGAATGGGTATCTGTCTGTATCATGCACTATCCTCCAAAATCTCTTCAGGAGGCGTTGCTCATATGGGCAACCGGTAGCGACGATAAATAAACGTAAAACACACACAAAAAGTGAGGCTAAGCTGCTTGCCGAAAATATTTCTCCAATATCACCCTCTAGCCCGATGTAGTCGCAACTGTCGGTGAAATTTTATGATATATAAAAAATTGAAAATATACTGGTAAGTCCTTGTAAAATTATGGTTTAAATGTACACGTGCAGAAGTTTATTATTAAAACTATATTAGATTTTTTCCCCGTATAAATGTGTTGCTACTACAAATTCTTCTGAATACATTCGAACACTAACGTTGAATCAATAAACAATGATCTACAAACATTCAAAAGTGAAAGTAGGATTTCATATAACGGTCATCCACGTTCCTGAATTGACGTTTGTTTATCATCGGAGTCAATACTAAGTGCGTGATACTGTCGTTTAAAGATAATTTAACTAGGACTAATCTACAAGTAAATATGCATAGGCACACATGTGAGATATAGCAGGAAATCTGTACCATAAAACAAGTACATGTTGTTGTTGATTACGCATTAATATCGACCCTATTTACATTATTTTGTTATGTCAACAAACCGTGTAAATTTGCTTATTAGTTGAAATACTCAGTATTTGAGGCAAATATTTGGAAAAAAATTATACCAAATAAATTCTGTAGAAATTTGCATTTTCACCGATCTAGTGTCGCTTTAAAGTAATTCCAAGTATAGATATAGTCTCTGTAGTTGATTGACAGAAGGTACTATATTGTAATGTATAATTGTATATGTTATTTGATACAGAAAGGGGACACGGCCCTTCACATATCCCTGAGGGCAAGAAGCAAGCGTATTACCGAGTTGCTGCTGAGGAACCCACGGAACAGTCGACTGCTGTATAGACCAAACAAGACTGGAGAGACACCGTACAGCATCGATGCTTACCATCAGAAAGGAATACTTACTCAGATACATGGGCACCGTAAGCTATCTCCACCCAATCTCCACCCAATCTCCACCCAATTCTTCATCATTTTTTGTTTTCAGAAACGTTCAGTTTCAAGCATTATTACCATTAGTTCGCTTGATACTATTGTATTGCTCTATATACATGTATATAACAATCACAATCATTGTACAAATAGAAATTTAGCAAATTGGTTGGGCTACAAGTTCTAACAACATTAGTGATTGGCCCTCCCCATAAAATAAATTAAGAACAACAGAATGTAAGTGGCGTAATTAGTATTTTACAAGATTTAATATAGTTTATTAATATTAGTTCGCTTGCGACAGGTCGGTGGTTTTACCCTGTCCCGGAAATTCTGCTCGGATGGATGGGTCTTCCTCCACCAATAGCTGGAGAGTTGCCATATGACCTAAGCTGTTTGTGTGACATCAAACCTCAAAATACAGCTCGTGTTAAGACATTATGACCCCCTTGATGGGGGCAGTGGACCGTCACAGGGGAGAGGACGTTTGTATGGATACGTATTGGATAAGACATTATGACCCCCTTGATGGGGGCAGTGGACCGTCACAGGGGAGAGGACGTTTGTATGGATACGTATTGGATAAAACATTATGACCCCCTTGATGGGGGCAGTGGACCGTCACAGGGGAGAGGACGTTTGTATGGATACGTATTGGATAAGACATGACCCCCCTTGATGGGGGCAGTGGACCGTCACAGGGGAGAGGACGTTTGTATGGATACGTATAGATAAGACATTATGACCCCTTAATGGGGGCAGTGGACCGTCACAGGGGAGAGGACGTTTGTATGGATACGTATTGGATAAGACATTATGACCCCCTTGATGGGGGCAGTGGACCGTCACAGGGGAGAGGACGTTTGTATGGATACGTATTGGATAAGACATTATGACCCCTTGATGGGGGCAGTGGACCGTCACATCGGGAGAGGACGTTTGTATGGATACGTATTGGATAAGACATTATGACCCCTTGATGGGGGCAGTGGACCGTCACATCGGGAGAGGACGTTTGTATGGATACGTATTGGGTATGATATCCATGACCAGACATGTCGGATATAAATAAAAGAGATTTTTTATTACAGGTCAACTAAATGCAAGTGATGGTGAGAACTTGTTAGGGTACGAGATATACAGTAGTTCTCTGGCTGACATACTGAGTGAGCCGTCCCTAAACACACCCATCACGGTAGGGTTGTATGCAAAGTGGGGTAGTGGAAAATCATTCCTCATCGACAAGCTTAAAAGTAAGTCTTTATGTTTGTATTTTGTTTTACGTAGAATGAAATGAGCGTGGCATCCGTGGTCCAGTGGTAGAGCGTCGGATTTGGAATCGAGCGGTCCCGGGTTCGATACTCGGTCAGGCCACGTATGTAGTGTCATTGAGCAAGGCTCCTCGCACACATCGCATTAGTACTGGTTAACCACTTAGGTCGGCTAAGCTTGCCCAGGAAAACATGTCTACGTCCCCGCAAGGGGTTTGACACTAATGGAACATACATAATTGGTGGATACATCTTACATACATACATACATACATAGTTCTTCCAGCAAATGAAGAAGAAATTAGTAATTGTTGTGCTTAGAAATATGTTTTTTTTTATCCTACCTTCATGCGTAACAATGGTCTGCCTAATAAACTTAATTTTGAGGCCCCTTTTCGGGTAGCCCCATTTATTTCTTCCTTGCAATACTGGTACTGAATGTCGGCAAGCTTTATAACATTTTTCATAGAGCATGTTTAAGAAATAATATTTGTCTTTTAGTTATTTATTGGCGACTACACATGGTTTGGAGTTCTGACGCGTAGGAATTAACCAAGCAGGCCATAGGCCTAAGTGATTAATTCCGGCTCTCAGACCGTCAAACCATGTTTCTATTCAACTATTGATAATGAAAATACAAATATTATTGCTATTCTAACATGACCAAAATATATAATCAGGGTTCCATCTGTCTGAATGTTTGTCTGCGCCACTTCTGTTGCCAATTGAAAAACACTGGAGCCAATTTAAAAAACTTGGAGCCAAACTAAGAGCCATATAGTTAGTTCACTGATAAATATTTGAAGCCATGTATTTGACAAAACATGTGCCAAAAAAAAAAAAAATATTTTCACAAAATTTAGCACCAATATTTGTTTTTTGTCTCAATTTGCGCCATCAGTGCACAAATAAATGGTGTTATTTTTTAGAGTGCGTAAATGACGTCACAAAAATGCTAGTAAAATGACGTCAAGTTTGAACGTCAAGCACTAACAATGTTTTATTGCAGATTTAAGCTCGGTAACTTCCTTTTTTGCGTATACAGACAAAAATGCCGAGCCATGTTAGAAATCAATTTTAATACTGCTGTACATTTCAGGTGAGATGAAGTCGTTCACCAAAGCCAACGATGACAACCAGCTGTCTTTCACGTGGAGTTTATTTATATTCCTGCTTGCAATTAACAGTGTGATAGGATCAAGCCTTACACTCGCTGTCATGTGGCAAGTTGGCCTTAGTGCAGGACTGGGCCTCTTTACCTGGGAGTATGGATTTCTAGGTAGTGATTTTGTATAGTTGGGATTATCATTAGCCGAGCCGAGCCTCTATGCCCGCGACCTGGAGTATATAATGTTCATACCAGACACAATGGTCGTAACATCGCCCTCTTTATCTGGTAATTTAGTTTAGCTTGATTGCGACAGAAGTTAACATTAGATTCATTTAGACTTGAGACCTCATTCCTGATCACCGTGAGAGAGGAGAGAGAGAGAGGGGGAGAGGGGAGAGGAGATCAGAGGGGAGGAGAGGAGAGGGGAGGAGAGGAGAGAGGGGAGGGGAGAGAGAGAGAGGGGGAGGGAGATCAGAGGGGAGGGGAGGAGAGGAGAGAGGGGGAGAGGGGAGAGGAGATCAGAGGGGAGAGGAGAGGAGAGGAGAGGAGGGGAGGGAAGAGGAGGGAAGAGAGGAGAGGAGGAGATGAGAAAGGGGAGGAGATGAGGGAATGAGGAGAGAGAGAGAGAGGGAGGGAAGGGGAGAGAGGCTATGTGTATGTGAGTGGCTTACCTAAGGACACCACCACCATGGTTTTGACGGGACTCAAACTCACAACCTCTCGGATACAAAATAGATAAAGCATATCCATTACATCACAGAGTTTCTTGGCTAATGATTTCTTGGATCATATAACATGGGTCTGTTTCTCCGACCCGAGTATGGAATGTAGACACATATTTTAATCTTTATTAAACATTCATTTGAATTACAAAAATAATGTGCATTTTAGCATCAACTGCACCCCCAATACAGATTGTGTGCCTTGTTTCCAGTGTACTGAACGAAATAATTGCACATACTATTTCTACATGCAGTAGTAGTTTCCAGTTATTTGCACGTAATATTTCTACATGCAGTACTAGTTTTCAGTTATTTGCACATACTATTTCTACATGCAGTACTAGTTTCCAGTTATTTGCACGTAATATTTCTACATGCAGTACTAGTTTCCAGTTATTTGTACATAATATGTCTACATGCAGTACTAGTTTCCAGTTATTTGTACATAATATGTCTACATGCAGTACTAGTTTCCAGTTATTTGCACGTAATATTTCTACATCTAAAGGAGAGGACAATCATAAGCTATACAGCTTTCTGTCCAATTCCTTATATCAGTTGTTGTAAATAATCATGTATTGACAGAAAATAAATATGTTTAAACTAATATTTCTACATGCAGTACTAGTTTCCAGTTATTTGCACATAATATTTCTACATGCAGTACTAGTTTCCAGTTATTTGCACATAATATTTCTACATGCAGTACTAGTTTCCAGTTATTTGCACATAATATTTCTACATGCAGTACTAGTTTCCAGTTATTTGCACATAATATTTCTACATGCAGTACTAGTTTCCAGTTATTTGCACATAATATTTCTACATGCAGTACTAGTTTCCAGTTATTTGCACATAATATTTCTACATGCAGTACTAGTTTCCAGTTATTTGCACGTAATATTTCTACATGCAGTACTAGTTTCCAGTTATTTGCACATAATATTTCTACATGCAGTACTAGTTTCCAGTTATTTGCACATAATATTTCTACATGCAGTACTAGTTTCCAGTTATTTGCACATAATATTTCTACATGCAGTACTAGTTTCCAGTTATTTGCACATAATATTTCTACATGCAGTACTAGTTTCCAGTTATATTCTCGTTACAGGCTTGATCTGGATGTTGTCTACTCGACACAATATGCGCTTTGCTCAGAGGATAAGTCAAGCTATCGGGAAGCGTCTACAGATTCTCACCTTGCTTCTGCAGATACTCTTCTGTCATCCTCTATCTAGGCCCAGCAGTGACACGGACGTACCTCTAGTCAAGTAAGTCTGTCTCTAGTCAAGTAAGTCTGTCTCTAGTCAAGTAAGTCTGTCTCTAGACCCAGCAGTGACACAGACGTACCTCTAGTCAAGTAAGTCTGTCTCTAGACCCAGCAGTGACACAGACGTATCTCTAGTCAAGTAAGTCTGTCTCTAGACCCAGCAGTGACATGGACGTACCTCTAGTCAAGTAAGTCTGTCTCTAGACCCAGCAGTGACACAGACGTACCTCTAGTCAAGTAAGTCTGTCTCTAGACCCAGCAGTGACACAGACGTACCTCTAGTCAAGTAAGTCTGTCTCTAGACCCAGCAGTGACACAGACGTACCTCTAGTCAAGTAAGTCTGTCTCTAGACCCAGCAGTGACACAGACGTACCTCTAGTCAAGTAAGTCTGTCTCTAGTCAAGTAAGTCTGTCTCTAGTCAAGTAAGTCTGTCTCTAGACCCAGCAGTGACACAGACGTACCTCTAGTCAAGTAAGTCTGTCTCTAGACCCAGCAGTGACACAGACGTACCTCTAGTCAAGTAAGTCTGTCTCTAGTCAAGTAAGTCTGTCTCTAGTCAAGTAAGTCTGCCTCTAGTCAAGTAAGTCTGTCTCTGTCACCTCTGCAAATGTTTACCTGTGTATTTTATCCTTTGTGGTTTTAGGTTTTTATTCTCTGTGAGTACCAAATTGACGAGTGTAGGTGGCGAGAAGGCCTTAGCAGCGATGATAGCGGGACTAAGTGAGTCTGTCGAGAGGGAATTTGGCATGGTTTCCGCACGATTGTTTGGCGTCTTCAGACATGTGACAGATAGTGAGTTCATATACAGTTTTTTGTTCCCCGCAATATATGATATACATTTTTTTTAAATTTAAACTTGTTTGCACAGATGGAAGCGTAAATGTGGTCATTCGTGTGGGAGGAAAGCGGAGTACCTGGAGAAAACCCACCTGTCCGATCTGGCGACCACCGTACCATCTCACATACTTCCCGGTCTGAGGATCGAACCTGGGTCCCATTGGTGAGAAGCGAGCGCGCTAACCACTGCGTTAATTGGACAGCCAAACATTAGTTTATAAACTGTGAACTGTATTGTGCATATTTCTGCTATCAGATAGCATTCAATTTCTGGATAATGATCTTCAGTAAATTTATCTTAAAAATGGTAAAAATTATTGTAAGATTTATATAAAATTGAGCATTACCGAATACAAGCACAGTTTCATAATAATAATACCAACAGTCAGTCTCGCGCTCAATTTTATTTGAATTTTGAAAATCCAAAACATGCCATCAGAAACATGCCACCAGAAATATGCCACCTAAACATGCCACCAGAAATCTGCACCAGAAATATGCCACCAAAATATGCCACCAGAAATATGCCATCAGAAATATGCTACCAAAATATGCTACCAAAATATGCCACCAGAAATATGCCATCAGAAATATGCCATCAGAAACAGGATAACAGAAATATGCTACCAAAATATGCCTCCAAATATTCCACCAGAAATATGCCACCAGAAATATGCCATCAGAAATATGCCACAAGAAATATGCCATCAGAAATATGCCACAAGAAATATGCCATCAGAAATATGCCACCAGACACAGGGCAACAGAAATATGCCACCAGAAACAGGGCAACAGAAATATGCCACCAGAATCAGGGCAACAGAAATATGCCACCAAAATCAGGGCAACAGAAATACGCTACCAAAATATGCCTCCAAATATTCCACCGGAAATACACATTTAAGGAATGTGAAAGAAAATTACCCCACCCAGTTGATCTTGTAGATGCAAGGCATTTTCTATGTTGATGTTAATTTCAGAGTTGACATATGACAAAAGCTGTTGGTAAGCACATCCAGGGGTCATCAGTTTGATCCCTCATCCTGCAATATTACATGTAACACCCTTTCAAATGAGACTGTTTTATTTTTTGGAATTTAAAGTCGCACCAGTGTTTGTTTATTATAGTGTCACCCCTATTGAAGGGCCAGTCATTTCTGACTTATGAGACACCTCTTATGGACATCAGTACTTCCCGAATCCCATCCTTGAAGGCCTGGCTGATGGCAATCGGTAACCATTATATGGCTATACGGCTAATCAACCACCATATCAGAATGAACCCCTAATGAGATTCGAACCATCGACCTCCCACTACGTATGCGCACGCTTTAACCACTAGGTCACGGAGGCGTGTGATGTGTGACGACTTTTTACTTTCGGAAAATTTAATATGTTTTTTTTACATTTTCAGAGAATTATATCGGGCGGTTCAAGACAATATGTTGTATACCTGTGTTTATGATCGTTGTCTTTGTTCTGCTCTGTTCAATCGCTGGCATATCATTATTAATCACTTATAAATTGGAAGACAAAACCGTTAATGGAGTTATGATAGGGATTGCATGTGTTGTTGGCTTATCGTTGCTTAGCAACATTCATAATTTTGGTAAAGCTGTCGTATCCATGTGTATTTCTCAGAAAGATAGAATTATGAGGGCCGCTGATAATGTCCACCGTATAAAACTAGATGGATTTATGCAGATTTTAAAATACGAGGTTACCTTGATGAACAATTTAGTTGTAACGATAGATAAGTTTACAAAGAATACAACACGACTAGTGGTTGTCGTGGATGGCCTAGATAGCTGTGAACAGGACAAGGTGCTGCAGGTGTTAGACATTATACACTCGCTGTTTAATGAAGACAATTCACCGTTCGTTGTGATTTTAGCGGTTGACCCGCAGATCATTATTAAAGGTATAGATCAGAATTTGAAGTCCATGTTTCAAGATACGACGGTGAAAGGGTTTGATTACCTGCGCAATATAGTGCATCTTCCATTCTACCTGCAAAGTCAGGGATTGCAAGCGAAGAAACAGCAGCTGACAAAAAGTGCATCGACTTACGATATACACGAGTCACCAACACACGGTCATAAATCATACAGGGTACGTACATTTGCTTGCTACTAAATGTTGTTTTTACTTTCATTAGCTAAGTGTAAATAAAGTGTCTCATTTCACAGTTGCATTCAAGTTGGGTTTTTTTTCCGAATCGGTTTATGTTTATTATTCGTGTATATATAGAGTAGTATTTTAACCTGGTTTTAACGTATATATCCCCTCGTGTCATTGTAAGTTAGTGATGCAACTATTTTAATTGCTGCTCGAGAATCACATGCAATCAGGATTTGCTTTGTAATTGATTTCCTAGAAAATCATGAAATATGTTTTAAAAGTCATAATTCTGTTCAGAGAGACAAAATTACACTGTACTCGAGTGTCCCGTGCTGTATGTGAGTGTCCTGTGCTGTACTCGAGTGTCCCGTGCTGTATGCGAGTGTCCCGTGCTGTATGCGAGTGTCCCGTGCTGTATGCGAGTGTCCCGTGCTGTATGCGAGTGTCCTGTAATTGAGTCCTGTGCTGTATGCGAATGTTGCATGTGAGTGTCCCGTGCTGTACTCGAGTGTCCCATGTTGCATGTGAGTGTCCCGTGCTGTACTTGAGTGTCCCATGCTGTATGTGAGTGTCCCGTGCTGTATGTGAGTGTCCCATGTTGTATGTGAGTGTCCCGTGTTGTATGCGAGTGTCCCATGCTGTACTCGAGTGTCCCGTGCTGTATGCGAGTGTCCCTTGCTGTACTCGAGTGTCCTGTGCTGTACTCAAGTGTCCTGTGCTGTACTCGAGTGTCCCATGTTGTATGTGAGTGTCCCGTGTTGTATGTGAGTGTCCCGTGCTGTACTCGAATGTCCTGTGCTGTACATCGAGTGTCCTGTGGTGTACTCGAGTGTCCTGTGCTGTACTCGAGTGTCCTGTGCTGTACTCGAGTGTGCTGTGCTGTACTTTAGTGTCCCATGTTATATGCGAGTGTCCCATGCTGTACTCGAGTATCCTGTGCTGTACTCAAGTGTCCCATGCTGTATGCGCGTGTCCTGTGCTATATGCGACTGGTCTGTGCTGTATACTAGTGTCCCGTGCTGTATGCGAGTGTCCCGTGCTGTATGCGAGTGTCCCATGCTATATGCGAGTGGTCTGTGCTGTATACTAGTGTCCTGTGCTGTATGCAAGTGTCCCATGCTGTATATGAGTGTACTGTGCTGTATTGTGTCCCATGCTGTATTGTGTCCCATTTCTTTATCAAAGTTGCTAAAAATGATTTACGTATGTTCATTTCTTCGCTATTGTGATTTACTGTTGGAATTGAATACAAAATTGTCAACTTTTGAATCCCCCACCATTGAATCCCCCCATTGAATCCCCCCATTGAATCCCCACCATTGGATCCCCCACCATTGAATACCCCACCATTGCATCCCCCACCATTGAATCCCCCACCATTGGATCCCCCACCATTGAATACCCCACCATTGCATCCCCCACCATTGCATCCCCCACCATTGAATACCCCACCATGAATACCCCACCATTGCATCCCCCACCATTGAATACCCCACCATTGCATCCCCCACCATTGCATCCCCCACCATTGCATCCCCCACCATTGGATCCCCACCATTGCATCCCCACCATTGCATCCCCACCATTGCATCCCCCACCATTGCATCCCCCACCATTGGATCCCCCACCATTGAATACCCCACCATTGCATCCCCCACCATTGCACCCACCATTGAATACCCCACCATTGCATCCCCCACCATTGCATCCCCCACCATTGCATCCCCCACCATTGCATCCCCCACCATTGGATCCCCACCATTGCATCCCCCACCATTGCATCCCCCACCATTGCATCCCCCACCATTGGATCCCCCACCATTGAATACCCCACCATTGAATCCCCCACCATTGCATCCCCCACCATTGGATCCCCCACCATTGAATACCCCACCATTGCATCCCTCACCATTGCATCCCCCACCATTGAATACCCCACCATTGCATCCCCCACCATTGCATCCCCCACCATTGGATCCTCACCATTGGATCCCCCACCATTGAATCCACCCCCATTGAATCCCACCATTGCATCCCCGCCATTGAATCCACCCCCATTGAATCCCCCACCATTGCATCCCCCGCCATTGAATCCCCCACCATTGGATCCCCCACCATTGGATCCTCACCATTGGATCCCCCACCATTGAATCCACCCCCATTGAATCCCCACCATTGCATCCCCCGCCATTGAATCCCCCACCATTGGATCCCCCACCAGTGGCTTTTAACCAAATTCTGGAAACTATTTATCTAATAAATACATTAGGATCGTCAAAAAAAAGATGGGTTTTTTCCCCCCCGAGTACGTTTTAAACGTCTTTGATTGCATTTCTATTCTGAGACACCTCAGGGTTCCCGCTGTCAGTCGCCAATGGCCTCAATTGCGATAAATACTGGCGCTAACTTTTGTGAATTGCCGAAAATATTTGATGCAACCTTTTTTTTTCTTCTTTTTTTTTTTTTGGCACAACATGTTTTGTCAAAATATATGGCCTCAAAATTAATATGGCTCTTAATTGGCTCCACGGTCATTTGGCGACAGATGTTGCGCAGACAGAGGGAACCCTGAATCCGCGCAGACAGAGGGAACCCTGAATCCGCGCAGACAGAGGGAACCCTGAATCCGCGCAGACAGAGGGAACCCTGAATCGTGGTAATAATGGTTTTATAATGAGTATAATTACATGATAGCAAACTTCTTGGAAATTGTGACATTGATTTTGAACAGGAATATGTCTTTAATAGCACTTAGTGTATGTTGTTAACCCACTCAACACCAAGGCACTGACATGGACTGGTCTATCGTATTTTTAGACCAATAAATTAATCGGAAAATTACATTTGGACCAGTTCATTTATCAAAATGGGTAATTTTGTCTGAAAATAGTAATATTATAGGCGAAAAGTGCAGATCCTGATGAGACGGCTCGTCACAAGCTGGCTCATCTGGATCTACACTTTTTTGTAAGCCGATTTAGAGGCCTGTGGTGTTGAAAAGGTTAATGTATGTTGTTAACCCACTCGACACCAAGTAACTGACATGGACTGGTCCATCATATTTTTAGACCAATAAATTAATCGGAAAATTACATTTGGACCAGTTCATTTATCAAAATGGGTAATTTTGTCTAAAAATAGTAATATTATAGGCAAAAAGTGCAGATCCTGATTGAGACAGCTTGTGACGAGCCGGCTCAACTGGATCTACACTTTTTGTAAGCCTATTTCGAGGTCTGTAGTGTTGAAAGGGTTAATCTGTTAGTCAGTATTACACAATGTGATTGATGCACTTGACCATGTTCTAAGCTTTGTACAGGATCCACTTACATATACCTGAAAATCTCTAACAGAATTGAAACTATTTGCAGGAACGTTCTAATTCTGTAAGTTATTAAAGGGGGGTAACCATACTGTTTGAGCATTTACTCAGAATTCCATAATTGAGAACCTGGGTCGGAGATTATATAGCTTTTCTCAGATGACAAACTCCAGCTCACGAGATTTATTCTCAACTGAAGTTTGTGACTTAGTTTGAGATTGGAGAAATGTTTTATAGCATCGACCCTAGGAACCCGAGGTTTATAAAACTTTTCTCATAACTCAAACGCAGTCTCAAACTTATGATTGGTTCAATTGATAATAAAACTTAGAATCAACCAATCAAATTGCTGTAGCTGGAGTTTGAAAAAAAGTTTTATAACCTCCGGGCATGTAGTGTACTTAAGTGTTGTACCTTGTATCACCTATCTACCCCCACTTGTTTTGTTTACTATTATGTAAAATTTCCAGTTTAAATGAGGTGGTTTTACGTTTATTTATCGTCGTTACCGGTTGCCCATATGAGCGACGCAAGGTTTAAATGACAAAATGCTGTTGACCTAAATATTATTATTTACTAAATCATCGCTGGGATTTACGAAGCTAGGATTTACGATTGATTGAAGTCGTAACATGATAGTAATGCGTAAACCTGCATTCAGAATGGTTTCGTCATATAACGCTTTATATGTTAACGTTATTCCTGCGTAAAATGTGCACAATTTGTCGTAAAACCAAGGGAATCGAGCTCCCCGACAGTTATGATTTTCAGTGATGATATCATAATTTCGGAGATGTTTGAATAACTTGGACACGTATACTAGGTACTGGCTACATTACACCCACATGCTTCATTTATTATTGATGGTTTTCAGGGCTCATTCTAGAGGGCGACTGGGGTGAAATAGTCGCCCTAGGGACACTGACTTCGCCCCCTGAGACCCACCCTACTTCTCCCTTAAAAAAACTAACTTATCTTTTTTTACAATTTTCAAACTTGTGACGTTTAACACTATTTTGTCACAATTTAAGGGTGCAATCGCGCGCTGTCTCACTTCTCCCACATATTATGACCTAGAATGAGCCCTGGGTTACTGACTCGGCTGGTTGAAACGTATGAATCTGCCCCTTTAAAGGCTTGTGCACCAGAGCTAGAGTAGAGCCAAGAAACATTGTCTGTAACAAGAACCCTTAGATGGCTTTTAACTTAAAAGTTGTAATGTCTGTACTATATACATGGGTGAACGTTCAGTACTGTTTCTGATTGCAGTATTTTGACATTCATATTTCCTACATAAAAGACAGATTTGCAGTATTTTAACATTCACCTAAAAAAACACTTTCAGAAATTCGACATTCACTTTTCTTACCTAAAAACACACTTTCAGAATGTCGACATTCACTTTTCTTACATAAAAAACACACTTTCAGAATGTCGACATTCACTTTTCTTACATAAAAAACACCTTCAGAATGTCGACATTCACTTTTCTTACATAAAAAAACACTTTCAGAATGTCGACATTCACTTTTCTTACATAAAAAAACACTTTCAGAATGTCGACATTCACTTTTCTTACATAAAAAAACACACTTTCAGAATGTCGACATTCACTTTTCTTACATAAAAAAACACTTTCAGAATGTCGACATTCACTTTTCTTACATAAAAAAACACACTTTCAGAATGTCGACATTCACTTTTCTTACATAAAAAAACACTTTCGACATTCACTTTTCTTACATAAAAAAACACACTTTCAGAATGTCGACATTCACTTTTCTTACATAAAAAAACACTTTCAGAATGTCGTCATTCACTTTTCTTACATAAAAAAACACTTTCAGAATGTCGACATTCACTTTTCTTACACATAAAAAACACACTTTCAGTATTTCGACAATTACTTTTCTAATATTTTGAATAAGACTCAATTTTAGTATTTAAAACAACACATTTTCAGAAGTAATATCATTTTTCTGAAAACTTGTTTTCCAATCCACCATTCACAATTTATGTAATTTGTAACATATTTTGTGTTATACATGTAAATTTATTGGAATAAATACTGTTTAACCCTTTCAACACCACAGACCTCTAAATTGGCTTACAAAAAAGTGTAGATCCAGATGAGCCGGCTCATGACGAGCCGTCTCATCAGGATCTGCACTTTTTTCAAGTAATATAACTATTTAAAAAAAAAAAATTACCCATTTTGATAAATGAACTGATCCAAATGTAATTTTGTTATTAATTTATTGGTCTAAAAATATCATGGACCAGTCCATGTCAGTTACTTGGTGTTGAATGGTTTAAACCAACTTTTCAATATTTGGAAATGTTTGGTCTTTCACCCATGCACGTATTACATTGTAACCGTTAACCTTTTGTTGACACTGAAGATGCATTTTATTCGCATAAAATTGGACGATGTTTCTGCAGCCTTGAGATGGCTGTTTATATCCCAGCACACACCACAAACAATGACAGGAATGGAATCAAGCTGCCATATATTATAACCACTGTATATATATGCACTTCCATTGGTTGGCAATGCGAGATGCTTCTTACCTATTTACACGCTAGCGGTGAAAATAACAGTCAAAATATGTCATACAATTTCATTACAGTTGTATCTTAGCGACACAATTCACCTACATATAAGAATATAAGAAAAACACATTCATGAATTGTCGTCTGCTACAATTATTTGACCTATTTATAGCCTTTATTTGACCTTGACCCAGCATACAAAAGTACATTCCCATGTGGCAGTCGATATTCCCTCACTTTGATTGGCCGTCGTGTTTTTGTCGTGGATAAACGAGTCTCGAGTGCAGATGTACTGTGCGATTTATTGTGCTGTACAAGATTCCTTTTCCAATGTATTTATACTTTTGTTAATCCCGATGTGTAATGTTGTATTCTCTGTAGAACTCTCTGTAATATGTACAGACGGACATAACAGTGCTTTGATACACTAATTGCGCATGAAAAAAGTTGTTAACAAATTTAATAAATAAAATAACAATTTCTTTATATACAACATAAAACAGAGATTGCTTTATTATTAATTTTACTTTTTCTCAGAGCCAATGAAAAACATTGGTCAGTTTATTTAAACTTTATTTATTTTACAACGATTGTGAAGCAAGTTCTAACAACTTATATTAATCACTCTCGTTGGCGCGGATGAAAGCATAAATGTGGTCATTTGTGTGGGAGGAAACCGGAGTACCCTGAGAAAACCCACCTGTCCGATCTGGCGACCACCGTACCATCTCACATACGTCCCGGTCCTAGGTCAGTTACTGCCGAATTCAGTTACGGCCCATGAAGACGCTTAAGTAGATAGGTCCTCTTGGTTGGTTTCCTCTGATTTTATCGTTGTTTCCTTTGCACCACACGCCATAAATTCCTCTGTTTTTATCGTTGTTTCCTTTGCATCACACGCCATAAATATTCGTTTTCTCATCTTATGATTATTAGAATATTAAATCTCGACAGATATCATACAGTATATGAAACAATGGGTACTTTACTGTATAAAAAGCATTTATCTCAAGTAATTAACACGATTCTGATAAAATCACATTTATCAATTCATACCACAACATCTGGTTAGGGAACAACAGTAAAAACAAAGGATTCCAACTAAAAGGACCAATATACATTTCGGGATAAATCAAACTTTATCTGTCAAGGGAGGTAATAGAAAATCCAACAATGTCGGTCATTGGAGTATGAATGTAGTGTTACGCATGTCTGCAGTATTGTGAATGTAGCATCCATTCGCTGCCGATTTATTTGACTAAAAATACATTCAGAAAACAATTAAACACTTTTAAAAATTCTAAATCGACAGTTTTAGAAACCAGCCATTTTTTCTACTGACCTACATAAGATATTTACTAACCATTCACAGTCCCATGTAGGGTTGCCATGTGACTGCCTTTGACCAATGGAAGGATAGAATTTAGTGGAAGGTACACTAATTGTATTGTAACACTATTTTCTAATCAGATTGATGCATAAAACGGATCCTGCATATTTTGATATTATAAATCGTTATTTATTCGGGACAACTCTTCCACAAGTATAGGAGTTGTTTTATTCTACGGAGGATAGTCAGAGTTCATGCTGAAGGTCGGTCGCCAATGACGCCAATTGCGCCTAAAAACAAATACTTGGTGTTAAATTTTGTGAATTGGCGAAAATATTTGGGCAACTGTTTGGGGGGGGGGGGGGGTGCTTTATATTTATCTGTGAACTCTATATGGCTCTTAGTTGGCTCCCAAGTTTTTCAAATTCACTCCAGTTTTTTTCATTTGGCGTCAGAAATGGCGCAAACAAAAATTCAGTCGGAGGGAACCCTGATAGTGCAACCCCTCTATTCCAGAATCATCTCTGGATCGTTTACATATACATGCCCAGCGTGTATATAGCATTGATATAGGGGACTTCCATTTATAGTCCCAGCAGATACCGTAGACATTGTAAAATAACCATGATTGGATGAAGCTTCCCCTGGATTTGCTGCTCAACGTGTTGACCACTTGACCACTGACACGTCCCCAACATCTTGTCTGATGACAGTTCCTTCATAATGTGTTACTAGTATTTGATTTAAACATATTTATTCGATAATAATGTACATTACATATACATTGTATACAAAACGAAAATGGATTAAATCGGAAGCTTAAAGCTTATTGAGATTTTATTAGTATTTGTGCAGTATTATCACGGATGATGTTTTCTTTAATTGCATAGAAAGAAAAGTGATTCAGTCCAGGACTTGAACCCGTTACCCACTTAAACGCCCTGCAACACCTTGTTTTTTACGTTTATATATCATAGCTACCGGTACCCATATGAGCGATGCCTCCTGAAGAGAATAGTCATTTTAGATATTTGGAGGATAGTGCAATGATACAGACAGAGACCCATTCCAGAGTCTCCTCTGGTTCTTTTATGTGCATGGTGTAAAACACTGAGACCTCGGTTTAAAGTCCCATCTAATTTTATTAGGGTCAGACAGGGGATCGAACCTGCGATCCCTGGATTACCAGTCCAGTGTGTTACCACTGGACTACAGATCCGTCCTGTACACCTGTATCGCACTCTCCCTGTAACACCTGTATCGCACCCCACATATAGGTCTCCCTGTAACACCTGTATCGCACCCCACATATAGGTCTCCCTGTAACACCTGTATCGCACCCCACATATAGGTCTCCCTGTAACACCTGTATCGCACCCCACATATAGGTCTCCCTGTAACACCTGTATCGCACCCCACATATAGGTCTCCCTGTAACACCTGTATCGCACCCCACATATAGGTCTCCCTGTAACACCTGTATCGCACCCCACATATAGGTCTCCCTGTAACACCTGTATCGCACCCCACATATAGGTCTCCCTGTAACACCTGTATCGCACCCCACATATAGGTCTCCCTGTAACACCTGTATCGCACCCCACATATAGGTCTCCCTGTAACACCTGTATCGCACCCCACATATAGGTCTCCCTGTAACACCTGTAGCGCACCCCACATATAGGCCTCCCTGTAACACCTGTATCGCACCCCACATATATAGTCTATAGCAGCCATTCCAAATCATTAACGGTACCAATATATATTGATTATTGATTATGTAGTACATAATGCCGTTTGCTTATAAGCAGTATGGAGATACAATGAGTTAATTAGTCTCTTCTGTGGTTGGCACGGGCTGCTAAGTTCTATATTGTGATGATAAGAAAGGGATAATGCTGTACAAAGGCTCAGGGCTCATTCTAGAGGGTGACTGGGGCAAAATAGTCGCCCTAGGGACCCTGACTTCGCACCCTGGGGACCCCACTTCTCCCTAAGAAAGAAAAATATATTATTTTACAATTTTCATACAAAATATTGTCCAGTAAGATACATTGTCCCATTATAATGCACTCCTATTCAAAATGGTCAAATTGTGACTTTTAATGCTATTTTGTTGAAATTTATTAACCATTTCCACCTTAGTAGCGCCTCTCGACATCAATGCCTATTGTACATAGATCGACACATTAGTAGTCAAACAAGCTATAATAAAGATCGGACAATATAGTGTATACAACACTTAATTATTCCTAGTAACCTCCATGCAGGTGGAGTAGGCACGTTCACAGCTTATCCATTGTGAACGATTGGTAAATTACAGCCAAATGTATGAAATAAAACTACATCTCTATGGGGGAAAGGGTTAAATAACACAAGGTGCAATCACATGCTGTCTCACTGCTCCCAAAACTAATGACCTAGAATGAGCCCTGATTGGCTAGATAGATTAACCTGTTTGTCTTCTATGCAGCTTAAACCATAACTGCTTATAATGCTGAATAAATTAGAAGGAATGCACTAACAACATGGATCCAGATCAGCCGCAACGTACGGTGCTCGCCGTATCGGACATGTGGGTTTTCTCCGGGTACTCCGGTTTCCTCCCACATGAATGACCACATTTACGCTTTCATCCGCGCCAACGAGAGTGATTAATATAAGTTGTTAATACTTGCTTCGCAATCGTTGTAAAATAAATAAAGTTTAAAAAAAAAGGCCACAGCATTACCCGTGTCTGATCAAATCTTTGTTGTTTGCTATTCAGTGTTTTTGTGCCACTATTCGAACATCATGGCTCAATGCTTTTTACAAAAATGAACATTCTCATTTCCAGCACAGTAAGAGTATAGCTACTAATCATATCTAGACAGCATGTGGAAGTCGTGATAGCGCAGCGGATGCGCGGTCGCTTCAGGTGCGAATGGTACGGAGTACGAGCCCCGCTGGAGCCGTTACGATTGTGCCCTTAGGCAAGGCATTTAAATTCCACGTTGCCTCTTCTTTCTCCCTCGTGGCGATGGATTCCATCAGGAATGAGGTCTCGAGAGTGATTAATATAAGTTGAAAGAACTTGTTATATCGAGCTAAAATAAATTTGTATACATTAAACAGCATAGACAGCATAGAGTCAGATCAGACGGCACAGAACGTCTGATCAGACTGCTGTTTGCCATTCAAAACACTAGCTAAAACACTGTATCGCTGCGGCTCATCTGGATCTATGTTGGTTGCACATTCCTTCCAATTTATTCAGCAGCACAGGCACAAGATACACATTTTTTTTTTGCCCTATGGTCATATAATAAGTTATGTTTACAGTCAAAATTACACACTATATGACCATAGGCCAAAAATAAAATGTGTATCTTGTGCCTGTGGTTTAAGGGTTTAAGATGTATCAATGTATCTTTCTGCACTAGATTCCTTTAAATACACTTCATGTTCAACTTTTTGTTCAACAAATTTACGAACTTGTTAATTTGTACATGATCACTCCACTATGTGGCTTATTGTTTATGTTGATTTGTACATGATCACTCCACTATGTGGCTTATTGTTTATGTTGATTTGCAGCGTAAGGATTCTACTTTGTCGGGCTATTCCGTATGTGAAGCCGTCTACCAGGTTGGGTAACGTGCTTCGTCCTTCGTTTGATGCGTTTCCGCTTCTTTTTGTTTTCAGTTACCACCCAAGATGCAACCCGATGCAACAAATCCTCTTTAACCCATTACCACAAACCGTTACCACAAACCATTACCACAAACCATTACCACAAACTGTTAGCACAAACCGTTACCACAAACCATTACCACAAACCATTACCACAAACCATTACCACAAACTGTTACCACGCACAAGCGTTACAAATATAGGTCTGTGAATCTTCCACATTTTAGAGAATTCAAAAAATGTTAATCTTAAAAATATTGTCAGATTTGGTCGAAGCTGTTCAGAAAAGCTATGATTTTATATTTTAGGTGGGTGGGGCAATTCTATTTTTCTATCAGTGTTTTCGCAGATTTCCTTGTATTTTTACAGTTTTCCATTGCAACAAGTGCTGCTCCTAAGTGGGAATAGGTTTAAAGTGACACTGCATCGGAAGAAAAGATGTTTTTAGTAAAATGTACCGGATATATAAAGACATGAATTGTTTGTTTATCAACAAACATATGTAAACAATGCTTATTGTGCATGACGCAACTGTCTTAGATGTTTGTTGTGATTGCCGATAGATAGTGATGCATTACGAATGTATTTAGGACGTGGCGAACCGATTCAGGAAAGTCCTACTTTCACTTTGAGTTTGTTATAATTCAAAAACATACTATTTACTGACTGAAAATAATGATTCAAATTATACTGGAAGAATCTGTAGTAGCATTTCTACATGTATGTAACGTAACGATCAAATTTTAAAATATTTTTATTCCATGCGATATAGTGTCTCTTTAAATGTGAAAAGTTTATAGAACGAAACACAAAAACCAATTGAAAGAACTGCGACTGGTGTAGATGTATTTGTTGTATCGTGTTGCATTTGGTGTTTGTTCCGCTCCAATCAAACATTGATACACATAACTCCTTGCTCATCATAACTAACAAAACTTTGCTCTCTTCTAGAACTGTCATTTCTAGAATATGCATTGTATATATATGTGTAATATACATTGTGGATCACCGTCATTTTGGAGTTACGGCGCTGTTTGGGGCAGTGCGGTTGTGTGTGGCTTGTATTTGTATTCTATTAGTTTGTTTTTATTTGCTTTGCTTTACCAGTTGTTGATTTTAAGTAAATATACTAATTAAGGTAGACGTAATTAATTGTATTACTGTGTACATAATTACCAACCATTTTATGTATATAGAAGCAAATGTTCTGGACAGACTTTCAAACATGACGGTGAAATCTTCCTGCTAGTTATACTGTGTTTTCCATTGCACCAACTCTCTCGTTCTCATATTCTTATTGAATGCTAGTCTTTTCAGATGAAGGTCTAGATTTCAATTGCAAAGCATCAGTGATAAATAAATAGTATTTTTCAGTCATCTATGACGTTGTATTTTTCTTGCATTTTAAAAAAATTTATGACCTTAAATTTCTCAATCTTTTGTGACATTGTATTATTTGATCATTGATTTTGTGATGTCAGAGTCTTCCACAACTTGCTTTTGATATCAACTATGTTTTGGTAAAAAAGAACTTGGACTCGATGTCAAATATGACGAAGCCAACGGTCAATATTGTGTCGGAGGCGAATAGTAAATAATATTTACTGTTGGTGTATGGTCAATTTGCATCGAGTAGTCACGCGAGGTATAATATATAGAGAATATTAGGTTACTGTCGTATAAATTTTAATTTATTAGGCGAGTTGGAGAAAACATACAAGGCAGTAACCTAATATTCTATTTATCCTAACTTCTGATAAAAAAGAAGTTTTGGAGAGGAGAGTACCGAATATTCATCACCTGAAGATTATCATAAAATATGTGAACACATGACGTCATACACGCATCGTTATGATGTCACAGAAGGTTCATTAGGCACTGACTAATAAAGAAAGGTTTATTATGCAGGCTGTGTTTGACCATTATTACGCAGGAAGTTAGGATAAACAGTAAATATTGGCTCAGTTAGCTTACAGAAGATGTAGACTAATTTTGCTAATTTTTATATTGTTTTTATTTTTAAACTAGAGTGGTGGAACCAATGCTCGGCGTATATCCCACATATAATGACCAGTTTAAAATGTTAATTGCACTTGCCGTATATTATTATTTTCTAAGTCGTAAAAACAACTTTCAAAAAACTTGTTGACAGTGTTAGCTTCATCATGTGACCTTGCTGCTCAATTCAGCTATCGCAACGGTGTCGGGTCGGCACCCGTATATATGGGGACCTCAAGACCTCAGGGCACCTATGCATGGCGTACTTGTTATTTTTTATTTATCCACCATAACTTGTTCAATATCTTATTTTGATATAGTACATCATTGAATAAAATCATTTATTGGTCTTAATCAGAAATGGTATAGAAACTATTTTTCGGGTTAGTGGTAGATTTTTAAAATTCGGATAGCTACCTGAATTGCTTATACACCGTATCAGTTTCGGTGGAAATATTCTCCCAATGATTTGTTAGTTTATATTCGTCTGCTGGGCCAGTCACGCGACAGTTGCATCAGGCTACTGATACACGCAACGGAATGCTATTGAACCATTCTTCAGTCTGTCAGCGAAATTAGCATAGAACTATATAAATATTATAAATACGGGTGTAAATGGACAAATACGCCGAGTGTAGTAATACGCCGATTCCTACGCCGAGCATAGTTTCACCGCTCTACATAATGATGTAGCCTGTTGTTTTTTGTATAAGTTTTATTTTTGTGCCCCTAGTATTAAACAGCTTTAATTGGCACGTCTGGCTTAGAAGGGTCATTTTGTGTTGAAAATACACAGAATATTACGATATTTCGTCCTGTTTCCGGAATAGAGGAGGTGGTTTTTATTACAATGAAAAGAAGAGAAAAATTCGGTACTGGAGAAAAAAGTCGTGTTTGGATCCGGATTAGAGGGGTTTTACTGTACATATACATAAACTATGCAGGCATATGTTAGGAAGGGTGCCATAGTGCAACTTTTGCAAATTTGGATGTGCGTTCGCATTCATGTGCGAAAGGTCCGGAGTTCGAGCCCCGCTTGAGCCGTTACGATTGTGCCATTAGGCAAAGCATTTAAATTCCACGTTGCCTCTTCTCTCTCCCTCGTGGCGATGGATTCCATCAGGAATGAGGTCTCGAGAGTGATTAATATAAGTTGTAAGAACTTGTTTCGCAATCGAGTTAAAATAAATTTGTAAAAACTAAAT
The DNA here is from genome assembly GCA_014843695.1 of Archivesica marissinica. Lineage (NCBI taxonomy): Eukaryota > Metazoa > Mollusca > Bivalvia > Venerida > Vesicomyidae > Archivesica > Archivesica marissinica. Next base: position 25,388,750 of record CM026391.1, on the reverse strand, counting down.
GGGGCTAATGTTCATCTACCTTTGCAAGTATTAAGGGGCAATGGCCGTCCTTGAAATTTTCAGCAAAAGCTATGCTGTCCAGAAGGTCAAATTATCTTTATCCCGTCTGTTTACCATGTGTGGCTGCAAAGTATTTATGTGTACTGTTGCCACAAGCTTCAAATATTAGGAACAAAATCCAGTGCTTAATGTATGACACGGCTATATCGTGCAGACGCTGAATCTAGAATACAACTGGTGGGTGGGGTAATGCTATATATATAAAATTCAGTGCTTAATGTATGACACAGCAATATCGTGCAGACGCTGAATCTAGAATACAACTGGTGGGTGGGGTAATGCTATATATATAAAATTCAGTGCTTAATGTATGACACAGCAATATCGTGCAGACGCTGAATCTAGAATACAACTGGTGGGTGGGGTAATGCTATATATATAAAATTCAGTGCTTAATGTATGACACAGCAATATCGTGCAGACGCTGAATCTAGAATACAACTGGTGGGTGGGGTAATGCTATATATATAAAATTCAGTGCTTAATGTATGACACAGCAATATCGTGCAGACGCTGAATCTAGAATACAACTGGTGGGTGGGGTAATGCTATATATATAAAATTCAGTGCTTAATGTATGACACAGCAATATCGTGCAGACGCTGAATCTAGAATACAACTGGTGGGTGGGGTAATGCTATATATATAAAATTCAGTGCTTAATGTATGACACAGCAATATCGTGCAGACGCTGAATCTAGAATACAACTGGTGGGTGGGGTAATGCTATATATATAAAATTCAGTGCTTAATGGCAGCAATATCGTGCAGACGCTGAATCTAGAATACAACTGGTGGGTGGGGTAATGCTATATATATAAAATTCAGTGCTTAATGTATGACACAGCAATATCGTGCAGACGCTGAATCTAGAATACAACTGGTGGGTGGGGTAATGCTATATATATAAAATCCAGTACTTAATGTATGACACGGCTATATCGTGCAGACGCTGAATCTAGAATACAACTGGTGGGTGGGGTAATGCTATTGACAGGAGAATAATGTATATATTAACACAATCTGATTCTCATGTTAACTTTGTACGAACTTAAAAAATAATTTTATACATGATCACTCCACTATGTGGCTTATTGTTTATGTTGATTTGTACATGATCGCTCCACTATGTGGCTTATTGTTTATGTTGATTTGTACATGATCGCTCCACTATGTGGCTTATTGTATATGTTGATTTGTACATGATCACTCCACTATGTGGCTTATTGTTTATGTTGATTTGCAGCGTAGGGATTCTACTGTGTCGGGCTATGGTGTATGTGAAGCCGTCTACCAGGTTGGGTAACGTGCTTTGTCCTTCGTTTGATGCGTTTCTGCTTCTTTTCAGTTACCACCCAAGATGCAACCCGATGCAACAAATCCTCTTTAACCCTTACCACAAACCGTTACCACACACCATTACCATAAACCCCACACCGTTAACCACAAACCGTTACCACGCACAAGCATACAACTACAGGGTTGTGAATCTTCCACTTTTAAGAGAATTCAAAAAAATGATCCACTTTTTGGTGAAACTCTTGAAAAATACACAGGGATTCAGCACGTTTGGGGGTACTAGTATATATATTTAAGTACAGGGATTCTACTCTGTGGGCTGTCAGATTTCGCATCGATCAGTAAAATGGCCCTATCTGAGACAATTTTGTACAAAGCTGTCCAAATATAACGCCTATCCCGAGTCTTTATATTGTTCTTCAAATAAAACACAACTTTAAGCTGCATGCATGTATACTTTGCAAACAATTGCCACAAACATTGGCCATAGCAGGTCACATTTCCGTACTAGGACACGGGTTCTGTCAGCAACAAAAAAAAATCTTCGTCGGGAGAGTTTTAACTGTGAATAACATTATCAATAAAATGTGTTTCCACTAACCTGTAGGTTTATTCGGCAAAAATGTACGTCAAAAAGAGATTTCGTAGCATTTTCAATTTGTTTTGAAAAATTCTAAAGCGGCGCAATTCGCATTGAAACGAGCGTTGAAACGAGCGTTCTGATTGGATTATGATTATTCTTCATATATAAAAAAACATCTTGTTTACATTCTAATAATCCAATCAGAACGCTCGTTTCAACGCTGCGAATTGCGCCGCTTTAGAATTTTTCAAAACAAATTGAAAATGCTACGAAATCTCTTTTTGACGTACATTTTTGCCGAATAAACCTACAGGTTAGTGGAAACACATTTTATTGATAATGTTATTCACAGTTAAAACTCTCCCGACGAAGATTTTTTTTTTTTGCTGACAGAACCCGTGTCCTAGTACGGAAATGTGACCTGCTATGGCCAATGTTTGTGGCAATTGTTTGCAAAGTATACATGCATGCAGCTTAAAGTTGTGTTTTATTTGAAGAACAATATAAAGACTCGGGATAGGCGTTATATTTGGACAGCTTTGTACAAAATTGTCTCAGATAGGGCCATTTTACTGATCGATGCGAAATCTGACAGCCCACAGAGTAGAATCCCTGTACTTAAATATATATACTAGTACGGTAGTACCCCCAAACGTGCCGAATCACTGTGGAAAAATATTGTCAGATTAGATCTAAGCTGTTCAGAAAAGCATTGATTTTATATTTTAGGTGGGTGGGGCGATCCTATTTTTATATCAGTATTTTCGCCGATTTCATTGTATATTTACACTTTTCAAATGCAACAAGTGCTGCTCCTAAGTGGGAATGCGTTTAAAGTGACACTGCATCGGAAGAAAATATTTTTTTAGTAAAATGTACCAGATATATAAAGACATGAATTGTTTGTTTATCAACAAACATATGTAAACAATGCTTATTGTGCATGACGCAACTGTCTTAGATGTTTGTTGTGATTGCCGATAGATAGTGATGCATTACGAATGTATTTAGGACGTGGCAAACCGATTCAGGAAAGTCCTACTTTCATTTTGAGTTTGTTATCATTCAAAAACATACTATTTACTGACTGAAAATAATGATTCAAATTATACTGGAAGAATGTGTAGTAGCATTTCTACATGTACGTAACGATCAAATTTTAAAATATTTTTATTTCATGCGATATAGTGTCTCTTTAAATGTGAGAAGTTTATAGAACGAAACACAAAAACCAATTGAAAGAACTGCGACTGGTGTAGATGTATTTGTTGTATCGTGTTGCATTTGGTGTTTGTTCCGCTCCAATCAAACATTGATACACATAACTCCTTGCTCATCATAACTAACAAATCTTTGCTCTCTTCTAGAACTGTCATTTCTAGAATATGCATTGTATATATATGTGTAATATACATTGTGGATCACCGTCATTTTGGAGCTACGACGATGACTTAATCTGTAGTGGTTTGGGGCAGGGCGGTTGGGGCAGAGCGGTTGTGTGTAGCTTGTATTTGTATTCAATTATTTTATTTGCTTTCCAGTAGTTGATTTTAAGTAAATATACTAATTAAGGTAGACGTAATTAATTGTATTACCGTGTACATAAATTGCCAACCATTTTATGTATATAGAAGCAAATGTTCTGGACAGACTTTCAAACATGACAGTGAAATCTTCCTGCTAGTTATATTGTGTTTTCCATTGCACCAACTCTCTCGTTCTCATATTTTTATTGATGAAGGTCAAGATTTCATGTACATTACGTATGTTACGGTCATCTATGATGCTGCATTTTTCTTACGTTATATAAATTTTAATTTATTAGGCGAGTTGGAGAAAACATACAAGACAGTAACTTCTGATAAAAAAAGAAGTTTTGGAGAGGAGAGTACCGAATATTCATCACCTGAAGTTTATCATAAAATATGTGAACACATGACGTCATACACGCATCGTTATGATGTCACAGAAGGTTCATTAGGCACTGACTAATAAAGAAAGGTTTATTATGCAGGCTGTGTTTGACAATTATTACGCAGGAAGTTAGGATAAATAGTAAATATTGGTTCAGTTAGCTTGGAGAAGATGTAGACTAATTTTGCTAATTTTTATATTGTTTTTATTTATAATGATGTAGCCTGTTGTTTTTTTTATAAGTTTTATTTTTATGCCCCTAGTATTAAACAGCTTTAATTGGCACGTCTGGCTTAGAAGGGTCATTTTGTGTTGAAAATACACAGAATATTACGATATTTCGTCCTGTTTCCGGAATAGAGGAGTTCCCGATTGGAGGTGGTTTTTATTACAATGAAAAGAATTCGGGACTGGAGAAAAAGATCGTGTTTGGATGGGAACCAGACACGGGGGTTTTACTGTACATATACATAAACTATGCAGGCATATGTTAGGAAGGGTGCCATAGTGCAACTTTGCAAATTTGCAAAAGGGGCTAATGTTCATCTACCTTTGCAAGTATTAAGGTGCAATGGCCGTCCTTGAAATTTTCAGCAAAAGCTATGCTGTCCAGAAGGTCGGATTATCTTTATCCCGTCTGTTTACCATGTTTGGCTGCAAAGTATTTATGTGTACTGTTGCCACAAGCTTCAAATACCAAAAACAAAATCCAGTGTTTAATGTATGACACGGCTATATCGTGCAGACGCTGAATCTAGAATACAACTGGTGGGTGGGGTAATGCTATATATATAAAATCCAGTACTTAATGTATGACACAGCAATATCGTGCAGACGCTGAATCTAGAATACAACTGGTGGGTGGGGTATTGCTATTGCCAGGAGAATGATGTATATATTAACACAATCTGATTCTCATGTTAACTCTGCACACTAGCTGTGAAACTAACAATCAAATATGTCATGGCATTTCATTAGAATTATTCTATTGAAATTCCATGAAATATCTCCAGTTTTCCATTATAAATAAGAAAAACACATTTATGAATTGTTGTCTGCTACAATTATTTGAACTATTTATAGCCATTGTTTTTTACCCAGCATGCAAAGAATTAATGCACAATAATTTGGAATTATAATAATTCAGTGACACATTGAAATTACATTTAAAATTACAATAAAGATGATGCCACAACAGACGGATCTGTAGTCCAGTGGTAACACGCTGGACTGGTAATTCAGAGATCGCAGGTTCGATCCCCCGTCTGACCCTAATAAAATTAACAGTCTTTCAGATGGGACATTAAACTGAGGTCTTGTGTCGGTGCTGTACACTGTGCACGTAAAAGAACCAGAGGAGACTCTGGAATGGGTATCTGTCTGTATCATGCACTATCCTCCACAAATCTAAAATGACTAATCTCTTCAGGAGGCGTCGCTCACATGGGCAACCTGTAGCGACGATAAATAAACATAAAACACACAAAATGTAATTAACAACAGTATCGTGCGACAATCAATAGTGTTTATTGTTGTGAAATATAATTATCCGTGGATAGAAATACCTACATTCAATATATTTCTGGGCTTTTCTGCCATTTTCTTGCTGGAATACAGATAAAATGTTGGTTTCATGTACTAGTATTAAATATATTTACAGTCTATCAGTATATGTTTTTCGCACTTGTTTACGTCGATCGGGTTCGTTCAGCTCGCGCCTGTCCCTCGTCGGAACTGCACACACATAAACAGTAGACAGATGGTTGTGATTTCTTCATAACACTGATCCTTAAATAGTCCTTACAAGTTACATGTATATCCGTACTATTATATATTCATGTAGGCATGTACATACATTCATTCCGCCTACATGGTCGAGTGGTTAAGGTCGCTGACTTGTATACCACTGATGGTCACAGGTTCGAGCCCCGCTCAGACCGTGTCTCATTTATATGAAAAAGTTGGCAGTTTCTTACGGAGGTTGGTACACCCAAGTACTGGTTAACCGCTGGAGCCTGCCCAGGAAAGGTGTTGTTAGGTAAACTTCCCGCTGGCGATATAGCCCAAAATGGTGCTGATGCAGGCGTAAAACCCGAAATATAATATAACATAACTGTTCCTCGTATTCCTACAGTTTATTATATTATTGCAGAATCATTTGTGACAAATTATAACTGACAGAAGGTTTCATATGATTCACCATCATTGCCCTCTATTCCGATTTATCAAAAATAAATCTAATCATTTAGAAAGTCATTTTACAAATTCCTATGTTAACTATTTGCATGCTAGCTGTGGAAACAACACGTCAAATATGTCATGCAATCTCCATAGAAATTCTATGTCGTAATGACATAATTCTAATGAAATTCTATGTCGTAATGACATAATTCTAATTAAATTCTGTGTCGTAATGACATAATTCTAATGAAATACTATGTCGTAATGACATAATTCTGATGAAATACTATGTCGTAATGACATCATTCTAATGAAATACTATGTTGTAACGACACAAATCAAATGAAATTCCATGACATATTTCCAGAGTTTTCAATTACAAATTAGACAAGTACATTAATGAATTGTTGCGGGCCGTTATCTAATGTTGTCAAAACTTGTGGCCCAAACCATTTGCATACTACTGTATGTATTGTATCTTTATGTGCATAACATTAACCCATTCAACCCCAAGTAACTGACATGCACTGGTGCATGATATATTTACTTTATTTAGACCAATACATTAATAAGAAAATTACCTTTGGACCAGTTCATTTATAAAAATGGGTAATTTTATCTAAAAATAGTAATAATTATTACTGGCAAAAAGTGCAGATCCTGATGAGTCTATTTAGAGGCCTGTTGTGTTGAAAGGGCTATTGATTTGCAATAAAATATGATTAAAGACTAAACTAATGAATTGTTGTCTGTTTCAATTATGCTGAATTAAAGCTCGTTATTTCAAAAACAACACAACCCCCCATACCTTGGGGTTCTTATATAGTTCACTCATGAACATAGAAACCTAATATTATAACTCGTCAAACGTCACTCGTGATAAGAATGATTTCGATGTTCATTCTGTGAAATAATATTTTTCGATCACACACCGAAATAAACCAATAACCTGTTTCTGTTGCAGCACCAGGACTCGACCGTATCCCAGATCTCTGGGTACTCCGTCACAGATCCCAGTATAAAGAAGAGCCATAGAAAACCACATCATGATAGTATGACCCATATTGCCCAGTCTAACTTTGATATATCTCACACCCTCACCAAGAACGACTACTTCAGCGATATTAACCCTAGAAGTATGAGGAGATTGATGAATATAGTCGCTGTCACAGGTCAGTACATCACTAGCTATTTTTATAATTATATTTAGATTCTGTGGCCATCTTCTTAACTTATTGCATGCTGGGTAAAATAAAGGATATAAATAGTTCAACTAATTGTAGCAGACGACAATTTGTTAAAAGTTTTTTCTTATTTGTAACTAAATCGCACCTGAAGAGAACACACATCCACTGCGCGGTCACGACTTCCACATTCTAGACTAAGTGTCATGATGGTGAAGAATGAATAATACCATATATGTATATACATTATATCTCACATACATTATATCTCATATACATTATATCTCACGTACATTATATCCCACATACATTATATCTCATATACATTATATCCCACATACATTATATCTCATATACATTATATCTCACGTACATTATATCTCACATACATTATATCTCGTATACATTATATCTCACATACATTATATCTCACGTACATTATATCTCACATACATTATATCTCGTATACATTATATCTCACATACATTATATCTCACATTGTAACAAAATGAAAGTGACCATTTTAACTAATGTGTAGTTGGGGGCCTCTTTAAATGGATTTCAGAGCATTTTGCCGTACCATTGAAACATTTATTCAGTGATTTTATCATAAATTGGGACGAATGTATCTATACCAGATAAAGGACAGTGGTGTATTATTATATCTCACTTATAAGGGAAATTCCCGTTTATTTGATATAAATCCGACTAGTATCAGGGCGTTCATTTGACCCGAGCTCCCGGGTTTTGACGCACGAAAATTGATAAAGACGCTTTTTGACTCTTGGTGAAAATGCCCTGAGAGTCAACTTGACCCGGGGCGTTGATCGGTCATGCGTCATCAAATATTTTCTCAGCGGAGTAATTATCAAAATATGTCTACGAGGTCGAAGACCGTAATCGTTCATATATAAAACGCAGTTATTTTCATCAAAAGTCTGCTGCATTTCGTTATGAACACGATCGTGATTTACGAGGGACTCACAATCGGACAAAATGGCGTCTAGGCAAACTTTACGTAAAATCTTTATCTCAACCAGCCGATCAGAATATAGTATCAACCACGCATAAAGCGCCTTCATCACTTGCGCCGCCCAGGGTTAGGTTCAAAACGCGTGGTTGATGTCATTATTCAGTTGGGTGGTTGAGAAAAACGGCTTACCCAAACTTTAGTATCAAAGGGAAATAAATCTTTAATAACGTTTCTCTAATACCTGTACGGCTCGGTATTTTTCCGGTAAAAATTAGTTTTTATCAAAAGACAATTATTATTGATTGTCACAATAAACACCTTTAGCAAGTTTTACAAACAACCAATTACCGTTTGTGTTGTTTGCCATCATATGTGCTGCTAATCATGAGAACTGAGAAGTTTAAGTAGGTGTTGACATTATGTGTATTGTCAATGTACAATCGGCATAGATAAAACGGTGTTTTTGTAACACGTGTATTGTCAATAATAAGTTGTCTGCTATTTGAGAAGCTTATAGTGGGCCACTGATATAGAAATTATACGCCGGAATCGTTTGATGATGACTTTTGCTATTGTTTGTTACAGATTTCTATGGGGTATTCATTACCCATTAATCATTTCATTGTTTCTACATTATTCCTTCATTTTCTGGAGAATATTCTTAAATCATTCTTAGTTATATTTTCAATCAGATCGGAGATAAAAAATTAAAGAGTATCAGTTTTAGAAATTAAATCTTAAATATGGTTCAGAAAAGCCTTAGTCACTTCGGAATTGGCAAACGTAAGCTTAGTGTTAGTGAACCTGGGACACCTAAACGCCATAAAGTAGACTGTGACACTCGTAAGTCTAAAGTGAAAAGAAAATTCAGGTCTGAGTGGCTTAATGAATTTGAGTGGCTGGAAATGAAACAAACTGATGATCAATCTGTTGTATTGTACTTGGTGTAGAGATGCTAACAAGAAAAATCCCTTCGCTAACAGTGGTAGCAACAACCTACAAAAATTACATGTACGTAAAGTACCAACATGCATATATTTGACTCTTGAAAATTCCAGCTTGACTCTTGAAAATTCCTATTTGACTCTTGAGATTTTGACCTCAAGGTCATTGACTCTTGAGTTTCAAAGTCTAGTGAACGCCCTGCTAGTATTAGCAGATTTGGGTTTATTCTTTTCAAATCACTGTTCCCTTTATCAGTGAAATTAACCTCCAGGGCCTGATAAGAACGCACAGTCAATATGGTATGTTTCATATCGGCTGATAAAATGCATGGAAAAAGCGTGCGTATACTCAGGTGAAGGCTCTATATAAATTCGGTCCCGTACAGTGCACGGACATTGCTTTCGGAACATCACACTTGACTGTTGTGGAATTGTACATGCGACAGATTTGGGTATGTAAATATATATTATATTGTTCGTAGTTGTCATTAGGTTATTTTATCTGAACGTCGTCTAAAGCAACTGTCCGAGACGTTACCAGAAACATGTTGTAGTAAATCGTTATTAAATGTGGTTCTAGTGATTTACTACGATGGATATCTACTGTTCATTACATACATAATAATTAACTAATAACTACTGTTGAATCCAGTGTTGAATATATGGCTGGGGCAGAGTGGTGATCAGCTGTTATTGAAAGGGGTGTCATGTACGCTCAAATTGCAGGAGCGGCGTAATAGGTTATCGAGTGGTTCTAAGTTTGTGTGTATATATATATAGATATACCATATGAGGTCATGATGGGTCCGGAGTCGTATATGTATTGATTCTACATAGACGTGTGTGTATTTATGTCTAAGCATTATGGTAACTATTGTCTTGTTGTTTTACCACAATGCTATAATATAAGGTGGTAAGGAGAGCCGAGTAGATTGACGTAGCACAAGGGTTTTATATTTGTTATTGTTGTAGTCGCTTCATGCCTGAACCAGGAGCCGTGAGAGGTGTAGCTCAGGGGCATAGATCCTGTTCGGAACGACCAAGATAACAAGCTGGGGCACGAGCCGACTGGGATAGTTTGCCGGCGTGAGCTGGTGACGTCCATATACTGGAGAGTGTCAGCGGTTAGCGGTAGCTGTACAGCATCGAGTCCGCCGTCAGTGGACAGGGTCCTTAGGACGCAGGGAGTTAATGATCTTGTGTATTGTAAATCTTTAAAGTGTGCATTATAGCACTGTGACGGCAATACTTGCCAAGCTTATAATGTGTGCATTATAGCACTGTGATGGCCATACGTGCCAATGTTTAAATAGGTGTATTATAGCCTAAAGTTAAAGCCGAGTGTGGAACGGCAGAGATAGTTAAATCTCGGAACTGTGACATAAATTAACGGCATTGCCAGCCGTAGACCGGGCTCTATACCGGAAGTGAAGCAATCATCTGTGAAGAGCCAAACTATGGACAAACATACGTCTCCTACCATACATTGTCTGTGTTGCAAGTGTTGTTTGATGTGTATTAAAAATTGTAAATCTACTTAGTCTTTATGCATACACTTGATCCTGGTATCCGTGACCCTGAGATAAGCTGGCCCTCGTGTCATTCTGTGACACAAATACATTATATCTCACATACATTATATCTCACATACATTATATCTCGTATACATTATATCTCATACATTATATCTCACATACATTATATCTCACATACATTATATCTCATGCATTATATCTCGTATACATTATATCTCATGCATTATATCTCATACATTATATCTCACATACATTATATCTCGTATACATTATATCTCATACATTATATCTCACATACATTATATCTCATGCATTATATCTCGTATACATTATATCTCATGCATTATATCTCATACATTATATCTCACATACATTATATCTCATACATTATATCTCATACATTATATCTCAATACATTATATCTCATGCATTATATCTCTATACATTATATCTCATGCATTATATCTCATACATTATATCTCACATACATTATATCTCATGCATTATATCTCATATACATTATATCTTATACATTATATCTCATACATTATATCTCGTATACATTATATCTCATGCATTATATCTCATACATTATATCTCACATACATTATATCTCATGCATTATATCTCATACATTATATCTCACATACATTATATCTCATGCATTATATCTCATATACATTATATCTCACATACATTATATCTCATACATTATATCTCGTATACATTATATCTCATGCATTATATCTCATACATTATATCTCACATACATTATATCTCGTATACATTATATCTCACATACATTATATCTCATGCATTATATCTCATACATTATATCTCATACATTATATCTCGTATACATTATATCTCATGCATTATATCTCATACATTATATCTCACATACATTATATCTCATGCATTATATCTCATACATTATATCTCACATACATTATATCTCATGCATTATATCTCATATACATTATATCTCACATACATTATATCTCATACATTATATCTCGTATACATTATATCTCATGCATTATATCTCATACATTATATCTCACATACATTATATCTCATGCATTATATCTCATATACATTATATCTTGTATACATTATGTCTCACATACATTATATCTCACGTACATTATATCTCACATACATTATATCTCATACATTATATCTCACATACATTATATCTCATACATTATATCTCATACATTATATCTCATATACATTATATCTCACATACATTATATCTCATACATTATATCTCACATACATTATATCTCACATACATTATATCTCACATACATTATATCTCACATACATTATATCTCATACATTATATCTTGCATACATTATATCTCGCATACATTATATCTCACATACATTATATCTCATACATTATATCTCATACATTATATCTCATATACATTATATCTCACATACATTATATCTCATACATTATATCTCACATACATTATATCTCATTATTATATCTCATACATTATATCTCATATACATTATATCTCACATACATTATATCTCATACATTATATCTCACATACATTATATCTCATACATTATATCTCATACATTATATCTCATATACATTATATCTCACATACATTATATCTCATACATTATATCTCACATACATTATATCTTGTATACATTATATCTCACACATTATATCTCATATACATTATATCTCACATACATTATATCTTGTATACATTATATCTCACGTACATTATATCTCACGTACATTATATCTCGCATACATTATATCTCGTATACATTATATCTCACGTACATTATATCTCACATACATTATATCTCATATACATTATATCTCATATATATTATATCTCACATACATTATATCTCGTATACATTATATCTCGTATACATTATATCTCACGTACATTATATCTCACATACATTATATCTCATAATCATTATATCTCATATATATTATATCTCATACATTATATCTCACATACATTATATCTCACATACATTATATCTCACATACATTATATCTCACACATTATATCTCATATACATTATATCTTGTATACATTATATCTCATATATATTATATCTCATATACATTATATCTCACATACATTATATCTCACATACATTATATCTCGCATACATTATATCTCACATACATTATATCTCACATACATTATATCTCACATACATTATATCTCACATACATTATATCTCACGTACATTATATCTCACATACATTATATCTCATATACATTATATCTCACATACATTATATCTCATATACATTATATCTCACGTACATTATATCTCACATACATTATATCTCATATACATTATATCTCACATACATTATATCTCACATACATTATATCACATACATTATATCTCACATACATTATATCTCATATACATGATATCTCACATACATTATATCTCACATACATTATATATCACATACATTATATCTCGCATACATTATATCTCATATACATTATATCTCACATACGTTATATCTCACATACATTATATCTCACATACATAATATCTCACATACATTATATCTCACATACATTATATCTCACATACATTATATCTCATATACATTATATCTCGTATACATTATATCTCGTATACATTATATCTCACATACATTATATCTCACATACATTATATCTCACATACATTATATCTCATACATTATATCTCGCATACATTATATATCTCATACATTATATCTCATACATTATATCTCATATACATTATATCTCACATACATTATATCTCATACATTATATCTCACATACATTATATCTCGCATACATTATATCTCATATACATTATATCTCACATACATTATATCTCATACATTATATCTCACATACATTATATCTTGTATACATTATATCTCACACATTATATCTCATATACATTATATCTCACATACATTATATCTTGTATACATTATATCTCACGTACATTATATCTCATATACATTATATCTCACATACATTATATCTCACATACATTATATCTCACGTACATTATATCTCACATACATTATATCTCGTATACATTATATCTCGCGTGCATTATATCTCACGTACATTATATCTCACATACATTATATCTCGTATACATTATATCTCGTATACATTATATCTCACATACATTATATCTCATATACATTATATCTCATATAATTATCTCACATACATTATATCTCGTATACATTATATCTCGTATACATTATATCTCACGTACATTATATCTCGCATACATTATATCTCATATACATTATATCTCATATATATTATATCTCATACATTATATCTCACATACATTATATTTCACATACATTATATCTCATATACATTATATCTTGTATACATTATATCTCATATATATTATATCTCATATACATTATATCTCACATACATTATATCTCACATACATTATATCTCACATACATTATATCTCACATACATTATATCTCACATACATTATATCTCGTATACATTATATCTCGTATACATTATATCTCACATACATTATATCTCGTATACATTATATCTCGTATACATTATATCTCACATACATTATATCTCATATACATTATATCTCATATATATTATATCTCACATACATTATATCTCGTATACATTATATCTCGTATACATTATATCTCACGTACATTATATCTCGCATACATTATATCTCATATACATTATATCTCATATATATTATATCTCATACATTATATCTCACATACATTATATCTCACATACATTATATCTCATATACATTATATCTTGTATACATTATATCTCATATATATTATATCTCATATACATTATATCTCACATACATTATATCTCACATACATTATATCTCACATACATTATATCTCACATACATTATATCTCACATACATTATATCTCACGTACATTATATCTCGTATACATTATATCTCGTATACATTATATCTCGTATACATTATATCTCACATACATTATATCTCGTATACATTATATCTCGTATACATTATATCTCACATACATTATATCTCACATACATTATATCTCACATACATTATATCTCACATACATTATATCTCACATACATTATATCTCACATACATTATATCTCACATACATTATATCTCGTATACATTATATCTCGTATACATTATATCTCACGTACATTGTATCTCACATACATTATATCTCACATACATTATATCTCACATACATTATATCTCGCATACATTATATCTCACATACATTATATCTCGTATACATTATATCTCGTATACATTATATCTCGTATACATTATATCTCACATACATTATATCTCACATACATTATATCTCGTATACATTATATTCGTATACATTATATCTCACATACATTATATATCACATACATTATATATCACATACATTATATATCTCACATACATTATATCTCACATACATTATATCTCGTATACATTATATCTCGTATACATTATATCTCGTATACATTATATCTCACATACATTATATCTCACATACATTATATCTCACATACATTATATCTCGTATACATTATATCTCACATACATTATATCTCACATACATTATATCTCGTATACATTATATCTCGTATACATTATATCTCACGTACATTATATCTCACATACATTATATCTCACATACATTATATCTCACATACATTATATCTCACATACATTATATCTCGTATACATTATATCTCGTATACATTATATCTCACATACATTATATCTCATACATTATATCTCATATATATTATATCTCATATACATTATATCTCACATACATTATATCTCACATACATTATATCTCACATACATTATATCTCACATACATTATATCTCATACATTATATCTCATATATATTATATCTCATATACATTATATCTCATATACATTATATCTCACATACATTATATCTCACATACATTATATCTCATATACATTATATCTCATATACATTATATCTCATATACATTATATCTCACATACATTATATCTCACATACATTATATCTCACATACACTATATCTCTCATACATTATATTTCAGGAAGATTACTAAGGGCCTATAACATAGATTTCAACTGGTATCGGTTGGCGGCCTGGGTGAACCTGGTGGAGCAGTGGCCCTATCGGCTCTCATGGTGCATTCTCTACTTCGAGGAACATGACGACCTCAACGATGATGTCACACTCAAGTTTATATACGAAAAGTAAGTGGTTTTATCCTGTTCACCATTAAGATAAGATTGACTTTGAGTCGGCAGGACATATGACATTAAACATAAGCTCTGAACCCACTATGCAGGTGTAAATACAGTCAAACCTGTCTTAAGCAGCCAGTCATGTGCGCCTGAAGCGAACTGCGCTATCACGACTGCCACAAATGCATGGTTGATTGGTTCGAATCTTCCACTCACACAGTTCACTTGATTGATTTACTGTAAAGGATTCCATTGCGTGTACGATATAATCAACCCAACGTAATTGCCATCATTTTACAGAATTGAAAGTCAGATGCCAAGTTCGAGTGACGTTGAACCGCTGCTGGAGATAGACAGGAATGTTCGCAAGCTACAAGCGTTCCTTGGCAGTAAGTCCAGCAGCTCACCCATGCTCGGTATTGCTGATCTCAAGAAGTTTCTGCCGTGTACCATTAACCTGGATCCATACCTCAGGAAGCTAATCAGAAGTGAGTACTACTTCAATGATCCTAGGTTTCCAATGGCGCCAATTGCGACAAAAAGAAATACTCGCGCTGAATTTTGTGAATTGGCGAAAATATTTATGGTTCTTGGTTGGTTCCAAGTTTTTCAAATTGGCTCCAGGTTGTTTCAATTGGCGACAGAAGTGACTCAGACAAAAATTCAGACAGTGTACCCTGTGATACTAAGTCTTGATATTTTATGTACTTGTATGGAAAGTTAAAACACTTCGTTAGACTACTTGCTTTATGGTACCGTATAAGTAGACTTATTGGCTGGGGTTTTATTTCAGCGATCAGTAATGATTCCACCAAATCTAGACCTCACCGTTATATTGCATGTTAAGTTCCCGTCAATGTAAACAAAGCGAAAGCAAATGCATAGTTTTCAAAATGGAGGTAAATTTGACGGATATATCTAAATCCCAGCTGAATCCCTCTCTGTATAAAAATAAAGAAACTGGAAATTGTTGTTTTATTTATATAGACATATAGAGCTATGTAATTAATTTATAGGAATAAACTCGTGAAAAAGATGGTGGAAATATTTTGCCATACTTATACTAGTAATATTATCATGAGTTACTGTACTAGTATAACAACACTACACGGTCGTACATGTATGTACCGTTGGACTGGTAATCCAGGAAATCGCAGGTTCGATCCCCTGTCTGACCATAATAAAATTAACAGTCTTTCAAATGGGACTTTAAACCGAGGTCTCATGTTGGTGCTGTACACCGTGCACGTAAAAGAACCAGAGGAGACTCTGGAATGGGTCTCTGTCTGTATCATTGCACTATCCTCCAAAAATCTAAAATGACTAATCTCTTCAGGATGCGTCGCTCATATGGGCAACCGGTAGCGACGATAAATAAACATAAAACACACACACATGTATGTACTATAGTGCATGTTCCTACAGTCTGGCTGTCATAAAGGAATCGGTAATAATCTCGAGTTTGTTTGATAATATATAATGGTTATTACTTATTACTGTTCCAATTAATTTACAATGCAAATTGATTTATGCTTGTCTGAAGTGCGTGATGTCACTGATCGTGATGTCACTGATCGCGATGTCACTGATCACTTGCCGTGATGTCACTGATCACTAGCTGTGATGTCACTGATCACTTGCCGTGATGTCACTGATCACTAGCTGTGATGTCACTGATCACTAGCCGTGATTTCACTGATCACTAGCCGTGGTGTCACTGATCGCTTGCCGTGGTGTCACTGATCACTTGCCGAGCTGAGTGTGGGTTTAATTTTGGCGGGAAAAAAGAAATGTGCCAATTTGAGACCAAAAACATTTGGCACCGTAGTTGTTTTGGACTATGTTCATAATGCTTGGAACATCGACTTCTTTTTATTATACGCCCATATATTTTTACGTTATTGCTTGGAATTTACAGACCTACAGCAGCAGCAACAGCAGCAGCTGCAGTTGCAGTCAGAATTACCCATGAGTCTGTTCAATACACCTGTAGCAGCAAGCCAGGAATCAGGAATGAGAAGCAGTCTAAATAGAACTCCGGTGAAACAACCAATGAGAGCCATGCATCCTGCTCACATGATGCCGTATGGACCAATCATTTATCCGCACATGATGGGCATGCATAATCCATACATGATGGGGATGGCAGGGGTAGGAACCAGCCAGATGCAGTCAGATATTAATTATGCCACTTCCAATAAACCTGCCGATCCTGGGAAATATATCTCTGTAAGTAATGTTTATTATTTTAAATGTTGTTTTTCTGCATTTCATCAAGGTATGAAATATCAGTGTTTTGCACCTAAGTTGTTAGGTGTAAAATCTAAGAAAAAGAACATTCAATTCTATAAATACAACTATTATTCTACAAATTAGGAAACAAGTTGTCGTTTTTTAATTCCACAACATTTCTATGCAGATTCTTTTACTCTGTACATGTTCCTATAGTGTTGTGATCAATTATATTTGTGTGCAGTAATGCATTAAACAATTGGATACTTAGATAATAGAATAGTGTTGCGATTCATCGTGTTATGAACGGTGATCACATGGGCAGAATCGGCCAATCAGAATCAGACAATTAGAATCGGCCAATCAGAATCAGCCAATTAGAATTGGCCAATCAGAATCGGCCAATCAGAATCAGCCAATCAGAATCCTGACATTGCAAGAAGTTGTAAATATTTACTGACAGTAATATTCTAAGGTCTTCATATTTCTGCTGTAACCACTTATGACTTATCAATTCAGGAGCATAATATATCTTATATGCTTTCCAATCAATGATAGAGTTTTCTCAGTGAAAGAAAACGCTACATTTTCTCTGCCACTGGTTGCGTTTCATATTCTTGCGCAGTTAGATGTAATTTTGTATTTTAGCCATTTTCTGACTATCATGAAAAGTTAATTATAAAGTGATATATTTTAATGAATTTGTTTTGTTTGTAGTTTTTAATTTTGACATGCAAACAGAAACTAACTTTAAAGTTATACAGGAACTATTTCTTATTACGTTCACACTAACAGAAGTGGTTGTGCGGTTGTGTCAAGTAGTGCAATGAGGCTCAAGACAGGGGCCATTAAAATGAATATAATTTGAAAACAAATATTATATTAGCCATTGGAAATCATATAATAAACAAAGTTTGTGTTTTAACGTCACTTGTGGAAATACAAAATTCTTTCGATCATTCGATGAAATAAAATCCTATCTTACACCAATGTACACAAATATCCTCGATATCTGGTGTGAAAATCCTTACAAGTGACATTCAGAAAATCCTTACAAGTGACATTCAGAAAATCCTTACAAGTGACATTCAGAAAATCCTTACAAGTGACATTCAGAAAATCCTTACAAGTGACATTCAGAAAATCCTTACAAGTGACATTCAGAAAATCCTTACAAGTGACATTCAAAAAATCCTTACAAGTGACATTCAGAAAATCCTTACAAGTGACATTCAGAAAATCCTTACAAGTGACATTCAGAAAATCCTTACAAGTGACATTCAGAAAATCCACAAGTGACATTCAGAAAATCCTTACAAGTGACATTCGTCCGCCTTCGTGGTCGAGTGGTTAAGGTCGCTGACTTGTATACCACTGTAACCTATCATCACTGATGGTCACGGGTTCGAGCCCCGCTCAGACCGTGTCTCATTTATATGAAAAAGTTGGCAGTTTCTTACGGAGGTTGGTGCACCCAAGTACTGGTTAACCGCTGGAGCCTGCCCAGGAAAGGTGTTGTTAGGTAAACTGCCCGCCGGCGATATAGCCCAAAATGGTGCTGATGCAGGCGTAAAACCCGAAATATAACATAATATAATAACAAGTGACATTCAGAAAATCCTTACAAGTGACATTCAGAAAATCCTTACAAGTGACGTTCAGAAAATCCTTACAAGTGACATTCAGAAAATCCTTACAAGTGACATTCAAAAAATCCTTACAAGTGACATTCAGAAAATCCTTACAAGTGACATTCAGAAAATCCTTACAAGTGACATTCAGAAAATCCTTACAAGTGACATTCAGAAAATCCTTACAAAATTGTTTGTTTAGCATAATCCCACCTTGTGTGTTTTACGTTTATTTATCGTCGCTACCGGTTACCCATATGAGCGACGCCTCCTGAAGAGATTATTCATTTTAGATTTTTGGAGGATAGTGCAATGATACAGACATAGACCCATTCCAGAGTCTCCTCTGGTTCTTTTACGTGCACAGTGTAAAGCACCGACACGAGACCTCGGTTTAACGTCCCATCTGAAAGACTGTTAATTTTATTATGGTCAGACGGGGTATCGAACCTGCGATCCCTGGAATCCCACCGACCCAGCTAAGGTTTTATGAGATGTCCCGCAGATAGTTTTAATGATTCCTGCAGTCAAGTAGATGTTTGCACTTTCTTACCTTTCCACTCTATTCTGCTTATTTCATCCACAAGCGGAAACGGATGATGTCAAAATAACCGATAAATGTGAAAGCGCTTCACAGATTGGTGGTAAAGACTTTAATTACTGAGAAAACTAGTAGTTACTAAATAAAAAGCTTTAGGAAAGAGGTAGCCATACAAGCAGATTGCTTTCTCCTCAATCCTACTTGTATGTACATAATATATAAACTTGACTATGTTTATTTAAAGAAATAAATATTGTTTAAACTAAATAAATAGCTTTAGGAAAGAGGTAGCCATACAAGCAGATTGCTTTCTCCTCAATCCTACTTGTATGTACATAATAATTTAAATGTGACTATGTTTATTTAAAGAAATAAATATTGTTTAAACTAAATAAATAGCTTAATTAACACAACATTTTATATGCATAACTACCACCACCACAAAAAAATTAAAAATAAAAATTTAAATATTTAGGTTTTTCCGACCTACCGACCCGACATCTCCAACTTTATGCCAAACAAACAATGCTTTAAGGATGGCTTCACCAGACCCAAATTGTCTACATGTATCTAAGCATATGCTCTCTACAACCATTGCACATAGATTATATACAATGTAAGCTCTGTGTAAATAAAGGCTAACTGGTAAAATAAATATAAAAACATACGACAAAGTTATCAGAATTATGAATACCCTTAAAAGGGCCGCAGTATTCATCGAACTTCTTAAAAATGAATGTTTCACGTAAAAGAAAGTTAAATGTGTTTCATGCCAGAATTATTTATGTTGTACATGAAAATTACGACACTATTTTAGTTTATACAAATTTATTTTAGCTCGATTGCGAAACAAGTTATTTCAACTTATATAAATCACTCTCGAGACCTCATTCCTGATGGAATCCATCGCCACGACGGAGAGAGACACTATTTTCAAAAAGGAGTTAGTTTATATAAATTTATTTTAGCTCAATTGCGAAACAAGTTCTTACAACTTATATTAATCACTCTTGAGACCTCATTCCTGATTGGAATCCATCGCCACAAGAGAGAGAAAAAATTATGACACTGTTTACAAAAAGGAGATAGCGCATTCGCTTCAGGTGGGAAAGGCCCCCGTGTTCCAGCCCCGCCGGAGCTGTTACGATTGTGCCCTTAGTAAAGGCATTTAAATTCCAGGTTGCCTCCTCTCTCCCTTGTGGCGATGGAGGTCTCGAGAGTGATTAATATAAGTTGTAAGAAGTTGTTTCGCAATCGAGCTAAATTAAATTTGTATTACACTAAAAAGGAGTATTTATAAAAAGTAATAAATGGTACTAGAAAAAGTGCAACACTTTCTATTTTACATGTGTGTAAGCACTCTTGGACAAACAGGTATAGAACATAATTATGTTTCAAAACGAGGAGCTGGTTTAGAACATAATTATGTTTCAAAACGAGGAGCTGGTATAGAACATAATTATGTTTCAAAACGAGGAGCTGGTATAGAACATAATTATGTTTCAAAACGAAGAGCTGGTTTAGAACATAATTATGTTTCAAAACGAGGAGCTGGTTTAGAACATAATTGTGTTTCAAAACGAGGAGCTGGTATAGAACATAATTATGTTTCAAAACGAGGAGCTGGTTTAGAACATAATTATGTTTCAAAACGAGGAGCTGGTTTAGAACATAATTATGTTTCAAAATGAGGAGCTGGTTTAGAACATAATTATGTTTCAAAATGAGGAGCTGGTATAGAACATAATTATGTTTCAAAACGAGGAGCTGGTATAGAACATAATTATGTTTCAAAACGAGGAGCTGGTATAGAACATAATTATGTTTCAAGAGGAGCTGGTATAGAACATAATTATGTTTCAAAACGAGGAGCTGGTATAGAACATAATTATGTTTCAAAACAAGGAGCTTCGGCTTTTGCATCAAAGTTTTTTCTGGAATCAAAATTGTTGTGATGTTCAGAACATGACAGAGTTGAATCACAATTTGGTTCAATCTTCCGACTTCTTACAAAACTTTAAAATCTACTTTTGAAATTTCTGAATGTGGCCCCATTTTGCTCTAGTCTCAATCACAAATAACGCAGGGTCCATCTGTTGTAAAATTTCTACAGTCACTAGATATTGTTATTTAGGGCTACAAAGATGAAGTAGTGAGTAACCTTCTTCCAGCTTCTTAGAAAGTTTTAAAATCTCTACTCAATCTCAATCACAAATAACGCAAGGTCCATCTGTTGTACAATTTCTATAGTCACTAATCATAGATATTGTTATTCAGGGCTACAAAGATGAAGTAGTGAGTAAACTTAGTACTCCAGAAGTGTCCCGCTTACTGGGACGTATTGGTGGAATAAATCGCCAACAACTGTCTAACTACCAAAAAGCTGTGGTGGAGAATAACATCAGTGGGTTAGTGTTGTCTCAGTGTGATCTCGACGACCTTGGTAAATGTATGGATATGAAGTTTGGGGATTGGCAGCTGTTCCGTTCTGCGATTCAAGCTCTGAAAGATGCTGAAGATTGTCCGTCACAGGATACGTCAACAGAGAAAAGTGAATGTCTACAAAGCGCAACAAAACGACGAACTAATAGCACTAATGAAACAACGAACAGATCCATACATTTTTCGGAGTCTGATTTAGTGGAAAATGTTCCGAGTGTAGATGTTGTAGAGCCATCAAGATCCAGAAATACGTTTAAGCGTCAGGCAAGTGTGGATATACAGAAGGATGCGTCGGATCCAACATTTGATGTGATTGAAGAAGAGGAGGAAGACGATATTAAAGCAACGTACAGTAGATCAACTGGCAGTATGAAGAGAAATGATAGTGTTGTTGCAGAAATGATGTATGAGTCTGATCTCTTGCACGAATTTATGCATAACTTTACAGAAAACGAAGAGGAAGACGAGGATGATGAAAGTGACGAGGGAACTATACCTAATCGGGATGTGTTGGAAATGCACGAGATGGGTTTTGAAAGTGATACAGACATTCCCGGACACTTCAGTTTATCTACGGAGCAAGGTAGGTACAATGATGATGAGAACCATTCTTACAGTTTGGATATACGCGAGACTGATCCTCTAATTACTCACGTGAAGAGAGTGAAGAAGTCAACCAGTCTCGGCAATCCAATGCCCATTCTGCAGCTTCCCGTGTTACGGTCACCCAAGCTTAGTCAACATCCAATAACAATGGAATCACATTCGGAACCAGATCTGCTCAATCTGCAGAAACACACCACTACCTCTTTGTACCAGGAAGACCAGCCCCTGCTTCCTGTCACAAGATCTCTGTCAACCACTTCCTCCGGATTTGATGATACAGGGATGGAAGTTACAATGAAGTCGGACGACAGTATGGATTATGTCTCTGTTGTAGATGAGACACAGTCTGAGGAGAGTGCACAGCAGTTAATTCAGAGAGTTGGAACCAGTCAAGTTTCAACCGACAACAACGCTGGTTCCTTGGTAATCCGTTCAGATGTTCAGTTCATTACCCACAAGGAGGGAAATAAAAATGGAAACTCTCCAGTAAATTTTGTGTAAGATTCATTCATGAAATTTAGATCATACAACCAAGATGACTAGAAAATTGGTTCCTTGGATACCAGTCGAGATGCTTAGTTATTTATGGTGGAAGCTCGATGTGCTTGACTTTTAGTGGCTAAGGAACCATTTAAAACCATGAGAAACATTGTGCTACGAAATTCCTAAAGATCAAATAGTTTTATTGATTTACCTAATAACCTTGTCACCAAGTTGCCATGGCAATAGCAAGACCAAACACAATATATGTGAATTTCATTTTGTTGATATCCAATTCACATGTCGAATTCTTTCAAGTGAGGAAGTTATCCAGCTGGCTTGTGGAAGGTCAGTGGTTCTACCTGGGTACCCTTTCTGTGCCTGAAATACTGCTCTGAGGGGCACCCGGGGTCTACCTCCATCATTAACAGCTAGAGAGTCGCCATATGACCCATGCTTTAAACCCCAAGCACGTACACAAAACTGTATGCATTTATGTGGGAGGAAACTGGGAAACCCGGATCACATACACAAAACTGTATGCATTTATGTGGGAGGAAACCGGAAAACCCGGAGCACATACACAAAACTGTATGCATTTATGTGGGAGGAAACCGGGAAACCCCAAGCACGTACACAAAACTGTATGCATTTATGTGGGAGGAAACCGGGAAACCCCAAGCACGTACACAAAACTGTATGCATTTATGTGGGAGGAAACCCCAAGCACGTACACAAAACTGTATGCATTTATGTGGGAGGAAACCGGGAAACCCCAAGCACGTACACAAAACTGTATGCATTTATGTGGGAGGAAACTGGGAAACCCGGAGCACGTACACAAAACTGTATGCATTTATGTGGGAGGAAACCCGGAGCACGTACACAAAACTGTATGCATTTAAGTGGGAGGAAACCCGGAGCACATACACAAAATTGTATGCATTTAAGTGGGAGGAAACCCGGAGCACATACACAAAATTGTATGCATTTAAGTGGGAGGAAACCCGGAGCACATACACAAAATTGTATGCATTTAAGTGGGAGGAAACCCGGAGCACATACACAAAATTGTATGCATTTAAGTGGGAGGAAACCCGGAGCACATACACAAAATTGTATGCATTTAAGTGGGAGGAAACCCGGAGCACATACACAAAATTGTATGCATTTAAGTGGGAGGAAACCCGGAGCACATACACAAAATTGTATGCATTTAAGTGGGAGGAAACCCGGAGCACATACACAAAATTGTATGCATTTAAGTGGGAGGAAACCGGGAAACCCTGAGCACGTAGCAACCCAGGGAAAACCCACATGTCGCGTCTTGCGACCACCATACATACTATCTCATATACTTCATGGTCCGAGGACCGAACCCAGGTTTGCATTGGTGAGAAGCGAGCGTGACAAAACTGTGATCATAGAGTGGTGGAACCTATGCTCGGCTTCAATACGTGACCATGTGCCTCAATACAGCTATCGCAACGGCACCTGTTTCCATTGGCAACTAGATACTTTAGGGCACCTATGCACGGCGTACATGAATTTTTTTATTTATGCACGGGTAAATGTTGAATATATTATTTTGACTTAGTAACATCAATAACTAACAATAGTACAACTCATAAGAAACTTTTTCTGGTTATTTGTACATTTTTTCCCAATTCGGAGAGCTACCTGAAATGCTCGCAAACAGCATCATTTCGGTGGGGAAAAAATCTCCCAACAAGTTGTCTGTTTATATTCAGCTACTGAACCAATCAGGTGACAGTTTAATTAGGCTACCGGTACACACAACGGAATGCTATTGAACCATGCTTCACCTCTATCAGCGAAATTAGGTTAAAACTATTTAAATATTTTAAATACGGGTGTAAATGGGAAAAATACGCCGAGCATAGGAATACACCGTGCATAGGTTCCACCACTCTATAACTATGTAATATTATCAGTGATATCCTAAATGCAGGTTTTGCTATTTTATTGCTTCAAAATATTCTGATTTATGTTGCCTCTAAGTGTTGTTGCATTATTTGCAAGTTTTGTCAAAACTTTGTCACGTTTCTCAACCTTGAGAGAAAACGTTTTGTTAAGATTGTTAAATATTAAAAACATAATACAGGATATGGTTCCCCTACGATCGCTTCAACATTTTGGACGTTGCATCGTTAACTTATTTATTCGTCACAAATTTACATATATAAACGTATTGTACACAAATATAATGCAATGACATGTGGTTCGATATACAGGCATGTAAGTTTAGACTAGCGCAGGTTTTGTCGACCAGAACACAAACACCCATGTTGTGTTTTATCATTTTGTTATGCTTTTTAGATTTTTAGTTTTAATATTAATACTGTGTTCAGAGAAGTTCATTCAATATTTATCAATATTTTTTTATTTAAGTGCTTGTTTTGTTTTGTCCATTTAACTTCTTAAAACGAAAATTCTGCATATTGTTTGTAGATTATTTGTAATTCCGATTTGTTTGAATATGTCAATTTGTGTTATTAATAAATGAAATGTCTGCATTGTCATACTCGAGAAAGGCTTCTTGCGAATTGTGTTCGGACTTCTCTCACTTTGATATCAGTAAGAGTATTATACATATTTCTTACTATTATTATAAATGTGCAGGGGGGAATGTACCTCTTGAGGGTGGGTACACATTTCTTAATGTTATTATATATATATGCAGTATTCCCTTCCAAGTGGAATGTTCATCTTGAGGGGGGGTTTCAATATTTCTTAATGTTATTATATATGTGCAGTATTCCCCATTTGGGGGGAATGTTCATCTTGAGGGGGGGGGTTTCAATATTTCTTAATGTTATTATATATATGCAGTATTCCCCTCTGGGGGGAATGTTCATCTTGAGGGGGGGGGGGGGTTTCAATATTTCTTAATGTTATTATATATGTGCAGTATTCCCCATTTGGGGGAATGTTCATGGGGGGGGGGGTTTCAATATTTCTTAATGTTATTATATATGTGCAGTATTCCCCATTTGGGGGGAATGTTCATCTTGAGGGGGGGGGGTTTCAATATTTCTTAATGTTATTATATATGTGCAGTATTCCCCATCTGGGGGGAATGTTCATATTGAGTGGGGGGTCCACATTTCTTACTGTTATTATATATATGCAGTATTCCCTTCCAGGTGGAATGTTCATATTGAGGGGGGGGGGGGTGTCCACATTTCTTAATGTTATTATATATGTGCAGTATTCCCCATCTGGGGGGAATGTTCATCTAGAGGGGGGGGGGGGGTCCACATTTCTTAATGTTATTATATATGTGCAGTATTCCCCATCTGGGGGGAATGTTCATCTAGAGGGGGGGGGGGGTCCACATTTCTTAATGTTATTATATATGTGCAGTATTCCCCATCTGGGGGGAATGTTCATCTAGAGGGGGGGGGTCCACATTTCTTAATGTTATTATATATGTGCAGTATTCCCCATCTGGGGGGAATGTTCATCTTGAGGGGGGGGGGGGGTCCACATTTCTTACTGTTATTATATATATGCAGTATTCCCTTCCAAGTGGAATGTTCATCTTGAGGGGGGGGGGGGGTGTCCACATTTCTTAATGTTATTATATATGTGCAGTATTCCCCATCTGGGGGGAATGTTCATCTAGAGGGGGGGGGGGTCCACATTTCTTAATGTTATTATATATGTGCAGTATTCCCCATCTGGGGGGAATGTTCATCTTGAGGAGGGGGGGGGGTCCACATTTCTTACTGTTATATATATATGCAGTATTCCCTTCCAGGTGGAATGTTCATCTTGAGGTGGGGGGGGGGGTCCACATTTCTTAATGTTATTATATGTGCAGTATTCCCTTCCAGGTGGAATGTTCATCTTGAGGTGGGGGGGGGGTCCACATTTCTTAATGTTATTATATATATATGCAGTATTCCCTTCCAGGTGGAATGTTCATCTTGAGGTGGGGGGGGGGTCCACATTTCTTACTGTTATTATATATGTGCAGTATTACCTCACCTCACATGAAATGGCACCTTATACTGGTAACCTTGACCCTGGGTATGTCTATGTGGGTCACTATTGATGTGGAACCATGAAATGGAACCTTATACCAGTAACCTTCACCATTGGTATGTCTATGTGGGTCATTGTTTATGTGGAACCATGAAATGGCACCTTATACCGGTAACCTTGACCCTGGGTATGTCTATGTGGGTCACTGTTGATGTGGAACCATGAAATGGCACCTTATACCGGTAACCTTGACCCTGGGTATGTCTATGTGGGTCATTGTTGATGTGGAACCATGAAATGGCCCTTATACCGGTAACCTTGACCCTGGGTATGTCTATGTGGGTCACTGTTGATGTGGAACAATGAAATGATACCTTATACTGGTAACCTTGACCCTAGGTATGTCTATGTGGGTCACTTTTGATGTGGAACCTTATACCGGTAACCTTGACCCTGGGTATGTCTATGTGGGTCACTGTTGATGTGGAACCATGAAATGGCACCTTATACCGGTAACCTTGACCCTGGGTATGTCTATGTGGGTCATTGTTGATGTGGAACCATGAAATGGCCCTTATACCGGTAACCTTGACCCTGGGTATGTCTATGTGGGTCACTGTTGATGTGGAACAATGAAATGATACCTTATACTGGTAACCTTGACCCTAGGTATGTCTATGTGGGTCACTTTTGATGTGGAACCTTATACCGGTAACCTTGACCCTGGGTATGTCTATGTGGGTCACTGTTGATGTGGAAAACTTTGATGTGGACCTTATACCGGTAACCTTGACCCTGGGTATGTCTATGTGGGTCACTTTTGATGTGGAACCTTATACCGGTAACCTTGACCCTGGGTATGTCTATGTGGGTCATTGTTGATGTGGAACCATGAAATGGCACCTTATACCGGTAACCTTCACCCTGGGTGTGTCTATGTGGGTCACATTTGATGTGGTACCTTATACCGGTAACCTTCACCCTGGGTATGTCTTATGTGGGTCCCGTTTGATGTGGAACCTTATACCAGTAACCTTGACCCTGGTTATGTCTATGTGGGTCACTTGATGTGGAACCTTATACTGGTAACCTTGACCCTGGGGTGTGTCTATGTGGGTCACATTTGATGTGGTACCTTATACCGGTAACCTTCACCCTGGGTATGTCTATGTGTGGTCACTGTTGATCAAACAGTCTTAAAATTCACCACCCAAGCTCAAAATGTTTGTGTTCTTTTATTCACAGTAGTACCTTGGTTTCATTCACAGTAGTACCCTGGTTTCATTCACAATAGTACCCTGGTTTCATTCACAATAGTACCCTGTTTCATTCACAGAGTACCCTGGTTTCATTCACACTGTTTTTGTTCATTCACAGTAGTACCCTGGTTTCATTCACAGTAGTACCCTGGTTTCATTCACAATAGTACCCTGGTTTCATTTAGTTTCATTCACATTCACAGTAGTACCCTGGTTTCATTCACAGTAGTACCCTGGTTTCATTCACAGTAGTACCCTGGTTTCATTCACAGTAGTACCCTGGGTTCATTCACAGTAGTATTCACTATTCACAGTAGTACCCTGGTTTCATTCACAGTAGTACCCTGGTTTCACAGTAGTATTCACAGTAGTATTCACAGTAGTATCCTGGTTTCATTTAGTTTCATTCACAGTAGTACTGGTTCACAGTACCCTGGTTTCGTTCACAGTAGTACCCTGGTTTCGTTCACAGTAGTACCCTGGTTTCGTTCACAGTGGGTTTCATTCACAGTATTCATTCACAGTAGTACCCTGGTTTCATTCACAGTACTATCCTAGTTTCGTTCACAGTAGTACCCTGGTTTCATTCAGTAGTCCCTGGTTCATCGAGTAGGGTTCATTCCGCTATCATAGTTTCGTTCACAGTAGTACCCTGGTTTCGTTCACAGTAGTACCCTGGTTTCGTTCACAGTAGTACCCACCCTGGGTTCATTCACAGTACTATCCTAGTTTCGTTCACAGTAGTACCCTGGTTTCATTCACAGTAGTACCCTGGGTTCATTCACAGTACTATCCTAGTTTCGTTCACAGTAGTACCCTGGTTTCAGTAGTACCCTGGTTTCACAGTAGTACCCTGGTTTCGTTCACAGTAGTACCCTGGTTTCGTTCACAGTAGTACCCGGTTTCGTTCACAGTAGTACCCTGGTTTCATTCACAGTAGTACCCTGGTTTCGTTCACAGTAGTACCCTGGTTTCATTCACAGTAGTACCCTGGTTTCATTCACAGTAGTACCCTGGTTTCATTCACAGTAGTACCCTGGGTTCATTCACAGTAGTACCCTGGTTTCATTCACAATAGTACCCTGGTTTCATTCACAGTAATACTAGAAGTACTATTATTGGTTTGACACTTCTAGTTTATATTGTAATTAAATGAATGGTGCCAAGTTGGATTACATGCAGGGTCTTAAGTTTTTGTATGTTTTATGTAGTGAGAACAGGGCTTTCATGTGATATACAGTCGCACCTGTCTTAAGCAGCCAGCCAAGCCAAGGGAATCGCAGAAAGTGGCTACTTAGCACAGGTGGCTGCTTAATAGAGTTCAAATGTATAATAAAAACATTGGGAATCTGGCTGCTTAATACAGGTTGGCTGCTTAATAGAAGTGACCACTAACGCAGGGTAACTGTATATAGAAACATTTCATTTGTATTATTAATGATTGTTTGCATTCAGAGTGCACTGAACTGGGGATGGCAACGGAATATTCGAAAAAATATTTACTTAAATCCATTGCCACGAGGGAGAGATAGAAGGGGCAATGTGCCTTGCCTAAGCGTACAATTATAGCGACCGGGTCTCGTACCCAACGAGAATGCGCTATCACAACTTGCACGATAGCCCTCAATGCCATCCCTACACAATCTCAGCCTGTGCTACCGGAAGCTTGAACCCTTTAGCACGATAATAACCTTTAGCACGATGTAGGCTAAATGAGCAATTGGGACAATTTGAGCGAAATGTCGAGCCCTACTTTCTAGGAAAAATAAACATATTACACATTTGTTATCTGCTCATTTCGCCTACAGCGTGCAATATGGATCCGAAACATTCACGTTACAAAGTAATTTTACGTCGAAGAGAGCGATATATTCCCACCGTATTTAACCAGTTGTTGAGAAACAAAATGTTTGTTACCTTTGTTGTTGTTGTTGTTGTATAAAAGGAACAATGTCAACAAATAAAGTGATATAAATATATACCATACATTGTTTGTTTATTCAAATTTATATTAGCGAAACAAGTTCTTACAACTTGTATTAATCACTCTCGAGACCTCATTCCTGATGGATATCACTCTCGAGACCTCATTCCTGATGGATATCACTCTCGAGACCTCATTCCCGATGGATATCACTCTCAAGACCTCATTCCTGATGGATATCAATCGTCACGAGGGAGAGAGAGGACATGGAATTTAAATGCGTTGCCTAAGGGCATAATCGTAAGGGAGAGAGAAGGCAACATGGAATTTAAATACGTTGCCTAAGGGCATAATCGTAACGGCTTCAGCAGGGCTCGAACTCCGGCCTTTTGCAACTGAAGTGAACGTGCTACCACGACTTATATCCTATCTTCATATAAAAAAAGTTTATAAGAGAGGAAAGATTACTGAATATTCATGACCTCAACGGCTGACGTTTAACATACCATCTGTGAACACATGACGTCATACACGCAGCGTTATGATGTCAAGAAAGGTTTATTAAGCACTGACTAATAAAGCAAAGTTTATTAGGCAGGCTGTTTTTGACCATTATTACGCTGGAAGTTAGGATAAAGAGAATTTATGAAACAACATATTTTATTAGATTAATATTCAACTCCTCCATATATTGTTCTCGTCAGTTTATAAAATATATTTGATTTGCTTTATAAATAATATACAATCAACACAATGTACACATGTGTAATGTAAATAATGCAATATGGCTCAAAAGGTTATAAGGGTTAGACAGAGTACCGAGGATCAAAAGGGTTAGACAGAGTACCGAGGATCAAAAGGGTTAGACAGAGTACCGAGGATCAAAAGGGTTAGACAGAGTACCGAGGATCAAAAGGGTTAGACAGAGTACCGAGGATCAAAAGGGTTAGACAGAGTACCGAGGATCAAAAGGGTTAGACAGAGTACCGAGGATCAAAAGGGTTAGACAGAGTACCGAGGATCAAAAGGGTTAGACAGAGTACCGAGGATCATAAGGGTTAGACAAGACAGAGTACCGAGGATCAAAAGGTTATAGGGTTAGACAGAGTACCGAGGATCAAAGGGTTAGACAGAGTACCGAGGATCAAAGGGTTATAAGGTAGACAGAGTACCGAGGATCTAAGGGTTAGACAGAAGTACCGAGGATCAAAAGGGTTAGACAGAGTACCGAGGATCAAAAGGGTTAGACAGTACCGGGTCAAAAGGGTTAGACAGAGTACCGAGGATCAAAGGGTTAGACAGAGGTACCGAGGATCATAAGGTTAGACAAGACAGAGTACCGAGGATCAAAAGGTTTAGGTTAGACAGAGTACCGAGGATCTAAGGGTTAGACAGAGTACCGAGGATCAAAAGGTTATATGGGTTAGACAGAGTACCGAGGATCTAAGGGTTAGACAAGACAGAGTACCGAGGATCAAAAGGTTAGAATGGTTAGACAGAGTACCGAGGATCATAAGGGTTAGACAGAGTACCGAGGATCTAAGTTAGACAAGTACCGAGGATCAAAAGGTTTAGGCTAGACAGAGTACCGAGGATCAAAGGTTATAAGGGTTAGACAGAGTACCGAGGATCAAAAGGTTATAGGTTAGACAGAGTACCGAGGATCAAGTTATAAGGGTTAGACAGAGTACCGAGGATCAAAAGGTTATAAGGGTTAGACAGAGTACCGAGGATCAAAAGGTTATAAGGTAGACAGAGTACCGAGGATCAAAAGGTTATAAGGGTTAGACAGAGTACCGAGGATCAAAAGGGTTAGACAAGACAGAGTACCGAGGATCATAAGGGTTAGACAAGACAGAGTACCGAGGATCATAAGGGTTAGACAAGACAGAGTACCGAGGATCAAAAGGGTTAGACAAGACAGAGTACCGAGGATCAAAAGGTTATAAGGGTTAGACAGAGTACCGAGGATCATAAGGGTTAGAAAGACAGAGTACCGAGGATCATAAGGGTTAGACAAGACAGAGTACCGAGGATCAAAAGGTTATAAGGGTTAGACAGAGTACCGAGGATCAAAAGGTTATAAGGGTTAGACAGAGTACCGAGGATCAAAAGGTTATAAGGGTTAGACAGAGTACCGAGGATCAAAAGGTTATAAGGGTTAGACAGAGTACCGAGGATCAAAAGGTTATATGGGTTAGACAGAGTACTGAGGATCTAAGGGTTAGACAGAGTACCGAGGATCAAAAGGTTATATGGGTTAGACAGAGTACTGAGGATCTAAGGGTTAGACAGAGTACTGAGGATCTAAAGGTTAGACAGAGTACCGAGGTTAGACAGAGTACCAAGGATCTAAAGGTTATAAGGGTTAGACAGAGTACCGAGGATCAAAAGGTTATACGGGTTAGACAGAGTACTGAGGATCTAAATGTTATAAGGGTTAGACATAGTACCGAGGATCTAATGGCTATACGGGTTAGACAGAGTACCGAGGATCTAAAGGTTATAATGGTTAGACAGAGTACCGAGGATCAAAAGGTTATATGGGTTAGACAGAGTACCGAGGATCTAAAGGTTATAAGGGTTAGACAGAGTACCGAGGATCTAAAGGAGTAATAAATATAAAAAGAGTCAAATTGCAATACAGGTCGGACAGCTATAAGGATCCAGTCAGAAAGCAAGTTCTTTCAACAAAACAACAGTCAACATCCAAAGTCACTAACGGTTCGAGCCCCAACACGTTTGTGTTGTCATTTCAACATGTAGCAGTTAGAAATCACTTGTGCAAAGCAGTGAAAAATAAAATGTGTTAGTCCATTGCTTTCAACCAGTGAAAGAACACATTTTATTTCACTGATAAATTTCCATATTATTTGTTTTTATTAATATTCATTTGTAGCTTATGTTGATATCATTGTCGTTATTTTACTCCGGATAATGGCCCAGACATAAGGCATTATATGTGAATATGCATAACAACTGTACTTAGTGACCTTTGACCTAGGTTACTTCACTAAGTAGGGCCTCCAAAGGTCGACTACCGGGCCAGGCTTTCTTGGGACACCATGTGGATAGCGTAGAGCAGGGATCATTCTAGAAGGCGATGTGGGCGAAATTGTCGCCCTAGGGACACTGACTTCGCCCTCTGGGGGCCCCAATTCTCCTTGCCCATTATAAAGCACTCCTTCTATTCAAATGTTATATTTAATGGTTGTACTGTGCATTTTAACCCTATTTTGCAGAAGTATATTAAAGAACACCATTTAAGGAAGCGATCACGTGCTTTCTCACTTCTCCCAAAAATTCCTGACCTAGAATGAACCCTGCGTAGAGCATGGTAGTCGCCCATGTTCAGAGAATGCCTACACAAGTCACAATTTTGAAAAGCAAAGAGAGACTAATATTTCATTGGAAAACATAAATTAAATCTTGATACCACTAATGTGGATCAAATAATAAAACTCAACGCCTTGCATGCTGGGTAAAATATAGTTCAAATAATTATAGCAGACGACAATTGTTTTAATGTGTACTTCTTATTTGTAGCCGAAAAGTCTGGAAATATATATTGGAATTTTATTAGAATTGAGTCGCTACGACACAACCTTAATGAAATTCCACGACATATTTCACTTGTTATTCTCATCAATAACATGCAAAGTTCGATTTGTTTCGGGCAGCATTTTCGAAGCAAAAGTTTAATAGGAATAACAAGGCTATAAACAATAATCTATATACTTTCAATCGTGTTTGAGCTTATGACATCACAGCAATGTTTGTACATTAACAACGGCAAATCTGAGTCCAACTATTTATACACCACAAGTAATTATTGAAACTTGTCTACTATAGAGTTCTTAAAAATAGGTTAAACCTAACATAATAAGTATTGGACCAAACTAACCCAGCCATTAACTGGACAACCAACATCACAGACATGCATGTTCCTGGACAACCAACATCACAGACATGCATGTTCCTGGACAACCAACATCACAGCCATGCATGTTCCTGGACAACCAACATCACAGCCATGCATGTTCCTGGACAACCAACATCACAGCCATGCATGTTCCTGGACAACCAACATCACAGACATGCATGTTCCTGGACAACCAACATCACAGCCATGCATGTTCCCGAACAACCAACATCACAGCCATGCATGTTCCCGGACAACCAACATCACAGCCATGCATGTTCCTGGACAACCAACATCACAGCCATGCATGTTCCTGGACAACCAACATCACAGCCATGCATGTTCCCGAACAACCAACATCACAGCCATGCATGTTCCCGAACAACCAACATCACAGCCATGCATGTTCCTGGACAACCAACATCACAGCCATGCATGTTCCCAAACATCCAACATCACAGCCATGCATGTTCCTGGACAACCAACATCACAGCCATGCATGTTCCTGGACAACCAACATCACAGCCATGCATGTTCCTGGACAACCAACATCACAGCCATGCATGTTCCCGATGAACCAACATCACAGCCATGCATGTTCCTGGACAACCAACATCACAGCCATGCATGTTCCCGATGAACCAACATCACAGCCATGCATGTTCCTGGACAACCAACATCACAGCCATGCATGTTCCTGGACACCCAACATCACAGCCATGCATGTTCCTGAACAACCAACATCACAGCCATGCATGTTCCTGAACAACCAACATCACAGCCATGCATGTTCCTGGACAACCAACATCACAGCCATGCATGTTCCTGGACAACCAACATCACAGCCATGCATGTTCCTGGACAACCAACATCACAGCCATGCATGTTCCTGGACAAACAACATCACAGCCATGCATGTTCCTGGACAACCAACATCACAGCCATGCATGTTCCTGGACAACCAACATCACAGCCATGCATGTTCCTGGACAACCAACATCACAGCCATGCATGTTCCTGGACAACCAACATCACAGCCATGCATGTTCCCGAACAACCAACATCACAGCCATGCATGTTCCTGGACAACCAACATCACAGCCATGCATGTTCCGAACAACCAACATCACAGCCATGCATGTTCCCAAACATCCAACATCACAGACATGCATGTTCCTGGACAACCAACATCACAGCCATGCATGTTCCCGAACAACCAACATCACAGCCATGCATGTTCCCGGACAACCAACATCACAGACATGCATGTTCCCGATGAACCAACATCACAGCCATGCATGTTCCTGGACAACCAACATCACAGCCATGCATGTTCCTGGACAACCAACATCACAGCCATGCATGTTCCTGGACAACCAACATCACAGCCATGCATGTTCCTGGACAACCAACATCACAGCCATGCATGTTCCTGGACAACCAACATCACAGCCATGCATGTTCCTGGACAACCAACATCACAGCCATGCATGTTCCTGGACAACCAACATCACAGCCATGCATGTTCCTGGACAACCAACATCACAGCCATGCATGTTCCTGGACAACCAACATCACAGCCATGCATGTTCCCGATGAACCAACATCACAGCCATGCATGTTCCTGGACAAACCAACATCACAGCCATGCATGTTCCCGATGAACCAACATCACAGCCATGCATGTTCCCGAACAACCAACATCACAGCCATGCATGTTCCTGGACAACCAACATCACAGCCATGCATGTTCCCGATGAACCAACATCACAGCCATGCATGTTCCCGATGAACCAACATCACAGCCATGCATGTTCCCGATGAACCAACATCACAGCCATGCATGTTCACGGACAACCAACATCACAGACGAAAGGACAGTTACAGATTTACTACAGACACAACTGTAGCCCATTGCACCAATGTGCTCCCTGCAACCATAGAGGAACTGTAATGATGGACATGATTCTAATAATAGATTACAAGTATATAGATAGACACGTAATAAAGTCTAATATGAGTAAATAACAGAATTTTGTTTCAGATACCCCCAGGTAGGAGCTACAAGTCCATAAAAGTATGGATAATTAATTAACCCTTTCAATACTACACATCTCTAAATAGGCTTACAAAAAGTGTAGATCCAGATGAGCTGGCTCGTCTTGTCACGGATCTGCACTTTTTGCCACTCATTTTCCTATATTTAGACAAAATTACCCATTTTGATAAATGAACTGGTCCAAATGTAATTTTCGGATTAATGTATTGGTCTAAAAATATCATGGACCAGTCCATGTCAGTTACTTAGTGTTGAATAGGTTAATGGGTAGAATTAAAAGAAGATAAAGTTACACTACGTGCATATTCGATTGAAGCGGAAATGATCTCCGTAGGAAACAGGAAAGATTTGGAGTAGATAATTTTAACAATCATGGAGCTGGTGTCAAGGAACTATCATAACTAAGATCTGTTGTAAGTCACAAGCAACAGTATTTGTGATTGGATGGCTATTTTTAAGAACCAATCATATTGGTGATATTCGTCATTAGTTAGCCCGGGAACAGGTGTCGATACATTTTGCCTTGTCCGTCATATATATATATTTATTTAACACTCAAACTGTTAATTAAGCCGTATTGAGTTTCTGATAATATCAACGCCTGTGGAAACCTGAGATGTATTCCGTGTAATTATTGATTATCATTAATCCTATTAATAGGCCAATTAGCACGTAACTTACGGTAATATGATGTGACTTGAATTGAAAGCGAGGCACTGCCTTATGAGGAAACTGTATAATTGGCATTTTTTACGGATCATCGGAACGGCAAACAGTTTAAAAAGTAAGGTGACGATTTTTTCTCTCTCAAGATATCGGTTCTATTGATTGAAAGGAATAAATTTATGAACATTTTGAAAACTGTAAGTATGTGTACAGAATATCTTTGTCGACTTTCGGCCAAATATTATGAAAAATGGACAATGAGGCTACGGGAACATTTGGGTATTTTCTTGAATCATTGTCTATAACCTTGCCTGTTCGGTGAATTCCGAAAGAATTTCATTTCTATTTTTAGTGATTGTATCTTGCAGAGAAGAGTTGTCGTTCTTCAAATTAACACTCGCAAAAATGTAGATGGCGCTACGCTCGGAAATCAGGTTTCCCCAGGCTGTCATTTTGCCAGCAGTAAATGAGAAAAATCGACAGACTGGAATCCAGGCTAGTCATTAGCATAAAATATGTATTAGCTGGGACAAGTTGTGTGAAACCGGGCGCCTGCTTTCCCAGCAGTCTGTGTCATTTGTATGTTCATACAGTACATAACGATAATCCATTAATCGGCGAGCGGAATCACATGTCCTCTTCTTTCTCTTGAAACTCTTCTGTAAGAACCACATCCTTCCTCTTCAGTCGAGAAAACAACTTCTTGCGATATTTTTCCCGTATTTTCCCAAATTCCATAATGTCTTTCGGTTTCTCAGAAAACCAGAATGTATCAAATTCACGGAACACGAAACCTGAAACAAGCAGTCCACACATAGACATTTAAAAGTTGTTACGAATCACTGATAATGGATCCTACATGTAGACATTTAAAAGTTGTTACCAATCACTGATAATGGATCCTACATGTAGACATTTAAAAGTTGTTACCAATCACTGATAATGGACCCTACATGTAGACATTTAAAAGTTGTTACCAATCACTGATAATGGACCCTACATGTAGACATTTAAAAGTTGTTACCAATCACTGATAATGGACCCTACATGTAGACATTTAAAAGTTGTTACCAATCACTGATAATGGATCCTACATGTAGACCTTTAAAAGTTGTTACGAATCACTGATAATGGACCCTACATGTAGACATTTAAAAGTTGTTACCAATCACTGATAATGGACCCTACATGTAGACCTTTAAAAGTTGTTACCAATCACTGATAATGGACCCTACATGTAGACATTTAAAAGTTGTTACCAATCACTGATAATGGTTATGATGTTTAACAACAGTAGATATTCCATCTTCCACATTGACATCGGTGATCCAATGTACATACACAACAAGCATGTACATTATCCAATGTACATACACAACAAGCATGTACATGATACAATGTACATACACAACAAGCATGTACATGATACAATGTACATACACAACAAGCATGTACATGATACAATGTACATACACAACAAGCATGTACGTAATACAATGTACATACACAACAAGCATGTACATGATACAATGTACATACACAACAAGCATGTACATGATACAATGTACATACACAACAAGCATGTACATGATACAATGTACATACACAACAAGCATGTACATGATACAATGTACATACACAACAAGCATGTACATGATCCAATGTACATACACAACAAGCATGTACATGATACAATGTACATACACAACAAGCATGTACATGATCCAATGTACATACACAACAAGCATGTACATGATCCAATGTACATACACAACAAGCATGTACATGATCCAATGTACATACACAACAAGCATGTACATGATCCAATGTACATACACAACAAGCATGTACGTCATCCAATGTACATACACAACAAGCATGTACGGTAAATGTCATACCGTTCATCTCAGCTGCCAGGCCTTCAACTCGAGACCCATAGATCCTGGGGCAGAAGTCGTAACCTCCCTCTCCCCCAGTACAAAAACCTAACAACTTGTTTTATAATAATCT
This sequence comes from Archivesica marissinica, assembly GCA_014843695.1. Taxonomy (NCBI): domain Eukaryota; kingdom Metazoa; phylum Mollusca; class Bivalvia; order Venerida; family Vesicomyidae; genus Archivesica; species Archivesica marissinica. Next base: position 25,349,007 of record CM026391.1, on the reverse strand, counting down.
TGAGATTCGATTCTAGCACTCACTAAAATCTATTGTCCATAATGTAGCCAATTAGAAATCTATGAAAGGCCTGCATTAGGGGATGTGTGCAAATGCAAAGCCGCCCCTGTATGCAGAATACTTACAATATGGGGGCAATAAGTGTGGACCTGCCCCTGTATACAGAATACTCACAGTATGGGGCAATAAGTGTGGATCTGCCCCTGTATACAGAATACGCACAGTATGGGGCAATAAATGTGGACCTGCCCCTGTATACAGAATACTCACAGTATGGGGCAATAAGTGTGGATATGCCCCTGTATACAGAATACTCACAGTATGGGGCAATAAGTGTGGACCTGCCCCTGTATACAGAATACTAACAGTATGGGGCAATAAGTGTGGACCTGCCCCTGTATACTTACAGTAGACTTCATGGAAGTCGTCCAGCGTGGGTTTAGTGGTTTTACTGTTATAGAAGTGTGTTCTCAGGTTGCCAAGTCTCAACAGAGTATAAACCAACTCGGTCAGGTTGATACCAACTATTGCAAACGAATATCTGAAACACACATTTATCGCATAAAATACGCATAATAATATCACATAGTCAAACCTGTCTTAAGCAGCCACCCAAGGGAATCATAGAAAATGGCTGCTTAGCACAGGTGGCTGCTTAATAGAGGTCAAATGTATAATAAAACAGCATATTGGGAATCTGGAAACTGGCTGCTTAATACAGGTTGGCTGCTTAATGGAGGTGACCACTAACACAGGTTTGACTGTAATACAGGTTGGCTGCTTAATGGAGGTGACCACTAACACAGGTTTGACTGTACTCCCATTGTTAGACAGCTGGTTATCACTCGAGTGTTATTGAACAATGTTAACACATCATGACAATATGTATCTATTATACCGCATTTTTACAGACGGATCTATAGTCCAGTTGTAACACGCTGGACTTGTAATCCAGGGATCGCAGAACAACACTTTTCCTGGGCAGACTCCAGCGGTTAACCAGTACTTGTTGCACCAACCTCCGTAAGAAACTGCCAACTTTTTCATATAAAGAGACACGGCCTCAGCGGAGTTCGAACCCGTAACCATCAGTGATGATCGGTTACAATGGTATACAAGTCAGCAACCGTAACCACTGGACAACCACTTTCTGAAGTGCTATTTAATGTCTGTTTAAGACACGTTAAACTGCATGTTGTATCGGGGGTTGAACATGACTTGATATGCTGTTCCTATAAACAAACAACAAAATCTACCATTGTTAAATCTGCAATAAACAATGGCTACAGCCGGTCTATTTTATGGCTGTTGAATTTTGCCCCGCCGACAAAATAACACATTTATTCGTTCGTAGCATTATATTGGGTCATGTTGGAATGGAAATTTGTCTTGTCGTTGTTAACCCATTTCATTCTGGATACATTTAATGGCTTTTGCAAACAACATAGATCCAGATCAGCCGCAGCGTGACGCTGCGTGCTGATCAGGATCTATGTTGTTTGCTACATAGCCAAGTGTCTTAGATCATCTGAATAGCAAACAGCATAGAGCCTGATCAGACGGAACGTTCCGTGGCGGTTGATCTGGCTCTATGTTCATTGCAAATACTGTTTGAACAGTATCCAGAATGAAATGGGTTAATGACACGCATAGCTTACCCAGTATTGGGATTATGCGACTTTGACAACATCGATCTAGCTTGTTCAGTATACTTTGTTGAAAAATACCTGAAAATATATAGAAGACAAAAAATGATCATTCACTTGTCACCAAATTTCAAAAATAATCCAAATGTGTCACACCACGGGTGATTGTCTCTATATACATTGGTTCACCCAAATAATAACATATCATTAATCTAGATATGTGTCAGTAGGTCGAACGGAAGGATGCGTCACAAGACAGTTTCATCTACCTTAGTCTCTCCCCCCCACTACCATACAATAATAACATATCATTAATCTAGATATGTGTCAGTAGGTCAAACAGAAGGATGCGTCACAAGACAGTTTCATCTACCTTAGTCTCTCCCCCCCACTACCATACAATAATAACATATCATTAATCTAGATATGTGTCAGTAGGTCAAACAGAAGGATGCGTCACAAGGCAGTTTCATCTACCTTAGTCCTTCCCCCACTAGCATACAATAATAACATATCATTAATCTAGATATGTGTCAGTAGGTCGAACGGAAGGATGCGTCACAAGACAGTTTCATCTACCTTAGTCCTTCCCCCCACTACCATACAATAATAACATATCATTAATCTAGATATGTGTCAGTAGGTCGAACGGAAGGATGCGTCACAAGACAGTTTCATCTACCTTAGTCCTTCCCCCCACTACCATACAATAATAACATATCATTAATCTAGATATGTGTCAGTAGGTCGAACGGAAGGATGCGTCACAAGACAGTTTCATCTACCTTAGTCCTTCCCCCCACTACCATACAATAATAACATATCATTAATCTAGATATGTGTCAGTAGGTCGAACGGAAGGATGCGTCACAAGACAGTTTCATCTACCTTAGTCCTTCCCCCCACTACCATACAATAATAACATATCATTAATCTAGATATGTGTCAGTAGGTCGAACGGAAGGATGCGTCACAAGACAGTTTCATCTACCTTAGTCCTTCCCCCCACTACCATACAATAATAACATATCATTAATCTAGATATGTGTCAGTAGGTCGAACGGAAGGATGCGTCACAAGACAGTTTCATCTACCTTAGTCCTTCCCCCCACTACCATACAATAATAACATATCATTAATCTAGATATGTGTCAGTAGGTCGAACGGAAGGATGCGTCACAAGGCAGTTTCATCTACCTTAGTCTCTCCCCCCACTACCATACAATAATAACTATGTTTTTAGTGTTGTGTTTATACAAGATATCTATTTTATTTAGACTATGCACAGTTTTTTAGACCTAGTGAAGTCTTCAGTTTACTTTATACAAATTTATTTTAGCTCGATTACGAAACAAGGTATTACAACTTATATTAATCACTCTCGAGACCCCATTCCTGATGGAATCCATCGTCATGAGGGAGAGAGACGAGGCAACGTGGAATTTAAGTGCCTTGCCTACGAGTACAATAGCAACCTCATCTCAAGATTTGATAATAGTTCAAAGAATTTACATTGATTTTTGTCAGTTGGGTGGGGTACACGCCCCCTGTGATGGGGTAATGGTGCACCAGTTATGGGTGTAGATAACTAGTCCTAGGATACCAGTAGGTAGCTTCAATTTGATGCCACATTAGAAGTCGCATATATTTTTCTGAAACCAGACTATTTTTTTATTCAAGGGACATCGGTAAGGTGCGACTCGTTTGAGGACAAGAAACAACTCCAGAAAATAGTATGCAAGATTTTGAAGCATTAACTTATATAGTCGATATAATTCACTAATTGTTAATGACACAGATGCTTTAACCTTTAGTTTATACACATTTATTTTAGCTCGGTTGTAGGAATTTGAAAACTTAGTTTATACAAATTTATTTTAGCTCGATTGCGAAACAAGTTCTTACAACTTATATTAATCACTCTCGAGACCTCATTCCTGATGGAATCCATCGCCACGAGGGAGAGAGAAGAGGCAATGTGGAATTTAAATGCCACAATCGTAATGGCTCCAGCGGGATCAAACTCTGGACATTTCGCGCCTGGAGCGAACGCGATGCGCGTTCACGACTTCCACTTTCGCTCTAACCTTTGGAACAGTGACCATTATCGGGCGCTGCGTCTCGTATTCCACTAATGCATGATGTAACTTTTTTTATCAATAATCTGTTGCTTAATAAATAATGGATTCGAACCTCGTCAGGGGTTCGTTCTGATACGGCCGGTTGGTGAGCCGCCAGCTAGTTAAATAATGGTTACCGATTGGTTACCAGCCTGGCGCCTGGCATACAAGCATAGGATTCGGGAAGTACTGATGTTCATAATGTGCAAAAATTGCAAAATTTAAATAAACTGTCATAAAATCAGATACGTCGTTTGTTGTTTTCTTTTCAATATATCATAAAACCTTACAAAGTTACAATACAAAAGAAATCGCCGAGGAGGTGTGAATAAACCATGTTGTGATCGCAACCACGGCAGGTGTTAATTGACACTTGCCATGAAATTGGATAATTACAGTAGGTGGATTTTAAAATTGTTTTGCCGAGAAAATACCTTTGAAATATTACTGAAAGTTTGCAGCAACATTCACGCCCATATGTATTTAAATTTTTTAATTAACTTCTCAATATTACCCAAAAGTATTTAAAGTATGATTTTTTTGATGGTGTCCTCATTAAATGTTAATGCTTAATTTATGATATATCGTCAAAAACTATGCATCAAACCAGCATTAGAATTACAAACAGTAACAAAGACTGTAGCCAAGTGCAGGAAACTAATCGGACATTTCAAACACTCTACAACCGTGACAGCTGAGATGAGAAAACGTCAAAAGATTCTCGAAGAGCCTGAGCATTCACTGATTCAGGATGTCCCAACTCGTTGGAATTTGACACAACTCGTGCTCGAACGACTAGTGGAACAACGTCGTGTAATCACGGACATAATGTTGGACACTAGAATCACTAAGAAATCGGAGTGTGTTGTTGTCAAAGGATCATGAATGGGAGATCGTCCGTGATTTATCGGACATTCTTCGTGTGCTGACAGACGTCACCACATACATGTGCTCCGAAATGGATGTGTGTTGTTCGGAAATATTTCCAATAGTGCATGGGCTTCTGAATGACTGCCTGAGTATTGATAGTGCTGATAGTTGTCTGATAGTGTGGATGGTAGCGTGTACAGTGGACGATAACAATAACTGATTGATATGACGTAGGGCATAAAACAGAAAGTAGATTAATTGTGAAAATTTATGTGTTTGAGATATTTTGTTCATAAAAGTATAACGAATATTCTAATAGTTTCCCGATTGAATATTCGAATGCCGAAATCGCTATTCGTTGCCATCCCTAGTTAATACTAATAGCATTTCTTACAAAAGCTGGTCAAGACCTAGTTGCCCCATGCCGCGAAAGTCAGTCTGCGGATCTTCGCCTTGGAAACCAATCTGAGACCACTGTGAACATGTTCGTGACGTCAACTTCTCACCATCTGTCAGTATATTCCATAGCTGCAATAAACGTGTGACAGTCGTTGCAATAAACAGTGTTACAGTCGTTGCAATAAACAGTGACAGTCATTGCAATAAACAGTGTGACAGTCGTTGCAATAAACAGTGTGACAGTCGGTGCAATAAACAGTGTGACAGTCATTGCAATAAACAGTGTGACAGTCGCTGCAATATACAGTGTGACAGTCGTTGCAATAAACAGTGTGACAGTCGTTGCAATAAACAGTGTGATAGTCGCTGCAATAAACAGTGTGACAGTCGCTGCAATAAACAGTGTGACAGTCGTTGCAATAAACAGTGTGACAGTCGTTGCAATAAACAGTGTGACAGTCGTTGCAATAAACAGTGTGACAGTCGGTGCAATAAACAGTGTGACAGTCGTTGCAATAAACAGTGTGACAGTCGGTGCAATAAACAGTGTGACAGTTGCTGCAATAAACAGTGTGACAGTCATTGCAATAAACAGTGTGACAGTCATTGCAATAAACAGTGTGACAGTCGTTGCAATAAACAGTGTGACAGTCGTTGCAATAAACAGTGTGACAGTCATTGCAATAAACAGTGTGACAGTCGTTGCAATAAACAGTGTGACAGTCACTGCAATAAACAGTGTGACAGTCGTTGCAATAAACAGTGTGACAGTCATTGCAATAAACAGTGTGACAGTCGTTGCAATAAACAGTGTGACAGTCATTGCAATAAACAGTGTGACAGTCGCTGCAATAAACAGTGTCACAGTCATTGCAATATACAGCGTGAACAGAATGACAGGGTGAAGGATTGGACAAGGTGAAGGATTGGACAGAATGACAAGGTGAAGGATTGGACAAGGTGAAGGATTGGACAGAATGACAAGGTGAAGGATTGGACAAGGTGAAGGAATGGACAGAATGACAAGGTGAAGGATTGGACAGAATGACAAGGTGAAGGATTGGACAAGGTGAAGGCTAGTACAGAAGGATGAATGGACATACTGAACGATGACTTAACCTGTTGAAAGATAAATGAATGGACTGAACCAATTGATAGCTGATGACTTGGCATATATTCAATGACATTTTATATTCTAAGGCATGCCAAAAATTATCAATTTCATTTCAGAAACCGGGGAAATTTACACAATCATTAAATGAACACTGTACCGTACAGTTTTACCTTCAATAGTTTGTCCTCCTGATCAGAGTTTTCGCTAGAGTATTTGATCTGCCGTATACTGTCTGCTGTATGCTTTAATCTCACATATCCATTGATCTGTGTTAGACAGAGCCGGAACACATTCTCAAACCTGAAAGTATTGCAACACTGCCGGAACACATTCTCAAACCTGAAAGTATTGCAACACTACCGGAACACATTCTCAAATCTGAAAGTATTGCAACACTACCAGAACACATTCTCAAACCTGAAAGTATTGCAACACTACCGGAACACATTCTCAAATCTGAAAGTATTGCAACACTGCCGGAACACATTCTCAAATCTGAAAGTATTGCAACACTGCCGGAACACATTCTCAAATCTGAAAGTATTGCAACACTGCCGGAACACATTCTCAAATCTGAAAGTATTGTAACACTGCCGGAACACATTCTCAAATCTGAAAGTATTGCAACACTACTGGAACACATTCTCAAATCTGACAGTATTGCAACACTGCAGGAACACATTCTCAAATCTGAAAGTAATACAACACTGCCGGAACACATTCTCAAATCTGAAAGTATTGCAACACTGCCGGAACACATTCTCAAATCTGAAAGTATTGCAACACTACTGGAACACATTCTCAAATCTGACAGTATTGCAACACTGCCAGAACACATTCTCAAATCTGAAAGTAATACAACACTGCCGGAACACATTCTCAAATCTGAAAGTATTGCAACACTGCCGGAACACATTCTCAAATCTGAAAGTAATACAACACTGCCACATAGACAACATTAGCTGCCACGATAATGTGATATAAACACCAGCAGTCCGGCACTAAGACACCGTTAGCTGCCACGATAATGTGATATACACACCAGCAGTCCGGCACTAAGACACCATTAGCTGCCACGATAATGTGATATAAACACAAGCAGTCCGGCACTAAGACACCGTTAGCTGCCACGATAATGTGATATACACACCAGCAGTCCGGCACTAAGACACCATTAGCTGCCACGTTAGCTGCCACGATAATGTGATATAAACATCAGCAGTCCGGCACTAAGACACTGTTAGCTGCCACGATAATGTGATATAGACATCAGCAGTCCGGCACTAAGACACCATTAGCTGTCACGATAATGTGATATAAACATCAGCAGTCCGGCACTAAGACACGCAGTCCGGCACTAAGACACCGTTAGCTGCCACGATAATGTGATATAAACATCAGCAGTCCGGCACTAAGACACTGTTAGCTGCCACGATAATGTGATATAGACATCAGCAGTCCGGCACTAAGACACCATTAGCTGTCACGATAATGTGATATAAACATCAGCAGTCCGGCACTAAGACACCGTTAGCTGCCACGATAATGTGATATAAACACCAGCAGTCTGGCACTAAGACACCGTTAGCTGCCACGATAATGTGATATAAACATCAGCAGTCCGGCACTAAGACACCATTAGCTGCCACGATAATGTGATATAAACACCAGCAGTCCGGCACTAAGACACCATTAGCTGCCACGATAATGTGATATAAACATCAGCAGTCCGGCACTAAGACACTGTTAGCTGCCACAATAATGTGATATAGACATCAGCAGTCCGGCACTAAGACACCGTTAGCTGCCACGATAATGTGATATAGACACCAGCAGTCCGGCACTAAGACACCGTTAGCTGCCACGATAATGTGATATAAACACCAGCAGTCCGGTACTAAGACACTGTTAGCTGCCACGATAATGTGATATAGACACCAGCAGTCCGGCACTAAGAAAACATTAGCTGCCACGATAATGTGATATAGACACCAGCAGTCCGGCACTAAGACACCGTTAGCTGCCACGATAATGTGATATAAACACCAGCAGTCCGGCACTAAGACACCGTTAGCTGCCACGATAATGTGATATAGACACCAGCAGTCCGGCACTAAGAAAACATTAGCTGCCACGATAATGTGATATAAACATCAGCAGTCCGGCACTAAGACACTGTTAGCTGCCACGATAATGTGATATAGACATCAGCAGTCCGGCACTAAGACACCATTAGCTGCCACGATAATGTGATATAAACACCAGCAGTCTGGCACTAAGACACCGTTAGCTGCCACGATAATGTGATATAAACATCAGCAGTCCGGCACTAAGACACCATTAGCTGCCACGATAATGTGATATAAACACCAGCAGTCCAGCACTAAGACACCGTTAGCTGCCACGATAATGTGATATAAACACCAGCAGTCCGGCACTAAGACACTGTTAGCTGCCACGATAATGTGATATAAACATCAGCAGTCCGGCACTAAGACACCATTAGCTGCCACGATAATGTGATATAGACACCAGCAGTCTGGCACTAAGACACCGTTAGCTGCCACGATAATGTGATATAGACACGAGCAGTCCAGCACTAAGACACCGTTAGCTGCCACGATAATGTGATATAAACACCAGCAGTCCGGCACTAAGACACCGTTAGCTGCCACGATAATGTGATATAGACACCAGCAGTCCAGCACTAAGACACCGTTAGCTGCCACGATAATGTGATATAAACACCAGCAGTCCGGCACTAAGACACCATTAGCTGCCACGATAATGTGATATAAACACCAGCAGTCCGGCACTAAGACACCGTTAGCTGCCACGATAATGTGATATAAACATCAGCAGTCCGGCACTAAGACACCATTAGCTGCCACGATAATGTGATATAGACACCAGCAGTCTGGCACTAAGACCAATAATTCAAGATAACCTGCATACTAAAGAAGCAATCACACAACTACATAATCTGTTGTCTCTGCTACTAATGTTTACAGCGATATTTTCACTGCGGGTAGACAAGACCGAGGGTAAAACGGTAACTTACTGTGGGTGTACTTCTGGTAAGATAAACTTGGTTTTCATCACTAGTACAACGGCTGCCTCTATATTGGTATCTGTTTCCTTCACCAGTCTCTTCAATGCACTATGGCTGGAATGCTTCAAACTGTACTCTGTACAAATACATGAACAACAGCATTGTATGATCAATGACCGCAAAAATAATTGTTTACAAGCCTGAAGGATGGTCACAAGTCCTTGTCACTAGATCTGTAGGATGGTCATATCCCCTTGTCACTAGATCTGTAGGATGGTCATATCCCCCTGTCACTAGATCTGTAGGATGGTCATATCTCCCCTGTCACTAGATCTGTAGGATGGTCATATCCCCCTGTCACTAGATCTGTAGGATGGTCATATCTCCCTGTCACTAGATCTGTAGGATGGTAATATCTCCCCAGTCACTAGATCTGTAGGATGGTCATATCCCACTGTCACTAGATCTGTAGGATGGTCATATCCCCCAAACACTAGATCTGTAGGATGGTCATATCTCCCCAGACACTAGATATGTAGGATGGTCATATCCCCCTGTCACTAGATCTGTAGGATGGTCATATCCCCCATCACTAGATCTGTAGGATGGTCATATCTCCCCAGACACTAGATCTGTAGGATGGTCATATCTCCCCAGACACTAGATCTGTAGGATGGTCATATCTCCCCAGACACTAGATATGTAGGATGGTCATATCCCCCTGTCACTAGATCTGTAGGATGGTCATATCCCCCTGTCACTAGATCTGTAGGATGGTCATATCCCCCTGTCACTAGATCTGTAGGATGGTCATATCCCCCAGTCACTAGATCTGTAGGATGGTCATATCCCCCTGTCACTAGATCTGTAGGATGGTCATATCCCCCTGTCACTAGATCTGTAGGATGGTCATATCTACCAGACACTAGATCTGTAGGATGGTCATATCCCCCAGTCACTAGATATGTAGGATGGTCATATCCCCCTGTCACTAGATCTGTAGGATGGTCATATCCCTCTGTCACTAGATATGTAGGATGGTCATATTTATCAGACACTAGATATGTAGGATGGTCATATCCCCCTGTCACTAGATCTGTAGGATGGTCATATCCCCCTGTCACTAGATATGTAGGATGGTCATATCCCCCAGACACTAGATCTGTAGGATGGTCATATTTATCAGACACTAGATCTGTAGGATGGTCATATCCCCCTGTCACTAGATATGTAGGATGGTCATATCCCCCTGTCACTAGATATGTAGGATGGTCATATCCCCCTGTCACTAGATCTGTAGGATGGTCATATCCCCCCTGTCACTAGATCTGTAGGATGGTCATATCCCCCTGTCACTAGATATGTAGGATGGTCATATCCCCCTGTCACTAGATCTGTAGGATGGTCATATCCCCCTGTCACTAGATCTGTAGGATGGTCATATCCCCCTGTCACTAGATCTGTAGGATGGTCATATCCCCCTGTCACTAGATCTGTAGGATGGTCATATCCCCCTGTCACTAGATCTGTAGGATGGTCATATCCCCCTGTCACTAGATCTGTAGGATGGTCATATCCCCCTGTCACTAGATCTGTAGGATGGTCATATCCCCCTGTCACTAGATCTGTAGGATGGTCATATCCCCCTGTCACTAGATCTGTAGGATGGTCATATTTATCAGACACTAGATCTGTAGGATGGTCATATCCCCCCATCACTAGATCTGTAGGATGGTCATATCCCCCTGTCACTAGATCTGTAGGATGGTCATATCCCCCTGTCACTAGATCTGTAGGATGGTCATATCTCCCCAGTCACTAGATCTGTAGGATGGTCATATCTCCCCAGTCACTAGATATGTAGGATGGTCATATCCCCCTGTCACTAGATCTGTAGGATGGTCATATCTCCCCAGTCACTAGATCTGTAGGATGGTCATATCTCCCCAGTCACTAGATCTGTAGGATGGTCATATCCCCCTGTCACTAGATATGTAGGATGGTCATATCCCCCTGACACTAGATCTGTAGGATGGTCATATCCCCCTGTCACTAGATCTGTAGGATGGTCATATCCCCCATCACTAGATCTGTAGGATGGTCATATCCCCCTGTCACTAGATATGTAGGATGGTCATATCCCCCTGTCACTAGATCTGTAGGATGATCATATTTATCAGACACTAGATCTGTAGGATGGTCATATCCCCCTGTCACTAGATCTGTAGGATGGTCATATCCCCCTGTCACTAGATCTGTAGGATGGTCATATCCCCCTGTCACTAGATCTGTAGGATGGTCATATCCCCCTGTCACTAGATCTGTAGGATGGTCATATTTATCAGACACTAGATCTGTAGGATGATCATATCCCCCTGTCACTAGATCTGTAGGATGGTCATATTTATCAGACACTAGATCTGTAGGATGGTCATATCCCCCTGTCACTAGATCTGTAGGATGGTCATATCCCCTTGTCACTAGATCTGTAGGATGGTCATATCCCCCTGTCACTAGATCTGTAGGATGGTCATATCTCCCCTGTCACTAGATCTGTAGGATGGTCATATCCCCCTGTCACTAGATCTGTAGGATGGTCATATCTCCCTGTCACTAGATCTGTAGGATGGTAATATCTCCCCAGTCACTAGATCTGTAGGATGGTCATATCCCACTGTCACTAGATCTGTAGGATGGTCATATCCCCCAGACACTAGATATGTAGGATGGTCATATCTCCCCAGACACTAGATATGTAGGATGGTCATATCCCCATGTCACTAGATCTGTAGGATGGTCATATCCCCCATCACTAGATCTGTAGGATGGTCATATCTCCCCAGACACTAGATCTGTAGGATGGTCATATCTCCCCAGACACTAGATCTGTAGGATGGTCATATCCCCCAGACACTAGATATGTAGGATGGTCATATCCCCCTGTCACTAGATATGTAGGATGGTCATATCCCCCTGTCACTAGATCTGTAGGATGGTCATATCCCCCTGTCACTAGATCTGTAGGATGGTCATATCCCCCTGTCACTAGATATGTAGGATGGTCATATCCCCCTGTCACTAGATCTGTAGGATGGTCATATCCCCCTGTCACTAGATCTGTAGGATGGTCATATCCCCCTGTCACTAGATCTGTAGGATGGTCATATCCCCCTGTCACTAGATCTGTAGGATGGTCATATCCCCCTGTCACTAGATCTGTAGGATGGTCATCCCCCTGTCACTAGATCTGTAGGATGGTCATATCCCCCGCACTAGATCTGTAGGATGGTCATATCCCTCACTAGATTGTAGATGGTCATATCCCCCTGTCACTAGATCTGTAGGATGGTCATATCCCCCTGTCACTAGATCTGTAGGATGGTCATATCCCCCTGTCACTAGATCTGTAGGATGGTCATATCCCCCAGTCACTAGATCTGTAGGATGGTCATATCCCCCTGTCACTAGATCTGTAGGATGGTCATATCCCCCAGTCACTAGATCTGTAGGATGGTCATATCCCCCTGTCACTAGATCTGTAGGATGGTCATATCCCCCTGTCACTAGATCTGTAGGATGGTCATATCCCCCTGTCACTAGATCTGTAGGATGGTCATATTCAGCACTAGATCTGTAGGATGGTCATATCCCCCTGTCACTAGATCTGTAGGATGGTCATATCCCCTGTCACTAGATCTGTAGGATGGTCATATCTCCCTGTCACTAGATCTGTAGGATGGTCATATCCCCCTGTCACTAGATCTGTAGGATGGTCATATCCCCCTGTCACTAGATCTGTAGGATGGTCATATCCCCCTGTCACTAGATCTGTAGGATGGTCATATCCCCTGTCACTAGATCTGTAGGATGGTCATATCCCCCTGTCACTAGATCTGTAGGATGGTCATATCCCCCTGCACTAGATCTGTAGGATGGTCATCCCCCTGTCACTAGATCTGTAGGATGGTCATATCCCCCTGTCACTAGATCTGTAGGATGGTCATATCCCCTGTCACTAGATCTGTAGGATGGTCATATCCCCCTGTCACTAGATCTGTAGGATGGTCATATCCCCCTGTCACTAGATCTGTAGGAGGTCATATTTATCAGCACTAGATCTGTAGGATGGTCATATCCCCTGTCACTAGATCTGTAGGATGGTCATATCCCCCTGTCACTAGATCTGTAGGATGGTCATATTTATCAGACACTAGATCTGTAGGATGGTCATATCCCCCCATCACTAGATCTGTAGGATGGTCATATCCCCCCATCACTAGATCTGTAGGATGGTCATATCCCCCAGACACTAGATCTGTAGGATGGTCATATCCCCCTGTCACTAGATCTGTAGGATGGTCATATCCCCCTGTCACTAGATCTGTAGGATGGTCATATCTACCAGACACTAGATATGTAGGATGGTCATATCCCCCTGTCACTAGATCTGTAGGATGGTCATATCTCCCCTGTCACTAGATCTGTAGGATGGTCATATCTCCCCTGTCACTAGATCTGTAGGATGGTCATATCCCCCCATCACTAGATATGTAGGATGGTCATATCTCCCCTGTCACTAGATCTGTAGGATGGTCATATCCCCCCATCACTAGATCTGTAGGATGGTCATATCTACCAGACACTAGATCTGTAGGATGGTCATATCCCCCAGACACTAGATCTGTAGGATGGTCATATAAATATATATAAAAAGATTATTTGTATGTGTACTATTACATAATATACAACCAAGAGAATGGTCCATACCCACATATTTAGTTCTAGCAGCTCCATTTGGGTGCTGGTATGTGATGCGGAGAAGTTCACATTTGCCGGTGACTCTACGGATGACCCACTTGATCATAGGTCTAAGGTAGTCGTACAGGGTGACGGCCAGGCTAGCCCATAGTACTTGCCACATTGGAATGAAGTCTTGTTATGCAGTCCCCAATTATCTAAATAATAAAGTTACATGTTATGTACAACATGGATTAGAATCGCATTTACATCAAATTTGCCTACCATCCATACTGGGCTATAAGATGACGGGTCCCTCTACTTTGGTTCAGAAATATGTGGTTTTGGCATGCACTCATATATAAGACGGGTTGATAAAATGGACACCAGACCATGTATAAATTGCATGATTGGCCACTGCAAGTCGAAGAACTGTTCAGTGTCAGAGTGCTTTCTTTTCTAAAACGTAATTATGGGTACCATTTAAAAATAAATTACATATTTTAAAAAAAAATTAGTATTTTAAAATGTTGTTTTAGCACTCATTTATAAGACTGGAAGCCACTTTAAGGCCATAATCTGGTGGTAATATAGGCGAGTTTAACAGTAATTATGATAATGGACAAATTGCCAATTAATAATTCCTGAACATTAAACAAATGGCCACTCCTGCAGTGGATAATAAGTAAAGAGTTTGTTTATTATAGTGTTATCCCTATTGAAAGGGCCATCCATTTCACTTATGAGACACCTCTTATGAACATCAGTACTTCCTGAAATCCTATCCTTGCAGGCCAGGCTGATCGGCAATCGGTAACCATTACTTAAATAGCTGGAGTCTCAATAACCGGTCATATCTATTATCAGAATGAGCCCCTGACCAGGTTCAAACTTTCGACCTTCAGCTCCGTAGGCGGATCCCTTAATCACTAGGCCATTGCAGGGCTCATTCTAGGTAAGAATTTTTGGGTGAAGTGAGAAGCGCGTGATTGCGCCCTTAAATGGTATTATTAAATTTCAGCAAAATAGGGCTAAAATACAGATTATGACCATTAAAGTAGGAGTGCTTTACAATGACCAGTGCAGCTTACTGGACAAAATGTGGTATGAACATTGTAAATAATAAAAAACATTTTTAATTACTATTTTTTTAGGGGGAAGTGGTCACCAAAGGGGCGAAGTCAAAGTCCCTAGGGAATTTATTTTGCCCATGTCTCTCTCTAAAGTTTGTTGATATTTGGACACAGTGAAGTGCGGGCCTTTCATAAAAATAGAAAATCGCAGCATACAATAGCCATCAGTGGTACCACAACGTAAAACAAGGCTGAGGGTCGAGTTGACTAGGGCACGGGTTGACCGCGTACATGTATATATGTCAGAGCTGTATGAGCGTATCTATGCAATTGGCTGCCTATGCATCCTTGAACACGGTAATGGGACAGGTGTGACCCTGGACAGGTGTGACCCGACAGGTGTGATCCCGGTTTGGGACAGGTGTGACCCCGTTTGGGACAATTGGTCCAACATAATCTAATTGATATCTGACATACTGAGTAAATACAATCATCAATCAACCAGTAACAACCAATTGACTTGAATGGACTGAAATTGGATAATTACCCATGGATAATGCCAGAGCTATTAACTGCCATTAATTGTCCAATTTCTTGTCCAATACACATAAATATACATGTTAAACTACACCTTAATCTAAAATAATGTGGTCATACCTATCATATAACCTGGTCATACCTATACCTGGTCCCTAAACGGGGTCACAACTGTCCCAAACCGGGGTCACACCTGTCGGGTAACTCACACCTGTCCCATATTCATTGAACACAGCCCATTACAACAATTTATTTTTAGATCAGTATCAAGTATTGACACTCTTTTCTAAATTTGAATTTCCGTACAGCTCATTATTATTTCATCTGCTAGAAAAGTCTGGCTAGAATGTATTCACAGACAAACCTCTGAGATCCGGTAAATTAGAGTAAGTTGCACTGCCACTGGTCGCGATACAATAAATTAAACAGGAAATACCTCTCACTCTCAGAAACAACTTCTCTCCGCCACAAGAAAACTGAAATAGTAGAATTGTTGGCCACTAAATGTAATACTGCGTGTTTGTCTGTGGAGGACGGGTGTGTATGGAGAATTATGTTGTATCTTTCAATAAAAATCTCTAAATACCTGTATATATGTTACTCTTTGCACAACGTGTAAATAAAATGTTGGACATTTAGACCCAATGTACCCAATACATGGCGTATGTTGATTGGTTATCGTTTCCTAGAAACAAACAAGTAGACAGTATTTATATATCATATATGGGCTTAGTTTTTATATTTATTTGGTCATCGATAGTTGCAACTATTTAAATATATTCCCATTTTACAGTTCAATTGCACCAGAACCATTCATGAGTGCTGGTTTACCATTTATTCAGTGATAAATATACCAAAGTAGGTCAGGAGGGCATGGAAACAAGCTGGCCAATGAAAATCCATGTTATAAATGGATGTTGCTGTTAGACCTTTAATCTAGTCGCATATTCGTATAAATTTATAATATTTTCTATACAATTTCATTATTTTTTTACTTAATGACATAATTGACCATCTACCGTTTAATATAAATGTTTTTAAAACCCATACGCGGTATGTTATTCTATCAATAACAATCTTGAAGTTTTGTTTTGTTTGTAAATATAAAAAGACAGCATGGCGCGGATAAAGAAAAAAGAAATGTCAAAATATTTTACTATTTTATTCCTATTCTTTCAAACTCTATGTCAAATATGTCACAGTCTGGAAACTGTAGAAAGTCACAACCAAGGTGAGGATATATTTTTAATCAAAACCATTCGTTAGAAAGAACAATTGACGGAACCAAATTGTGTTGTTTTTAATTGACTTTTTACACAGTATTTGACTTGCCAAATCTTAGTTACTTGACAAGGACTTCATGTGCATTCTTTGTTAGTCGAACACTTACGATGAAACGAAACTGTTTGTTTCCTTTAGCAAACAGAATGTTCACGTGACATCTACTCGTATAAATTTACTAATCTTTAATTCTTTTAAGGTTATAACATAAATACAATAATACGTAGATTCTATGTACATAATGTATATATATATATTTTCTGAGTAATTTCTCTCTACTGTTCATATCGTAATACAACTATAAGTATGAATTGATGATGTATGGAGATGTGTGGATGTCTATAGTGTTTCCCCCAGACTGAAAAGCGTGCGTTTTTTCATATTACCTGTCATTAAAAAAGGCGGAATTGACAAGGTCTCATATGTAGAGTGGTGGAACCTATGCTCGTCGTAAATCCCACATATAATGACCAGTATAAAATGTTAATTGCACTTGCCGTATATTATTATTTTCTTAAGTCGTGAAAACAACTTTCAAAACACACTTGTTGACAGTTTTAGCTTCATCAGGTGACCGTGCTACTCAATTCAGATTTCACAATGCTGTCGGTCGCCACTCGTTTATATGGGGAACTCAAGACTTCAAGGCACCTATGCACAGCGTACTTGTTATTTTTTTATTTATCCACCATAACTTGTTGAATATCTTACCTCGACCGAGGGATGTCTGCAAAAATAGAATTAATTGGGTCACAACAACTTGAACAAGTAATCTGGGTCACGCAATTTTTAAATGAATGGTGCGTGTTATAAACAAAATGTAAAACCGACGAGAACGGCTATACCTTATCAAGATTCTGTAGTGTATTTTGGCGTGGGTAGAACATCAGCCCTGCTAGCTGAATTTATGGAGGAGCTGTCCGATTAGTGTTCGGGAGGTCTTGGGTTCGAGTCTCACGTCTGGTTACTAGCTTTTCCGCTCTTTGCTTGGTCACTTTAATGGCGACGAGGATATCTGGTTTGGTACGGGTAAAGGAGTAGGGGTGTGGCTCCAGGGATCGGACTGCGGCTCCTAAAGAATAAAAGAGGGAGGAGCATAGTGTATTTAGGTGTGGGTAGAACATCGGCCCGGCTAGCTCAGTTGGTAGAGCTGTCCGATCAGTGTATGGGAGGTTCTGGGTTTGAGTCCCACGTCGGGTCACTAGCTTTTCCACTCTTTCTTTGCTTGGTCACTTTAATTCAAATAAACCAGACTGCATAAGACCATATATGATGTAAACTGGGTATATAGCAGTACCTTTAATCGTTATTACATCAGCCGCTAGTGAAATCTACTTTGTTATTGATTGACTTACTTCAAGTTACAAACATAATGAGTTGACTTGTGCTGAAGGTGGATGTACATGTGTGTTTTTTTACGATTATTTATCGTCGCTACTGGTTGTCCATATGAGCAACGCCTCCTGAAGAGATTAGTCATTTTAGATTTTTGGAGGATAGTGCAATGCATTTTTTATACGTGAAAAATGCATTTTTATTTGGCTTTCTGCGATGGAATGTCGCTTTAAGGAAATAGTCAACATGCTCCTCAGGGATTAATCCCAGGACCATGTGTATACTGGGAAAGCACTGTACTCATATCAGTCGGGCTAACTATACTGCATAGTTCTGACTTCATAATGTTGGGAGTTAGTTGAACCTACAATTTTGTTACCAGTTAGTCGCTATTCATGCATTTCTAAATTATTTCTAAAGTGTTTCTTTTCTTTTTCAGCTTTTATACAAACAGACAAACATTTAACATACATAGTAGGGGATGTAAGTTCAGGAATTCCTATTGAAGTGAGTGCCTTTGTTTCTTCTTAGTGTTAAGAGTCATATTCCTGTTTAACCCTTAAAATGCCGAATAAATTGGAAGGGGTGTGCAAACAACATAGATCCAGATCAGGGTTCCCGCTGTCGGTCGCCAATGACTCCAATTGCGACAAAAATCAAATACTGGCGCTATAATTTGTGAATTGGCGAAAATATTTGACGCAACATTCCCCCCCCCCCCCCCCCGCAACATGTTTTGTCAAATACATGGCTTCAAATATTTATCTGTGAACTATATTGCTCTTAGTTATCTCCAAGTTTTTCAAATTTGCCCCATTTTTTTTCTCAATTGGTGACAGCAGTGACAACAATTCAGACAGAGGGAACCCTGAATCTATGTTGCTTGCTATTCAACCCCAAGACCTTTAGATCCACTTTTAGATCCACTATCTGTATAGTATTCTGTGCCATCTGATCTGGCTCTATGCAGAATATACTTGTTTCCAGTACAGTAAGGGTTAAGCTGTCTGTATAGCATGCTGTGCCATCTGATCTGGCTCTATGCAGAATATACTCGTTTCCAGTACAGTAAGGGTTAAGCTATCTGTATAGCATTCTGTGCCATCTGATCTGGTTCTATGCAGAATATACTCGTTTCCAGTACAGTAAGAGTTGAGCTGTCTGTATAGCATTCTGTGCCATCTGATCTGGCTCTATGCAGAATATACTCGTTTCCAGTACAGTAAGGGTTAAGCTATCTGTATAGCATTCTGTGCCATCTGATCTGGTTCTATGCAGAATATACCTGTTTCCAGTACAGTAAAGGTTAAGCTGTCTGTATAGCATTCTGTGCCATCTGATCTGGTTCTATGCAGAATATACTCGTTTCCAGTACAGTAAGAGTTGAGCTGTCTGTATAGCATTCTGTGCCATCTGATCTGGTTCTATGCAGAATATACTCGTTTCCAGTACAGTAAGGGTTAAGCTGACTGTATAGCATTCTGTGCTATCTGATCTGGTTCTATGCGGAATATACCTGTTTCCAGTACAGTAAGGGTTAAGCTATCTGTATAGCATTCTGTGCCATCTGATCTGGTTCTATGCAGAATATACCCGTTTCCAGTACAGTAAGGGTTAAGCTATCTGTATAGCATTCTGTGCCATCTGATCTGGCTCTATGCAGAATATAATTGTTTCCAGCACAGTAAGGGTTAAACTGACTGTATAGTATTCTGTGCCATCTGATCTGGCTCTATGCGGAATATACCTGTTTCCAGTACAGTAAAGGTTAAGCTGTCTGTATAGCATTCTGTGCCATCTGATCTGGTTCTATGCAGAATATACCTGTTTCCAGTACAGTAAAGGTTAAGCTGTCTGTATAGCATTCTGTGCCATCTGATCTGGTTCTATGCAGAATATACCCGTTTCCAGTACAGTAAAGGTTAAGCTGTCTGTATAGCATTCTGTGCCATCTGATCTGGCTCTATGTGGAATATACTCGTTTCCAGTACAGTAAAGGTTAAGCTGTCTGTATAGCATTCTGTGCCATCTGATCTGGCTCTATGCAGAATATACCCGTTTCCAGTACAGTAAAGGTTAAGCTGTCTGTATAGTATTCTGTGCCATCTGATCTGGCTCTATGCGGAATATACCTGTTTCCAGTACAGTAAGGGTTAAGCTGTCTGTATAGCATTCTGTGCCATCTGATCTGGTTCTATGCAGAATATACCCGTTTCCAGTACAGTAAAGGTTAAGCTGTCTGTATAGCATTCTGTGCCATCTGATCTGGCTCTATGCGGAATATACTCGTTTCCAGTACAGTAAAGGTTAAGCTGTCTGTATAGCATTCTGTGCCATCTGATCTGGCTCTATGCAGAATATACCCGTTTCCAGTACAGTAACGGTTAAGCTGTCTGTATAGCATTCTGTGCCATCTGATCTGGCTCTATGTGGAATATACTCGTTTCCAGTACAGTAAAGGTTAAGCTGTCTGTATAGCATTCTGTGCCATCTGATCTGGCTCTATGCAGAATATACCTGTTTCCAGTACAGTAAAGGTTGTCTGTATAGCATTCTGTGCCATCTGATCTGGCTCTATGCGGAATATACCTGTTTCCAGTACATTAAAGGTTGTCTGTATAAGCATTCTGTGCCATCTGATCTGGCTCTATGCGGAATATACCGGTTTCCAGTACAGTAAAGGTTGTCTGTATAGCATTCTGTGCCAGCTGATCTGGCTCTATGCGGAATATACCTGTTTCCAGTACATTAAAGGTTGTCTGTATAGCATTCTGTGCCATCTGATCTGGCTCTATGCGGAATATACCTGTTTCCAGTACAGTAAAGGTTAAGCTGTCTGTATAGCATTCTGTGCCATCTGATCTGGCTCTATGCGGAATATACCTGTTTCCAGTACAGTAAAGGTTGTCTGTATAGCATTCTGTGCCATCTGATCTGGCTCTATGTGGAATATACCTGTTTCCAGTACAGTAAAGGTTGTCTGTATAGCATTCTGTGCCATCTGATCTGGCTCTATGCAGAATATACCTGTTTCCAGTACAGTAAAGGTTGTCTGTATAGCATTCTGTGCCATCTGATCTGGCTCTATGCGGAATATACCTGTTTCCAGTACAGTAAAGGTTGTCTGTATAGCATTCTGTGCCATCTGATCTGGCTCTATGCGGAATATACCTGTTTCCAGTACAGTAAAGGTTGTCTGTATAGCATTCTGTGCCATCTGATCTGGCTCTATGCGGAATATACCTGTTTCCAGTACAGTAAAGGTTAAGCTGTCTGTATAGCATTCTGTGCCATCTGATCTGGTTCTATGCAGAATATACTCGTTTCCAGTACAGTAAGGGTTAAGCTGACTGTATAGCATTCTGTGCTATCTGATCTGGTTCTATGCGGAATATACCTGTTTCCAGTACAGTAAGGGTTAAGCTATCTGTATAGCATTCTGTGCCATCTGATCTGGTTCTATGCAGAATATACCCGTTTCCAGTACAGTAAGGGTTAAGCTATCTGTATAGCATTCTGTGCCATCTGATCTGGCTCTATGCAGAATATAATTGTTTCCAGCACAGTAAGGGTTAAACTGACTGTATAGTATTCTGTGCCATCTGATCTGGCTCTATGCGGAATATACCTGTTTCCAGTACAGTAAAGGTTAAGCTGTCTGTATAGCATTCTGTGCCATCTGATCTGGTTCTATGCAGAATATACCTGTTTCCAGTACAGTAAAGGTTAAGCTGTCTGTATAGCATTCTGTGCCATCTGATCTGGTTCTATGCAGAATATACCCGTTTCCAGTACAGTAAAGGTTAAGCTGTCTGTATAGCATTCTGTGCCATCTGATCTGGCTCTATGCGGAATATACTCGTTTCCAGTACAGTAAAGGTTAAGCTGTCTGTATAGCATTCTGTGCCATCTGATCTGGCTCTATGCAGAATATACCCGTTTCCAGTACAGTAAAGGTTAAGCTGTCTGTATAGTATTCTGTGCCATCTGATCTGGCTCTATGCGGAATATACCTGTTTCCAGTACAGTAAGGGTTAAGCTGTCTGTATAGCATTCTGTGCCATCTGATCTGGTTCTATGCAGAATATACCCGTTTCCAGTACAGTAAAGGTTAAGCTGTCTGTATAGCATTCTGTGCCATCTGATCTGGCTCTATGCGGAATATACTCGTTTCCAGTACAGTAAAGGTTGTCTGTATAGCATTCTGTGCCATCTGATCTGGCTCTATGCGGAATATACCTGTTTCCAGTACAGTAAAGGTTGTCTGTATATCATTCTGTGCCATCTGATCTGGCTCTATGCGGAATATACCTGTTTCCAGTACAGTAAAGGTTGTCTGTATAGCAATTAGCATTCTGTGCCATCTGATCTGTCTCTATGCGGAATATACCTGTTTCCAGTACAGTAAAGGTTAAGCTGTCTGTATAGCATTCTGTGCCATCTGATCTGGCTCTATGCGGAATATACCTGTTTCCAGTACAGTAAAGGTTGTCTGTATAGCATTCTGTGCCATCTGATCTGGCTCTATGCGGAATATACCTGTTTCCAGTACAGTAAAGGTTGTCTGTATAGCATTCTGTGCCATCTGATCTGGCTCTATGCGGAATATACCTGTTTCCAGTACAGTAAAGGTTGTCTGTATAGCATTCTGTGCCATCTGATCTGGCTCTATGCGGAATATACCTGTTTCCAGTACAGTAAAGGTTGTCTGTATAGCATTCTGTGCCATCTGATCTGGCTCTATGCGGAATATACCTGTTTCCAGTACAGTAAGGTTGTCTGTATAGCATTCTGTGCCATCTGATCTGGCTCTATGCGGAATATACCTGTTTCCAGTACAGTAAAGGTTGTCTGTATAGCATTCTGTGCCATCTGATCTGGCTCTATGCGGAATATACCTGTTTCCAGTACAGTAAAGATTGTCTGTATAGCAATTAGCATTCTGTGCCATCTGATCTGGCTCTATGCGGAATATACCTGTTTTCAGTACAGTAAAGGTTAAGCTGTCTGTATAGCATTCTGTGCCATCTGATCTGGCTCTATGCGGAATATACCTGTTTCCAGTACAGTAAAGGTTGTCTGTATAGCATTCTGTGCCATCTGATCTGGCTCTATGCGGAATATACCTGTTTCCAGTACAGTAAAGGTTGTCTGTATATAGCATTCTGTGCCATCTGATCTGGCTCTATGCGGAATATACCTGTTTCCAGTACAGTAAAGGTTAATTTCCTACATGTATCAGTATCATATAATGTATTCTTTACCAAACCTGTATTATTAAATTTCTGCATGAATGAAATCCATCCTTTTTTAACATTTTGAATGTACGGTGTACATACCATATTTAGCTGTGTATAGTGCACACATTTCTTACATTTTCGTGCCAGATCGTGGGTGTGCACTATACACGGTAGCGCACTATACACAGCTAAATACGGTACTTGAATAGTGTCGAAAAATATAGAATCTTATTAGTTTATAAGGTGGATTCCGTGCCCGGGTTGTTGAAATCAAATTGTTTGCCTCTCACCACTGTAGGTTTGAATCCCGTTGGGTGTGTTGTCTCATGTTAGGAAGCTGGCTTGCGGTAGCCGGTAGGTCAGTAGTTATACCTGGGTGTCCATCCGTGCCTGTAATACTTCCTGGAGGGTTTTCCTCCACCAATAATAGCCGGAGAGTCGCCGTTTGACCTACGCTGTTGGTGCGACTTCAACCCCCAAAAACAAACTAAATAAAAATGTATACAAATTTATTTTAGCTCATTTGCAAAAGAAGTATTAGTATTTACAACATTAGATTAATTGCTCTCGAGACCTCATTCCTTTGGAATACATCGCCATTAGGGAGAGAGAAGAGGCCATGTGGAATTTAAGTGACTTGCTTACGGGCATAATAGTAACGGCTTATAGCCGGGCACAAACTCCAGGCCTAACATCTGAAGCAAACTCGCTAACACTGCTTAGTAATGACTAGAGCCGGGCACAAACTCCAGGCCTAACATCTGAAGCAAACTCGCTAACACTGTGCTTAGTAATGACTAGAGCCGGGCACAAACTCCAGGCCTAACATCTGAAGCTAACACTGCTTAGTAATGGCTAGAGCCGGGCACAAACTCCAGGCCTAACATCTGAAGCTAACACTGTGCTTAGTAATGACTAGAGCCGGGCACAAACTCCAGGTCTAACATCTGAAGCTAACACTGTGCTTAGTAATGGCTAGAGCTGGGCACAAACTCCAGGCCTAACATCTGAAGCTAACACTGTGCCTAGTAATGACTAGAGCCGGGCACAAACTCCAGGCCTAACATCTGAAGCTAACACTGTGCTTAGTAATGACTAGAGCCGAGCACAAACTCCAGGTCTAACATCTGAAGCTAACACTGTGCTTAGTAATGGCTAGAGCCGGGCACAAACTCCAGGCCTAACATCTGAAGCTAACACTGTACTTAGTAATGGCTAGAGCCGGGCACAAACTCCAGGCCTAATATCTGAAGCTAACACTGTGCTTAGTAATGGCTAGAGCCGGGCACAAACTCCAGGCCTAACATCTGAAGCTAACACTGTGCTTAGTAATGGCTAGAGCCGAGCACAAACTCCAGGCCTAACATCTGAAGCTAACACTGTGCTGACACGATTATCCACAATTTTATTTTCACTAGGTTAGTCTTTTATTCATTTGAGTATCTCCGTAACTCATCTTTTATTGAAATTGCTGGCATAACAAATGGGACACTAGCATACATTGCAATGAGAGACATCGGTCAGTTACTGCCCCTGAATACTCCCGCACAGTATAGTTTATACAAATTTATTTTGGCTCGATTGCGAAACAATTTATTACAACTATATTAATCACTCTCGAGACCTCATTCCATCGCCACGAGGGAGAGAGAAGAGGCAACGTGGAATTTAAATGCCTTGTCTAAGGGCACTTGTAATCGTAGCGGCTCTAGTGAGGCTTGAACTCTGAAACTTTTGCACCTGACGCTAACGCGCATCCACTGCGCTATCACGACTTCCACTATTTTCATCCACTTTATCAATTTATAATTATTAAATTACTATATCTCGACAATAACACAGTTAGGTATACATGTACATCCAATGGGTTCTTATCTATAACACTTTGTTATCAATTAGTTCACATGATTTTGATAAAATGACAACTATCATACCTCTATTAAGCAGCCAGTTCCAATGTGTTGTTTTACTATTTGACCTCTATTAAGCAGCCACTTTCTGTGATTCCCTTGGCTGGCTGCTTAAGACAGGTTTGTCTGTATCTGTTTTAATGCAGTGTAGCACTTTGTATACATGTATTCATGCAGTGTAGCCCTTTACATGTATGGGTATTAGCAGGGATCATTCTAGAGGGCGATGTGGGCGAAATAGTCGCCCTAGGGACCCTGACTTCGCCCTCTGGGGGCCCCACTTTTTTGGGTTTTACGATTTTCAAACAAAACTTTGTCTAGTAAGATACACTGGTCCATTATAAAGCACTCATTCTATTCAAATGTTGTATTTAATGGTTGTACTGTGCATTTTAACCCTATTTTGCAGAAGTATATTAAAAAACACCATTTAAAGAACCCAAAAATTCTGACCTAAAATGAACCCTGGTATTAGGTGTGTGTGTGTTTTATGTTTATTTATCGTCGCTACCGGTTGCCCAAATGAGCGACTCCTCTTGAATAGATTAATGATTTTAGATTGTTGGAGGATAGTGCAATAATACAGACAGAGACCCATTCCAGAATCTCCGGTTTACTGTATAGCACCTACACAAGACCTTGGTTTAATGTCCCATCTGAAAGAAAAAATGTTAATTTTATTAGGGTCGGACGGGGGATCAAACCTGCATATGGGTTTCAATGCAGAATAGCGACTTATGTATGTACCTGAACTCTTACAACTCTTATATACAACAGAATACTGTGATATTCACAGTTTGATAAATGAAACAGAATCTATCTTCAGAAATGTATACCTTACAACAAGGATATTTAATAGTAAATGTGTAGCTGGCTAATTGATCTGTTGTATCATTGAATAGTTGTATTTATCGAGTAGCAGTCATGCGGAACTAGAGCGGCATACTTTATGAGTCATTATTACATTCAAGTTTAATTACCTTATCACAGCTTATTACAGCTTATAGAATCCTCTATAGCTATTTTCAATTATGAAATATAATACATTTCTGAAAAGAAGAGTTGAAGACACCAGTAGTTGCTATCCTGATCTGTGTGTATGTGGTATACAGTCAAACCTGTCTTAAGCAGCCAGCCAAGGGAATCACAGAAAGTGGCTGCTTAGCACAGGTGGCTGCTTAATAGACGTTGAATGTATAATAAAACAACATATTGGGAATCTGGAATCCGGCTGCTTAATAGAGGTGACCACTAACACAGGTTTGACTGTATGTGTGTTTTACGTTTATTTATAGTCGCTACCAGTTGCCCCATATGAGTGATGCCTCCTGAAGAGATTAGTCATTTTAGATTTTTTTTGGAGGATAGTGCAATGATACAGACAGAGACCCATTCCAGAGTCTCCGCTGGTTCTTTTACGTGCACGGTGTACAGCACCGATACAATACCTTGGCTTAAAGTCCCATCTGAAAGACTGTTAATTTTATTAGGGTCAGACGGGTGATCGAACATGCGATCCCTGGATTACCAGTCCAGCGTGTTACCACTGCATGGACTACAGATCTGTGTATGTGATTTAAAATTCTGTAAACCACTTTATACTGCAACAAATAGGAGATGTCAGGTGTGTAGCACCAATAAAGGAGTGAAGGCCCAGGCATGCACACCTATAAAGGAGTGAAGGCCCATGCATGCACACCAATAAAGGAGTGAAGGCACAGGAATGCACACCTATAAAGGAGTGACGGCCCAGGCATGCACACCTATTAAGGAGTGACGGCCCAGGCATGCACACCTATAAAGGAGTGAAGGCCCGGGCATGCATACCTATAAATGAGTGAAGGCCCAGGCATGCACACCAATAAAGGAGTGAAGGCCCGGGCATGCACACCTATACATGAGTGAAGGCCCAGGCATGCACACCTATAAATGAGTGAAGGCCCAGGCATGCACACCTATAAAGGAGCGAAGGCCCAGTCATGCACACCTATAAATGAGTGAAGGCCCAGGCATGCACACCTATAAAGGAGTGAAGGCCCGGGCATGTACACCTATAAATGAGTGAAGGCCCAGGCATGCACACCAATAAAGGAGTGACGGCCCAGGCATGCATACCTATAAAGGAGTGAAGGCCCAGGCACGCACACCTATAAAGGAGCGAAGGCCCAGGCATTCACACCTATAAAGGAGCAAAGGCCCAGGCACGCACACCTATAAAGGAGCGAAGCCCAGGCATTCACACCTATAAAGGAGCAAAGGCCCAGGCACGCACACCTATAAAGGAGCGAAGGCCCAGGCATTCACACCTATAAAGGAGCAAAGGCCCAGGCATGCACACCTATAAAGGAGCAAAGGCCCAGGCATGCACACCTATAAAGGAGTGAAGGCCCAGGCACGCACACCTATAAAGGAGCGAAGGCCCAGGCATGCACACCTATAAAGGAGCGAAGGCCCAGGCCTGCATATTGTCACAGAAAATGAAAAATCCAAATAGGTCAAAAATACAATAAAAAGTGTAGTGAGTATTGGCATGTCTGTATTGTATAGAATCTAGGTCACATATATCAGGGCCGTCGCTGGAGCTATTTTGATGATACGCACGGTCAAATTTGTTTGTCAATTGAACATAGCGTGCGATTGCGCTAGGGGGGTCTCTCCACCCCCCCGGGATATTTTTGGAAATGAGAAAGCAATTTCCTGCATTTCAATGCATTTTGTAACATAGAATTGCAGGACTATTGCTCTTATCAATTAATCAAGCACGTAAAATAGCACAAACTATTTCGAGATGCACCATATTTGCAATGGGCTCAATTATTCCACCACTCCACACATCACGGCGCCTATGTATCCCTACTACCCCCCCTGGCGTTTTAATTCATTTTTGGAGTTTTCATTTTTTTTCATTTTCTCAGACCAATGATACGCACGTGCGTACTTGCGTATGCCCAGCGACGGGCCTGTATATCACCACACATATATATATATATGTTTGTAGTCAATGTGACATTTCATCTCTGTATAGCAATTTTAGACTCGATTTGGTATTATTTATAATAAAACGTACATTTTTTAAAATGCACCAACATACTAGGATTCAAAATGTTAATGTGGGTGCAAGCCCCCAAACCCCTCCAGCACCAATGTACCTCTGTGCCAAGATCTGTTAGATAAATGAAATTGTCACATTCCTATTATTTTCCATAAACGGCTCCTTCTACATGTAGGTCAGAATTTTTGGAAGAAGTGATTTAATATATTTCAATGAAATAGGGTTAAAGTACAACACTATAACAACCATTAATTACAACATTATGAATAGAAGCAGTGTTTTATAATGGACACAATTTTGTATGAAAATTGTAAAAAGTCATTGTCCCTAGGGCGACTATTACGCCCATGTCACTCTCTAGAATGAGCCCTGAATAAAACACATTTTATGGATGGTTACATGTATTTATGGGTTAATTATTGGATCTTATAATAGGTTGTGATCAAGTATTCTTAAGATGGCCCACCCACCCCGCTCTCACATACCCACCCACCCCGCTCTCACATACCCACCCACCCCCACTCTCACATACCCACCCACCCCCACTCTCGCATACCCACCCACCCCCACTCTCACATACTCACCCACCCCCACCTCTCACATACCCACCCACCCCCACTCTCACATACCCACCCACCCCCACCCCTCTCACATACCCCCCCCCCACTCTCACATACCCACCACCCCCACTCTCACATACCCACCCCCCCCACTCTCACATACTCACCCACCCCCACTCTCACATCACATACCCACCACCCCCCACTCTCACATACCCCCACCCCCACTCTCACATACCACCCACCCCCACTCTCACATCACATACCCACCACCCCCCCACTCTCACATACCCACCCACCCCCACTCTCACATACCCACCCACCCCCACTCTCACATACCCACCCACCCCCACTCTCACATACCCACCACCCCCCACATACCCACCACCCCCCACTCTCACATACCCCCACTCTCACATCACTCTCACATACCCACCCACCCCCACTCACATACCCACCCCCCACTCTCACATACCCCCCACACTCTCACATACCCATCCACCCCCACTCACATACCCACCCCCACTCTCACATACCCCCCCACTCTCACATACCCACCCACCCCCACTCACATACCCACCCCCCACTCTCACATACCCCCCCCCACACTCTCACATACCCATCCACCCCCACTCTCACATACCCACCCACCCCCACTCTCACATACCCACCCACCCCCACCCACCCCACTCTCACATACCCACCCACCCCCACTCTCACATACCCACCCACCCCCACTCTCACATACCCACCCACCCCACTCTCACATACCCCCCCACACTCTCACATACCCATCCACCCCCACTCACATACCCACCCCCACTCTCACATACCCCCCCACTCTCACATCCCACCCCCCCACTCTCACATACCCACCCACCCCCACTCTCACATACCCACCCACCCCCACTCTCACATACCCCCCCCCACTCTCACATACCCATCCACCCCCACTCTCACATACCCACCCACCCCCACTCTCACATACCCCCCCCCCCACTCTCACATACCCCCCCCCCCCCCCCCACTCCCACCCCCCCCCCCCCACTCTCACATACCCACCCCCCCCACTCTCACATACCCCCCCCCCCCACTCTCACATACACCTCACCCCCCACCCCCACTCTCACATACCCACCCACCCCCACTCTCACATACCCACCCACCCCCACTCTCACATACCCACCCCCCCCACTCTCACATACCCACCCACCCCCACTCTCACATACCCACCACCCCCCACTCTCACATACCCACCCACCCCCACTCTCACATACCATCCACCACTGCTTCTATAATTATAACCTGTACTTGTTTCATCCAGTATTGTTATAGCAAATGAAATGTCTGCATCAGATAACATTCCTTTTCATTATAAACAAAGCATGGGTAATGTTTTAAAGCGACACTACATTGACAAAAAGGTAGATTTCTACAGAATGTCATTTCCTATTATACATGTATGATATAATATTTCCCCAGGTATTTGTCACAAAATCGGAATATTTCAATTAATTAACACCATCGTATTGTCGACATAACAAAATAGTGTACATAGGGTCAACAGTCTAATACAATGCATTTATGGTACAGATTTACCATTATGTCTCACATTTGTGCCTATGTACTTTAGAAAGTTTAGACTAATCTGATATAAATGATCTCCATATCCTCTATAGACTCCAATAATAAACAAACGTCATTTCATGAGCGTGGCTGACCATTATATAAAATCCTACTTTCAGAGAGTTTGTAGACTGCAATAATATTACTCGAAAGAATTTATATTAGCAATGTTAATAATTACATGTAAGAAAGCATTTTTTAAATTGTTTTGCTATAATATTATAATGTCACTTTAATCTCACTTTTTAAGTAAAATCTAAAAGTTGTGTAAAAAAAATATTACCTCGAAACAGCTTCAATACCATGCCAGATTTAGCATTTTGTACCCCCCCCCCCCCCCTATCAGCCACCGCAACTTCGGTGCTCAATAAAATTTTGAGATCCAACATTTTTAGACCAATCACATCCCTGCATTCTAATTAGCCATTGTTTAGAACATTTCAAAGAAAATGCATAATGGGGCTTTAAAAGTATGGTTTAATACCAATAACAAGTATATAAAGGTATTTATGATGGCTGTGCAATTGTTTTTGGAACAGGGTTGAGGGAACACATTGCATTCAACGGACGGATCTGTAGTCCAGTGGTAACACGCTGGACTGGTAATCCAGGGATCGCAGGTTCGATCCCCCGTCTGACCCTTATGCAATTAACAGTCTTTCAGCTGGGACTTTAAACCGAGGACCCTTTCCCTCATAGAAGCACCACTTGACGCCATTACCAATAAGACATACATTGACTGAGTTAACCCTTTCCCTCATAGAAACACCTCTTGACGCCATTACAATGCGATTATATATTATTAATATACTATTATATCTCCATACAAATGACAGCCATTTAGCTATCATGCAGTGGATAAGTAGTCGCCATATCTATCCCACCTCCATAGATATTACTGGGACTACATGAGATTTAGGTTAATATACTATTATATCTCCATACAAACGACAGCCATTTAGCTATCATGCAGTGGATAAGTAGTCGCCATATCTATCCCACCTCCATAGATATTACTGGGACTACATGAGATTTAGGTTAATATACTATTATATCTCCATACAAACGACAGCCATTTAGCTATCATGCAGTGGATAAGTAGTTGCCATATCTATCCCACCTCCATAGATATTACTGGGACTACATGAGATTTAGGTTAATATACTATTATATCTCCATACAAACGACAGCCATTTAGCTATCATGCAGTGGATAAGTAGTTGCCATATCTATCCCACCTCCATAGATATTACTGGGACTACATGAGATTTAGGTTAATATACTATTATATCTCCATACAAACGACAGCCATTTAGCTATCATGCAGTGGATAATAGTTGCCATATCTATCCCACCTCCATAGATATTACTGGGACTACATGAGATTTAGGTTAATATACTATTATATCTCCATACAAACGACAGCCATTTAGCTATCATGCAGTGGATAAGTAGTTGCCATATCTATCCCACCTCCATAGATATTACTGGGACTACATGAGGTTCTGGCCTTTATTATGAACATTGGTTTGGCTACTATATTGTCAATGTATGTGGTATTGGTAATGGTGTCAAGAGGTGCTTCTATCAATGTATGTGGTATTGGTAATGGCGTCAAGAGGTGCTTCTATCAATGTATGTCGTATTGGTAATGGCGTCAAGAGGTGCTTCTATCAATGTATGTCGTATTGGTAATGGTGTCAAGAGGTGCTTCTATCAATGTATGTGGTATTTGTAATGGCATCAAGAGGTGCTTCTATCAATGTATGTGGTATTGGTAATGGCGTCAAGAGGTGCTTCTATCAATGTATGTCGTATTGGTAATGGCGTCAAGAGGTGCTTCTATGAGGGAAAGGGCTAATGAAAAAAGACTGACCTAGTCAAAATAAGATTATTTATTAGTCAACAATGTTCAAATAAATTAAAAATGTTAAAAAGGATGCATTACTGAAAATAACAAATACAGTAGCCGGAATCTGAAAATAACTGCGGCGACCCCCCCCCCCCCCCAATTATTTTTGTGTATGCTTGTCTGTGCATTCTGAAGGCAGTTTTATCAGTTTTCCTATATATCTGTCGTTACTTGCATGCCTCATTTGCCTCAGTGTGGCTACGGGCGTGAAATATAATTTTATGATAGCAACTACTGCATTGGGGCACTCTTGTTCTAACCCTATTGTTCAGACAGAGCGTTTATCTTATTGTAAATTATCTGGGTTTTTTGCCATATCTCGTTCAGGAAGTTAATATACTTTAAACGTGTCGTATAACAAATCAACTGTTTCATCATACATATGTTAGAGATAATTATATTTATGCTCAAACTGTCACAATTTCAAAAAAAAGTTGATGTCATACAATTGTATATTTGTATTCAGTACACAGCTGCGTTCATTAAAATCTTTTCAAAATTTTAAAACATTTATCGTGAATTGTGCATGCCGGGTTCAAGCCTCATAGTGTGAGATGACTTCTAATCCCTAACTTACAGTGCCGGCTGGACTTTTAGTGCCAAACCTACAGTGCCTTCTGGACTTCCAGTCCCAAGCTTACAGTGCCTTCTGGATTTCCAGTCACTATCTTACAGTGCCTTCTGGACTTCCAGTCACTATCTTACAGTGCCTTCTGGATTTCCAGTCCCTATCTTACAGTGCCTTCTGGACTTCCAGTCCCTATCTTACAGTGCCTTCTGGACTTCCAGTCTCTAACTTACAGTGCCTTCTGGACTTCCAGTCCCTATCTTACAGTGCCTTCTGGACTTCCAGTCCCTATCTTACAGTGCCTTCTGGACTTTAGTCCCTATCTTACAGTGCCTTCTGGACTTCCAGTCCCTAACTTACAGTGCCTTCTGGACTTCCAGTCCCTATCTTACAGTGCCTTCTGGACTTCCAGTCCCTATCTTACAGTGCCTTCTGGACTTCCAGTCACTATCTTACAGTGCCTTCTGGACTTCCAGTCCCTATCTTACAGTGCCTTCTGGACTTCCAGTCACTATCTTACAGTGCCTTCTGGACTTCCAGTCACTATCTTACAGTGCCTTCTGGACTTTAGTCCCTATCTTACAGTGCCTTCTGGACTTCCAGTCCCTAACTTACAGTGCCTTCTGGACTTCCAGTCACTATCTTACAGTGCCTTCTGGACTTCCAGTCACTATCTTACAGTGCCTTCTGGACTTCCAGTCACTATCTTACAGTGCCTTCTGGACTTTAGTCCCTATCTTACAGTGCCTTCTGGACTTCCAGTCCCTAACTTACAGTGCCTTCTGGACTTCTAGTCACTATCTTACAGTGCCTTCTGGACTTCCAGTCCCTATCTTACAGTGCCTTCTGGACTTCTAGTCCCTAACATACAGTGCCTTCTGGACTTCTAGTCCCTATCTTACAGTGCCTTCTGGACTTCTAGTCCCTATCTTACAGTGCCTTCTGGACTTCCAGTCACTATCTTACAGTGTATTCTGGACTTCCAGTCCCTATCTTACAGTGCCTTCTGGACTTCTAGTCCCTATCTTACAGTGCCTTCTGGACTTCCAGTCCCTATCTTACAGTGCCTTCTGGACTTCCAGTCCCTAACTTACAGTGCCTTCTGGACTTCCAGTCACTATCTTACAGTGCCTTCTGGACTTCCAGTCACTATCTTACAGTGCCTTCTGGACTTCTAGTCCCTATCTTACATTGCCTTCTGGACTTCCAGTCCCTATCTTACAGTGCCTTCTGGACTTCCAGTCCCTATCTTACAGTGCCTTCTGGACTTCTAGTCACTATCTTACAGTGCCTTCTGGACTTCCAGTCCCTATCTTACAGTGCCTTCTGGACTTCTAGTCCCTAACATACAGTGCCTTCTGGACTTCTAGTCCCTATCTTACAGTGCCTTCTGGACTTCTAGTCCCTATCTTACAGTGCCTTCTGGACTTCCAGTCACTATCTTACAGTGCCTTCTGGACTTCCAGTCCCTATCTTACAGTGCCTTCTGGACTTCCAGTCCCTATCTTACAGTGCCTTCTGGACTTCCAGTCCCTATCTTACAGTGCCTTCTGGACTTCTAGTCCCTATCTTACAGTGCCTTCTGGACTTCTAGTCCCTATCTTACAGTGCCTTCTGGACTTCCAGTCCCTATCTTACAGTGCCTTCTGGACTTCCAGTCACTATCTTACAGTGCCTTCTGGACTTCCAGTCACTATCTTACAGTGCCTTCTGGACTTCCAGTCACTATCTTACAGTGCCTTCAGGCGGGAGATCTATATATATATATATATACTAGTAGTATATACTAGAAATGCAACAACATGTTATTAAGACAGTTTGCCAGCTATCTGTTACATCAATCAGTATACATCCAGGGCTCATTCTAGGTCACAAGAGACAGCACATGATTGAATCCTTAAAATTGTATTATTTAATAAATGTCAACATAATAGATTTAAAATACACAATATGACCATTAAATAAAACATTTGGATAGAAGTAGTGCTTTCTAATGGGTCAGTGGATTCAACTTTGTATGAACATTGTTTAAGTGGGTGGGGAGAAGTGGGGGCCCCCAAGCGACGAAGTCATGGTCCCTAGGGTGACTATTTCGGGCGACTATTTCACCCCTAGGGCAACTATTTTGCCCCTAGGGTGACTATTACGGGCGACTATTTCACCCCTAGGGTGACTATTTCGGGTGATTATTTCGCCCATAGGGTGACTATTTTGCTCCTAGGGTGACTATTTCGGGTGACTATTTCGCCCCTAGGGTGACTATTTTGGGCGACTATTTCACCCCTAGGGTGACAATTTCAGGTGACTATTTCGCCCAAGTTGCCCTCTAGAATGAGCCATGCTGTAACATAAATCTGTATATTTCTTAAGGATAAATATAACTTGGAGATGAATCTAGATGTAAATATTTCTTCCTTGTTTATATTTTCAGGTTAAAGCAGGCCAAGTATATAGTGATTATGTAGGGTAAGTAAGGATTTTCTGTCGTGAGATATTTACTCTGGATGTTGTATACCTCCACACAATCTGCATATATAGTTTAGTAGTCTGTGAGCATGTATGTGATCCAGGGTTCTCCCTAGAAAATAATGCACCAAGTAAGTAAGAAAAAGAAAACGCACAACGCTGCGTGTGTTGAGGGACATCCAGGGATATCCATCCCTCTGTTAGTGTTTTGAAAATTAGATGCATTGTAGGAGCACTATGGAGCTTGTCCCTCACCGCTACTTGTTCGAATCCCACTGGGTGTATAAAATTAATTCATATGTGGAAGCTGTCCAGCTAGCAAATGGCCGGGTTCCCGCTGTCAATGTGAACAAATGGCAGGGTTCCCGCTGTCAATGTGAACAAATGGCAGGGTTCCCACTGTCCATGTGAACAAATGGCAGGGTTCCCACTGTCAATGTGAACAAATAGCAGGGTTCCCACTGTCAATGTGAACAAATGACAGGGTTCCCACTGTCAATGTGAACAAATGGCAGGGTTCCCACTGTCAATGTGAACAAATAGCAGGGTTCCCACTGTCAATGTGAACACATGGCAGGGTTCCCGCTGTCCAAATGGCAGGGTTCCCGCTGTCAATGTGAACAAATGGCAGGGTTCCCGCTGTCGATGTGAACAAATGGCAGGGTTCCCACTGTCAATGTGAACAAATGGCAGGGTTCCTGCTGTTGGTGTGAACAAATAGCAGGGTTCCCGCTGTCAATGTGAACAAATGGCAGGGTTCCTGCTGTCAATGTGAACAAATGACAGGGTTCTCACTGTTGGTGTGAACAAATGACAGGGTTCCCACTGTCAATGTGAACAAATGACAGGGTTCCCACTGTTGGTGTGAACAAATGGCAGGGTTCCCACTGTTGGTGTGAACAAATGACAGGGTTCCCACTGTTGGTGTGAACAAATGACAGGGTTCCCACTGTTGGTGTGAACATATGGCAGGGTTCCCACTGTTGGTGTGAACAAATGACAGGGTTCCCACTGTTGGTGTGAACAAATGGCAGGGTTCCCACTGTTGGTGTGAACAAATGACAGGGTTCCCACTGCCTGTGTGAACAAATGACAGGGTTCCCACTGTCAATGTGAACAAATGGCAGGGTTCCCGCTGTCAATGTGAACAAATGGCAGGGTTCCCACTGTCGATGTGAACAAATGGCAGGGTTCCCACTGTTGGTGTGAACAAATGACAGGGTTCCCACTGTTGGTGTGAACAAATGGCAGGGTTCCCACTGTTGGTGTGAACATATGGCAGTGTTCCCACTGTTGGTGTGAACAAATGACAGGGTTCCCACTGCCTGTGTGAACAAAACACAGGGTTCCCACTGTTGGTGTGAACAAATGGCAGGGTTCCCACTGCCTGTGTGAACAAATGACAGGTTTCCCACTGTTGGTGTGAACAAATGACAGGGTTCCCACTGCCTGTGTGAACATATGGCAGGGTTCCCACTGCCTGTGTGAACATATGGCAGGGTTCCCACTGTTGGTGTGAACAAATGACATGGTTCCCATTGCCTGTGTGAACAAATGACAGGGTTCCCACTGTCAATGTGAACAAATGGCAGGGTTCCCACTGTTGGTGTGAACAAATGGCAGGGTTCCCACTGTTGGTATGAACAAATGGCAGGGTTCCCTCTGTTGGTGTGAACAAATGACAGGGTTCCCACTGTTGGTGTGAACAAATGACAGGGTTCCCACTGTTGGTGTGAACATATGGCAGGGTTCCCACTGTTGGTGTGAACAAATGACAGGGTTCCCACTGTTGGTGTGAACAAATGGCAGGGTTCCCACTGTTGGTGTGAACAAATGACAGGGTTCCCACTGCCTGTGTGAACAAATGACAGGGTTCCCACTGTCAATGTGAACAAATGGCAGGGTTCCCGCTGTCAATGTGAACAAATGGCAGGGTTCCCACTGTCAATGTGAACAAATGGCAGGGTTCCCACTGTTGGTGTGAACAAATGACAGGGTTCCCACTGTTGGTGTGAACAAATGGCAGGGTTCCCACTGTTGGTGTGAACATATGGCAGTGTTCCCACTGTTGGTGTGAACAAATGACAGGGTTCCCACTGCCTGTGTGAACAAATGACAGGGTTCCCACTGTTGGTGTGAACAAATGGCAGGGTTCCCACTGCCTGTGTGAACAAATGACAGGTTTCCCACTGTTGGTGTGAACAAATGACAGGGTTCCCACTGCCTGTGTGAACATATGGCAGGGTTCCCACTGCCTGTGTGAACATATGGCAGGGTTCCCACTGTTGGTGTGAACAAATGACATGGTTCCCACTGCCTGTGTGAACAAATGACAGGGTTCCCACTGTCAATGTGAACAAATGGCAGGGTTCCCACTGTTGGTGTGAACAAATGGCAGGGTTCCCACTGTTGGTATGAACAAATGGCAGGGTTCCCTCTGTTGGTGTGAACAAATGACAGGGTTCCCACTGTTGGTGTGAACAAATGACAGGGTTCCCACTGCCTGTGTGAACATATGGCAGGGTTCCCACTGTTGGTGTGAACAAATGACAGGGTTCCCACTGTTGGTGTGAACAAATGACAGGGTTCCCACTGCCTGTGTGAACAAATGACAGGGTTCCCACTGTTGGTGTGAACAAATGACAGGGTTCCCACTGCCTGTGTGAACAAATGGCAGGGTTCCCACTGTTGGTGTGAACAAATGACAGGGTTCCCACTGCCTGTGTGAACAAATGACAGGGTTCCATCTGTTGGTGTGAACAGATGCCAGGGTTCCCGGTGTCAGTCGTCAATACCGCCAACAAACATATACTGGCTCTAAATTTTGGGGATTGGCGAAAATAATTGCACAAATAATTGGTGCAATTATTTGTTTTTAGGTGTGTTTGGCACAACATGTTTTGTCAAATACATGGCTTCCAATATTTATCAGTGTACTATATGGCTCTTAGTTGGCTTAAAGTTTTTCAAATTGGCGACAGAAGTGGCGCAGACAAAAATTCAGACAGGGGGAAACCCTACAAATCGATATTTTCCCCCTTTGTTTAACGTAATACATCTCTGTAATATGGATGGACCGATTGTTAGTTACGTGTAATATGGATGAACCGATTGTTAGTTACGTGTAATATGGATGAACCGATTGTTAGTTACGTGTAATATGGATGGACCGATTGTTAGTTACGTGTAATATGGATGAACCGATTGTTAGTTATGTGTAATATGGATGGACCGATTGTTAGTTACGTGTAATATGGATGAACCGATTGTTAGTTATGTGTAATATGGATGAACCGATTGTTAGTTACGTGTAATATGGATGAACCGATTGTTAGTTATGTGTAATATGGATGAACCGATTGTTAGTTATGTGTAATATGGATGAACCGATTGTTAGTTATGTGTAATATGGATGAACCGATTGTTAGTTACGTGTAATATGGATGAACCGATTGTTAGTTATGTGTAATATGGATGAACCGATTGTTAGTTATGTGTAATATGGATGGACCGATTGTTAGTTATGTGTAATACATCTCTGTAATATGGATGGACCGATTGTTAGTTACGTGTAATACATCTCTGTAATATGGATGAACCGATTGTTAGTTACGTGTAATATGGATGGACCGATTGTTAGTTACGTGTAATATGGATGGACCGATTGTTAGTTACGTGTAATACATCTCTGTAATATGGATGAACCGATTGTTAGTTACGTGTAATACATCTCTGTAATATGGATGGACCGATTGTTAGTTACGTGTAATACATCTCTGTAATATGGATGGACCGATTGTTAGTTACGTGTAATATGGATGGACCGATTGTTAGTTACGTGTAATACATCTCTGTAATATGGATGGACCGATTGTTAGTTACGTGTAATATGGATGGACCTATTGTTAGTTACGTGTAATACATCTCTGTAATATGGATGAACCGATTGTTAGTTACGTGTAATATGGATGGACCGATTGTTAGTTACGTGTAATACATCTCTGTAATATGGATGAACCGATTGTTAGTTACGTGTAATATGGATGGACCGATTGTTAGTTATGTGTAATATGGATGGACCGATTGTTAGTTACGTGTAATACATCTCTGTAATATGGATGAACCGATTGTTAGTTACGTGTAATATGGATGGACCGATTGTTAGTTACGTGTAATACATCTCTGTAATATGGATGAACCGATTGTTAGTTATGTGTAATACATCTCTGTAATATGGATGAACCGATTGTTAGTTACGTGTAATATGGATGGACCGATTGTTAGTTACGTGTAATACATCTCTGTAATATGGATGAACCGATTGTTAGTTACGTGTAATATGGATGGACCGATTGTTAGTTACGTGTAATATGGATGGACCGATTGTTAGTTACGTGTAATACATCTCTGTAATATGGATGAACCGATTGTTAGTTACGTGTAATATGGATGGACCGATTGTTAGTTACGTGTAATACATCTCTGTAATATGGATGAACCGATTGTTAGTTACGTGTAATATGGATGGACCGATTGTTAGTTACGTGTAATACATCTCTAATATGGATGAACCGATTGTTAGTTACGTGTAATATGGATGGACCGATTGTTAGTTACGTGTAATACATCTCTGTAATATGGATGAACCGATTGTTAGTTACGTGTAATATGGATGGACCGATTGTTAGTTATGTGTAATATGGATGGACCGATTGTTAGTTACGTGTAATATGGATGGACCGATTGTTAGTTACGTGTAATATGGATGGACCGATTGTTAGTTACGTGTAATATGGATGGACCGATTGTTAGTTACGTGTAATACATCTCTGTAATATAGATGGACCGATTGTTAGTTACGTGTAATATGGATGGACCGATTGTTAGTTACGTGTAATACATCTCTGTAATATGGATGAACCGATTGTTAGTTACGTGTAATATGGATGGACCGATTGTTAGTTACGTGTAATATGGATGGACCGATTGTTAGTTACGTGTAATACATCTCTGTAATATGGATGAACCGATTGTTAGTTACGTGTAATATGGATGAACCGATTGTTAGTTACGTGTAATATGGATGGACCGATTGTTAGTTATGTGTAATACATCTCTGTAATATGGATGAACCGATTGTTAGTTACGTGTAATACATCTCTGTAATATGGATGAACCGATTGTTAGTTACGTGTAATATGGATGGACCGATTGTTAGTTACGTGTAATACATCTCTGTAATATGGATGGACCGATTGTTAGTTACGTGTAATACATCTCTGTAATATGGATGAACCGATTGTTAGTTACGTGTAATATGGATGGACCGATTGTTAGTTACGTGTAATACATCTCTGTAATATGGATGAACCGATTGTTAGTTACGTGTAATATGGATGGACCGATTGTTAGTTACGTGTAATACATCTCTAATATGGATGAACCGATTGTTAGTTACGTGTAATATGGATGGACCGATTGTTAGTTACGTGTAATACATCTCTGTAATATGGATGAACCGATTGTTAGTTACGTGTAATATGGATAGACCGATTGTTAGTTATGTGTAATATGGATGGACTGATTGTTAGTTACGTGTAATACATCTCTGTAATATGGATGGACCGATTGTTAGTTACGTGTAATATGGATGGACCGATTGTTAGTTATGTGTAATACATCTCTGTAATATGGATGAACCGATTGTTAGTTACGTGTAATACATCTCTGTAATATGGATGAACCGATTGTTAGTTACGTGTAATATGGATGGACCGATTGTTAGTTACGTGTAATACATCTCTGTAATATGGATGAACCGATTGTTAGTTACGTGTAATATGGATGGACCGATTGTTAGTTACGTGTAATACATCTCTGTAATATGGATGAACCGATTGTTAGTTACGTGTAATATGGATGGACCGATTGTTAGTTACGTGTAATACATCTCTGTAATATGGATGAACCGATTGTTAGTTACGTGTAATATGGATGGACCGATTGTTAGTTATGTGTAATATGGATGGACTGATTGTTAGTTACGTGTAATACATCTCTGTAATATGGATGGACCGATTGTTAGTTACGTGTAATATGGATGGACCTATTGTTAGTTACGTGTAATACATCTCTGTAATATGGATGAACCGATTGTTAGTTACGTGTAATATGGATGGACCGATTGTTAGTTACATGTAATACATCTCTGTAATATGGATGGACCGATTGTTAGTTACGTGTAATATGGATGGACCAATTGTTAGTTACGTGTAATACATCTCTGTAATATGGATGAACCGATTGTTAGTTACGTGTAATACATCTCTGTAATATGGATGAACCGATTGTTAGTTACGTGTAATATGGATGGACCGATTGTTATTTACGTGTAATACATCTCTGTAATATGGATGAACCGATTGTTAGTTACGTGTAATATGGATGGACCGATTGTTAGTTACGTGTAATACATCTCTGTAATATGGATGAACCGATTGTTAGTTACGTGTAATATGGATGGACCGATTGTTAGTTACGTGTAATACATCTCTGTAATATGGATGAACCGATTGTTAGTTACGTGTAATATGGATGGACCGATTGTTAGTTATGTGTAATATGGATGGACCGATTGATAGTTACGTGTAATACATCTCTGTAATATGGATGAACCGATTGTTAGTTACGTGTAATATGGATGAACCGATTGTTAGTTATGTGTAATATGGATGGACTGATTGTTAGTTACGTGTAATACATCTCTGTAATATGGATGGACCGATTGTTAGTTACGTGTAATATGGATGGACCTATTGTTAGTTACGTGTAATACATCTCTGTAATATGGATGAACCGATTGTTAGTTATGTGTAATATGGATGAACCGATTGTTAGTTACGTGTAATATGGATGGACCGATTGTTAGTTATGTGTAATATGGATGGACCGATTGTTAGTTATGTGTAATATGGATGAACCGATTGTTAGTTATGGGTTGTTTTACAATCAGGGTACACAACTAGTCTCATAAGGGTGCAAAATTGAAGTGTATCATTTAGCTTAAAAATTATTTTTATTTCATAGCAAACTGGTTAAATGTGATTACGTGAACAAATTTAGGCGTCAATGTTGCCGAAGTTGATTTTTTGGCCTAAAACATATGTTCACGAGTAATGAGCCAATGTTGTATTTCTCGGAGAGGACATTTTTTGACGGAATCATAGATACCCATCTTTTGGCCCACATTACAACTAAAACGGCAGAACTTGTATACAAAATGATTCATGCAACTTCATGTAATATTTCTGTAGATTATTTATTTAAAAAAATGCGTCCATATCATTCTTGATGAGAATGGAAAATGGAGGACATTTCGGAGAGGACATATTTTGACGGAATCTGTATCATATTTTTGGATCACATACACGAGAAATAAAATTTTCACAATCTTGCGAAGTTTATTTTGATTACATTCCAAAACATTTATATGCTTGATTATTCAGCTTTTATTACCAACTAATGGTGGTTTTAGGGGAGTGAGCCTACTCAAATATTATAATTAGTCAAATGAGACTGATGTTTATTGTCCAAAACTTGCCATTTTGCCATATTTCAGTCAATAATTATGTGATTTGAATAATTTGTTCGCTATGGTAGACATATACAACAGGACTGAATGCTTTAACATACTTAGTTGCTAGTATAAGTACAGATAATTACCCATATTATTTAATTGTGTGGCATTAACCTACATGTACCCTGATTGTAAAACAACCCTTATGTGTAATATGGATGAACCGATTGTTAGTTACGTGTAATATGGATGGACCGATTGTTAGTTATGTGTAATATGGATGGACCGATTGTTAGTTACGTGTAATATGGATGGACCGATTGTTAGTTACGTGTAATATGGATGGACCTATTGTTAGTTACGTGTAATATGGATGGACCTATTGTTAGTTACGTGTAATACATCTCTGTAATATGGATGAACCGATTGTTAGTTACGTGTAATATGGATGGACCGATTGTTAGTTATGTGTAATATGGATGGACCGATTGTTAGTTACGTGTAATATGGATGGACCGATTGTTAGTTACGTGTAATATGGATGGACCGATTGTTAGTTACGTGTAATGGATGGACCTATTGTTAGTTACGTGTAATATGGATGACCGATTGTTAGTTACGTGTAATATGGATGGACCGATTGTTAGTTACGTGTAATATGGATGAACCGATTGTTAGTTACGTGTAATATGGATGGACCGATTGTTAGTTACGTGTAATACATCTCTGTAATATGGATGGACCGATTGTTAGTTACGTGTAATATGGATGGACCGATTGTTAGTTATGTGTAATATGGATGGACCGATTGTTAGTTACGTGTAATATGGATGGACCGATTGTTAGTTACGTGTAATATGGATGGACCGATTGTTAGTTACGTGTAATATGGATGGACCGATTGTTAGTTACGTGTAATACATCTCTGTAATATGGATGAACCGATTGTTAGTTACGTGTAATATGGATGGACCGATTGTTAGTTACGTGTAATACATCTCTGTAATATGGATGGACCGATTGTTAGTTATGTGTAATATGGATGAACCGATTGTTAGTTACGTGTAATATGGATGGACCGATTGTTAGTTACGTGTAATACATCTCTGTAATATGGATGGACCGATTGTTAGTTACGTGTAATATGGATGAACCGATTGTTAGTTACGTGTAATATGGATGGACCGATTGTTAGTTACGTGTAATACATCTCTGTAATATGGATGGACCGATTGTTAGTTACGTGTAATACATCTCTGTAATATGGATGGACCGATTGTTAGTTATGTGTAATACATCTCTGTAATATGGATGGACCGATTGTTAGTTATGTGTAATACATC
Source organism: Archivesica marissinica (assembly GCA_014843695.1). Taxonomy (NCBI): domain Eukaryota; kingdom Metazoa; phylum Mollusca; class Bivalvia; order Venerida; family Vesicomyidae; genus Archivesica; species Archivesica marissinica. Next base: position 25,304,590 of record CM026391.1, on the reverse strand, counting down.
TCTGTAATATGGATGGACCGATTGTTAGTTACGTGTAATACATCTCTGTAATATGGATGGACCGATTGATAGTTACGTGTAATATGGATGGACCGATTGATAGTTACGTGTAATACATCTCTGTAATATGGATGGACCGATTGTTAGTTATGTGTAATACATCTCTGTAATATGGATGAACAGATTGTTAGATTGATTTTTATTCTATAAGCAATGTATATTGTATGACTCATTCTTCTATATGTGATGATTTATCATCTATAATTGATAATTGTATATACTGGTAGCAGCTGTCGGCAAAATAAACAAATAGAATTGACAAATCCAAATGGTGATTTATTACAGGTGATGCTTTCAGTGATATTATCAACAACCACCATCTACCATTAAAAGTTTTTATAGGTTTTGTATATATGAACAATAAAATAACCTGCGCATATTCTTTGTAAAGCGGTTTGTTTGGATATGAAAGAACAGTCCAATCTTTGAATCAGCTGCTAAAACAATAGTTTAAATTTACATTGCAGTTCCAGCTGACAGACACAATTTCCAAACAAGTTGAGCATACAATTGTATTCATTACAAATCTTGAACATTGTTGAACAAATAATATTCTCATTTTGACTATAACAGTATTCTTTCTGTTGGACTCCCTTCATAGCCTGTGTCTCCCTGAAAATGGACAAGTGTCTCCCTGAAAACTGACAAGTGTCTCCCTGACAAGTGTTTCCCTGATGAGTGTCTCCCTGATGAGTGTCTCCCTGACAAATGTCTTCCTAACGAGTGTCTTCCTGATGAGTGTCTCAGACAAGTGTCTCCCTGATGACTGTCTCCCTGACGAGTGTCTCCCTGATGAGTGTCTCCCAGACAAGTGTCTCCCTGAATCTCCCTGACGAGTGTCTCCCTGGTGACTCTCCCTGACGAGTGTCTCCCTGACAAGTGTCTACCAGATGAGTGTCCCTGACAAGTGTCTCCCTGATGAGTGTCTCCCAGATGAGTGTCCCTGACAAGTGTCTCCCTGATGAGTGTCTCCCTGATGAGTGTATCCCTTAAGAGTGTCTCCCTGACGAGTGTCTCCCTGGTGAGTGTCTCCCTGGCGAGTCTCCCTGGTGAGTGTCTCCCTGATGAGTGTCTCCCTGACGAGTGTCTCCCTGACAAGTGCCTCCCTGATGAGTGTCTCCCTGACGAGTGTCCCTGAAGAGTGTCTCCCTGACAAGTGTCTCCCTGATGCCTTGTCTCTCTGGTGAGTGTCTCCCTGACAAGTGTCTGCCAGACGAGTGTCTCCCAGACCAGTGTCCCTGACAAGTGTCTCCCTGGTGAGTGTCTCCCTGATGAGTGTTTCCCTGGTGAGTGTCTCCCTGATGAGTGTCTCCCTGACGAATGTCTCCCTTACAAGTGACTCCCTGACGAGTGTCTCCCTGCCAAGTGTCTCCCTGATGAGTGTCTCCCTGCTGAATAGTCTCACTGATGAGTGTCTCTATGGTGAGTGTCTCCTTGATGACTGTCTCCCTGACAAGTGTCTCCCTGACAAGTGTCTCCCTGACGAATGTCTCCCAGACAAGTGTCTTCCTGATGAGTGTCTCCCTGAAGGGTATCTCCCTGACAAGTGTCTCCCTGGCGAGTGTCTCCCTGATGACTTGTCTCCCTGATGAGTGTCTCCCTGACAAGTGTCTCCCTGATGAGTGTCTCCCTGATGAGTGTCTCCCTGACGAGTGTCTCCCTGACGAGTGTCTCCCTGACAAGTGTCTCCCTGATGAATGTCTCCCAGACAAGTGTCTCCCTGACAAATGTCTCCCTGATGACTGTCTCCCTGGTGACTGTCTCCCTGGTGACTGTCTCGCTGATGAGTGTATCCCTGCCAATTGTCTCCCTGATGAGTGTCTCCCTGACGAGTGTCTCCCTGGTGAGTGTCTCCCTGATGATTTGTGTCCCTGATGAGTGTCTCCCTGGTGAGTGTCTCCCTGATGACTGTCTCCCTGACAAGTGTCTCCCTGACGAATGTCTCCCTTACAAGTGTCTCCCTGATGAGTGTCTCCCTGACGAGTGTCTCCCTGGTGAGTGTCTCCCTGATAAATGTTTCCCTGCTGAATAATCTCACTGATGAGTGTCTCTATGGTGAGTGTCTCTATGATGACTTGTCTCCCTGACAAGTGTCTCCCTGACGAGTGTCTCCTAACAAGTGTCTTCCTGACGAGTGTCTCCCTGATGACTGTCTCCCTGACGAGTGTCTCCCTGATGAGTGTCTCCCTGGTGACTGTCTCCCTGACGAGTGTCTCCCTGATGAGTGTCTCCCTGGTGACTGTCTCCCTGACAAGTGTCTCCCTGACAAATCATAACAGCACATCAATTTTAGGATCATGCTAGGTCAGCATTTTTGGGAGAAGTGAGAAGGCGTGCGATCGCGTCCTTAAATGGTGTTATTTAATAAATTTCAACAAAATGCACAATATGACCATTAAATACAACATTTAAATAGAAGGAGTGCTTTATAATGGGCCAGTGTAGCTTACTCGACAAAATATTGTATGACAATTGTAAAACAAAAATAAGGGGGAAGTGAGGTCCCCAGGGGGCGAACTCAGGGTCCCTAGTTTGACTATTTTTCCCAAATCACCCTCCTTAATGAGCCCTGGCATATTTTATTAAAATGCTTGCATAACAAACTAAACAACTTGCATAGACTGCAATTGCTTGCATAACAAACTAAACATCTCGCATAGACTGCAATTGCTTGCATAACAAACTAAACATCTCGCATAGACTGCAATTGCTTGCATAACAAGCTAAACATCTCACATAGACTGCAATTGCTTGCATAACAAACTAAACATCTCACATAGACTGCAATTGACCTTTCTGCCGATTTTGATTGACAGCTGGCGTTAGCCAATCGCATCGCACCATTCGCGCACACCCCCGGCAACCGGTTATCGCCACCATCTTGTTAGACAAACAATGCATATTAGACAAACTAGTAACGAGTAGACAAATTTGAAAAGGCGTGAATTTGATCGAAAATACGGGTTTAAAATTGTTTTAATGATGTTGAAAATGTGTAGCTTTGGTGTGTGGGTTAGCTGCTTTAAAACCAATGGATCTATAAAAACACCGACTGACCCCATATAGTCATTCTTTTCTGGCAAACACAGCAATCAAATTTAAGCGTGTCACACTGTTTATTGGGAGTAATCAACAACTTACCGATACCGGTACATCACAGAGACCGCCGACTTATAATATCCCGATAGGGGCCTACTGCTATTATCAAGATCAAAGTATTGCACATCGGAATTTAGCACTGATTGTGCTAATTGGTCAATTATAAAATGTGTGCACATAATTATAGTATTGATTACTACACCGAGTCATTGTTTTATCGTTCTGTCAGACAAACAAGTTATTTAGTAAAATTTTAATCAAATCTGATAACGAGTGATCGTGATCTGAAATTATTTTTTGAAAAATAATTACAAATTAATTAATGCTGTCTGTCATTGACAATGGTGAAAAGATGTAGTTACGGGCTGTTTTATTAATTTATGCTGTGTGACAGTGATAGTATATATCCAGATCGATTAATAGGTGACGTTTAATTCGTGCCATTTCCAAACAAGACAAATCTTGAAAAATGTCTAAGGTGGATTAAGTTGTGTGGACGACCAGCTGAATACATCCAAAATTAATGCAAACATATATATTTGCACACAAGTAAGTTGAAATTAATTTATTTATGCATAATAAAATATTTCGAAAAAATATATTCTGCATTTATAGATTTACTGTTCACAAGAGATCTGTGAGTATAATGGTGATTAAAATTATACATGTGGTTCATACATATTGTCGTGGATGGTGGACTAGGGATCAGATAGTAGTAATAGTACCCATGCATGTGCAGAGCTGTGGGATTCCCATATTAGCTCAGTGAACGTACTGGTGTTCAGTTGTTGGGCCTAATGTTCGAGTCTTCTAGGAGGCATAGGGTCGAGTCTCTCAAGACGGTGGCATATTTCATGTCTTTTAATGTCAAAGTTGACACGATGTGGTTGTTCGGGTGTCAGTGGTTTCGTATAACTACTTCTTCGTATACAAGGCAATATAGAGTGAAACATTGTGGTTGATTCGTCTAATAGTATATTATCACGCCTACACCAATTATGAGATGGGCTGTTGACAAAATAATCAAATACTGGAGAATATATTATTTTTCACACCTTGATTGGTCGGCTCAAACATTTGTGATGCTGGCTTGTATGCCCGTGTTTTATCAGCTTTAGAGCTGAGCCGTGCCATATGTCCAAGCCCTTACATGTATAAATATCATGCTCTTCACATCAATTTCATTACAACCATGGCGTCTATATTTCCATGCGTTTTTTGCTGATTATACAATACAAATACAATAAAAAATAGATACACACTGTACATTTCATTGTCATTGTATTAATCTATGTACCTTTTTATGTAATGTTATGTCATTGTAAATAATTTAATGCTTTGATGTACAATAAATATATTATTTTAATGACGGTCTATGATTTATTTATTCTCCCCCATTCACTTTAATTAATCTTGATTAGTGGCCTGAAACCTAGATAGATAATCACTCCTGGTATGGCAAACACACGGCTACATAGTCCCATTCATAATTGTGTCTAATTACCTAAATAGCTAATAATATTAATATCTGGGTAAAATAAAACAGAAATTCCACGGAATTTTATCTAGATTAACTCGATGCAGGTCTGCGTTAAGACGCCATTTTGTTAGATAGCTTGTCTCGCGTAGTTACAGCGAGCACCTGTAACTATGGGGGGCGTGCCTAAGTAGCGTTTGCAGAAAGGTCAATTGCTTGCATAACAAACTAAACATCTCGCATAGACTGCAATTGCTTGCATAACAAACTAAACATCTCACATAGACTGCAATTGCTTGCATAACAAACTAAACATCTCGCATAGACTGCAATTGCTTGCATAACAAGCTAAACATCTCACATAGACTGCAATTGCTTGCATAACAACTAAACATCTCACATAGACTGCAATTGCTTGCATAACAAACTAAACATCTCGCATAGACTGCAATTGCTTGCATAACAAACTAAACATCTCACATAGACTGCAATTGCTTGCATAACAAACTAAACATCTCGCATAGACTGCAATTGCTTGCATAACAAACTAAACATCTCACATAGACTGCAATTGCTTGCATAACAAACTAAACATCTCGCATAGACTGCAATTTCTTGCATAACAAACTAAACATCTCACATAGACTGCAATTGCTTGCATAACAAACTAAACATCTCGCATAGACTGCAATTGCTTGCATAACAAACTAAACATCTCGCATAGACTGCAATTGCTTGCATAACAAACTAAACATCTCACATAGACTGCAATTGCTTGCATAACAAACTAAACATCTCGCATAGACTGCAATTGCTTGCATAACAAGCTAAACATCTCACATAGACTGCAATTGCTTGCATAACAAACTAAACATCTCACATAGACTGCAATTGCTTGCATAACAAACTAAACATCTCGCATAGACTGCAATTGCTTGCATAACAAACTAAACATCTCACATAGACTGCAATTGCTTGCATAACAAACTAAACATCTCACATAGACTGCAATTGACCTTTCTGCCGATTTTGATTGACAGCTGGCGTTAGCCAATCGCATCGCATCATTCGCGCACACCCCCGGCAACCGGTTATCGCCACCATCTTGTTAGACAAACAATGCATATTAGACAAACTAGTAACGAGTAGACAAACTAGTAACGAGTAGACAAATTTGAAAAGGCGTGAATTTGATCGAAAATACGGGTTTTAAATTATTTTAATGATGTTGAAAATGTGTAGCTTTAGTGTGTGGGTTAGTTATAGTACAAAATTAGTCGATATCCTGGTGATCGACGTTAAATTCAACCCATTTCAAAATCCTTGGACAAATCTAAAAGTGTGTATATGAACCACAAAATACCAGACAGCTGCTTTAAAAACAATGCATCTATAAAAACACCGACTGACCCCATATAGTCATTCTTTTATCGCAAACACAGCAATCAAATGTAAGCGTGTCACACTGTTTATTGGAAGTAATCAACCAACTTACCGGTACATCACAGAGACCGCGAAAACATAATATCTCGTTAGGGGCCTACTGTCAAGATCAAAGTGTTGCACATCGGAATTTAGCACTGATTGTGCTAATAATTGGTCAATTATAAAATGTGTGCACACAATTATAGTATTGATTACTACACCGAGTCATTGTTTTATCGTTCTGTCAGACAAACGAGTTATTTAGTAAATTTTAATCAAATCTGATAACGAGTGATCGTGATCTGAAATTATTTTTTGAAAAATAATTACAATTTAATTAATGCTGTCTGTCATTGACAATGGTGAAAAGATGTAGTTACGGGCTGTTTTATTAATGTATGCTGTGCGACAGTGATAGTAGATATCCAGATCGATTAATAGGTGACGTTTAATTTGTGCCATTTCCAAACCCAAAACAAATCTTGAAAAATGTCTAAGGTGGATTAAGTTGTGTGGACGACAAGCTCAATACATCCAAAATTAATGCAAACATATATATTTGCACACAAGTAAGTTGAAATTAATTTATTTATGCATAATAAAATATTTCGAAAAAATATATTCTGCATTTATATATCTACTGTTCACAAGAGATATGTGAGTATAATGGTGATTAAAATTATACATGTGGTTCATACATATTGTCGTGGATGGTGGACTAGGGATCAGATAGAAGTAATAGTACCCATGCATGTGCAGAGCTGTGGGATTCCCATATTAGCTCGGTGAACGTACTGATGTTCAGTTTTTGGGCCTAATGTTCGAGTCTTCTAGGAGGCATAGGGTCGAGTCTCTCAAGACGGTGGCATATTTCATGTCTTTTAATGTCAAAGTTGACACGATGTGGTTGTTCGGGTGTCAGTGATTTCGTATAACTACTTCTTCGTATACAAGGCAATATAGAGTGAAACATTGTGGTGGATTCGTCTAATAGTATATTATCACGCCTACGCCAATTATGAGATGGGCTGTTGACAAATTAATCAAATACTGGAGAATATATTATTTTTCACACCTTGATTGGTCGGCTCAAACATTTGTGATGCTGGCTTGTATGCCCGTGTTTTATCAGCTTTAGAGCTGAGCTGTGCCATATGTCCAAGCCCTTACATCATGCTCTTCATATCAATTTCATTACAATCATGGCGTCTATATTTCCATGCGTTTTTTGCTGATTATACAATACAAATACAATAAAAATAGATACACACTGTAAATTTCATTGTCATTGTATTAATCTATGTACCTTTTTTATGTAATTTTATGTCATTGTAAATAATTTAATGCTTTAATGTACAATAAATATATTAGTTTAATGACGGTCTATGATTTATTTATTCTCCCCCATTCACTTTAATTAATCTTGATTAGTGGCCTGAAACCTAGATAGATAATCACTCCTGGTATGGCAATCACACGGCTACATAGTCCCATTCATAATTGTGTCTAATTACCTAAATAGCTAATAATATTAATATCTTGGTAAAATAAAACTGAGAAATTCCACGGAATTTTATCTAGATTAACTCGATGCAGGTCTGCGTTAGACGCCATTTTCTTAGATGGCTTGTCTCGCGTAGTTACAGCGAGCACCTGTAACTATGGGGGGCGTGCCTAAGTAGCGTTTGCAGACAGGTCAATTGCTTGCATAACAAACTAAACATCTCGCATAGACTGCAATTGCTTGCATAACAAACTAAACATCTCACATAGACTGCAATTGCTTGCATAACAAACTAAACATCTCACATAGACTGCAATTGCTTGCATAACAAACTAAACATCTCGCATAGACTGCAATTACTTGCATAACAAACTAAACATCTCACATAGACTGCAATTGCTTGCATAACAAACTAAACATCTCGCATAGACTGCAATTGCTTGCATAACAAACTAAACATCTCGCATAGACTGCAATTGCTTGCATAACAAACTAAACATCTCACATAGACTGCAATTGCTTGCATAACAAACTAAACATCTCGCATAGACTGCAATTACTTGCATAACAAACTAAACATCTCACATAGACTGCAATTGCTTGCATAACAAACTAAACATCTCGCATAGACTGCAATTGCTTGCATAACAAACTAAACATCTTGCATAGACTGCAATTGCTTGCATAACAAACTAAACATCTCGCATAGACTGCAATTGCTTGCATAACAAACTAAACATCTCACATAG
>CM026391.1:25262634-25295276 GCA_014843695.1 Archivesica marissinica | reverse complement strand
GCTTGCATAACAAACTAAACATCTCGCATAGACTGCAATTGCTTGCATAACAAACTAAACATCTCACATAGACTGCAATTGCTTGCATAACAAACTAAACATCTCGCATAGACTGCAATTACTTGCATAACAAACTAAACATCTCACATAGACTGCAATTGCTTGCATAACAAACTAAACATCTCGCATAGACTGCAATTGCTTGCATAACAAACTAAACATCTTGCATAGACTGCAATTGCTTGCATAACAAACTAAACATCTCGCATAGACTGCAATTGCTTGCATAACAAACTAAACATCTCACATAGATTGCAATTTCGTTTTTTTAAAATAGGGATATAACTTTAATTCTTAAAATGCTGAATAAATTGGAAGGAATGTGCAAGTAACATAGATCTAGATCAGCCACGATGTAACGCCACGTCTGATCAGGAATTGATGCTGATTTCTATTCAGCCAAGTGGTTTAGCTCGGCTATCCACGCAGCATAGAGCCTGATCAGAGGACCCGTTCTGTGCCATCTGAACCGGCTCTATGCTGTTTGCAAAAACGAATGTGCGTGTATTCATCACAGTAAGGGTTAATTCAGAATTATTGTATACTTACACCATAGAATATTTATTGTGGGTTTATACCAAAGACAAAAAATCAAGATTTTGTTTTTAAAAAATCTGTTCTTTGTCACATTTGATGACTGAACTCGTCAGCCGGGAAAGTTTTCCCGTGGAAGGTGTTGTTAATTGTTTTACTGCGGCTTCCTGCCCATCAAATGATGCTAACTTGTCGTGACTATTGATCCGTGCTTGCCGCCTACAAGCAATGAGATAAGTGATACCCAGCATGTTCATAAAGAATCTGAGTTATATTGCTATAATTAGACGTCTGTTTAGTGTGTTAGGTTGTGAAGTACCGTACTATTCTCGCCTATAAGGTAATGTCGCCTATAAGATGACCCCCCCCTACTTTGGTCCTGAAATATGGGTTTTGGCAAGCACTCGCATATAAGACGGGTTGATAAAATGAACACCAGACCATGTATAAATTGCATGTTTGGCCAGTGCAAGTAGAAGAAATTTTCAGTGTCAAAGTACTTTTTTCCCTAAAACATAATAATGTATATACCATTTATAACACATTAACCCTTTCAACACTGCAGACCTCTAAATAGGCTTACAAAAAGTGTAGATCCAGATGAGCCGGCTCGTAACGAGCCGTCTCATCAGGATCTACACTTTTTGCCAGTAATATTACTATTTTTAGATAAAATTACCCATATTGATAAATGAACTGGTCCAAATGTAATTTTCTTTTTAATTTATTGGTCTAATAATATCAAGGAACAGTCCATGTCAGTTACTTGGTGTTGAATGGGTTAAAAAAATGTTTAAACATTTTTGTTATTACTCACTTTCTGGTGGTAAAACACATGTCTTTTAGATGAGTATGGACAGTAGATATATAGTGTTAATTGAATATTATTAAATACTTATTTAGATCGACTATTATAAAGTATAGTGCTTTTTCCCCCCAGCATCAGCTGATAAATTTAGGTTTATATAAAAGCTTGAACGAATTGTTCCTCGTATTTCAGACAATTTCGCAAATTCAGTCATTTGTTCGACAAATTGTAACTATTTATAGGAGAAGACTGTTTGTTTGTTTTTTTATCTTATCCCGTTACTTACATACTATTGTGTCATGATGTTGCTCTTGACAGAGTTAGGCAACCATTAGGTATGATGATGGATTTTGATGAAGGTCAAATATGTCCTGCAATTTCCAGCACAGCAGTATTTGGTTTGAATGAAACATTTATAAACTTTTACTGTAGAAAGTGGTTTGAATGAAACATCTTCAAAGTGCTACCACAGAAAGTGGTCTGAATGAAACCTCTACAATCTGTTACCACATAAAGTGGTTGGAATGACACCTCTACAAACTGTTACCACAGAAAGTGGTTTGAATGAAACATCTTCAAAGTGCTACCACAGAAAGTGGTCTGAATGAAACCTCTACAATCTGTTACCACAGAAAGTGGTTGGAATGACACCTCTACAAACTGTTACCACAGAAAGTGGTTTGAATGAAACATCTTCAAAGTGCTACCACAGAAAGTGGTCTGAATGAAACCTCTACAAACTGTTACCACAGAAAGTGGTTTGAATGAAACATCTTCAAACTGTTACCGCAGAAAGTGGTTTGTATGAAACCTCTACACACTGTTACCACAGAAAGTGGTTTGAATGAAACCTCTACAAACTGTTACCACAGAAAGTGGTTTGAATGAAACATCTTCAAACTGTTACCACAGAAAGTGGTTTGAATGAAACATCTTCAAACTGTTACCACAGAAAGTGGTTTGAATGAAACCTCTACAAACTGTTACGACAGAAAGTGGTTTGAATGAAACCTCTACAAACTGTTACCACAGAAAGTGGTTTGAATGAAACATTTACAAACTGTTACCGCAGAAAGTGGTTTGAATGAAACATCTTCAAAGTGTTACCACAGAAAGTGGTTTGAATGAAACCTCTACAAACTGTTACCACAGAAAGTGGTTTGAATGAAACATCTTCAAAGTGTTACCACAGAAAGTGGTTTGAATGAAACATCTTCAAACTGTTACCACAGAAAGTGGTCTGAATGAAACCTCTACAATCTGTTACCACAGAAAGTGGTTTGAATGAAACCTCTACAAACTGTTACCACAGAAAGTGGTTTGAATGAAACATCTTCAAACTGTTACCACAGAAAGTGGTTTGAATGAAACATCTACAAACTGTTACTGCAGAAAGTGGTTTGAATGAAACCTCTAAAAATGGTGTGAAAGTCCAGTCCCGCATAACTCTTGGTATAAGCTTGGACAAACGTGAGCCTATATTTCGTGTTTGTTATTCCGTGATCAGTGATTGTGTTCTTTAATATAATTTATGTTGTGTTTTTCTACTTTCAGGAAAGATGAACTTTTATTACCCAGTGCTATACAGTTAGATCCGCCCATGTTAGATTTTCAAGAGCAGTAAGTGTTTCATGTTTCTATATAGAATGTTATACTGTACAATAAGTTTCATGGGGTTGGTGTGAAACTGCTGTATCTAACTTCTCTTTGTACGTAGAACCCCTTTGTGACCCCACCCCCTTTGGTTGCAGGTAATAGTCATGTAATGTGATGATTTACAGGGATCATTCTACGTCAGAATTTTTGGGAGAAGTGAGAAAGCGCGCGATCGCGTCCTTAAATGGTGTTATTTAATAAATTTCAACAAAATATGGTTTAGTTTAAACATATTTAAATTGCTTTCAAATAACATACATATACACAGACTGCACAATAATTGTTCAACAAATGAAATGTAACGAATATTATACGAGTGAAACTAACAAAATATGGTTAAAATGCACAGTATGACCATTAAATACAACATTTGAATAGAATGAGTGCTTTATAATGGGTCAGTGCAGCTTACTGGTCAAAATTTTGTATGAAAATTGTAAAAATAAAAAATAATAAAATCACGCATATACAGAATGAACATTGAGATGTGCTCTATTCTGTATCGACTGCATTTGTGACAATTTGTCTTAATAGAATTCCCTGTGAAATCGTGCAATAACCGCGACCATATCTGAACAGCAACCTGCTTGTCCGTTAATGTATTGAAAGCCTTGTTTAATGTATTGAAAGGCATCATTATTTGTCTGCAGATAATCAATAGATTGTAAACAATAACTGTGTGTATGCACAGGTAGAAATAATGACGTCGCAGGCACTGTCTGGTGTGGTTTTATAATGACGTGGCAGTCACTGTCTGGTGTGGTTTTATAGTGACGTCGCAGTCACTGTCTGGTGTGGTTTTATAGTGACGTCGCAGTCACTGTCTGGTATGGTTTTATAGTGACGTGGCAGTCACTGTCTGGTGTGGTTTTATAGTGACGTGGCATGCACTGTCTGGTGTGGTTTTATAGTGACGTGGCAGTCACTGTCTGGTATGGTTTTATAGTGACGTGGCAGGCACTGCCTTGTATGGTTTTATAGTGACGTGGCAGGCACTGTCTGGTGTGGTTTTATAGTGACGTGGCAGTCACTGTCTGGTGTGGTTTTATAGTGACGTGGCAGTCACTGTCTGGTGTGGTTTTATAATGACGTGGCAGTCACTGTCTGGTATGGTTTTATAGTGACGTCGCAGTCACTGTCTGGTGTGGTTTTATAGTGACGTGGCAGGCACTGTCTGGTGTGGTTTTATAATGACGTGGCAGTCACTGTCTGGTATGGTTTTATAGTGACGTGGCAGTCACTGTCTGGTATGGTTTTATAGTGACGTGGCAGGCACTGTCTGGTATGGTTTTATAGTGACGTGGCAGGCACTGCCTGGTATGGTTTTATAGTGACGTGGCAGGCACTGTCTGGTATGGTTTTATAGTGACGTGGCAGTCACTGTCTTGTATGGTTTTATAGTGACGTGGCAGTCACTGTCTGGTGTGGTTTTATAGTGACGTGGCAGGCACTGTCTGGTGTGGTTTTATAATGACGTGGCAGTCACTGTCTGGTATGGTTTTATAGTGATGTGGCAGTCACTGTCTGGTATGGTTTTATAGTGATGTGGCAGTCACTGTCTAGTATGGTTTTATAGTGACGTGGCAGGCACTGCCTGGTATGGTTTTATAGTGACGTGGCAGGCACTGTCTGGTATGGTTTTATAGTGACGTGGCAGGCACTGCCTTGTATGGTTTTATAGTGACGTGGCAGGCACTGCCTGGTATGGTTTTATAGTGACGTGGCAGTCACTCTCTGGTATGGTTTTATAGTGACGTGGCAGTCACTGCCTGGTATGGTTTTATAGTGACGTGGCAGTCACTGTCTGGTATGGTTTTATAGTGACGTGGCAGGCACTGCCTTGTATGGTTTTATAGTGACGTGGCAGGCACTGCCTGGTATGGTTTTATAGTGACGTGGCTGTCACTGCCTTGTATGGTTTTATAATGACATGGCAGTCACTGTCTGGTATGGTTTTATAGTGACGTGACGTGGCAGTCACTGCCTTGTATGGTTTTATAGTGACGTGACGTGGCAGTCACTGCCTGGTATGGTTTTATAGTGACGTGGCTGTCACTGCCTGGTATGGTTTTATAGTGACGTGGCAGTCACTGCCTGGTATGGTTTTATAGTGACGTGGCAGTCACTGTCTGGTATGGTTTTATAGTGACGTGGCAGGCACTGCCTTGTATGGTTTTATAGTGACGTGGCAGGCACTGCCTGGTATGGTTTTATAGTGACGTGGCTGTCACTGCCTTGTATGGTTTTATAATGACATGGCAGTCACTGTCTGGTATGGTTTTATAGTGACGTGGCAGTCACTGCCTGGTATGGTTTTATAGTGACATGGCAGTCACTGCCTTGTATGGTTTTATAGTGACGTGGCAGTCACTGTCTGGTATGGTTTTATAGTGACGTAGCAGTCACTGTCTGGTATGGTTTTATAGTGACGTGGCAGGCACTGTCTGGTATGGTTTTATAGTGACGTGGCAGTCACTGTCTGGTGTGGTTTTATAATGACGTGGCAGTCACTGTCTGGTATGGTTTTATAGTGACGTGGCAGTCACTGTCTGGTATGGTTTTATAGTGACGTGGCAGTCACTGTCTGGTATGGTTTTATAGTGATGTGGCAGTCACTGTCTGGTATGGTTTTATAGTGACATGGCAGGCACTGTCTGGTATGGTGTGGCATCAATAACAGAATATGTGTCTGTAATTACAAATATTACAAGCATGTCGTGAGTGAAGGAGTCATCCAATTAGAGAGTGAGGGTGTCATCCAATTAGAGAGTCATCCAATTTTAGAGAGTGGGGGTCATCCAATTAGCGAGTGAGGGGTCATCCAATTAGCGAGTGAGGGAGTCATCCAATTTTAGAGAGTGAGGGGGTCATCCAATTAGCGAGTGAGGGAGTCATCCAATTTGAGAGTGAGGGAAGCACATATCCAATTAGAGAGTGGGAGAGGAACATGCCCAATTAGAGAGTGAGGGGCACATATTCAATTAGAGAGTGAGGGAAGCACATCTCCAATTAGAGAGTGACGGAGGCACACATCCAATTAGAGAGGGAGGGGGGCACATATCCAATTATAGAGTGAGGGAAGCACATATCCAATTAGAGAGAGAGTGAGGCACATATCCAATTAGAGAGTGAGGGAGACACATATCCAATTAGAGAGTGAGGGATGCACATATCCAATTAGAGAGTGAGGGATGCACATATCCAATTAGAAAGTGAGGGAGGCACATATCCAATTAGAGAGTGAGGGAGGCACATATCCAATTAGAAAGTGAGGGAGACACATATCCAATTAGAAAGTGAGGGAGGCACATATCCAATTAGAAAGTGAGGGAGGCACATATCCAATTAGAAAGTGAGGGAGGCACATATCCAATTAGAGAGTGAGGGAGGCACATATCCAATTAGAAAGTGAGGGAGGCACATATCCAATTTGAGAGTGAGGTAGGCACATATCCAATTAGAATTAGAGGGATTCATCCAATTAGAGAGTGAAGGAGGCACATATCCAATTATAGAGTGAGGGAAGCACATATCCAATTAGAGAGAGAGAGAGAGAGGGAGGCACATATCCAATTAGAGAGTGAGGGATGCACATATCCAATTAGAGAGTGAGGGATGCACATATCCAATTAGAAAGTGAGGGAGGCACATATCCAAATTGAGAGTGAGGGAGGAACATATCCAATTAGAGAGTGAGGGAGGCACATATCCAATTAGAGAGTGAGGGAGGCACATATCCAATTAGAGAGTGAGGGAGGCACATATCCAATTAGAGAGTGAGGGAGGCACATATCCAATTAGAGAGTGAGTGAGGCACATATCCAATTAGAAAGTGAGGGAGGCACATATCCAATTAGAATTAGAGAGTGAAAGGGGGCACATATCCAATTATAGAGTGAGGGAAGCACATATCCAATTAGAGAGTGAGAGAGGCACATATCCAATTAGAGAGTGAGGGAGGCACATATCCAATTAGAATTAGAGAGATTCATCCAATTAGAGAGTGAAGGGGGGCACATATCCAATTATAGAGTGAGGGAAGCACATATCCAATTAGAGAGAGAGGCACATATCCAATTAGAGAGGGAGGGAGACACATATCCAATTAGAGAGTGAGGGATGCACATATCCAATTAGAGAGTGAGGGATGCACATATCCAATTAGAAAGTGAGGGAGGCACATATCCAATTAGAAAGTGAGGGAGGCACATATCCAATTTGAGAGTGAGGTAGGCACATATCCAATTAGAATTAGAGAGATTCATCCAATTAGAGAGTGAAGGAGGCACATATCCAATTATAGAGTGAGGGAAGCACATATCCAATTAGAGAGTGAGGGAGGCACATATCCAATTAGAGAGTGAGGGAGGCACATATCCAATTAGAAAGTGAGGGACGCACATATCCAATTAGAGAGTGAGGGAGGCACATATCCAATTAGAAAGTGAGGGAGGCACATATCCAATTAGAGAGTGAGGGATGCACATATCCAATTAGAAAGTGAGGGAGGGACATATCCAATTAGAAAGTGAGGGAGGCACATATCCAATTAGAGAGTGAGAGAGGCACATATCCCATTAGAGAGTGAGAGAGGAACATCCAAATAGAGAGTGAGGGAGGCACATATCCAATTAGAGAGTGAGAGAGGCACATATCCCATTAGAGAGTGAGAGAGGAACATCCAAATAGAGAGCTAGATATTAAGATGTTATAGCTCCTGCTGTGCAGGAATACATATATATATATATACTTTTATTATGAATTGATTTGAATGTCATTTTCACTCTTCATTTCATGCTTGAAATCTTCTTGCATCGAGAACTTCATTAATTATTTCTATAATGATTGTAGAACTCTGTCATTTCTAGTTTCAGGACGAGCGGCACAACATTGATATTGATGTGTCGGTTTCCTTGAAATTTGGATTGAAAGTGAACTTATATATAATGCATCGAATGCAACGATAAATTGCACAATATTCATAACAACTCATATTAAATCATCACTATGGTTACGTCATGTCAGTTTAAGCTGAGCACACAGTTTTTGCATGACAACGTTTAGCAATTTCTGTTTGGTTTTTAGTTATTATTGAGGGCAATTTCTCATGTTATTTCCATTCATACTGTCAGGTAGGTAGATACTATAAGGCACTGAAGGCCCGGGCCTGCAATTTCTCATATTATCTCCATTCACTGATGATAAGCAACATGCATACTGTCAGGTAGGTAGATACTATAAGGCACTGAAGGCCCGGGCCTGCACTTTCTCATGTTATCTCCATTCACTGATGATAAGCAACATGCATACTGTCAGGTAGGTAGATACTATCAGGCACTGAAGGCCCGGGCCTGCAATTTCTCATGTTATCTCCATTCACTGATGATAAGCAACATGCCTACTGTCAGGTAGGTAGATACTATAAGGCACTGAAGGCCCGGGCCTGCAATTTCTCATGTTATCTCCATTCACTGATGATAAGCAACATGCCTACTGTCAGGTAGGTAGATACTATAAGGCACTGAAGGCCTGGGCCTGCAATTTCTCATGTTATCTCCATTAAAAACTGATAAGCAACATGCATACTGTCAGGTACGTAGATAGTATCAGGCACTGAAGGCCCGGGCCTGCAGATTGGCCTAGAAAGGGAAAAAATCTGAAGCCCCAAAAATGCAATAATAACTGTAGGGGGCTGGGGGGAGGGGATAATGATGGAAGAGTTGGGTTGTCAACTTGGAGGTCACACTCGCATACATTCTTCGCAATATAAAAGGTCAAATTCATATCTCTGAAAATATCGAAATTTGAACACCCAAGACGTAAATTTAAATGCAGCAAAGTGCACCATTTATGTTCTAGGAATGTTCCCAGACATCTCTAGCCATCACTGATGGTCACGGGTTCGAGCCCCGCCCAGGCCGTGTCTCATTTATATGAAAAAGTTGGCAGTTTCTTACAGAGGTTGGTGCACCCAAGTACTGGTTAACCGCTGCAGCCTGCCCAGGAAAGGTGTTGTTAAGTAAACTGCCCGCCCGCGATATAGCCCGAAATGGTGCTGATGCAGGCGTAAAACCTGAAATATAACAAATATAACAGACATCTCTAGCAAATAAACTCGTATCCTTTGTTGCTCAACTTGTTAGTCTGGTCTTCAAATTCAAAATTGCTAGCTACGCCCCTGACTGTACTGCATTATAACTCAATAGTCACTATCTATGGCAATAGATAAGGCCATCCAAAAATTAGACAGACTTTAGTTACTGAGGAAACTAGTTATTAGTTACTATTAGCGATGGCAACGAATGTTCGAATATTCGATTGTTAAAATCGTATTCAAATATTAAAAAAATAAAATTCTAATTTTTTTTGTAATCAATTGCAGTTAAATCATATAACTTATCAATATAGATTCAAACACAAAAGAATGACCCAATGCGGGTGCGAAAAGTTATCACGAGTTGGGTCCAAATAACAAAGGCAGGTGATGACAAGTTGCTCATACTTACAGGTGCAACTAATTGATTAATGCAGTCTATTTGATGGAACAAACTGAGAAGCATTTGTTTTACAGATACTAATTGTAGCCTGTGAAAACATACAAAGAGTTTAATGATTCACATTAAAACACGACGGTCCCTTGTCAGAACGTTTGATGTCACAACACATGTGCATGTAATTCAAGTTTTAAACCTATTACTGTAGGCAAGCTTCAAAAGACGTTACACAAGATCAATTGCAGTTTGTAAACACTCTGCTCAATATTGAGTGCAATAATTGAGCAAATAAAACTTTTATTTAACTTTCGATTATTATATATCATCTGTTGATATGTTTTCGATACTTTTGGTATCGCGCTTTTAAATTGTACCGGAAGCACAATGACGTCATGCATTGTTTGTGTAAGCTATTCGCAAACTTCATCATTCACTCCCCTGAAATAGTTTTCCAATCTGCGTCGTGAAATAAGTGAATAATACTTCTTTTTATAAATAGTATCAAAAACGAATAGGTTTTGCTATTACTTTTATCAGTTGCGCTCCTTGCCATTTGCGTCTAGAAGCAAACCCTCTAACTTTATTTATTTTTACAACGATTGCGAAGCAAGTTTTAACAACTTATATTAATCACTCGTAGTGTGTGGTCATTTGTGTGGGGGGAAATCGGAGTACCCAGAGAAAACCCACTTGTCCGATCTGGCGACCACCTTACCATCTCACATAGTTCCCGGTCCGAGGATCGAACTCCATAACTCCCCCATTTCTTTCTTAGTAACGTTATGCCCGATTGTGTGGAACAGCGGCTATATGTTGGAAATGATACAGATGTATTGTAGAGGAAAGTGTTGAATATATTGTTTGTATATTTCAGACCAGTTGGGATGCCTCGAATGGAACACGTAACAGTACATAACTCTGATAGCAAGAATAATATACATTTACTCTCCATATCTGGGAGTACTGCACATTTTCATTGCTCATTTTTTCAAGATAAAGTAAGTGCCAGTCCGATAACCTTTAAAATGTTTAATTATTTAATTATTCAGTGTTCCCTCTGTCTGAATTTGTGTCTGCGCCACTTGTCACCAATTGTAAAAAATTGGCGCCAATTTGGAAAACTTGGAGCCAACTAAGAGCCATCCATATAGGTCACAGATAAAATATTTGAAACCAGAAAAAAAAACATGTGCCAAAAAAAATAGTTGCGGCAAATATTTTCGCCAATTCTCAAAATTTATCGTCAGTATTTTATTTTTGGCACCATTGGCGACCGACAGCGGAAACCCTGCTTAATCCTTGGAAGGATTGTATTCCATGTTAGAAGATCTGTGTGTTTTGGCCTTTGGGTTGAGTTGTTATGGTCGTTGACTTCAAATCACTTAACCCCTCACAACTGTAGGTTCGATTCCCACTGTGGTGTCGAATTCTTTCAAGTGAGGAAGCTATTCAATCTGTGGTTCTAACTGGGTACCCGTCCGTGCTGCTTGGAGGGGCAACCGGAGTCTTCCTCCACCAATAATTGCTGGAGAGTCGCCTAGCGACATAAGCTGTTCTTGCGACTTTAAACCCAAGGACAAACAAAAAGAAAATCTGTGTGGAATACATAACAGTCAAACTTGTCTTAACCCTTTCCCTCATAGATGCACCTCTTGCTGCCATTACCAATACAACATACAATGACCCGTTCCCTCATAGAGGCACCTTGACGCCATTACCAATACGACATACATTAACCCTTTCCCTACATTAACCCTTTCCCTCATAGAAGCACCTCTTGACGCCATTACCAATACAACATACATTGACAATGTAGTAGCCAAACCAATGTTCATAATAAAGGCCAGCATCTCATGTAGTAATATCTATGAAGGTGGGATAGATATGGCTACTACTTATCCACTGCATGATAGCTAAATGGCATTCGTTTGTATGGAGATATAATATAATATTGACCTAAATCTCTATGAAGGAAAGGGTTAAACAGCCAGCCAAGAGAATCACAGAAAGTGGCTGCTTACTACAGGTGACTGCTTAATAGAGGTCAAATGTATAATAAAACAATGTATTGGGAATTGCAAGACTGGCTTTTTAATACAGATTGGCTGTTTAATGGAGGTGACCACTAACACAGGTTTAACTGTAATACAGATTGGCTGTTTAATGGAGATGACCACTAACACAGGTTTAACTGTAATACAGATTGGCTGTTTAATGGAGATGACCACTAACACAGGTTTAACTGTAATACAGATTGGCTGTTTAATGGAGGTGACCACTAACACAGGTTTAACTGTATATTGCAATCATGTGACCAAATACAAAGTTACACCGCCATCTCTTGGATCAAGCGTGTTGCGTGTAGAAATTTATCAATAAAGCGAAACAAAGGATAAACCGCTAAATGCTGGTATTGTTGTCATTTTATGTATGAATCGATATAGCTTGACACATGACCTTGAAGAACCCAGATGTTTGTGCATTGACACATGACCTTGAAGAACCCAGATGTTTGTGCATTGACACATGACCTTGAAGAACCCAGATGTTTGTGCAGTGACACATGACCTTGAAGAACCCAGATGTTTGTGCATTATTTGGTGTTTGTGTGACACATGACCTTGAAGAACCCAGATGTTTGTGCATTGACACATGACCTTGAAGAACCCAGATGTTTGTGCATTGACACATGACCTTGAAGAACCCAGATGTTTGTGCATTGACACATGACCTTGAAGAACCCAGATGTTTGTGCAGTGACACATGACCTTGAAGAACCCAGATGTTTGTGCATTGACACATGACCTTGAAGAACCCAGATGTTTGTGCAGTGACACATGACCTTGAAGAACCCAGCTGCTCGTGCAGTGACACATGACCTTGAAGAACCCAGCTGCTCGTGCAGTGACACATGACCTTGAAGAACCCAGCTGCTCGTGCAGTGACACATGACCTTGAAGAACCCAGATGTTTGTGCATTGACACATGACCTTGAAGAACCCAGATGTTTGTGCATTGACACATGACCTTGAAGAACCCAGATGTTTGTGCAGTGACACATGACCTTGAAGAACCCAGATGTTTGTGCATTAACACATGACCTTGAAGAACCCAGATGTTTGTGCAGTGACACATGACCTTGAAGAACCCAGCTGCTCGTGCAGTGACACATGACCTTGAAGAACCCAGCTGCTCGTGCAGTGACACATGACCTTGAAGAACCCAGCTGCTCGTGCAGTGACACATGACCTTGAAGAACCCAGATGTTTGTGCATTGACACATGACCTTGAAGAACCCAGATGTTTGTGCATTGACACATGACCTTGAAGAACCCAGATGTTTGTGCAGTGACACATGACCTTGAAGAACCCAGATGTTTGTGCATTAACACATGACCTTGAAGAACCCAGATGTTTGTGCAGTGACACATGACCTTGAAGAACCCAGCTGCTCGTGCAGTGACACATGACCTTGAAGAACCCAGCTGCTCGTGCAGTGACACATGACCTTGAAGAACCCAGCTGCTCGTGCAGTGACACATGACCTTGAAGAACCCAGATGTTTGTGCATTGACACATGACCTTGAAGAACCCAGCTGCTCGTGCAGTGACACATGACCTTGAAGAACCCAGCTGCTCGTGCAGTGACACATGACCTTGAAGAACCCAGCTGCTCGTGCAGTGACACATGACCTTGAAGAACCCAGATGTTTGTGCATTGACACATGACCTTGAAGAACCCAGCTGCTCGTGCAGTGACACATGACCTTGAAGAACCCAGATGTTTGTGCATTAACACATGACCTTGAAGAACCCAGCTGCTCGTGCAGTGACCCATGACCTTGAAGAACCCAGCTGCTCATGCAGTGACACATGACCTTGAAGAACCCAGCTGCTCGTGCAGTGACACATGACCTTGAAGAACCCAGCTGCTCGTGCAGTGACACATGACCTTGAAGAACCCAGCTGCTCGTGCAGTGACACATGGCCTTGAAGAACCCAGCTGCTGGTGTAGTCATCCGAAATCTATGTAAGACGCAGATTGCTATCTTGTGACTTTCAACAGACTGCCATCATGTGGATCAAACATGTAGAAAACAATATCCGTGAAGCCTGAGACGTAATCTGAAGTCTATGTATTGGAGAGCATAACTTTACTTTCACACATATGTACAGCGCAATGTATGTATGCTATGTACGCTATGTACGCTATGTACGTCAGGTCCGTACCGTTAATGTATTTTGTATTGCAGATTCATGAAGCATTGTGCAAGTGTTCAGCAAACTGAGATATAAATAGATTGCTGTGGGTGACATTCAAGGTCAATGTCAAATTTTTAAGAGACGAAAGCCTTTCATGTCATGTGTTTGTACGATAGTTAGTTTTGACCCTGAATGCAGAATATGTCGTGATTATTGTGCAAAATGCTAATTTTCGTGGTATTTCCGTAATTACAGATAGTTCCTCCTGGAGGTAATACAACATTTGATGTTGTTTTTCTCGCCAGACAAGAAGGGAATGTGGAAAATACGTTATATATCCATACGTCCTTGGGATCTTTTAAATATCAAGTAAGTATTAGAATTCTAGCAATACATTGCCATAGCAACGGAGGTTGTTGTATTTGGCTGTATGTGTGTCTGTTTGTCTGTCTGTCTGTCTGTGGCCGAGTGGTTACGGTCATTGACTTAAAACTGCTTGTTAGAATCCCATTGGGGGTGTCTCATTCTGGCTTGCGAAAGGTCGGTGGTTCTACATGGATACACGGGCCGTGTATGAAATACTGCTCGGAGTGGCTCCCAGGATCTTCCTCTACCAATCATAGCTGGAGAGTCGCCGTATGACCTGAGCTGTTGGTGCGACTTTAAAAATCCCAAAAAACAAACAAAATGAACATAAACAATTATTTGTAATTGTGGATTCCATTATTTGTAATTGTGGATTCCATCTGGAATGAGGTCTCGAGAGTGATTACCGTAATATGAGCTGTAGGAACTTGTTTTGCAATCGAGATCAAATAAATTTGTATAAA
The DNA here is from genome assembly GCA_014843695.1 of Archivesica marissinica. Lineage (NCBI taxonomy): Eukaryota > Metazoa > Mollusca > Bivalvia > Venerida > Vesicomyidae > Archivesica > Archivesica marissinica. The sequence continues at coordinate 25,280,691 of CM026391.1, read as the reverse complement.
CCGCGCTATTTAGATGCTCTTGTATTTTACCTTCAAACAATGCAAAAATACCTTACATTCACATGTTTACCACAACATATAAATAAATGTTAATAATTTTTAAGCGATTATTTATCGTCACTACCGGTTGCCCATATGAGCAATAGGCTATTTACCTAACAACACCTTCCTTGGGCAGGCTCCAGCGGTTAACCAGTACTTGGAGGTGCACCAACCTCCACAAGAAACTTGCAACTTTTTCATATAAAACTCTCAGTTAAAGCTTGCAGAGGTGTAGTTATATTGCCTACATAAGTTATGTATGACTAGATAGTGTATAGTGTATGTTTGTTCCCCCAGTTATATTTCCTCAACACAAATAATGAAAGTGCTGCTGTGTTTTGGCACGCTATCACTAATTAGAACTGGCTGCAGTCTCCTGGGAGTTCCGTGATGGATCATGATGCAATCCAGACTGTTTTCATCACATCCGGCCATCGTCAATGACATATTTATACATGCATACTCGCTTGTAAGGCGATCTCGCCTATAAGACGACCCCCTACATTATGCCTGAAATCTTGTTGGTTTTGGCATGCATGCACTTGTATATAAGACGGGTTGATAAAATGGAAACCAGACCATGTATAAATTGCATGTTTGGCCAGTGCAAGTTGAAGAATGCCAGAATTATTTATTTACTAAGATGAAATTATGTGTACCATTTAACCCATTTCATTCTGGATACATTTAAAGGCTTATGCAAACAACATAGATCCAGGATCTATGTTGTTTGCTACATAGACAAGTTTCTTAGCAAGATCATCTGAATAGCAAACAGCATAGAGCCTGATCAGACGGCACGTTCCATGGCGGCTGATCTAGCCCTATGTTCTTTGGAAATACTGTTTGAACGGTATCCAGAATCAAATGAGTTAACACATTTTGTTTTCATTTTGAGGCCATATGCTGGTGGTAAAAAACTTGTCTTATAGGCGAGTATGTATGGTACATTTAGATGTCTAGCGTGTGTATAATACCGTCTCTGTGGCCTAGTTGTTGAGGCGTCCACCTACGGAGTGGGAGGTCGAATGTTCGAATCTCATCAGGAGTTTGTTCTGATATGGCCGGTTGGTGAGCTAGCAAGTTAAATAATGTTACCGATTGCCTACCAGCCTGGCGCTTGGCAGGCAAGCATAGGATTCGGGAAGTACTGATGTCCATAAAAAGAGGTGTCTCATAATTCTGAAATGGCTGCCTCATTAAATAGGGGTGACACTATAATAAACAAACACTACTTTCAGACCGAATAGACTTGGGTCGTAAGAATATTTTTCATTCATTCAACATTTTCGCATTCAATCTAAAAGATATTTTTATGAACTAAAAAGCACCAACATGACCAGGTTTGAGCCACTAGTTTATAAACATTTATTTGAACTCGATTGCAGAACAAGTTCTTACAGCATTAGTTTTAGAGCCTATGCCTATTGGGACTTTATTAGAGAATTCACCGCGGATCTCAGGCTGGGTTTGAAGCCGCACGATTTAGTATCTGTCATACTTATATGTTTCACCGCGGATCTCAGGATGGGTTTGAAGCTGTACGGTTAAGCAACTGTCGTACTTGTATGTTTTACCGCGGATCTCATGCTTGGTTTGAAGCCGCACGATTAAGCAACTGTCGTACTTGTATGTTTCACCGCGGATCTCGGGCTGGGTTTGAAGCCGCACGATTAAGCAACTGTCGTACTTGTATGTTTCAGGTATTTGGAGTGGGTACAGCTAATCCATACAGATTGCGGCCGTATTTGGGTGCAAGAGTTCCAGTCAATAGCAGTTTTTCACCTTTAATTAACATGCATAACCCACACAGCACACCGCTACAGGTATGTAGATGGCTTTAGGATGCATTTTCTTGATCGAAGTTTCATTGCGTCAGTGTGTCAGACTCAAAATGCTAGGGGTTAGTGGGGTGTTCCGGATTATAGGGTATTTTATATTTCATATTAATATCTATCGTGGGCTTAGGCAAATTCTCAATATTCATTGATGAGTCTAAGTTTGCCCTCTAAAAAAATAATTCTACCCATTTACACTTACATGTAGATGGAGGTGGGGATATTTTAATCAGAATATATTCTGTTTTGGCTGTATGTGTGTGTACGTCTGTCTGTGTATGGCCATGGCCAAATTGTTACAGTCTTTGAGTTCAGATCATGCTCCCCCCCCCACTGGGGTGTTGGATTCTTTCAAGTGAGGAAGCTATCCAGCTGGCTTGTGGAAAGTTGGTGGTTCTACTTGGATGCCTGCCCGTGCATTAATACTGCTCGGAGGGGCACCTGGGGTCTTCCTCCACCTAGTAATTGCTGGAGAGACGTCATATTACCTAAGCTGTTGGTGTGAGTTTAAATCCCAAAAGATAACAAAATGTAATCAGTGCTATAAATTACCCAGTGCAAATCCATACACTGTATGCAGTGAACGATAAAATAAAAGAAATAACAAGATAGGTCATACCGGTAATGTTATCATTTAACCCATTCAACACCAAGTAACTAACATGGACTACTGGTGCATGATATTTTTAGACCAAAACATTAATAAGAAACCAGTTTATTTATCAAAATGGGTAATTTTATCCAAAAATAGTAATAATTATTACTGGCAAAAAGTGCAGATCTTAATGAGACTAGTGACGAGCCGGCTCATCTGGATCTACACTTTTTGTAAGTCTATTTAGAGGCCTGCAGTGTTGAAAGGGTAAAAGAAAGAAATATATATGTTCATTGTCGTAGGCACACACGTGTGTCTATTCTACACATTGTTCTATGCAGTTTGATCCTGGAAACCTTGGATAATCGCCCGGACATAATCCCCCCTCCCATGTTTCGTAGCACAGTCAGACAAATTCCACCATCTAGTGTTCGAGTCCTATCTGAATGGTGGGGGAGAATTAAAATTCCATGTTGCCTCTTCTCTCCCTCGTTGCGATGGATTCCATCAGGAATGAGGTCTCGAGAGTGATTAATATAAGGTGTAAGAACTTGTTCCGCAATCAAGCTAAAATAGATTTGTATAAACTATACAGATGAAACAGTTTGCATTGTGTCAAGTGACAGGGGCTGGATAGAGACATCTGAGGTTATGGGCACATATAAAATTTGTCATCATTAATGATATTTCTTTGTGTTTCAGGTGCTGGAAATGTTTGCAAGTGAAGGCGATTTACATTTAGAATTACCAACGGGCGAAAAAGAAGCCCCTAGATCTTTATGGGTATGATTGATTGATTTCATTAAGTGTGAAAGCATACAAAGCTTTGATACCTTAGTTGCCCGTTAAAAGATTTCTGTGCATTTACCAGATACGTCATTCTACCATCACGAGTCTGTCGCCGGTGGTTCCGTGGTTAACATGTAGTACCAAGGGTCCAGTTTGATCCTTCGTACCACCATAATAATGTTAATTATTGTGATGTTGATGATGTCTTCTAGAGATAAGCAGTATATAAAGATAGCAGTAATGATGCTGCTGCTGTTGCTGCTGCTGATGATGATGTCTTCTAGAGATAAGCAGTATATAAAGATAGCAGTAATGATGCTGCTGCTGTTGCTGCTGCTGCTGATGATGATGATGATGTCTTCTAGAGATAAGCAGTATATAAAGATAGCAGTATTGCTGCTGCTGCTGATAATGATGATGATGATGATGATATCTTCTAGAGATAAGCAGTATATAAAGATAGCAGTAATGCTGCTGCTGCTGCTGCTGCTGCTGCTGGCTGCTGCTGCTGCTGCTGCTGCTGGCTGCTGCTGCTGCTGCTGCTGCTGCTGCTGCTGCTGCTGCTGCTGCTGCTGCTGCTGCTGCTGATGATGATGATGATGATGATGATGATGATGATGATGATGATGATGATGATGATGATGATGATGATGATGATGATGATGATGATGATGATGATGATGATGATGATGATGATGATGATGATGATGATGATGATGATGATGATGATGATGATGATGATGATGATGATGATGATGATGATGGATGATGATGATGATGATGATGATGATGATGATGATGATGATGATGATGATGATGATGATGATGATGATGATGATGATGATGATGATGATGATGATGATGATGATGATGATGATGATGATGATGATGATGATGATGATGATGATGATGATGATGATGATGATGAGTGATGATGATGATGATGATTGATGATGATGATGATGATGATGATGATGATGATGATTGATGATGATGATGATGATGATGTGATGATGATGATGATGATGATGATGATGATGATGATTGATGATGATGATGATGATGATGATGATGATGATTGATGATGATGATGATGATGATGATGATGATGATGATGAGATGATGATGATGATGATGATGATGATGATGATGATGATGATGATGATGGATGATGATGGATGATGATGATGATGATGATGATGATGATGATGATGATGATGATGATGATGATGATGATGATGATGATGATGATGATGATGATGATGATGATGATGATGATGATGATGATGATGATGATGATGATGATGATGATGATGATGATGATGATGATGATGGATGATGATGATGATGATGATGATGATGATGATGATGATGATGATGATGATGATGATGATGATGATGATGATGTCTAATAGAGATAAGCAGTATATAAAAATAGCAGTGCTGCTGATGATGATGATGTCTAATAGAGATAAGCAGTATATAAAGATAGCAGTGATGCTGCTGCTGATGATGATGATGATGATTATTACATGATGTAAGTTACACGTTGCGATGATGATGATTTTATGGGTGGTTAATATGTCTAACTGTTCATTTTCAGGAGATTCCTCCCTATGAAACGAAAACTATAATGAAGGCAAACTTTGTAGGGAGAACAGAAAATAACCATACTGCCTTCATACGCATAAAAACTAACCATAAACACGACCTACAACACACGGTCGTGTTACCAATGGAAGTTGAAGTTACATCATGTAAGTAGATTTAGTCGAAAGTTCAATATTTTTAGCTCATCTGTGTTCAAGTTGCCGTGCACTGATCACCTTGTTGTACGGTCGATCGGCTGTTTGTTAGTGGAAGTTGTGATATCGCAGTGGATGCGCCATCGCTTCAGGTGCTAAAGGTCCTGAGTTCGAACCCCACTGGAGCCGTTACGATTGTGCCCTTAGGCAAGGCATTTAAATTCCACATGCCTCTTCTCTCTCCCTTGTGGCGTTGGATTCCATCAGGAATGAGGTCTCGAGAGTGATTATTATAAGTTATAAGAACTTGTTTCGCAATCGAGCTAAAATAAATTTGTATAAACTAGCTGTTTGTTCATGCAATGTTTCTTCTGAAACGTCCATGTTTTCCATTTTCTTCACATTGAGATGTATCCTGGGAAAAACATTGGTCAGTTTATTTAAACTTTATTTATTTTACAACAATTGCGAAGCAAGTATATTAGTCACTCTCGTTCGCGCGTATTAAAGGGTAAATGTGGTCATTTGTGTGGGAGGAAACCGGAGTACCCGGAGAAAACCCACCTGTCCGATCTGTCGACCACCGTACCATCTCACATACTTCCCGGTCCGAGGATCGAACCCGGGTTGCATCGGTGAGAATGTTTATTGACTGTAAATAGCTTGCTCCAATCACTAGTTCAAATCACACTGGGCGTGTCAAAATGATTTCACGCCTGGAAACTATCATGCTTGGTTGTGGAAGGTTGGTGGTTCTACTTGTGTACCTGTCCGTGTCGAAAATACTACCCGAGAGGCACCTGGCGTCTTCTTCCTTCCACCAATATGAATAATATCTGGAGAGTTGCCATGTGATAAAAGGTGTTAGATGCACAAATCAATGTTTATATATTTGTTTATAATGAATGTGTACTTTTGCAGCACCTGGTGTATACGTGGCAGCAGAATTAATAGATTTTGGAATTGTTCGGACATTTGATGAGCCAAAAACAGTTCCAATAAATTTAATCAATACTGGAGATACACCAGTTCAAATATCTGTAAGTATAATACAATTATTGGGAACAATCCCTACCTTAATACAGTAAAAACCCTCTATGCGACCAGCCCGATTTCGAGACCACCCCGCTATTGCGAACGATTTTTTTCAGAACGGAATATTTTACTATATATGTCAATGGTCGTTGACCCCGATAACCAGACCACCCCGTTATTCCGTAATACGACCAGTTAATTCAGACAAATGACATTAATCCTATGCTAATTGAACCCCTAATACGACCGCGGGCGATTTTCTCACTTTCATTGACATGATAACACATTTTTAATTATGTCCCAGTTTTACGACAATTAAGCGACCACTTTATGGTATCGGTCATGGTTAAGTGAGATAAACACGGAAGTGTTGATTGTAAATGATTGCTTTTGATTGCTTTTAATCTTTTGTATATTGTCTGGAGTACAAACTGTTGCTAAAGTCCAAGATGAGATTGAGAAACAATCCGTGAAAGTGAAGTGTTTAAATAACCCTTGAACGTTTTTTTAAATACTGAATGATTGATGATGATATGTATTTTGCTTCAAGGAAACTACTGTGCTGATATACATCACAATATAATTAATGAAAACAAGAAAATAAATGGATTAACTCATTTACATTGTACTTTATTTTATTATTAATTAAGTAATTGTGATATACAGTTGTATATGAATGGATTTCAGAAGTACAATCCTAAACCATAGAAACAATCAACTCTTCTGTAATTAAAACAGAAAAACCAAGAAAAAAACCCAAAGAAATTATCATGTGTGAAAGTACATGTAGTAAAATTATCTTAATTTGTCCAAACTCGATAAAGAGACCACCCCGCTAATAAGACCACTTTTTAGAAGTCCCATAGGTGGTCTTATTATAGGGGTTTTACTGTACTAGTTCAAATATCTAAATATCTGTATGTATAATACAATTATTGGGAACAGTCCCTACCTTAACACCAGTTCAAATATCTGTATGTATAATACAATTATTGGGAACAGTCCCTACCTTAACACCAGTTCAAATATCTGTATGTATAATACAATTATTGGGAACAGTTTCTACCTTAACACCAGTTCAAATATCTGTATGTATAATACAATTATTGGGAACAGTCCCTACCTTAACACCAGTTCAAATATCTGTATGTATAATACAATTATTGGGAACAGTCCCTACCTTAACACCAGTTCAAATATCTGTATGTATAATACAATTATTGGGAACAGTCCCTACCTTAACACCAGTTCAAATATCTGTATGTATAATACAATTATTGGGAACAGTTTCTACCTTAACACCAGTTCAAATATCTGTATGTATAATACAATTATTGGGAACAGTCCCTACCTTAACACCAGTTCAAATATCTGTATGTATAATACAATTATTGGGAACAGTCCCTACCTTAACACCAGTTCAAATATCTGTATGTATAATACAATTATTGGGAACAGTCCCTACCTTAACACCAGTTCAAATATCTGTATGTATAATACAATTATTGGGAACAGTCCCTACCTTAACACCAGTTCAAATATCTGCCATAGTTTAAGAAATTTATGGATATGTAGTACAATGGTAACACGCTGGACTGGTAATCCAGGGATCGCAGGTTCGATCCCCTGTCTGACACTAATAAAATTAACAGTCTTTCAGATTGGACATTAAACCGAGGTCTTCTGTCGGTGCTATACACCGTGCATGTAAAAGAACCAGAGGAGACTCTGAAATGGGTCTCTGTCTGTATCATTGCACTATCCTCCAAAAATCTAAAATGACTAATCTCTTCAGGAGGTGTCGCTCATATGGGTAACCGGTAGCGACGATAAATAAACGTAAAACACAGAAAAATATGTATGTCATGGAGAAAATCTAAATAAGCTTTTAGCTTACGATTTTAATCCATCTGTTCCTATATTAATTTTATAATATTATGTAAATATCGATGAATAAGATATGTAAGCTAATGCAGTTCAGGTTACACATTAGACAGTTAGTTAGTTAGACTGTATATGTCCGCATCAGTGTGGGTAGGATAATATTTGACCTGTGCTAAGCAGCCACTTTCTGTGATTCCCTTGGCTGGCTGTTTAAGACAGGTTTGACTGTAAATGCTTACTGAAGTTTGTTTCATTGTCTCAGAGTGTAACAGTTACTCCTCCAAACGATGCAGTACATGTCGACTTTCGACCAGTAAAACTACAGCCGGAACTCTTACGACAAACTACAGTTGCACATATCACTTTTAGAGGTGAGTTTGTACATTACACTTTTAGAGGAGAGTTTGTACATTTCACTTTTAGACGAGAGTTTGTACATTTCACTTTTAGAGGAGAGTTTGTACATTTCACTTTTAGAGGAGAGTTTGTACATTTCACTGTTATAAACAAGTTCAGGGCTCATTCTAGGTAGGCGACTTTGGCGAAATAGTCTCCATAGTGACACTTACTTCGCCGCTTGGTGGCCCCACTTCTCCCTAAAAATAACAAATTAACAATTTCCATACAAGATTTTGTCCAGTAAGATACACTGGCCCCTTCTATTCAAATGTTGTATATATTGGTCATTTATTGTGTATTTTAACCCTACACATGGATCTGTAGTCCAGTGGTAACACGCTGGACTGGTAATCCAGGGATCGCAGGTTTGATCCCCCGTCTGACCTAATAAAATTAACAGTCTTTCAGATGGGACGTTAAACCGAAGTCTTGTGTCGGTGCTTTACACCGTGCACGTAAAAGAACCAGAGGAGATTCTGGAATTGGTCTCTGTCTGTATCATGCACTATCCTCCAAAATCTAAAATAACTAATCTCTTCAGGAGGCGTTGCTCATATGGGCAACCGGTAGCGACGATAAATAAACGTAAAACACACACAATTTTAACCCTATTTTGTTGAAATTTCTTAAATAACACCATTTAAGGACGTAACCACACGCTTTCTCACTTCTACCAAATATTCGGACCTAGAATGAGCTGTGAAGTCTGTACATGTAAATACATAGAGGTGAGTTCGTGCAGACGAGATTTTGTAATGGAGCAAATTCATATGAATTTATATACATTACACGTTGCCTCTTCTCTCTCCCTCATGACGATGGATTCCGTCAGGAATGAAGTCTCGAGAGTGATTAATATTAGTTGTAATAACTTGTTTCGCAATCGAGCTAAAATAAATTTGTATAAACTATACATTACACGCGTATTTTTCAGCATCTAAAGCAATACATCCAAAGTTATGGTCAGGAAGAATAATCGTGAGGTCAAAGAATAACATGCATAAAATTTCCATTCCATATGAAGCTAGAGTATTACATGGGTAAGTTCTGGAATACTAATGTCATAGATAGGTCAGTCATCATGCTGCATAGTATGTCCACTGACACTACAGGTTCGAATCCCATTGGGTGTGTCGAATTCTCTCAAGTGAGGAAGCTATCCAGGAAGAGCCCGGCTTCCTCTTCGAGCAGTATTTCAGGCACACGGGTTCTACCGTGTGCCCGCCCGTGCCTGAAATACTGCTCAAAGTGGAAGTCGGGCTCTTCCTCCACCAATAATAGCTGGAGGGTCGCCATATGACCTAAGCTGTTTACCAAAACTGTGTAGATGAATGGATCCCAGTGTGTCCTAGTGTCTGCCTCATAACCGATGTGTAGTTAGTTTGAGCCCTGTCATAAACCACGGTAGTTGTGTCATTAGGCAAGGTGCAATGGATGCAGTTTCTGCCTCATAACCGATGGGTAGTTAGTTTGAGCCCGGTCAGGACCACGGTAGTTGTGTCGTTAGGCAAGGTGTAATGGATACAGTTTCTGCCTCATAACCGATGGGTAGTTAGTTTGAGCCCGGTCAGGACCACGGTAGTTGTGTCGTTAGGCAAGGTGTAATGGATACAGTTTCTGCCTCGTAACCGATGGGTAGTTAGTTTGAGCCCTGTCAGGACCTTTGTGGAACTTAGGCACTGGAATCTAAATACACACTACCTCCTCTCTCCCTCGTGGCGATGGATTGAGGTCTTGGCATGAGGTCTGGAGAGTACGTCCTCTCTCATTGCAATGGATTAATCGGGTATAATCTGCCGGCTGTTCTGTGTGTTACCATGTTTGTATAATCTGCCGGCTGTTCTGTGTGTTACCATGTTTGTATAATCTGCCGGCTGTTCTATGTATTACCATGTTTGTATAATCTGCCGGCTGTTCTGTGTATTACCATGTTTGTATAATCTGCCGGCTGTTCTGTGTATTACCATGTTTGTATTATCTGCCGGCTGTTCTGTGTATTACCATGTTTGTATAATCTGCCGGCTGTTCTGTGTGTTACCATGTTTGTATAATCTGCCGGCTGTTCTGTGTATTACCATGTTTGTATTATCTGCCGGCTGTTCTGTGTATTACCATGTTTGTATAATCTGCCGGCTGTTCTGTGTGTTACCATGTTTGTATAATCTGCCGACTGTTCTGTGTATTACCATGTTTGTATTATCTGCCGGCTGTTCTGTGTATTACCATGTTTGTATAATCTGCCGGCTGTTCTGTGTATTACCATGTTTGTATAACCTGCCGGCTGTTCTGTGTGTTACCATGTTTGTATAATCTGCCGGCTGTTCTGTGTGTTACCATGTTTGTATAATCTGCCGGCTGTTCTGTGTGTTACCATGTTTGTATAATCTGCCGGCTGTTCTGTGTGTTACCATGTTTGTATAATCTGCCGGCTGTTCTGTGTGTTACCATGTTTGTATAATCTGCCGGCTGTTCTGTGTGTTACCATGTTTGTATAATCTGCCGGCTGTTCTGTGTGTTACCATGTTTGTATAATCTGCCGGCTGTTCTGTGTGTTACCATGTTTGTATAATCTGCCGGCTGTTCTGTGTGTTACCATGTTTGTATAATCTGCCGGCTGTTCTGTGTGTTACCATGTTTGTATAATCTGCCGGCTGTTCTGTGTGTTACCATGTTTGTATAATCTGCCGGCTGTTCTGTGTGTTACCATGTTTGTATAATCTGCCGGCTGTTCTGTGTGTTACCATGTTTGTATAATCTGCCGGCTGTTCTGTGTGTTACCATGTTTGTATTGACGTATATGAAACAAATGTTCATTAAACTATCTGTTTTAATGTGTATTATATATTTCAGGTCTCTGACTTTTCACAAGAACATGACATACTTTTTTGCTCAGCACTTGCATAACTACACGCGGGCGATGAGCTTCACCAATACATTTAACTTCTCATTGGTGCTTTACAATGTCACTTTACCGCCAGAATATAAAAATATCTTTACAGTAAGTATTTATTTCACGCTAGATATTTTAATTTTTGTTTATTTAACGTCGCTACCGGTTGCCCATTTGAACGACAGGCAGTTTACCTAACAACACCTTTCCTGGGCAGGCCCCAGCGGTTAACCAGTACTTGGTGCACCAACCTCCGTAAAAAAAAAACTGCCGACTTTTTCATAAAAGTTAAGGCTTGAACCCGTGACCATCTGATGATAGGTTACAGTGGTATGCAAGTCAGCAACCTTAATTCATTTCTATCTAATTCATCCTATTTCTCCCAGCAGCTCATGGAGACTATTTCTCCCTGCAGCTCGTGGAGATTATTTCTCCCAGCAGCTCGTGGAGACTATTTCTCCCAGCAGCTCATGGAGACTATTTCTCCCAGCAGCTCGTGGAGACTATTTCTCCCAGCAGCTCGTGGAGACTATTTATCCCAGCAGCTCATGGAGACTATTTCTCCCTGCAGCTCGTGGAGACTATTTCTCACGGCAGCTAGTGGAGACTATTTCTCCCGGCAGCTCGTGGAGACTATTTCTCCCTGCAGCTCGTGGAGACTATTTCTCCCGGCAGCTCATGGAGAATATTTCTCCCTGCAGCTCGTGGAGAATATTTCTCCCGGCAGCTTGTGGAGAATATTTTCCCAAATCCGTCCTCTAGCTCTAGCGCTGACAGACTCTATACTCTAAATATAATCTATTCATATTTAATTTACCATGTCTTAGAGGGAGATCTCCGTGGCCGAGTGGTTACGGTCATTGACTTCAAATCACTTGCCCATTCACCGCTGCAGGTTCAAATCCCACTGGGGGATGTAAAATTATTTCAATTGAGGAAGCTATCCATCTGGCTTGCGGAAGATCAGTGGTTCTACCCGGGGGGGGCATCCCGTGTATTAAATACTACTCGGAGGGGCACCTAGAGTTTGTAGAGTCGCCATATGACCTAAACTGTCCGAAGTTAAACCCCAAAAACAAACCAGGCCTGGAGGTTATAAAACTTTTCTCCAATCTCAAAACTCTAGTCTCAAGCGCCTGATTGGTTCAGCTGACAGTAACACTCAGAATCAACCAATCGGATGACTTGAGCTTGAGTTCTGAGAAAAGTTTTATATCCTCGGGGCCATGTCTTAGAAAAAGCCTTCATGCACAGTAAATGAATCTCGTCTTCATTTTCAGATATTCAACTTTACGAGACCGGTGACGCTAACGCCTCAGATGATGGTCACACCATTTCTAATCAAGTTTCATCCGCCAGTTAAATTGTTACACTTCAGAACCGTGCTTAGTCTTCATACAAATGCTTCTGTGTTTGAAATAGAGCTCGTCATTTTCAACGGGCAATTAAAGGTAACTCGTCATTTTCAACAGGCAATTAAAGGTAACTCGTCATTTTCAACGGGCAATTAAAGGTACCTCGTCATTTTCAATGGACAATTAAAGGTAACTCGTCATTTTCAACGGGCAATTAAAGGTAACTCGTCATTTTCAATGGGCAGTTAAAGGTAGCTCGTCATTTTCAACGGGCAATTAAAGGTAACTCGTCATTTTCAACGGGCAATTAAAGGTAACTCGTCATTTTCAACGGGCAATTAAAGGTACCTCGTCATTTTCAATGGGCAATTAAAGGTAACTCGTCATTTTCAACGGGCAATTAAAGGTATCTCGTCATTTTCAACGGGCAATTAAAGGTAACTCGTCATTTTCAACGGGCAATTAAAGGTAACTCGTCATTTTCAAAGGGCAATTAAAGGTAACTCGTCATTTTCAACGGGCAATTAAAGGTAACTCGTCATTTTCAATGGGCAATTAAAGGTAACTATTACAGTATTTTATTGCGGTCACCTTTTCCATCCATGGTTCTCTTATCATTACAAATATTACAAATAAAAAGAAAATTTCAAATTAAAACATTTGGTATCAATTAACAGAATTTTCTCTCAGTCTTTAGTGGAAAGCGAGTCTAAGCAGTCACCTGCAGGGGCGTTGGCACAGTCATATGTTTGCATATATAACTAACAAAACATCAAATATATTATTTTTATAGCTTGCATAATGTTTTTAGGGGTTGTTCTCGCCCCCCCCCCCCCCAACAAGTTCACCACCATCAACAGAGGGACCTTGAGCAGAAATAATCTGATTTCAGAAATAATTCATGCGTAAATAAAACCCCTCAAACATTCACTTCTCCTCAACCGTAAAACTTTGCGTGCACATCTTGAGTACTAATTCTCTACACCCCCAAGTCCCCCCCCCCCCCACCGAAGAGTGACTGTGAACTTGAATTTTGGCCAAAAATAATCCGATTTAAGAAACATTTATGCATAGAAAAACAAAAAAATAATATCATTTCTTAAAAGCCATCAAAGATATTGCTTTGAATATTTGCATTCACTGAATTCTCTACACTCCAGTAGGTTCCCACCCTCCAGTGAACTTGAATTTGGCCAGGAATTATCTGATTTTAGAAATGGTTTTATGTGTCAAACAAAACTGAAACATAAATCATTTCTCAAACCCGTTAAAGATATTGCTTTGAAGCTTTGCATACACATCCGAAGACTAATTCTCTACACCCACAATACGTCCGTCCCCTTCCTAACCCCGACCGTGAGCTTGAAATTTGGTCAAAAATGGTAATTATTTATACATCAAAACACCAAGCAAACATTTATCATTTCTCAAAAACCATCAACGTTATTGCTTTGAAGCTTCATACACACATTAGAGGACTAATTCTCTACACCAACATCAAGTCCCCACCCCACCACTGAACTTGAAATTTGGCAATTCGTTGAAAAGCATAAACTACATGTTTTTATTTTGCTGAAGCATGTGAAAGTCGTTCTAGCACGTTTGTTTCACAGGGGTGAGAGGTTCGCACCCAGCTGTAGCCATTATGATTGTGCCCTTAGATAAGGCACTTAAATTCCCTTCTCTCCGTCATGGCGATGGATTCTATCAGGAATAAAGTCTCGAGAGCGATTAAACTAATGTTGTAAGAACTTGTTTCGCTATTAAGCTAAAATTAATTTGTATTGGCTAATTTGATATATAATTTATTAACCCTTTAGCACGCTGTAGGCGAAATGAGCAGATAACAAAAGGAGAGAAATTATATAAGCTCTGCTTCCGTTTAAATTAGAGATGGCAACAAATGGTGATTGTGATATTCGAATATTCGGATGATCTTCCGAACGAATATTCGCAAATTTCTCCAACTTTCGATTTCCACTTTACTCTTGCATCGCTGACAGGTAACACCGTTCTATTGAAAGTGGTGGCATGATAGAATTATGTAAACGTGAAGTCTGCTGTCGGCATTTTAAATATGCGGCTTGTGTTGATTGATAACATGGGATGGCATAGGCAGCATTTTGAATTAACTGAATAGTAGTATGACGGTATTAAAATATTGGAAGCATTAAGTGACCAATACATTACAATTGGAAGTTAAATCAAATTACTGTAATTTATCAATTGTATGCAATGGATAAGCTGTGAATTTGCCTACTCCACCTTCATGGAGGTTACTAGGAAATATTAAGTGTTGTATATACTATATATACTATGTTGTTCCGATCTTTATTATAGCTTGTTTGACTGCTAATGTGTCTATCTATGTCAATAGGCATTGGCGTCTAGAGGCGCTTCTAAGGGGGAAAGGGTTAAACCAAATGTGTAATATATTTCTTATTTTTCCTAGAAAGTAGGGCTTCAAATCATCCCATTAAATACTAAGAATTACTTATAAGAATAACCCCTTATAATTGCTATGACTACGTTGAAACGTATGTTTCAGGTAATACCACATAGACCAGAGAAGCTGGAAGGCACGTTAGATTTTGGTACAATGGGCGTCGGAGAAAATCGCAGCGTTTTATTTACAGTAATTAACGATAATCCAGAAGAAGTAAGTACAGTGACTGTATAAACTGTAAGGTGCAACTTTGTATGGAGTACAGTGACTGTGTAAGCTGTCAGGAGTAACTTTGTATGGAGTACAGTGACTGTGTAAACTGTAAGGTGCAACTTTGTATGGAGTACAGTGACTGTGTAAACTGTAAGGTGCAACTTTGTATGGAGTACAGTGACTGTGTAAACTGTAAGGTGCAACTTTGTATGGAGTACAGTGACTGTGTAAGCTGTCAGGTTTAACTTTGTATGGAGTATAGTGACTGTGTAAACTGTCAGGAGTAACTTTGTATGGAGTATAGTGACTGTGTAAACTGTAAGGTGCAACTTTGTATGGAGTACAGTGACTGTGTAAACTGTAAGGTGCAACTTTGTATGGAGTACAGTGACTGTGTAAGCTGTCAGGAGTAACTTTGTATGGAGTATAGTGACTGTGTAAACTGTCAGGAGTAACTTTGTATGGAGTACAGTGACTGTGTAAACTGTAAGGTGCAACTTTGTATGGAGTACAGTGACTGTGTAAACTGTAAGGTGCAACTTTGTATGGAGTACAGTGACTGTGTAAACTGTAAGGTGCAACTTTGTATGGAGTGCAGTGACAGTGTAAACTGTAAGGTGCAACTTTGTATGGAGTACAGTGACTGTGTAAGCTGTAAGGTGCAACTTTGTATGGAGTACAGTGACTGTGTAAACTGTCAGGAGTAACTTTGTATGGAGTACAGTGACTGTGTAAACTGTCAGGTGCAACTTTGTATGGAGTACAGTGACTGTGTAAACTGTAAGGTGCAACTTTGTATGGAGTACAGTGAATGTGTAAACTGTCAGGTGCAACTTTGTATGGAGTACAGTGACTGTGTAAACTGTAAGGTGCAACTTTGTATGGAGTACAGTGACTGTGTAAACTGTAAGGTGCAACTTTGTATGGAGTACAGTGACTGTGTAAGCTGTCAGGAGTAACTTTGTATGGAGTACAGTGACTGTGTAAACTGTAAGGTGCAACTTTGTATGGAGTACAGTGACTGTGTAAGCTGTAAGGTGCAACTTTGTATGGAGTACAGTGACTGTGTAAGCTGTAAGGTGCAACTTTGTATGGAGTACAGTGACTGTGTAAACTGTCAGGTGCAACTTTGTATGGAGTACAGTGACTGTGTAAACTGTCAGGTGCAACTTTGTATGGAGTACAGTGACTGTGTAAACTGTCAGGAGTAACTTTGTATGGAGTACAGTGACTGTGTAAGCTGTCAGGAGTAACTTTGTATGGAGTACAGTGACTGTGTAAACTGTAAGGTGCAACTTTGTATGGAGTACAGTGACTGTGTAAGCTGTAAGGTGCAACTTTGTATGGAGTACAGTGACTGTGTAAGGTGCAACTTTGTATGGAGTACAGTGACTGTGTAAACTGTCAGGTGCAACTTTGTATGGAGTACAGTGACTGTGTAAACTGTAAGGTGCAACTTTGTATGGAGTACAGTGACTGTGTAAGCTGTCAGGAGTAACTTTGTATGGAGTACAGTGACTGTGTAAACTGTAAGGTGCAACTTTGTATGGAGTACAGTGACTGTGTAAGCTGTAAGGTGCAACTTTGTATGGAGTACAGTGACTGTGTAAGCTGTAAGGTGCAACTTTGTATGGAGTACAGTGACTGTGTAAACTGTCAGGTGCAACTTTGTATGGAGTACAGTGACTGTGTAAACTGTAAGGTGCAACTTTGTATGGAGTACAGTGACTGTGTAAACTGTAAGGTGCAACTTTGTATGGAGTACAGTGACTGTGTAAGCTGTCAGGAGCAACTTTGTATGGAGTTTTTAACAGCTTTCTAACAGGGAACTGCATCCTTCACTGCCCCCTCCCCTGCTGCCCTTTTTACCAGTGAGGTAGAAGTACGTATATTTAACCCTCACATGAATGACCACATATATGCTTACGAGAGTGATTAATATAAAGTTGTTAAAGGTTGCAATCGTTGTAATATAAATAAAGTTTATAAGTCTACATTCGCTATGTCAAAGTCGGTTATGTCGATTTCTCCGTTTATCTCGAAGTCGGATCAAAGTCCTCGTTTCAGACACTATCATTTTACATATAAATGGCTCCGTTTATATCGAATTTCGTTAATCCGTTCCTTCATAGAGATTTATGTTAATATACTATTATATCTCCATACAAACGACAGCCATTTAGCTATCATGCAGTGGATAAGTAGTCACCATATCTATCCCACCTCCATAGATATTACTGGGACTACATAGAGATTTAGGTTAATATACTATTATATCTCCATACAAACGATAGCCATTTAGCTATCATGCAGTGGATAAGTAGTCGCCATATCTATCCCACCTCCATAGATATTACTGGGACTACATAGAGATTTAGGTTAATATACTATTATATCTCCATACAAACGACAGCCATTTAGCTATCATGCAGTGGATAAGTAGTCACCATATCTATCCCACCTCCATAGATATTACTGGGACTACATAGAGATTTAGGTTAATATACTATTATATCTCCATACAAACGACAGCCATTTAGCTATCATGCAGTGGATAAGTAGTCACCATATCTATCCCACCTCCATAGATATTACTGGGACTACATAGAGATTTAGGTTAATATACTATTATATCTCCATACAAACGACAGCCATTTAGCTATCATGCAGTGGATAAGTAGTCGCCATATCTATCCCACCTCCATAGATATTACTGGGACTACATAGAGATTTAGGTTAATATACTATTATATCTCCATACAAACGACAGCCATTTAGCTATCATGCAGTGGATAAGTAGTCGCCATATCTATCCCACCTCCATAG
>CM026391.1:25177480-25261634 GCA_014843695.1 Archivesica marissinica | reverse complement strand
TGGATAAGTAGTCGCCATATCTATCCCACCTCCATAGATATTACTGGGACTACATAGAGATTTAGGTTAATATACTATTATATATCTCCATACAAATGACAGTCATTTAGCTATCATGCAGTGGATAAGTAGTCACCATATCTATCCCACCTCCATATATATTACTGGGACTACATGAGATTTAGGTCAATATACTATTATATCTCTCATAGAAACGACAGTCATTTAGCTATCGTGCAGTGGATAGTAGTCGCCATATCTATCCCACCTCCATAGATATTACTGGGACTACATAGAGATTTAGGTTAATATACTATTATATCTCCATACAAACGACAGCCATTTAGCTATCATGCAGTGGATAAGTAGTCGCCATATCTATCCCACCTCCATAGATATTACTGGGACTACATGATTTAGGTTAATATACTATTATATCTCCATACAAACGACAGCCATTTAGCTATCATGCAGTGGATAAGTAGTCGCCATATCTATCCCACCTCCATAGATATTACTGGGACTACATAGAGATTTAGGTTAATATACTATTATATCTCCATACAAACGACAGCCATTTAGCTATCATGCAGTGGATAAGTAGTCGCCATATCTATCCCACCTCCATAGATATTACTGGGACTACATAGAGATTTAGGTTAATATACTATTATATCTCCATACAAACGACAGCCATTTAGCTATCATGCAGTGGATAAGTAGTCACCATATCTATCCCACCTCCATAGATATTACTGGGACTACATGAGATTTAGGTCAATATACTATTATATCTCCATACAAACGACAGCCATTTAGCTATCATGCAGTGGATAAGTAGTCGCCATATCTATCCCACCTCCATAGATATTACTGGGACTACATGAGATTTAGGTTAATATACTATTATATCTCCATACAAACGACAGCCATTTAGCTATCGTGCAGTGGATAAGTAGTCGCCATATCTATCCCACCTCCATAGATATTACTGGGACTACATAGAGATTTAGGTTAATATACTATTATATCTCCATACAAACGACAGCCATTTAGCTATCATGCAGTGGATAAGTAGTCGCCATATCTATCCCACCTCCATAGATATTACTGGGACTACATAGAGATTTAGGTTAATATACTATTATATCTCCATACAAACGACAGCCATTTAGCTATCGTGCAGTGGATAAGTAGTCACCATATCTATCCCACCTCCATAGATATTACTCGGACTACATGAGATTTAGGTTAATATACTATTATATCTCCATACAAACGACAGCCATTTAGCTATCGTGCAGTGGATAAGTAGTCGCCATATCTATCCCACCTCCATAGATATTACTGGGACTTCATGATATTCTGGCCTTATCTGGCCAAACATTGGTTTGGCTACTACATTGTCAATGTATGTCGTATTAATAATGGCATCAAGTGGTGCTTCTATGTGGGAAAGGGTTAAGTCAAACTTTGGTTATGTCAAAGTATTTTGTTAGGTCCAATTGAATGTACTGATGTAGACTGTACTTTTATAATTTGTTTATACTTTAAGTTGGCATATTTATGTTTTCAAATAATATTTGATTAGTCTTGTCTACATTAGCATGTATTACCTCGTTACGAAGGTAAATTAGCATTCATTTATGCCAACTTATCAATGCAAGATGATTTTTGTATTTTTCAAATGGTGAAACACGCAAAATGCCCTCTTTTATCATCCTGTTCATTTATTGATGACCCATCCCTCCCCTCTCTCTTTCCCCCATCTTTTATTGATGATCTAGAAAATAACCCCTACATAATGCTTGTGATAGCGCATTTCTTCATCTGTATTTACACATGGAATTTGTTAGAGAAAGTGAACAAAAATCTGTATAATCAGCAACAGCGCTTGTTTTTCTATTACCTCCCTTGGCAAATATTCTAATTTATCCCGAAATGTATATCGGTCCTTTTAGTTGGAATCCTTTGTTTTTACTGTTGCATATGCTTAGTATAGACTCCAATAATAAACGGTAATTCATGAGCATGGCTGACCATTATACGAAATCCTACTTTCACTTTTGAGAGTTTGTAGACCAGAAAAACGGGTTTAGCTTGAATAGAATGGGCACTGTTTAACTGTTTGGTCACTAGCGAACAAAATATCAGTCAAATATGTCGTGGAATTTCATTTGTGTTATTTTGATTTCTCGTGTCGTTTGGATGTGTGATGTATTTTGTAACTGTTGTTTGGAGCATTATGTGGTGTATATTTCAGATTTATTTGATGGATTACGCGACAGATATGAAGGGTGCCGTCCTTGAATTATTGGGAATTGAGAAGGGAAACGGTACTACACTTAGCAGAAAGGTTAACATCTCGACCAGAGATAATATAAATAATATGGTACGTTTCCCTCCATGGATGAGTGGTTACGGTGATTGACTCGGATTTGTATGCCATCCAAATTGAATAGTACAAATACAATATACATATTGCCATATTCTATATTACATATTGATATATTCTATATTACAGATATACATATTGCCATATTCTATATTACATATTGCCATATTCTATGGTACAGATATACATATTGCCATATTTCATATTGCCATATTCTATATTACAGATTTTCTTATTGCAATATTCTATATTTCAGATATACATATTGCCATATTCTATATTTCAGATATACATATTGCCATATTCTATATTTCAGATATACATATTGCCATATTCTATATTTCAGATATACATATTGCCATATTCTATATTTCAGATATACATATTGCCATATTCTATATTTCAGATATACATATTGCCATATTCTATATTTCAGATATACATATTGCCATATTCTATATTTCAGATATACATATTGCCATATTCTATATTTCAGATATACATATTGCCATATTCTATATTTCAGATATACATATTGCCATATTCTATATTTCAGATATACATATTGCCATATTCTATATTTCAGATATACATATTGCCATATTCTATATTTCAGATATACATATTGCCATATTCTATATTTCAGATTTACATATTGCCGTATCATTTTGCGGTGTTCAGCTTAAACATAGTGGCTCCAGAAGAGGAAGGGCTTTATCAGGCAGAAGTTATAGTCTTAACACAGTATCAGGTGAGGTCACCATCTTAACACAGTATCAGGTGTGGTCACCATCTTAACACAGTAACAGGTGAGGTCACCAATTTACAACAGTCCCGGCCCTCCTTCGCTCAGGAGGTTATGGCTTTGTTTCATAGCCACTGGGTTCCAAGCTCTGGTGGTTGTGGCTTTGTTTCATAGCCACTGGGTTCCAAGCTCTGGTGGTTGTGGCTTTGTTTCATAGCCACTGGGTTCCAAGCTCTGGTGGTTGTGGCTTTGTTTCATAGCCGCTGGGTTCCAAGCTCTGGCGGTTGTGGCTTTGTTTCATAGCCACTGGGTTCCAAGCTCTGGTGGTTGTGGCTTTGTTTCATAGCCACTGGGTTCCAAGCTCTGGCGGTTGTGGCTTTGTTTCAAAGTCACTGGGTTCCAAGCTCTGGTGGTTGTGGCTTTGTTTCATAGCCACTGGGTTCCAAGCTCTGGTGGTTATGGCTTTGTTTCATAGCCACTGGATTCCAAGCTCTGGTGGTTGTGGCTTTGTTTCATAGCCACTGGGTTCCAAGCTCTGGTGGTTATGGCTTTGTTTCATAGCCACTGGATTCCAAGCTCTGGTGGTTATGGCTTTGTTTCATAGCCGCTGGGTTCCAAGCTCTGGTGGTTGTGGCTTTATATCTTAGCCGCTGGGTTCCAAGCTCTGGTGGTTGTGGCTTTGAGTCTGGCTCATGAGTGGGTATGGTTGCTAGTAGCCTCAGTAACCTGCGGAAGGTCTACCCAACTCCACCAGGGAAGGTCAGGACTTTAAGGAATTTGAAGGAGTATCAGCTAATGATATCAACCACTCGTGTTACTCGACGTCGTTTCTACCTTACAGTCTACATCCGCTGTTGAATTCATTCGGACCGATAAAAATACTCCAACATAACCGAGGTTTGACATCACCGATATTGACCATATTTCCCAAGACGACGTTTCTCGTAGATCTCAAACCTTACATGACTAAACTTGTACCATAAGTTGACATTGTCTATTATGACTATGACACGGGCACAAGGGAGAACTAACATCGTAATATCGTATTTAATATTTATATAAATAAAGCACATGTAATTCTTCGGCTATGGCTATAAGCTTCATGGGCATTCATCACCTACTCTCATATTTCTTGTGTTTTGTTTCAGCAAATATATATGCCTGTGATGTTAAAGACCTCGGAAGGAAGTTTACATGCTATACCAGAGAGGGTCGTATTTGACAAAGTATTTCCTGTAAGTATTGTAACTTGTCCTGTTTTATTCATTGGTCGTAGTCCTGCGTGTTATTAGTTTATGCAAATTTCTCTGAGCTTGATTACGAAAGATGGTCATACAGTTTTAGTTTAACTCTTTGCACGCTAGCGGCAGATAAAATCACCTTTGCAAACAGCATAGAGCCAGATCAGACGGCACAGAACGTGCCGTCTGATCAGGCTCTATGCTGTTTGCTATTCGGATAGTGGAGCTAAAACACTTGGCTGAATAGCAAACAACATGGATCCTGATCAGACGCGGCGTTACGCCGCGGCTGATCTGGATCTATGTTGTTTGCAAATGTGATTTTATTTACTCAGCAGGCAAAGGGTTAATTACTCTTGAGATCATTTTTAGATCACATTACCATAGTAACAACAACCATAAATTGGAAAAAACTAATTCTGTTTTCCAGTATACTTTTGAGATTTCTCAAGGAAATCAGTAAGGTGCATCCGTACGCCGTCGTAAATAGTCCCTGATAATCAACAAGTCTACGCAAATAATCGACACAATACTTTTAATCACTATATCTTGCTAGTGCATATTTAGCATTTTAATGATTTTAATCTGTTCATTTTCAACAAATAAAGCATGAACACAAACTATACGTCGATTGTGTCAACAGTATACAAGTTGCCATACCGCGACCAATCAGAATCCTTCCAGGTTGTATTACACGTGTACACATATAAGTAAATATGTGATGGCTGTATTGCACTGAATACAAGCACATTTATTTTGATATAGCACAATCGAGGATATAGATGGAATTACTGGAAATATTTTTGCTGTTTCAGGGTAGAATTCCCATGAAGATACTGCAGGTCCACAGTACCTTTCATGACCAGATGGTTTTTAAATCGGTAGCTTTTCAGCCCCCGGATACCAGGTGGTACTTTGTCAACGCGAAGGAAGAAAATGTCTCCGGAAATAGAGCACTCATTCTGGAGCCACAGACTAATAATACTGTAAGATATATACAAACATCTGCTAACAGGGCTCATCCTAGGGGACGACACGGGCAAAAATAGTCGCCCTAGGGACCCAGACTCCCCCCCCCCTTTGACTCCATATCTCCTTTTTTTTTTTTCAATTTTCATACAAAAAATCTTGTCGAGTAAGCTACCATGTTCATTGTAGAGCACTCCTTCTGTTTGTATGTTATATTTAATGGTTATGTTGTGTATTTTAATTTGCTGAACTATAAAAAACCAAACCATTAACGGGCACAGTCGCTCAGTTCTCACTTCTCCCAAACATTCTGACTTAGGATTATATAAATATCTGCTTAGTTATATACTGTCAGATTATATAAACATCTGCTTGGTTATATACTGTCAGATTATCTAAACATCTGCTTGGTTATATACTGTCAGATTATAAAACATCTGCTTAGTTATATACTGTCAGATTATATAAACATCTGCTTAGTTATATACTGTCAGATTATATAAACATCTGCTTAGTTATATACTGTCAGATTATATAAACATCTGCTTGGTTATATACTGTCAGATTATATAAACATCTGCTTAGTTATATACTGTCAGATTATATAAACATCTGCTTAGTTATATACTGTCAGATTATATAAACATCTGCTTAGTTATATACTGTCAGATTATATAAACATCTGCTTAGTTATATACTGTCAGATTATATAAACATCTGCTTAGTTATATACTGTCAGATTATATAAACATCTGCTTAGTTATATACTGTCAGATTATATAAACATCTGCTTAGTTATATACTGTCAGATTATATAAACATCTGCTTAGTTATATACTGTCAGATTATATAAACATCTGCTTAGTTATATACTGTCAGATTATATAAACATCTGCTAGGTTATATACTGTCAGATTATACAAACATATGCTTGGTTATATACTGTCAGATTATACAAACATCTGCTTAGTTATATACTGTCAGATTATATAAACATCTGCTTGGTTATATACTGTCAGATTATATAAACATCTGCTTGGTTATATACTGTCAGATTATATAAACATCTGCTTGGTTATATACTGTCAGATTATATAAACATCTGCTTGGTTATATACTGTCAGATTATATAAACATCTGCTTGGTTATATACTGTCAGATTATATAAACATCTGCTTGGTTATATACTGTCAGATTATATAAACATCTGCCTAATTACATGACTAGAATTTGTCCTCTCCCATAATGCCTGATGTCAAAATGGCCGCCATTATTTCATTATGTTTCCACTAAGATATTGACGGGTCAGTAGTTCAGTGGTTAACACGTTGGACTGCGAATCTAAGGATCGCAGGTTCGATCCCCCGTCTGACCCTAATAATATTAACAGTCTTTCAGATGGAACTATAAACCAAGGTTGCTTGTATCTGTGCTTTACACCAGGCATGTAAAAGAACCAGGGTTACTTCTGAAATTGGAGCATCTTCTGTATCCCTATCCTCCACAACATAGAATAACCAATATACTTCTGTCTAAAAGTGTAGTAAATGTTAACCGCTGTCTAAAAGTGTAGTAAATGTTAACCGCTGTCTAAAAGTGTAGTAAATGTTAACCGCTGTCTAAAAGTGTAGTAAATGTTAACCGCTGTCTAAAAGTGTAGTAAATGTTAACCGCTGTCTAAAGGTGTAGTAAATGTT
The DNA here is from genome assembly GCA_014843695.1 of Archivesica marissinica. Lineage (NCBI taxonomy): Eukaryota > Metazoa > Mollusca > Bivalvia > Venerida > Vesicomyidae > Archivesica > Archivesica marissinica. Next base: position 25,254,587 of record CM026391.1, on the reverse strand, counting down.
AACCGCTGTCTAAATGTGTAGTAAATGTTAACCGCTGTCTAAAAGTGTAGTAAATGTTAACCGCTGTCTAAAAGTGTAGTAAATGTTAACCGCTGTCTAAAAAGTGTAGTAAATGTTAACCGCTGTCTAAAAGTGTAGTAAATGTTAACCGCTGTCTAAAAGTGAAAAAAAATAGAATGCAGAAATGTTAGCATTCTGATTGGCTGTTGAATCGTAGGTATGTTGAAAGAAATAAACCAATAGGTGAACACAATAAAGTGTTACTAATGCTGTTACAAGGTAGCATTTTACATAGCACATGGTCCGCCTCCGTGGTCGAGTGGTTAAGGTCGCTGACTTGTATACCACTGTAACCTATCATCACTGATGGTCACGGGTTCGAGCCCAGCTCAGGCCATGTCTCATTTATATGAAAAAGTTGGCAGTTTCTTACGGAGGTTGGTACACCCAAGTACTGGTTAACCACTGGAGCCTGCCCAGGAAAGGTGTTGTTAGGTAAACTGCCCGCCGGCGATATAGCCCAAAATGGTGCTGATGCAGGCGTAAAACCTGAACTATAACATATAACATAACACATCTCACAGAGATGTTACGGTTTGATATCTGAATGTCTTCAAGTAGTGAGCATATGGTTCGGACAAGAATCTATGAAATACATACCACCAGATAGTTATTTAAACTATGTGTTATGTGTATTTAAAACGTGTACTGAAGTACAGAATTAGCAAAGAAAACTACATACATACATCTACTACATAAGCATACATGTTCTCGGTAGTGGACAAATAATTCATGCCATATTATTTTGAGAATATACGCTTTCATCTGCGCCAACGAGAGTGATTAATATAAGTTGTTAGAACTTGCTTCGCAATCGTTGTAAAATAAATAAAGTTTAAACTTTTGAGAAGAGAATTGTCCTGTTGAAGATTATTATGAGTTTGAGAATAAAGTTAATTTTGCACATATGACAAAAATTCGGATGTTCAAAATTTCACTGCCATATTATATAACATCAAATTACAAATGTTAGTGTTTGTGAAGCACCGGGATTCTATAGTAATAATAATAATAAAGACTTTATTTAACGAGAGTACTCATTTAACAAAAGTTAATCTACCAGAGGCCCTATAGTAGCTTTTATCATACTGGTAATACTGTGTCTGTCTTCCATTCCAGATTGGACAAATATTTTATGACAGCAAAAGAGAGTGTAAAGATGATTGCTATGTCGGATTATCCACAAATACATTGGGTAAGTTGTAGAGCCAATAGGATTATCCACGAATACATTGGGTAAGTTGTAGAGCCAATCGGATTATCCACAAATACATTGGGTAAGTTGTAGAGCCAATCGGATTATCCACGAATACATTGGGTAAGTTGTAGTTGTAGAGCCAATCGGATTATCCACAAATACATTGGGTAAGTTGTAGAGCCAATCGGATTATCCACGAATACATTGGGTAAGTTGTAGTTGTAGAGCCAATCGGATTATCCACAAATACATTGGGTAAGTTGTAGAGCCAATCGGATTATCCACGAATACATTGGGTAAGTTGTAGTTGTAGAGCCAATCGGATTATCCACAAATACATTGGGTAAGTTGTAGAGCCAATCGGATTATCCACAAATACATTGGGTATGAGTTTGAGCCAACATGGTGTAATGGATACGGTGCCCGCCTTGTAAGTTGTAACCGAGAGGTTGACAGTTCGAGCCCTGTCAGAACCACAGTGTCCTTAGGCTAAACACTTCCACACCGCCTCTCTCTATCTCTCCCTCTCTATCTCGCTCCCTCTCTTTCCCTCTCTCCTTCTATTTCGCTCCCTCTATCTTTCCCTCTCTCTCCCCATCCCTCTCTCCCCATTCCTCTCTATTTGTGTATATTACAGCCGGGCACCACTGTTTAAATGGATTTGTTGTAGGGTTTACTAATGGATGTGTGTATATTACAGCCGGGCACCGGTGGTTACAGGGATTGGTTGTAGGGTTTACTAATGGGTGTGTGTATATTACAGCCGGGCACCGGTGGTTACAGGGATTACTAAAGGATATTTGTGTATATTACAGCTGGGCACCGGTAGTTACAGGGATTGGTTTACTAAAGGATATTTGTGTATATTACAGCCAGGCACCGGTGGTTACAGGGATTGGTTTACTAAAGGATATTTGTGTATATTACAGCCAGGCACCGGTGGTTACAGGGATTGGTTTACTAAAGGATATTTTTGTATATTACAGCCAGGCACCGGTGGTTACAGGGATTACTAATGGATATTTGTGTATATTACAGCCGGGCACCGGTGGTTACTGGGATTACTAATGGATATTTGTGTATATTACAGCCAGGCACCGGTGGTTACAGGGATTACTAAAGGATATTTGTGTATATTACAGCCAGGCACCAGTGGTTACTGGGATTACTAATGGATATTTGTGTATATTACAGCCAGGCACCGGTGGTTACAGGGATTGGTTTACTAAAGGATATTTGTGTATATTACAGCCAGGCACCGGTAGTTACAGGGATTGGTTTACTAAAGGATATTTGTGTATATTACAGCCAGGCACCGGTGGTTACAGTGATTGGTTTACTAAAGGATATTTGTGTATATTACAGCCAGGCACCGGTGGTTACAGGGATTGGTTTACTAAAGGATATTTGTGTATATTACAGCCAGGCACCGGTGGTTACAGGGATTGGTTTACTAAAGGATATTTTTGTATATTACAGCCAGGCACCGGTGGTTACAGGGATTACTAATGGATATTTGTGTATATTACAGCCGGGCACCGGTGGTTACTGGGATTACTAATGGATATTTGTGTATATTACAGCCAGGCACCGGTGGTTACTGGGATTACTAATGGATATTTGTGTATATTACAGCCGGGCACCGGTGGTTACAGGGATTACTAATGGATATTTGTGTATATTACAGCCAGGCACCGGTGGTTACTGGGATTACTAATGGATATTTGTGTATATTACAGCCAGGCACCGGTGGTTACAGGGATTACTAAAGGATATTTGTGTATATTACAGCTGGGCACCGGTGGTTACAGGGATTACTAAAGGATATTTGTGTATATTACAGCCAGGCACCGGTGGTTACAGGGATTACTAATGGATATTTGTGTATATTACAGCCAGGCACCGGTGGTTACAGTGATTGGTTTACTAAAGGATATTTGTGTATATTACAGCCGGGCACCGGTGGTTACAGGGATTACAACTCAACAAAGATGTGGCTGATACAGACGAATCCCTCTATAAACATTTAAGACAGCGTTGGAAAACTTTACAGCAAGATGGAAAAGATAGGTAACTCTCAAAAACTTGATCAGTTCTAATCTACCTACTCGTGTCCAAATATGAGTAATACTCAAATAGGATTTTCTCTTCAAGCTACACAAACAAAGAGTTTTGTACGCTAGGTGATTTACACTCAAAACCGGCAACCGGTAGCAGGGCATTTAAATTCCACACTGCCTCTTCTCTCTCCCTCATTGCGATGGATTCCATCAGGATTAAGGTCTCGAGAACGATTTATCTAATGTTATAAGAACTTGTTTCGCGATCATTAGTTTTGCTTTTTGGATACTATTATTTCATCGGCGCTCCCTGATTAATTGAGGTGACGCACAGGATGAATTCTGGTCTACCATAGATATTCACTATCGAGGTGACGTACAGCATGGATTCTGGTCTACTATAGATATTCACTATCGAGGTGACGCACAACATGGATTCTGGTCTACTATAGATATTCACTATCGAGGTGACGCACAGCATGGATTCTGGTCTACTATAGATATTCGTTATCGAGGTGACGCACAGCATGGATTCTGGTCTACTATAGATTTTCACTATCGAGGTGACGCACAGCATGGATTCTGGTCTACTATAGATATTCACTATCGAGGTGACGCACAACATGGATTCTGGTCTACTATAGATATTCGCTATCGAGGTGACGCACAGGATGGATTCTGGCCTACTATAGATATTCGTTATCGAGGTGACGCACAGCATGGATTCTGGTCTACTATAGATATTCACTATCGAGGTGACGCACAGCATGGATTCTGGTCTACTATAGATATTCACTATCGAGGTGACGCACAGCATGGATTCTGGTCTACTATAGATTTTCACTATCGAGGTGACGCACAGCATGGATTCTGGTCTACTATAGATATTCACTATCGAGGTGACGCACAACATGGATTCTGGTCTACTATAGATATTCACTATCTAGGTGACGCACAACATGGATTCTGGTCTACTATAGATATTCGCTATCGAGGTGACGCACAGGATGGATTCTGGCCTACTATAGATATTCGTTATCGAGGTGACGCACAGCATGGATTCTGGTCTACTATAGATATTCACTATCGAGGTGACGCACAGCATGGATTCTGGTCTACTATAGATATTCGTTATCGAGGTGACGCACAGCATGGATTCTGGTCTACTATAGATATTCACTATCGAGGTGACGCACAGCATGGATTCTGGTCTACTATAGATTTTCACTATCGAGGTGACGCACAGCATGGATTCTGGTCTACTATAGATATTCACTATCGAGGTGACGCACAGCATGGATTCTGGTCTACTATAGATTTTCACTATCGAGGTGACGCACAGCATGGATTCTGGTCTACTATAGATATTCGTTATCGAGGTGACGCACAGCATGGATTCTGGTCTACTATAGATATTCGTTATCGAGGTGACGCACAGGATGGATTCTCGTCTTCTATAGATATTCGTTATCGAGGTGACGCACAGCATGGATTCTGGTCTACTATAGATATTCGTTATCGAGGTGACGCACAGCATGGATTCTGGTCTACTATAGATATTCGTTATCGAGGTGACGCACAGCATGGATTCTGGTCTACTATAGATATTTGCTCCTCGCCCAAATGGTTGGCCGGTGGCATAATAATTTGATGTACTTTGGCACATTTGATCAACATAGCATATCACACCATGTCACAGCATAGCACACCATATCACAGCATATCACACCATGTTACATCATGTCTCACCATGTCACACCATGTCATAGCATATCACACCATGTCATGCACCATGTCACATCATAGCACACTGTGTCACACAATGTCACACCATATCACACCATGTCAAAGCATATCACACCATGTCACACCATGTCACACCATCAAAGCATATCACCCCATATCACACCATATCACACCATGTCACACCATGTCACACCATGTCGCACCATGTTTCAAGGTTATTGTCACTATTTCTACATATTGGGAGGGGAAAAGTTGTCTGCTCAAAGACTTTTATCATACATTGACAAACTTGAAATAACTTGTCGCAGTCAACACCCAGTTTCCATGGAAATAAAATGGAGATGCACAAAACCACTATGGAGTCATCATTATGCATATAAAGGACACATCTCTAGTTATGTGTTTGTTATTGTGTTGAGATGAAATGCAATTTTATTTTAATCTATTTTATTTCAGAGTAAATGTTACCATGGAGATAGACACAAGTACTGTTCAGGGGTTTTTATTTTCTGCTCATGTACAACATCATTGGCCTGATATAATACGGAGAACATGCAGATCACATGTTAGATTCCCGCTTACACAAATAGGAAATCTATCAGTACGTATTGCTCAAACAGAAGACTTCATCCATTAAGTGTTGCTCAAGCGGGGGATATTACTGTCCATACTCGCCTATAAGACGTGTTTTTTTACACTCCGATTATGACCTCAAAGTGGCTTCCCGTCTTATAAGTAAGTGCTAAAAAAAATGTTTTAAATGGGATCTATACTTACGTTTTAGAAATTAAAGCACTCTGACACTGAAATTTATATATGGTCTGGTGTCCATTTAATCAACCCGTCTTATATGCGAGTGCATGCCAAAACCCACATATTGTAGGACCAAAGTAGGGGGATCGTCTTATAGGCGAGTTATGGACGGTATGTGTAAATATTACACAAATAGGAAATTTATCAATAGGTTTGAGACAATTTGTCAGTTTTACACAAATTGGAAAATATTTCTGTCAGTTTTACACAAATAGGAAATTTATCAGTTATGTTTTACACACAGTAAATAAGATTTACACAAATAAGAAAGAACTATATTCAACTGAATCAGCTGTCAGATTTATTGAAAATGGTTTATAATACTACTGGCTGTCCGATTAGTGCAGTGGTTAGCGCGCTCGCTTCTAACCAATGCAACCCGGTTCGATCCTCAGACTGGGAAGTATGTGAGATGGTAAGGTTGTCGCCAGATAGGACAGGTGGGTGTTCTCCGGGTACTCTGGTTTCCTCCCACACGAATGACCACATTTACGCTTCGCCAACGAGAGTGATTAATATAAGTTATTAAAACTTGCTTCATAATCATAGTAAAATAAATAAAGTTTAAACTTTTTTAATACTACAAAAATAGAAAAAAGTGACGTGTATAAAGTGTTAATGACTATTTTTTGTGCTATATTTTGCAGACAGTGGATTTAGCTGTAGAAAATAATGGTGACGTTCCTATACTAGTACAGATTGTACCTCTACATCTCTACCCTAATCCACAAACTATAATAGATCTATTACAAGACAAGTAAGTAAAGCTGTAGGGAATAATGGTGACATTCCTATACTAGTGTAGGTTGTACATATCTACCCTAATCCACAAACTATATACGTGGCCTGACCAAGTATCGAACCTGCGACTGTTCGATTCCAAATCGACGCTCTACCACTGGACCACGTACACCACTGTATGTATGAACCATAGTTAAATATATGAAGGATAATTTTCGATCAAGATTAAATCGTGACATGTACTTAAGAAATGTTTAGATGGCCATCCAAATTCATCAATTTGACAGTTGATCTTGCTTCCATTTTCAGATTACCACCTCATTTTTCCGAGTATGTAGAAACAGATGATCCCAATATATTTATACTCTCCGAGGTAAAAGGATTTCTTGTAAGTAAACTCGACAAAATAATGTTGTAAAGTTTGTAAGTTATGTTTGCAAACGGAAGTCAATTAAAGTCGTAATCCTTTTCAGAAAGACGATGCGATGTGATTGTCCCTCACTGTATGTGAGTGTCCCGCACTGTATGCGAGTGTCCCGCACTGTATGTGAGTGTCCCGCGCTGTATGCGAGTGTCCCGCACTGTATGTGAGTGTCCCACGCTGTATGCGAGTGTCCTGTACTGTAAGTGAGTGTCCTGTGCTGTATGCAAGTGTCCTGTACTGTATGTGAGTGTCCCGCGCTGTATGCTAGTGTCCCTCACTGTATGTGAGTGTCCCGTGCTGTATGCGAGTGTCCCGCACTGTATGTGAGTGTCCCGTGCTGTATGCGAGTGTCCTGTACTGTAAGTGAGTGTCCTGTGCTGTATGCAAGTGTACTGTATGTGAGTGTCCTGTACTATATGCGAGTGTCCTGTACTATATGTGAGTGTCCCGCGTTGTATGCGCATGTCCCGCGCTGTATGTGAGTGTCCCGCACTGTATGCGAGTCCCGCGCTGTATGCGAGTGTCCTGTACTGTATGTGAGTGTCCCGTGCTGTAAGTGAGTGTCCAGTACTGTATGCGAGTGTCCTGTACTGTAAGTGAGTGTCCTGTACTGTATGCGAGTGTCCCGCGCTGTATGTGAGTGTCCTGTACTGAATGTGAGTATTCTGTGCTGTATACAAGTGTCCTGTACTGTATGTTAGTGTCCTGTACTGTATGCGAGTGTCCTGTACTGTATGCGAGTGTCCTGTACTGTATGCGAGTGTCCTGTACTGTATGCGAGTGTCCTGTACTGTATGTGAGTGTCCTGTGCTGTATGCGAGTGTCCTGTACTGTATGCGAGTGTCTGTTGAGATTTAATATTACAAATCATAAAATGAGATAATGGATGGAAATTGACAGCATGTTGTGCAAAGGAAAGAAACAAACGATGAATGAATAGTGAACCCAATTTAAAGACCTATCCTCCATAAAAGAGTATTCAAGGGAAGTAACTGAGCAGTGTCTCTCATTGGACGCTTTACCTTGCAGGCGCAGCCAGATAGCATACTAAACATATTACGTGAGCGTGTGGATGATACGATGGGCGTAGCGACACATAAAGACACCATTACATTGTTCATGAACAAAGGATTCAAGATTAAAGTACAAGTTGGATTTAGACCAAAAGATGATACATTCAAGACATCTCTAATAATTGTCAGGTAATGCATTCCCGCTGTCAATATATATCTCTCATTGCATTCCCGCTGTCTGTGTATATCTCTCATTGCATTCCTGCTGTCTATGTATATCTCTCATTGCATTCCTGCTGTCTGTGTATATCTCTCATTGCATTCCCACTGTCTATGTATATCTCTCATTGCATTCCTGCTGTCTGTGTATATCTCTCATTGCATTCCCCCCACTGTCTATGTATATCTCTCATTGCATTCCCACTGTCTATGTATATCTCTCATTGCATTCCCACTGTCTTTGTATATCTCTCATTGCATTCCCGCTGTCTGTGTATATCTCTCATTGCATTCCTGCTGTCTATGTATATCTCTCATTGCATTCCTGTGTGTGTTTTTTTGTTTGTTTATATCTCTCATTGCATTCCTGCTGTCTGTGTATATCTCTCATTGCATTCCCACTGTCTGTGTATATCTCTCATTGCATTCCCACTGTCTATGTATATCTCTCATTGCATTCCTGCTGTCTGTGTATATCTCTCATTGCATTCCCCCCACTGTCTATGTATATCTCTCATTGCATTCCCACTGTCTATGTATATCTCTCATTGCATTCCTGCTGTCTGTGTATATCTCTCATTGCATTCCCACTGTCTGTGTATATCTCTCATTGCATTCCCGCTGTCTTTGTATATCTCTCATTGCATTCCCACTGTCTGTGTATATCTCTCATTGCATTCCCACTGTCTATATATATCTCTCATTGCATTCCCACTGTCTATGTATATCTCTCATTGCATTCCCACTGTCTGTGTATATCTCTCATTGCATTCCCACTGTCTATATATATCTCTCATTGCATTCCCGCTGTCTATGTCTCATTGCATTCCCACTGTCTATGTATATCTCTCATTGCATTCCCACTGTCTATGTATATCTCTCATTGCATTCCTGCTGTCTGTGTATATCTCTCATTGCATTCCCACTGTCTGTGTATATCTCTCATTGCATTCCCGCTGTCTTTGTATATCTCTCATTGCATGCCTGCTGTCTGTGTATATCTCTCATTGCAGTCCTGCTGTCTATGTAACTCATTGCATCCTGCTGTCTGTGTATCTCTCATTGCATTCCTGCTGTCTGTGTATATCTCTCATTGCATTCCCACTGTCTATGTCTCATTACATTCCCACTGTCTATGTCTCATTGCATTCTCACTGTTTATATATATCTCTCATTGCATTCCCACTGTCTGTGTATATCTCTCATTGCATTCCTGCTGTCTGTGTATATCTCTCATTGCATTCCCACTGTCTATGTCTCATTACATTCCCACTGTCTATGTCTCATTGCATTCCCACTGTCTATATATATCTCTCATTGCATTCCCACTGTCTGTGTATATCTCTCATTGCATTCCCACTGTCTATGTATATCTCTCATTGCATTCCTGCTGTCTATCTCTCATTGCATTCCCACTGTCTATGTATATCTCTCATTGCATTCCTGCTGTCTATGTATATCTCTCATTGCATTCCCGCTGTCTATGTCTCATTGCATTCACACTGTCTATATATATCTCTCATTGCATTCCCACTGTCTATGTCTCATTGCATTCACACTGTCTATATATATCTCTCATTGCATTCCCGCTGTCTATGTCTCATTGCATTCACACTGTCTATATATATCTCTCACTGCATTCCCACTGTCTATGTATATCTCTCATTGCATTCCCACTGTCTATATATATATCTCATTGCATTCCCACTGTCTATGTATATCTCTCATTGCATTCCCACTGTCTATATATATCTCTCATTGCATTCCCACTGTCTATATACAGTGTACGACAACTTTTTTAAGGACTGGATTTCGCAGTTTGTTGTGCTCGCCATTTTTTGTTTTACCGTTGGTTCTCGGCATTCGGCAAACACCGCAATTAAAAGCTGGTACACATTGACAAACTGTTTCCCGGCCACTATATGATATACCTCTGTAATCGGGAACCGGCATAATACGTCAATTAAAATACGCGGAGCATAGAAATCTTGACCGCGGAGTCAACATTTTTGGCTTAGCGAAATATTTGTTTTATAATATTTAACGGGATTTTCCGGGCAACTATTTTGGCATTTTTGGGGTTGCCCGGTGGGCAACTGCTTTTCAAACTTAGTTGCCCGCCGAGATATTTCAGTTGCCCGCGGGCTCCGGGCATAGGATTTGTCGTACACTGTCTATATATATCTCTCATTGCATTCCCACTGTCTATATATATCTCTCATTGCATTCCCACTGTCTATGTATATCTCTCATTGCATTCCCACTGTCTATGTATATCTCTCATTGCATTCCTGCTGTCTATGTATATCCAGGGTACCCACGTATCAGGGAAAACAGGGAAAATGACCAAAACCTGTTCCCTGCAGGGAATTATCAGGGAATTTTAAAAACATGAGAATATCAGGGAATTATCAGGGAATTTTATTTTGTCATCCTCGCACACGCGCATACATGGTCGTCCGCGACCATTTTGTCGTCGTCCGCGCATAGTTTGTCATCTATGCGCACACGTGTATTTGGTCATGATTGAGTATTTCGTCATCTAGATGCGAACGAGTATATTTGATCATCTTGAGTATTTCGTCATCTAGGCCTATGTAAACGCGTATATTTGTCAGGGAAAATTGGAGATTGATCAGGGAAATATCAGGGAATTATCAGGGAATTTGTTTCCTCATATCCTGTGGGTACCCTGATATCTCTCATTGCATTCCTGCTATCTATGTATATCTCTCATTGCATTCCCACTGTCTATATATATCTCTCATTGCATTCCCACTGTCTATGTATATCTCTCATTGCATTCCTGCTGTCTATGTATATCTCTCATTGCATTCCCACTGTCTATGTATATCTCTCATTGCATTCCTGCTGTCTATGTATATCTCTCATTGCATTCCCACTGTCTATGTATATCTCTCATTGCATTCCTGCTGTCTATGTATATCTCTCATTGCATTCCCGCTGTCTATGTCTCATTGCATTCCCACTGTCTATATATATCGATCATTGCATTCCCACTGTCTATATATATCTCTCATTGCATTCCCACTGTCTATATATATCTCTCATTGCATTCCCACTGTCTATATATATCTCTCATTGCATTCCCACTGTCTGTGTATATCTCTCATTGCATTCCCACTGTCTATCTCTCATTGCATTCCCACTGTCTATATATATATCTCATTGCATTCCCACTGTCTGTGTATATCTCTCATTGCATTCCCACTGTCTATATATATATCTCTCATTGCATTCCCACTGTCTATATATATATCTCTCATTGCATTCCCACTGTCTATGTATATCTCTCATTGCATTCCTGCTGTCTATATATATCTCTCATTGCATTCCCAGTCTGTGTATATCTCTCATTGCATTCCCGCTGTCTATGTATATCTCTCATTGCATTCCTGCTGTCTATGTATATCTCTCATTGCATTCCCGCTGTCTATGTCTCATTGCATTCCCACTGTCTATATATATCTCTCATTGCATTCCCACTGTCTATATATATCTCTCATTGCATTCCCACTGTCTATATATATCTCTCATTGCATTCCCACTGTCTATATATATCTCTCATTGCATTCCCACTGTCTATATATATCTCTCATTGCATTCCTGCTGTCTATGTCTCATTTCATTCCCACTGTCTATGTCTCACCCTTAGTTTCAGTGACGGGTGTGGTGGGTGTCACCGTTAATTTCAGTGACGGATGTGGTGGGTGTCACCGTTAATTTCAGTGACGGATGTGGTGGGTGTCACCCTTAGTTTCAGCGATGGGCGTTGTGGGTGTCACCCTTAGTTTCAATGATGGGTGTGGTGGGTGGTGTCACGGATGTGGTGGGTGTCACCCTTAGTTTCAGCGATGGGCGTTGTGGGTGTCACCCTTAGTTTCAATGATGGGTGTGGTGGGTGGTGTCACCCTTAGTTTCAATGATGGGTGTGGTGGGTGTCACCCTTAGTTTCAGTGATAGGCATGGTGGGTGTCACCCTTTGTTTCAGTGACAGGCATGGTGGGTGTCGCCCTTAGTTTCAGTGACAGGCATGGTGGGTGTCGCCCTTAGTTTCAGTGACAGGCGTGGTGGGTGTCACCCTTAGTTTCAGTGACGGGGCGTGGATTCAAAATGCTTTTTTGTGTTTATTGAGTATTGTTGTTTATATACATTTCAGGAACAATTTAACAATAATAGATGCGATGGTTTTAGAAGGCCAGGGAGGTCGAGGGGAAATGAGGCTTAACAATAAGAAACCAGGAGTGTCCACATTACAGTTTGATATTGCAGAAAAGCATCTCAAAAACTGCGATAGTACGTGTAGTTATTTATAGATTGGGGGAATAATAGTAGCGGCACAATATCGGGGCTCATTCTAGGTCAGAAATTTGGGGGTGTGAGAAAGCTGTCGATTGCGTTCTTAACCCTTTCAACACCACAGGCCTCTAAATAGGCTTTAAAAAAGTGTAGATCCAGATGAGCCGGCTCGAGATGAGCCGTCTCATCAAGATCGGCACCTTTTGCCAGTAATATTACTATTTTTAGACAAAAATTACCCATTTTGATAAATGAACTTGTCCAAATGTAATTTTCTTATTAATTTATTGGTCTAAAAATATCATGCACCAGTCCATGTCAGTTACTTGGGGTTGAATGGGTTAAATGGTGTTGTTTTAACATTTCTACAAAATAGGGTTAATATTAGGGATGTCAACGATCAAACGTCTGAGTATCGAATACTTTTCAGATAATCGAGTGCTCGGTTAAAAACAATAAAATCAACAAATCTTTATTTGCGCAAATACGGAGTTGCCAGTGAACAAATCGTGATCAGTGGGATTAGCGAAACTTCCGCTGTACCAAACAATGCAATATACAGCGTGTCATGGTGATTAACAATACCTGTATATCACACAGAGCCGGCCACAGTGACCGAATAATTAAGGTGTTGATTCAACTTAATTGGGAAGCGTAAGTTTGATGCAAATTATTTTATCATTGTCGTCACTACTGAGGTGGGTCGTCCGATTGTCTGTCGTGTGAATGACATCTTTTGTCTGGTGGTCGGAACTTGTTTTGATGTTATAATTGACACTTAATTGATTACTCAATTTAGAACTTTAAGCAGCTACCCATAGCAGGGCAATACCGAAATAGTTGTTAAATAATAAATATCGTAACTTTTGCCATTAACGTTAACGCTGTTAAACTGTGAAGAGATCTTTAGAATATAATAGTAGTATAGTAATATAAGTGAACTGTGAGAATGCCTCCACCTAAGTCTGTGGTATGGAAGTACATTGAACGGCTTGACAACACATCAAAGCAATGAATTGATTAAAAGCATAAAAGCAGGACCAATCTGATTGACGAGACAAGAAGCATAATCCACGGTAACGGTAACCGAGTACTCGATCGAATACCTTTCCGAGTACTCTAGTACCAAAATCACTACTCGTTGACATCCCTAGTTAAAATATACATTATGAGCATTAACCCTTACTGTAATGGAAACGAGTATATTTGATTTTGCAAACAGCATAGAGCCAGATCAGATGGAACAGAATGTGCCGTCTGATCGTACTCTATGCTGTTTGCTATATCTGATTGTGGAGCTAATACAATTTGCTGAATAGCAAACAACATAGATCCTGATCGGATGTGGCATTACGTCGTGACTGATCTGGATCTATGCTGTTTGCACATTCCTTCCAATGTATTCAGCATTTTAAGGGTTAAATACAACATTTTAATGGACAACATTCGGTATGATAATTGTATAAAAAAGGAAGTTTTTAGAGAGATGTGGGTGCCCAGGGAACGAGACCCTAGGGTGACCAGCCATGTCGCCCTCTAGAATGAGCCCTGATTATATATAGAGGATATTTGTTTGTGGTGCCCAGGGAACGAGACCCTAGGGTGACCAGCCATGTCGCCCTCTAGAATGAGCCCTGATTATATATAGAGGATATTTGTTTGTGGTGCCCAGGGAACGAGTCCCTAGGGCGACCAGCCATGTCGCCCTCTAGAATGAGCCCTGATTATATATAGAGGATATTTGTTTGTTTCAGTGTATGCTGGAATTATACTTCACATTGAAAGAGTGACGCTAGCCATGAGTGATAATAATAACTTGTTATGTTCATGAGCTAAATGACGCTAGAGCGTCGCGTTTAGACGACGTTACAGCTTGGGTTCCGAAGATGTTCGCAGTGACAACATTTCAACATGTGCAAAGCAGTGCGAAATAAAATGTGTTATTCTACTGCTTTCAAGATAATTTTCTATATTTCATTGGACAGCAGAAAATAAATATAGGATCTGACATGAGTGGTGATTTCATACAATATTTTTAAATGAGTTGCGGAATGTTGCTATTAAGCAAGGTATTAAAGCAAACTACCAAAACGGGTTTCATAAAATATTGTATGAAATCACCACGAGTGTAAGATTCTTATTATCACATTACATAACACGCTCATTTTAATAAATAACGTTGCTGCTTTCATTTTGGCGCCAAAGTTTCGACGTAATTGTCATGGCATCACTAAAGTACCATGACGTCACTACTGAAAGCAGCGTCATATTTATGTCTTGAACAGCTTTATAATTGCCTCGAGACTTCTATTAAATTGTAGTTTTGACTTACCATTAACGTTGTGTACCAATTCAAATATAAATATGCATACTTTAAAGTTTAATTTACAACTGATAAAATATTATTCTCTCAACCAATCAGAATCCTTACAGGTGTTATTAAACGTGTGTGCATATAAGAAATTATGAGATGACTGTATTGCACTGAATACAAGCAAAGTTATGTGATAAAACGGTGTAGAGTGGTGGAACCTATGCTCGCTGTATTTTGCATGTATTATCAACCGATAACCATTTATTGGTTTCAAAATCACAAAATTTATTTAGTCGAAGAAATATTTACTGCGGCAGGTACTGTTTTCGGCATAGGGTATATTTATGTAATATTATGATTGGAATTTATATTGAATTATAACAGACTGATTTGTCACGTGATCCGCATGTGTGGCTTTTGATACGTATAACGTAAAAGCATATCGGTCGTCTCTGTTGCAGGCAAGGAAATTCGGATATCTGCATAAGTACTGTTGTATAAGTCGTTTTTTCCCCCGGAAACTATGGCGAGCACAGGTTGTACCACTCTTATGTATATATATATACATGAAAGATAAGATGATGAAAATCATATTGTTACGTATATTTCACTTCCTGTTTCAGAGAGAAAACATACCAAGAACATGGTGCCTAATTTTACTGTAAGGAGATCATTTACGTTACGCAATACGGGAGAATTGCCCTTCTATGTGCACGGTTACAGCATAAATAATGCCCCGTGCGAGGGATATGGATTTAGGGTGCTGGAATGTGAGGGATATGAAATGAAACCTAATACCAGTAGAAAAATAGACATTGCGTAAGTCTACTCTCATATATTATTGGGGGGGGGGGGGTGTCAGCATGGCGGAGTGATTACGGTCAGATACCAGTAGAAAAATAGACATTGCGTAAGTCTACTCTCATATAATATTGGGGGGGGGGGGGGTGTCAGCATGGCGGAGTGATTACGGTCAGATACCAGTAGAAAAATAGACATTGCGTAAGTCTACTCTCATATAATATTGGGGGGGGGGGGGTGTCAGCATGGCGGAGTGATTACGGTCAGATACCAGTAGAAAAATAGACATTGCGTAAGTCTACTCTTATATAATATTGGGGGGGGGGGACTGGGGTGTCAGCATGGCGGAGTGATTACGGTCAGATACCAGTAGAAAAATAGACATTGCGTAAGTCTACTCTCATATATTATTGGGGGGGGGGGGCGGGGTGTCAGCATGGCGGAGTGATTACGGTCAGATACCAGTAGACAAATAGACATTGCGTAAGTCTACTCTTATATAATATTGGGGGGGGGGGCTGGGGTGTCAGCATGGCGGAGTTATTATTGGCGTTGACTTCAAATCACTTGCGGGTTTGAATCCCATTGGGGGGGGTCGAATTATTTACAAGTGAGGAAGTTATACAGCTGACTTGCGGTAGGTCAGTTGTTCTACCTGGGTGCCTGTCCGTGCCTGAAGTACTGCTCGGAGGGGCACCCGGGGTTTTCCTCCACCAAGCTAGATAGTTTGCCATATCACCTAAGCTGTTGATGCAACGTTACACCCCAAAAAAACAAACAAACAGATTTTCTTTGCTAGAGTAGATACTATCATTGAAGAAATTCTAAAACTATAACTTCTGAATTATTTGGTGAAACTATAAAATGCATTTATTGTTGGGTTATTTTGCCATGCTGTATACCTTGATGTTATTTTTGTATCGTTTCAGTTTTACTCCAGACTTTACCATGTCGAGGGTACAGAGGACGTTAACAATATTGATGTTATTTTTGTATCGTTTCAGTTTTACTCCAGACTTTACCATGTCGAGGGTACAGAGGACGTTAACAATATTTACAAGTTTAGGAACAGAATTCAATTACACGTTACAAGCCACAGTACCGCCGCATACGTTATCAAAATGTGCGTCATCGTTGCCCAGACCAAACTGGGAACCAGTATTGTACTATTCCATAGTCTGTGTCATGAGTTTTATTCTGTTTTGCATTCTCGTCGCTTCCTATTTCGAAGCCGATAGAATCTTTGTAGCGGACATTTTAAAACGTAAAGTAAAAATGTGTAATGGGACGCCGCCATTTCAAAAGGATAAGGTATTTGATCTGAAATCTATCGGAGTATCACACAGTAATGGTCCGTTTCCCCCGGCGAACACGACTGCGGTATCGAAGCCACAGCTACCGTCGAATTTACTGAATAGATTTCCACGACCTATTATAGAGATGACGAATGGTCACGTGGAACACAAAAGTCGAGTGTCTTTCACGTCCTATCTGGCCGGCTTGTTTAAAAGCTATTTTATTAGGAAACCTTCAACTTCACGCAAGAAAGTCGACAACAATAATATAGAACATCCAGCAGGTTCAAATACACCCGCAATAGATCCGACAGTAGCTAGAGAGAATAAGATTACAGAGAAAGACAAAGATAAACCCGTACCTCAGCATGAAGCAATAATTCCTGAGAAATCCAGCACAACGTACACGCAACAGAAGTTAACCCTGCGTAAACCGAAACCCGTTAAACGATCTGCACCCGAGTATATGCCCACCGTTGAAATCCCACCGACGACTGGCAGTAGTAACTATGAACGGAAACCCAGCAATAAGTACACAAGCACACACACAGACAAGAAAGTGGTAGACACAACAAACATAGTCAAGGATTTGACAACACCCAATATGACAATACAAGACTCCAACAGCTTTGCATGTTTTGATGATGTCAAGATTTATGACAGTAAGTAAAATTATTTCATCTAATACTTGTCAAGTCATTGTAGATTAGCGCAGTGGTTAGCCCGCTCGCTCCTCATCAATGTAACCCGGGTTCGATCCTCGGACCAGAAAGTATGTGAGATGGTACGGTGGTCGCCAGATCGGACAGGTGGGTTTTCTCCGGGTACTCCGGTTTCCTCCAACACAAATGACCACATTTACGCTTTCATCCGAGCCAACGAGAGTAATTAGTATAAGTTGTTAAAACTTGCTTCGCAATTGTAAAAGAAATAAAGTTTCAAAAAAATTTGTAAAATACATAAAAAATAATTATTAAATTGAGACCAGCACCTTGGAGAGGTACAAGCCTCCGCTCTGGACTGATCGCCATGACCATAGGCCGCGACCCATTTACCCCAAAATCGAATCACTCTCCTGTACCAACCCTAATTATATCTACAAGTGTCCATGGTTCAACCTTAGTCCAAAATACCACAGGCCGCGACCCATTTACCCCAAAATCGAATCACTTCCTTCTGTACCAACCATAATTATATCTACAAGTATCCAGGGTTCAACTTTGGTACAAAATACCACAGGCCGCGACCCATTTATCCCAAAATCGAATCACTTCCTTCTGAACCAACCATAATTATATCTACAAGTGTCCATGGTTCAACTTTGGTCCAAAATTTACCGGGAAATGTACTGCTCATAGGGGCACCCTGTCTTCGTCCTCCAGTAATCACTGGACAGTCGGCATATAACTGAAGCTATTGGTGCGACGGTAAACGCCAATAACAAACAAAATGAAGAAACAACGTGTACGTTCTGTTACAGGCAAACAAAAGGGCAAGAAGAAGCTACGGAGCAAACCTGAACGTGACAATCTCGTTAAAGACAGGCTGATACTAAGACAAAATGATGACAAGGATGAGACATCGTCAACGACGACGGAATCATCAACCGGGGAAATGGATGAGAAGGTACATCTTCATTTATTTCAGAACTTTATTAATAATGGCGTAAGTGCTTCCTTTCTGAAACTTTCTTCGAGAAGTCGGGTTTTTACAAATTTATTTTTTAGCATGATTGTGAAATGATATGAGTCTTTACAGCAGATTAATCTCTCTTGAGACTTCATTCCTGATGGAAACCATCGCCGTGTGGGCAGGAATGGACAATGTGGATTTAAGTACACTGCGGTTCTGACCGGGCTCAAACTCGTAGCCTCTTGGTTACAAAGGTGGACCCTGGATCCAATACACCATGGAGGCTCCACATACACCACGGAGGCTCCACATACACCACAGCGGCTTCACATACACCACAGAGGTTCCTCCACATACACCACGGAGACTCCACATACAACACGGATGCTCCACATACACCACAGATCCATTACACCACAGAGGCTCCACATACACCATGGAGGCTCCACATACACCACAGAGGTTCCTCCACATACACCACAGAGGTTCCTCCACATACACCACAGAGGCTCCACATACACCATGGAGGCTCCACATACACCACAGAGGCTCCACATACACCACAGAGGCTACACATACACCATAGAGGCTCACATACACCATGGAGGCTCCACATAATCCACAGAGGTTCATCCACATACACCACAGAGGCTCCACATACACCACAGAGGCTCCACATACACCATGGAGGCTCCACATACACCACAGAGGCTCCACATACACCATGGAGGCTCCACATACACCACAGAGGCTCCACATACACCACAGAGGCTCCACATACACCACAGAGGCTCCACATACACCACAGAGGCTCCACATACACCACAGAGGTTCCTCCACATACACCGTGGAGACTCCACATACACTGTGGAAGCTCCACATACACCATGGATGCTCCTCATACACCATGGATGCTCCACATACACCACAGCGGCTTCACATACACCACAGATCCATTACACCACAGAGGCTCCACATACACCACAGTACGGCTTCACATACACCACAGATCCATTACACCACAGAGGCTCCACATACACCACAGCGGCTCACATACACCACAGAGGTTCCTCCACATACACCACAGGTTCATCCACATACACCACAGAGGTACATCCACATACACCACAGAGGTTCCTCCACATACACCACAGAGGTTCAGCCACATACACCACAGAGGTTCCTCCACATACACCACAGAGGCTCCTCCACATACACCACAGAGGCTCCACATACACCATGGAGACTCCACATACACCACAGATCCATTACACCACAGAGGCTCCACATACACCACAGAGGCTCCACATACACCACGGAGGCTCCACATACACCACAGATCCATTACACCATGGAGACACCACGGATCCATTACACCATGGATGCTCCACATACACCATGGAGGCTCCACATACACCGTGGAGGCTCCACATACACCGTGGAGGCTCCACATACACCATGGAAGCTCCACATACACCATGGAGGCTCCACATACACCATGGAGGCTCCACATACACCGTGGAGGCTCCACATACACCATGGAGACTACATACACTGTGGAGGCTCCACATACACCATGGAGGCTCCACATACACCATGGAGGCTCCACATACACCATGGAGACTACATACACTGTGGAGGCTCCACATACACCACGGAGGCTCCACATACACCATGGAGGCTTCACATACACCATGGAGGCTTCACATACACCACAGAGGCTCCACATACACCATGGAGACTACATACACCACAGAGGCTCCACATACACCATGGATGCTCCACATACACCACGGAGGCTCCACATACACCATGGAAGCTCCACATACACCATGGAGGCTCCACATACACCATGGAGGCTCCACATACACCATGGAGACTCCACATACACCAGGGAGGCTCCACATACACCATGGAGGCTCCACATACACCATGGAGGCTCCACATACACCATGGAGGCTCCACATACACCACAGAGGCTCCACATACACCGTGGAGGCTCCACATACACCATGGACGCTCCACATACACCATGGAGGCTCCACATACACCATGGAGGCTCCACATACACCACAGAGGCTCCACATACACCGTGGAGGCTCCACATACACCACGGAGGCTCCACATACACCAGGGATGCTCCACATACACCACAGAGGCTCCACATACACTGTGGAGGCTCCACATACACCACGGAGGCTCCACATACACCATGGATGCTCCACATACACCATGGAGGCTCCACATACACCATGGAGGCTCCACATACACCATGGAGACTACATACACCATGGAGGCTCCACATACACATGGAGGCTCCACATACACCACAGAGGCTCCACATACACCGTGGAGGCTCCACATACACCACGGAGGCTCCACATACACCATGGATGCTCCACATACACCATGGAGGCTCCACATACACCACAGAGGCTCCACATACACCATGGAGACTACATACACTGTGGAGGCTCCACATACACCATGGAGGCTCCACATACACCATGGATGCTCCACATACGCCATGGAGACTCCACATACACCACGGATACTCCACATACACCGCGGATGCTCCACATACACCACAGAGGCTCCACATACACCATGGAGACTACATACACTGTGGAGGCTCCACATACACCACAGAGGCTCCACATACACCACAGAGGCTCCACATTCACCATGGAGACTACATACACCGTGGAGGCTCCACATACACCGTGGAGGCTCCACATACACACAGAGGCTCCACATACACCACGGAGGCTCCACATACACCACGGAGGCTCCACATACACCATGGAGACTCCACATACACCACGGATACTCCACATACACCACGGATACTCCACATACACCGTGGATGCTCCACATACACCCGGAGGCTCCACATACACCATGGAGACTCCACATACACCATGGAGGCTCCATACACCATGGAGGCTCCACATACACCATGGAGGCTCCACATACACCATGGAAGCTCCACATACACCATGGAGACTCCACATACACCACGGAGGCTCCACATACACCACGGAGGCTCCACATACACCATGGAGACTCCACATACACCATGGAGCTCCACATACACCATGGAGACTCCACATACACCATGGATGCTCCACATACACCGTGGAGGCTCCACATACACACCGTGGAGGCTCCACATACACCATGGAGACTACATACACCGTGGAGGCTCCACATACACCTGGAGACTCCACATACACCATGGAGACTCCACATACACCATGGAAGCTCCACATACACCGTGGAGGCTCCACATACACCATGGAGACTCCCACATACACCATGGAGACTACATACACCGTGGAGGCTCCACATACACCATGGAAGCTCCACATACACCATGGAGGCTCCACATACACCGTGGAGGCTCCACATATACCACAGAGGCTCCACATACACCACGGAGGCTCCACATACACCGTGGATGCTCCACATACACACGGAGACTCCACATACACCATGGAGTACTACACATACACCACGGATACTCCACATACACCACGGATACTCCACATACACCACGGATACTCCACATACACTGCGGATGCTCCACATACACCGAGGAGGCTCCACATACACCACAGAGGCTCCACATACACCACAGAGGCTACACATACACCATGGATGCTCCACATACACCACGGAGGCTCCACATACACCACAGAGGCTCCACATACACCATAGATCCATTACACCGCGGAGGCTCCACATACACCACGGAGGCTCCACATACACCACGGTGGCTCCACATACACCACGGATCCATTACACCATGGAGACTCCACATACACCATGGATCCATTACACCATGGAGGCTCCACATACACCACAGATCCATTACACCACGGATGCTCCACATACACCACGGATCCATTACACCACGGATGCTCCACATACACCACGGATCCATTACACCAAGGATGTTCCACATACACCACAGATCCATCATTATGGAGACTCCACATACACCACAGATCCATTACACCACGGATGCTCCACATACACCATGGGTCCATTACACCACAGATGCTCCACATACACCACAGCTCCATTACACCACGGATGCTCCACATACACCATCCATTACACCACGGATGCTCCACATACACCATGGGTCCATTACACCACGGATGCTCCACATACACCACAGCTCCATTACACCACGGATGCTCCACATACACCACGGATCCATTACACCACGGATGCTCCACATACACCACAGATCCATTACACCACGGATGCTCCACATACACCATGGGTCCATTACACCACGGATGCTCCACATACACCACAGCTCCATTACACCAC
Organism: Archivesica marissinica; assembly: GCA_014843695.1. NCBI lineage: Eukaryota > Metazoa > Mollusca > Bivalvia > Venerida > Vesicomyidae > Archivesica > Archivesica marissinica. The sequence goes on along the minus strand of CM026391.1, from coordinate 25,231,607 downwards.
GGATGCTCCACATACACCACGGATCCATTACACCACGGATGCTCCACATACACCACAGATCCATTACACCACGGATGCTCCACATACACCATGGGTCCATTACACCACGGATGCTCCACATACACCACAGCTCCATTACACCACGGATGCTCCACATACACCACAGATCCATTACACCACGGATGCTCCACATACACCACAGATCCATTACACCACGGATGCTCCACATACACCATGGGTCCATTACACCACGGATGCTCCACATACACCACAGCTCCATTACACCACGGATGCTCCACATACACCACAGTTCCATTACACCACAGATGCTCCACATACACCATGGATCTATTACACCACGGATGCTCCACATACACCACAGCTCCATTACACCACAGATGCTCCACATACACCACGGATCCATTACACCACTCCACAAGCCTCTAATTGGTTGAGCTAAGAGCAAATCTCAAACTCAACTAATCCAATTTCTTGAGCCTAAGTTCGAGACATGTGGCCAATTTTTATGAAACTTATAGGCGAGCATTTAGGCAACTAATTGATCAAAAGGTCAGAATTCAGATTTTGATCCGTAAATTCCAGCTGGCTACATAGAATGGGGTTGTATTTATGAGTTGTTATATTTTTATAGAGTTCTGGTACCAGGAATGGCACACCAGAGCCCCCACCAATGCCCCCATCTAAACCGAAGAAGAAGAATAACAAGGCTCGTAATCTCGAGCCCCTAATCATGCCGCAACCCGATGATGACACCGATGAATTTGAGCTGACATCTAAATCAAGAGCTTACAAGAAAGTCAAGGGGCAGCTTAGTGGTGACCAACTGAAAACTGGGTAGGACGCTTTCTTCTTATAATGTATCGGTAAATTAGTAAATTGACAATTGGATAGATAGAAAATCTAATAAGCTTTAAGCTTCCGATTTAATCCATTTTCGTTTTTGTATACAATGTATATGTAATGTACATTATTATCGAATAAATATGTTTAAACCAATTGGATAGATTTTCATCTTCGGACCCGTTTATCTGATGGCGATCGAACTTCTCCATCCTAGAATAACCTCTCATTAGAAATGCTTGTAGCAACCTGAATGCCGATCTGTTTAGCAACACTGTAACCTATCATCACTGATGGTCACAGGTTCGAACCCCGCTCAGACCGCGTCTCATTTATATGAAAAAGTTGGCAGTTTCTTACGGAGGTTGGTGCACCCAAGTACTGGTTAACTGCTGGAGCCTGCCCAGGAAAGGTGTTGTTAGGTAAATTGCCCGCCGGCGATATAGCCCAAAATGGTGCTGATGCAGGCGTAAAACCCGAAATATAACATAACTGTTTAGCAACCATTTACGCAATAACCCAAAATGCCTTGTCAGCTCAATGAAAATGAGGATACGGAACACTATATATTTCGTTGTCTATTTTATGTAAATCAAAGGCGCTTACTATTCATAAACACACGTACACATCAGCCTTTAAGCACAAGAAAACTAGTTTGGTTTCGAAAATTTAACTCACGAAGAAAATGAGTATATTTTCAAACAAGTTCAAACTGATATTAAATCTACAAGGCGCTTTGAGCAAAGACATACCTAACTATATTATAACGTTATGCTGTTCTCTTGATACGATGTTTGCCTGGGTGAGGCTGCAGGTTTGGCTGGCTTGGGATATTGTACGGTGTGGCACTGGGAAGGTGTAGTAGTTGCGAATTGCATTTCCTAATTTTTGTGTACTTTTTTTTCATATCCATTATTATCCCCCTTAATTGTAATAAAAAAATTAGTATCTTAATTGCAATGCTCTTGTACTATATTCAGTCTCTTAATTACAATCTAGTATGTTGGGGTGGGCTGAAACTAATGTTGTTAAAGCTTGTGGCCAAACCCATTTGCTTCTCCATATATATACTGTAAATCTGGTATTATTCGCGGTGTTTTTATTTTCGCTATTATTCGTGAATGGACTACCTCGCGAATTCATAAATATCGCGTATATTTTACTGCCAAGGGTATGTCCGAAACATCGTATCCGAAAAATGTTGTCCGAAAATATGCAAAAGTTTACCTGTCATTCCATGATAGTGTGTGGAATGTTTATTCAATAAAACCTGACTTAAAGTTAATCCTAACATAACAATAGTAAGTATTTAATCCAAGAAAAAACAAAACGAAACTACAATATCATAATTATACATTTACATACAAATGATAAGTTATCCAATGGCAATGGTGGAGTTCTCGTGTCAGTCACACTATTCTATTATCGCAATGCACCTCAATACACTACAATCCACATTAAATTAAATATATCAGTTTTTCTTCAACTCTTGGATAACAAACCAGCATCTACCCATCCTCTCGTAACAATGCTGCTGTCACTGGCCATTTTGTTTAGACTACTGACAACCCATAAAAATTATCTAATTGTAGACAACCATTGAACTTTACGGGGAATTTGTCACACGTTTGTTCAATTATCACAAACATTCAAAGTCCAATACAATAGCACATTATTTATGAGAGTACATTTTATAAACCTGTGTGTAACAGCTCTCAAACAATTAATTAATATCAATCAAATATCACTCGTAAAGGCGACAATTGATCAAAGCGTCATCTAAGAGTTATTGAACCGCATAGCTGAATATGCACCGCATACAGGACACTGCTACCGGACAATAAACTGCATAACAGTATTTCCGGTTTTTGTCTTCTCGTTTCTTTTTTGGCGAATTTTTGGTCTTACGCGAATTTATGATTTACAGCGTTGTCCGCGAATTCATAAATCCGCGAAATATGTTTGGTGGTCGAATTCGCGAAATAAAGCTCGCGCGAATATAAAGTGATTTACAGTACATACTGAAAATGTTTGTACCATATATCTTATTTAATTCATCCGTAACATGTTTGTACATTTGAGTTGTATTGTACATTGAATATAAAGAATGCAATAAAATATGATTAAACTAACCTCTCATTTATCCATGACTAAGTTAGAGGGTGATTAGTGAGAAATAGTACCCCTGATCTGCCTCTCTACTCCCTATTTTATGCTGAGGGAGGGAGAAGTGTTTTCATACAGAATAGAATATAGAGTACACATCTGTATTATATTCTGTATGATCTTTGTATACAGTCAAACCTGTCTTAAGCAGCCAGTCAAGGGAATCATAGAAAGTGGCTGCTTAGCACAGGTGGTCACTTAATAGAGGTCAAATGTATAATTAAAACAACACATTGTGAATATGTTAGCTGGCTGCTTAATACAGGTTGGCTGCCTAATAGAGGTGACCACTAACACAGGTTTGACTGTACATGCTCTCTGTTTGTAGTTCCTTGGACATTGACCTACCATACAACATCGAGAAGACAAAAATTAAGAAGAAGAAGACAAGCGCAGGCAATAAGGAATCCGAGAAGAACATGAAGGACAAACAGAAAGGTGAGTTCCTGGGTCTAGTACTCTGGTGATAAACTGTTCACTTCCTGGGTCTAGTACTCGGTGATTAACTGCTCACTTCCTGGGTCTAGTACTCGGTGATAAACTGTTCACTTCCTGGGTCTAGTACTCAGTGATAAACTGCTCACTTCCTGGGTCTAGTACTCAGTGATAAACTGCTCACTTCCTGGGTCTAGTACTCGGTGATAAACTGTTCACTTCCTGGGTCTAGTACTCAGTGATAAACTGCTCACTTCCTGGGTCTAGTACTCGGTGATAAACTGTTCACTTCCTGGGTCTAGTACTCAGTGATAAACTGCTCACTTCCTGGGTCTAGTACTCGTTGATAAACTGTTCACTTCCTGGGTCTAGTACTCAGTGATAAACTGCTCACTTCCTGGGTCTAGTACTCTGTGATAATCTGCTCACTTCCTGGGTCTAGTACTCGGTGATAAACTGCTCACTTCCTGGGTCTAGTACTCGGTGATAAACTGCTCACTTCCTGGGTCTAGTACTCGGTGATAAACTGTTCACTTCCTGGGTCTAGTACTCAGTGATAATCTGCTCACATCCTGGGTCTAGTACTCTGTGAAACTGCTCACTTCCTGGGTCTAGTACTCGGTGATAAACTGTTCACTTCCTGGGTCTAGTACTCAGTGATAAACTGCTCACTTCCTGGGTCTAGTACTCAGTGATAATCTGCTCACTTCCTGGGTCTAGTACTCTGTGATAATCTGCTCACTTCCTGTGTCTAGTACTCGGTGATAAACTGCTCACTTCCTGGGTCTAGTACTCGGTGATAATCTGCTCACTTCCTGGGTCTAGTACTCTGTGATAATCTGCTCACTTCCTGGCATCTAGAAACAGGTGCTTGCCTCACCTTGTATACATGTACTACCATCTAGAGACAGGTGCTTGCCTCATCTTGTATACATGTACTGCCGTCTAGAGACAGGTGCTTGCCTCATCTTGTATACATGTACTGCCATTTAGAGACAGGTGCTTGCCTCATCTTGTATACATGTACTGCCATTTAGAGACAGATGCTTGCCTGACCGTGTATACATGTACTGCCGTCTAGAGACAGGTGCTTGCCTGACCGTGTATACATGTACTGCCATCTAGAGACAGGTGCTTGCCTGACCTTGTATACATGTACTGCCATCTAGAGACAGGTGCTTGCCTGACTTTGTATACATGTACTGCCATCTAGAGACATGTGCTTGCCTGACCGTGTATACATGTACTGCCATCTAGAGACATGTGCTTGCCTGACCGTGTATACATGTACTGCCATCTAGAGACAGGTGCTTGCCTGACCTTGTATACATGTACTGCCATCTAGAGACAGGTGCTTGCCTGACCGTGTATACATGTACTGCCATCTAGAGACATGTGCTTGCCTGACCGTGTATACATGTACTGCCATCTAGAGACAGGTGCTTGCCTGACCTTGTATACATGTACTGCCATCTAGAGACAGGTGCTTGCCTGACCGTGTATACATGTACTGCCATCTAGAGACAGGTGCTTGCCTGACCTTGTATACATGTACTGCCATCTAGAGACAGGTGCTTGCCTGACCGTGTATACATGTACTGCCATCTAGAGACAGGTGCTTGCCTGACCTTGTATACATGTACTGCCATCTAGAGACAGGTGCTTGCCTGACCGTGTATACATGTACTGCCATCTAGAGACAGGTGCTTGCCTGACCTTGTATACATGTACTGCCATCTAGAGACAGGTGCTTGCCTGACTGTGTATACATGTACTGCCATCTAGAGACAGGTGCTTGCCTGACCGTGTATACATGTACTGCCATCTAGAGACAGGTGCTTGTCTGAACTTGTATACATGTACTGCCATCTAGAGACAGGTGCTTGCCTGACCGTGTATACATGTACTGCCATCTAGAGACAGGTGCTTGCCTGACCTTGTATACATGTACTGCCATCTAGAGACAGGTGCTTGCCTGACCGTGTATTCATGTACTGCCATCTAGAGACAGGTGCTTGCCTGACCGTGTATACATGTACTGCCATCTAGAGACATGTGCTTGCCTGAACTTGTATACATGTACTGCCATCTAGAGACAGGTGCTTGCCTGAACTTGTATACATGTACTGCCATCTAGAGACAGGTGCTTGCCTGACCTTGTATACATGTACTGCCATCTAGAGACAGGTGCTTGCCTGACCGTGTATACATGTACTGCCATCTAGAGACAGGTGCTTGCCTGACCTTGTATACATGTACTGCCATCTAGAGACAGGTGCTTGCCTGACCGTGTATACATGTACTGCCATCTAGAGACAGGTACTTGCCTGACCTTGTATACATGTACTGCCATCTAGAGACAGGTGCTTGCCTGACCTTGTATACTGTGGTCAAAATGGTGTCACTATCGTCATTACTAGGAAAACTGTTGTTTTCCCGTTGAAGTACCAGTTCCAGGAAAATTGATGTGAAGCCTGTACCCTTGCAATATGCTCTATCAATTTATTTACATGGGGTCATTTAAAATGGGCAGGTGATTGATTTAGGCCCTCCAGGGCTCATTCTAGATGGCGACATTGGCAAACTAGTTGCCATTGGGACCCTGACTTTGCCCCTAAAAAATAAAAAAAATCAATATTTTTTTCAATTTTCAGAATTCTCCAGTAAGATACTTTGGGCATTGTAAAGCACTCCCTCTATTCAAGTATTGTGCTTGCTTAACCCTTTCAACCCCACAGGCCTCTAAATAGGCTTATGAAAAGTGTAGATCCAGATGAGCCGGCTCGTGACGAGCCGTCTCATCAGGATCTGCACTTTTTTGCCAGTAATAATTATTACTATTTTTAGATAAAATTACCCATTTTGATAAATGAACTGGTCCAAAGGTAATTTTCTTATTCATTTATTGGTCTGAAAATATCACGCACCAGTCCACGTCAGTTACTTAGGGTTGAATGGGTTAATGGTTATATTGTTGTGTATTTTAACCCTATGAAATTTATTAAAATATTACCATTAGATGACGCAATTGCGCACTTTCTCACTTCTCCCGAACATTTGGGTCTAACTTGCGCCCTGGGCTCTCTCTATGCAAGGTCTTCTTGTTTTGTACGGTTCTGTTAATCAGAATGTTCCATGATGACAAGCAGCATATTGTACAGTTATGTGTGGTGTGTTTGTATGCAATGATACAAGCAGCATATTGGACAGTTATGTGTGGTGTGTTTGTATGCAATGATACAAGCAGCATATTGTACAGTTATGTGTGGTGTGTTTGTATGCAATGATATTTATGTATGTCATCTATTAACCGTTTACCATTAAAACTTCATACAACTCAGGGCTGGAGCTAGAGGGAGATATGAGCTGCCTTCCTCACTTCTTCCTGCAGTGCTGGAGCTAGAGGGAGATATGAGCTGCCTACCTCATTTCTCCCTGCAGCGCTGGAGCTAGAGGGAGATATGAGCTGCCTTCCTCATTTCTTCCTGCAGGGCTGGAGCTAGAGGGAGATATGAGCTGCCTTCCTCATTTCTTCCTGCAGTGCTGGAGCTAGAGGGAGATATGAGCTGCCTTCCTCATTTCTTCCTGCAGCGCTGGAGCTAGAGGGAGATATGAGCTGCCTTCCTCATTTCTTCCTGCAGTGCTGGAACTAGAGGGAGATATGAGCTGCCTTCCTCATTTCTTCCTGCAGGGCTAGAGGGAGAGAATAGCTGCCTTCCTCATTTCTCCCTGCAGGGCTGGGGCTAGAGGGAGATATGAGCTGTCTTCCTCATTTCTCCCTGCAGGGCTAGAGCTAGAGGGAGATATGAGCTGCCTTCCTCATTTCTCCCTGCAGAGCTGAAGCTAGTGGGAGAGATGAGCTGCCTTCCTCACTTCTCCCTGCAGGGAGAAATAGTCTACCTGAGCTGCCTCACTTCTCCCTGCAGGGCTGGAGGTAGAGGGAGATATGGGAGAACTTTGACACATAGACTATGTAGAGTAGACATCACTGAGTCAGCAAACTTCTCTCTTATATCTTGCTGCCACAAAACAGCGGTGACTAATACATAAAATCTCAACCTGTCGAATACATCATTATAGTGGAACTGTAATGTCATCCATCGTGTCGCCTGCGGTAAGAACTGAAGTATCGCTTAAGTACCATTGGGGACAGAAACACCAAGATTAGATCGGTATTACTGACGTATTGCTGTGATACGTGTATTTTGATATTGTATATATATACGATACGATACGATACAACGTTTGTTTACTGAACAAAATAATATAAATAGGGTCAACGTCCATGCATAATACAACGCGTGTATCACGAATAACAACAGTTATGTTACAGATTTACCGTAAAATGTCTTTTCATATTAGGGCGTAACTGTTCAGATATTGTACGAGCATGGAAGTTTTACATTATTGTATAGAATTGTATATTATGCTATAGAATTATTTGCGATATTTTTTAATTTGGTTGTATTTATTCAATGATTTATTTGTGCATTGTTTTATCCTTTTCAACGTGAGATGCACAATTATTGTTGTATTTTATTAGTCTGCGTAACATTTTGTTTATTTTCGTACATTGTATGTCATATCCTGTTTGGGAAAACGCTAGAGTTTGTCAGCAACAAACACTGCATTAGATCACGCGGTTTATGTTGACACTATTCAAGAGAATTGTTACTCCATCTTTTATCGAGATACGGTAATATCTCTATTCTGTTTAATTTGGGCAGCCTCCATTGTCAAGTGGTTACGGTCGCTGACTTGTATACCACTGTAACCTATCATCACTGATGGTCACTGGTTCGAGCCACGTTCAAGCCGTGTCTGTTTATATGAGCAAGTTGGCAATTTCTTACAGAGGTTGGTGCACCAAGTACTGGTTAACCGCTGGAGCCTGCCCAGGAAAGGTGTTAGGTAAACTGCCCGCCGGCAATATAGACCAAAATGGTGCTGATGAAGGCGTAAAACCCGAACAAACAAACTGTTTTAGTTAGATGTAATATCATTGTTTTCCTAAGCACTTATATAGATTATATCATTTACCGTAAATTTCCTTTTTAATTCCTTAGTCATAATTTAGCAATCTGGAGCATTCTGTAAAATTGAAAGCGATTACTTTTGAACCATGGCTGTAAGTGGCAGCAGAACAACACATTGTTCATTTGCACCTGGAATAAATAAAAATAATGTGTTTTTTGGTACGCAATCTAGCATTCCCCTTTATAAAAACTGTTAAACAGGGATTTTACGGTACATTTCATTATTTGTAGCATTCAAAGCATTCATATATATCAGAATTTTAAGTTTAATAGTTTTTTAGTTATTATTTGTTATGTTTTATCTGCAATGTTATATGTGACCTGAAGCTTTCATGTTGTTGTCCAGGTGTGGTCCGTGACCTAGACTTGTTGGATGGCACCATGGATTCGCACCACTCTGATAGTGATTCTCCCCCACCGTCGTGGGATGACCCACACCCAAGCTCGCCCGCTGGTTAGCACTCAACTGTTTTATCACCCCATTTATCACACACACTGGTAACTGGCACTCCACTCTGGTTCCTCTCTGTATAATGTTGGATTATATTCACTGTGTGGATGTGGATGTTTCATATTTACAAATTTGCTTTCTGCTTCAAAGAGGTTTTAGTTTGCCGGGCCAAAAGGTTTTGTGCCAAGTTCAGTAATCATAACTTAACAGGCCTGGTTTGTTATAAATCTGTTGTCGAATTTTAAAATTTTAACTGAAGGAATATGATTGGACGAGTTCGAAAACCTTGAAACCTGTAGCCAGCCAATCATAGAGATCAAAACTCAGAACTGACATTTGTAGCATCCAATCAATGAAGTGGAAACCAAAGTTGAAATTTGAAGTTTTTTTTATACTTGGTTTAAGCATATTTATTTTCTATCATGTACATGATTATTTTCAACAATTGAAATAAGGAATTGGACAGAAAGCTATACTTTATCAGCATGTATAATGGATCCACGATATTCAGTCATCATTGTGATAGCCTTCCAACTGCCTGTGTTACTTCTCTATTCTGCTCATATTACAAACTTCCAGTGAATAATTCCTCACACATATTATTGGAGTGTGCTTTTGACTTGTATATTATTCAGTTATATTTAGCATATTAAAATGTAATGCCTACTTATCTCTTTATATTATCAATTATTTAACTTGCCTACTCCATTTTTTGCAAAATATAATTTTTAATCACGTGTTTGCACGCACAGTTGCGTTAGTCATCTCGGTTTCTTTGTCTGAAATAAATTAAAATTTTAGGATTGTGAACATTTTAAACTTTCTTGTGTCGTGGTTACGGTTGCTGACTTGTATACCACTGTAACCTATCATCACTGATGGTCACGGGTTCGAGCCCCGCTCAGGCCGTGTCTCATTTATATGAAAAAGTTGGCAGTTTCTTATGGAGGTTGGTGCACCCAAGTACTGGTTAACCGCTGGAGCCTGCCCAGGAAAGGTGTTGTTAGATAAACTGCCCGCCGGCGATATAGCCCAAAATGGTGCTGATGCAGGCGTAAAACCCGGAAATATAACATAAATATAACATAACTCTTCCATAGACATACCCATACATTACACTTCCATAGACATACCCATGCATTACTCTTCCATAGACATACCCATGCACTACACTTCCATAGACATACCCATGCACTACTCTTCCATAGACATACCCATACATTACACTTCCATAGACATGCCCATACATTACACTTCCATAGACATACCCATGCACTACTCTTCCATAGACATGCCCATACATTACACTTCCATAGACATACCCATACATTACACTTCCATAGACATACCCATGCACTACTCTTCCATAGACATGCCCATACATTACACTTCCATAGACATACCCATACATTACACTTCCATAGACATACCCATACATTACACTTCCATAGACATACCCATACATTACACTTCCATAGACATACCCATGCATTACACTTCCATAGACATACCCATACATTACACTTCCATAGACATACCCATGCACTACACTTCCATAGACATACCCATACATTACACTTCCATAGACATACCCATGCACTACACTTCCATAGACATGCCCATACATTACACTTCCATAGACATACCCATACATTACACTTCCATAGACATACCCATACATTACACTTCCATAGACATACCCATGCATTACTCTTCCATAGACATACATTACACTTCCATAGACATACCCATGCATTACCTTCCATAGACATACATTACACTTCCATAGACATACCCATACATTACACTTCCATAGACATACCCATACATTACACTTCCATAGACATCCCATCATTACACTTCCATAGACATACCCATACATTACACTTCCATAGACATACCCATGCACTACTCTTCCATAGACATGCCCATACATTACACTTTCATAGACATGCCCATACATTACACTTCCATAGACATACCCATGCACTACTCTTCCATAGACATGCCCATACATTACACTTCCATAGACATACCCATGCATTACACTTCCATAGACATGCCCATGCATTACACTTCCATACCCATACATTACACTTCCATAGACATACCCATGCATTACTCTTCCATAGACATACATTACACTTCCATAGACATACCCATACATTACACTTCCATAGACATACCCATGCACTACTCTTCCATAGACATGCCCATACATTACACTTCCATAGACATACCCATGCATTACACTTCCATAGACATGCCCATGCATTACACTTCCATAGACATGCCCATACATTACTCTTCCATAGACATGCCCATGCATTACACTTCCATAGACATGCCCATACATTACTCTTCCATAGACATACCCATACATTACACTTCCATAGACATACCCATGCATTACACTTCCATAGACATGCCCATGCATTACACTTCCATAGACATACCCATGCATTACACTTCCATAGACATGCCCATACATTACACTTCCATAGACATACCCATACATTACACTTCCATAGACATACCCATGCATTACACTTCCATAGACATGCCCATGCATTACACTTCCATAGACATACCCATGCATTACACTTCCATAGACATACCCATACATTACACTTCCATAGACATACCCATACATTACACTTCCATAGACATACCCATGCATTACACTTCCATAGACATACCCATACATTACACTTCCATAGACATACCCATACATTACACTTCCATAGACATACCCATGCATTACACTTCCATAGACATACCCATACATTACACTTCCATAGACATACATTACACTTCCATAGACATACCCATACATTACACTTCCATAGACATACCCATGCATTACACTTCCATAGACATGCCCATGCATTACACTTCCATAGACATGCCCATACATTACACTTCCATAGACATACCCATACATTACACTTCCATAGACATACCCATACATTACACTTCCATAGACATACCCATGCATTACTCTTCCTTGCATTAATCCCAATGTATGCACCAATACCAATGTACACAAACCAATGTATGCAAGCAATGTACACAAACCAATGTATGCAGTGTACACAAATCAATGTATGCAAGCAATGTACACAAACCAATGTATGCAGTGTGCACAAATCAATGTATGCAAGCAATGTACACAAACCAATGTATGCAGTGTGCACAAACCAATGTATGCAGTGTACACAAATCAATGTATGCAAGCAATGTACACAAACCAATGTATGCAGTGTGCACAAACCAATGTATGCAGTGTACACAAATCAATGTATGCAAGCAATGTACACAAACCAATGTATGCAGTGTGCACAAATCAATGTATGCAAGCAATGTACACAAACCAATGTATGCAGTGTGCACAAATCAATGTATGCAAGCAATGTACACAAACCAATGTATGCAGTGTGCACAAATCAATGTATGCAAGCAATGTACACAAACCAATGTATGCAGTGTGCACAAATCAATGTACACAACCCTATGTACACAAACCAATGTATGCAGTGTACACAAACCAATGCACACAACCAATGTATGCAAATCAATGTACACAAACCAATGTATGCAAATCAATGTACACAAACCAATGTATGCAAACCAATGTATGCAAATCAATGAACACAAACCAATGTACACAAAACCAATGTACACAAACCAATGTACTATGAACACAAAACCAATGTACTCTAACCAATGTACGCAAACCCAATGTACGCAAACCCAATGTAAATAATCCAATATTCACAATGTATGCAAACCAATGTACACAAACCAATGTACACAAGCCAATGTACACAAACCAATGTACGCAAACCCAATGTACACAATCCAAACCAATTTTCACAAATCACTGTACATTTTCTATATACCTACCTCCACTTTAAAACAGGTTTCTACAGTCATCAATATTCTCTAATTCACAGACTTGTAAACATTGTTAGAGAACCCAGCTGTTAACTAAAGGAAGCAATAAGTAAGTTTAGCGGATCTCGTTGGTGAACCTACTTGTTGGATCCGTCATATTATTTGTCAGATCAATTTATTATTTATCATATCATTCAATTGTCTGTCAGATCAGTTCATTTTTTCGAGATCTGTCTATTATTTGTCAGATCAGTTCATTATTTATCACATCAGTCTATTATTTGTCAGATCAGTCTATTGTTTGTCAGATCAGTTTATTATTTATCAGATCAGTCTATTATACAACTTCATGATAACCTGAAATCATATACTAACCTGCTAATGTTTAGATCAAAATTAAATTAAATCAGAACCATGTTTTCAGATTATACACCAATATACACAGGTGGATCTAAAGCCGGCAACAAAGTTGGCTGTGCTGCTGTCAGTAAATTACATAATTCTAAATTACGACTACCTGATCATGCGTCTATATTTTCAGCAGAAGTAGAGGCTATTGGTTTAGCTTTGAATTTTGCTGATGCATCACGTGATAGAAAATGTATGATCCTTTCAGATTCTTTATCTGTACTGCAATCAGTAGACAACATGAATGTTAAAAAAAAACTTATTTTAATATTACTTATTAAGCACACAGATATTACATCGACTAAACATGTTATATATTGCTGGATACCAAGTCATATTGGTATTCGTGGCAATGAAATGGCTGACCGAAGTGCAAAAGATGCACTTAAACTAGACTGTATAATTCTAAAATACATGTACCATACACTGATGCTAGGCAATCAATTCTTTCTTACATTATTACTTCATAGTTGCAAACCACTTGGAATAACATAAATTCAATAAACTTCAACCAATTAAGCCAAACATTGGTAAATCATCTTTTATTTATCACTTCAAGCAGAGAGGAAACAGTAATGTCACAGTTGAGACATATCCGTTTCACACACTCATTTTTATTGAAAAGAGATGATCCACCATGGTGTATACCATGCCATTTCTCTATAAATGTTGAACACATCATAATTCACTGTGTATATTTAGCACTCATTCGTTGGAAATATTACACAGTTGTGACAATGAAGGAGTTGATTTTAAATACATTATTGCATTTTTAAAAGAATCACATCTTTTCCATAAATTGTAAGTTTTACAACTGTTTTATCATTTTTACAGCTTGATAAATTGTGTTGCAATTGACCTTTCGTCATTTCAATTTTAATACAAACAGTATGTTATCTACATAATATTTTTAATTGTAGATATCTTGTATACAATATACTTAACCCGGCGCGATATTGCCGCCTGAACTGTGCTGATGCGCCGTTAAGCCAAATACTCACTCACTCTTTATATAGAACAACTTTCTGACAAAGGAATGCTTGAGAATGCTGAACAGAAAGATGCATTGAGGACCATTGCATGCTTAATACCTCTTCTATTAACTCTTTGCACGCTAACGGTGAAAATAACTCAAATATTTCATGGAATTTCATTGTAACTGAGTTGTAATAACACAATTCTAATAAAATTCCAGGAAATATATCCCAAAAGTTTTCAGTTACAAATAAGATAAACAGATTACTGAATTTTCATCTGCTACAATTATTTGAACTATTTATAGCCTTTATTTTTACCCAGCATGCAAAGCGTTAATTGTGTTTACTGCTATACATGTATATACATCTACCATTTCTGCAATGTTTGTAGCTTGATTTCAACACTGGAAGCTTCATATATTAGGGTGCTGGATTTCTAACTGCAGCTTGCTAACAAAGAAGCAGATACATCTAGTTTGTGTTAAATGAACCCGTCAATTGATCTTAATTGATAGAACCAGTTTGTATTAATGAGAGACATCGCTGGCTTTTTCTATTATCTCCCTTGGTAGATAAAGTCTTGATTTATTACGAAATGGAATCAGATCTTTTAGTTGGAATCCTTTGTTTTTACTGTTGTTCCTTAACCAGAGATTTTATCAAAATTGCATAGTCTGTAGGATATCTGTCGAGATATAGAAATTTGGTAATAAGATGAGAAAGTGGATGAAAATTGATAGCATGTTGTGCAAAGGAAACAACGATAAAAACAGAGGAAACCACTTATGGGAACCTCCATACTTTTAGGGAGTATTCAGGGGCAGTAACTGACCGATGTCTCTCATTGTTTCCATAAATACTGCAACACTAGCATACAGTTTGATTCAGTCTGACTTTCTGAACAGAACAATAAAGTGTTTACCAAAGTGGCTGTCTTGTTGCCAATATAGTAAACCATACACATAGAGGTTTACTGCACATAAATGCCATGCGACACCGTTATCTCTTACCACATATAACCACCTTTTTACACCATTATCTATTAGATTATGCACATTTATTTTAGCTCGATTGCGAAACAAGTTCTTACAACTTTAGTTAAATCGCTCTCGGCACCTCATTCCTGATGGAATCCATCGCCACGAGGGAGAAAGAAGAGGCAACGTGGAATTTATGCCTTGCCTAAGAGTAGAAACGTAGCGGCTACTGCAAGGCGCAAACTTTCGCACGAGGAGAGAATGCACTACCACTACGCTATCACGACTCACTAATATCTATTCTCATAGTGTGCCTATTGATTATTGGCACGATGGAGATCAAATGAATAATTACGCTTTCACCCGTGCCAACGACAGTTATTAACCCATTCAACACCAAGTAACTGACCTGGACTCGTGCATGATATTTTTCAGACCAATAAATTAATAAGAAAATTACATTTGGACCAGTTCATTTATCAAAATGGGTAATTCTTGTCTAAAAATAGTAATATTACTGGCAAAAAGTGCAGATCCTGATGAGACGGCTCGTCACGAGCCGGCTCATCTGGATCTACACTTTTTGTAAGCCTATTTAGAGGCCTGTGGTGTTGAAAGGGTTAATAGAAGTTGTTAGAACTTGCCTCGCAATCGATGTAAGATAAACAAAGTTTTTAAAAAAAAGAAGTGAGTAATTGACCTATTCTGTTGTGGGAACAAAGTGTTAAATGATGGTGGCGAATTAGCAACTGACATATGTCTTGTCATGTAGTAATAGTGTAGTGTAGCACAGGGAAACCCCTCAAAACTGGAACCCCTCAAAACTGGAACCCCTCAAAAATTGGAACCTCATAAACTGCAATTCCTGCCAAACTGAACAAATTTATTGGTCCCAAATTTTTCCTTTCATTGTAAAAATTTTTTTTTGGAAAACCGGAATCCATCTTTTCTGATTATAGAACAGATTTTAAATAAATGTGTACATTTTACCCCCTGTAATCTGTCTGGACAGCAACTTGTCTAGATCAACTATGAAACTGACTATTCTTTTAAACAAACAAAGTTTCAGCTATTGTTTTCAGAATAACACTTCAGATTGATCACTTCTTTACTATAACTGCCAAGCATTCTTGTGGCCATTCGGTTTAGAGGGTTTTCACTGTACATGTCACTTTAGTGCAAAGGTTTACAAGTACCGATATTGACAGTCCAGCTGCATTTCTTATTCTTACACATTCATTATTCTCAACCCTTTACGGGAGCAGTGTAATTATCTTCGTCAGGTATTCCACCACCTAACTCATCGTCAAACATGGTCCAATCCTCATAAAAACATGGTCCAATCATCATCAAACATGGTCCAATCATCGTCAAACATGGTCCAATCATCGTCAAACATGGTCCAGTCATCGTCAAAAATGGTCCAATCGTCATCATCAAACATGGTCATAAGTTCATTGTCAAGTTCGATAAGAGCACCATTGTCTTGATAACAGTTTAAGTAATGGCCCTTGAATGGTTAGTAGATTACAAAATAAAAACAAATAAACTGAAGGCTTGTTTATTCATTAATTATTTGTGCTGTTATGGCCAACTAGAAAACTTACCGAGAAGCATATTTAACTGGCTTACATACGGACATACACTTTTTGCACAAAGGTGACAAATAGTTCTAGTGATAGGTTTTGCTCAATAAATGAGCTAGAATCTAATTTTAGAATACAGTTTGGTACATGTATGTATTACCGTATATACCCAGCTGTAAGTCAAACTTTTCTCATCCTCAAATGTGGCGAAAGTATTGTGTCTACATGACTGAAATGCAACAACAAATTTATTTTGAATTTTATTATTTATTTAATCATGTGAATTGTTTTAATAAACTTTACAGTCTACATCCATTATGTCGAATTCCGTCGGACCGAACAAAATACTTCGACATAACAGAAGTTTGACTTAGCGAAATTCGATATAAGCAGAGCCAGTTATGCGTAAAATGATAGTGTCTGAAACTGGACTTTGATCCGACTTCGAGATAACCAGAGAATTCGACATAACCGACTGATATAGCGGATGTAGACTTTATATATTTTACAGAATACTGTGAAAATGTATTTAGGAAAGACAAATTGTGGTAATTTATTGGATCAATGATACAGATCTAACATAAGATGCTTATTAAAATATTTATTTGACAATTATTTACATTATAGATCATAGAATGTCATATATCCACAAAATACCAGCTTAACCCATTCAACACCAAGTAACTCACATGGACTGGTCCATGATATTCATAAGCCAATAAATGAATCAGAAAATCACATTTGGACAAGTTCATTTATCAAAATGGGTAATTATGTCTAAAAATAATCATATCACTGGCAAAAAGTGCAGATCCTGATGAGACGGCTCGTCACGAGCCGGCTCATCTGGATCTACACTTTTTGTAAGCCTATTTAGAGGTATGTGGTGTTGAAAGGGTTAAAATCAACTTTTCAGCCAAAACTTGACCATCGAGATATGGCCGTGAATCGACTTGTTGCTGGGTATATACGATATTTCCACGATAGCGGTGAAAATAAAACAGTTATGCAATTTCATTAGAATTGTGGCGTAATAACAAACTTCTAATGACATTCCGTGACATATTTCCTGAGTTTGCGGTTATAAATAAGAAAAACACAATAATGAAATGTCGTCTGCTACAATTTGGATTATTTTACCCAGCATGCAAAGAGTTAATGGTGATTACCATGCTAAGCCAAACACATCCTGGCTTCTAAACGTTCACAATTAATCATGAACAGAATGGTATATGTATTTGTGTAAAGTAATCTGCTAATTAATATTCATTTAAGAAGTAATTTGTGTTCATGATTTTCAGTTGGACTGTAATTTTAGAACCATTATAAGACCTTTGATTCTTCAGATATTTCATTTGCAGGAGTTGCATAACTTTTATTTCTTTTATATCCAGATGATTTTAGCGAGCTGTCCATACAGACAGATCAGTTCGCCCAGAAACAGTGCAAGTCCCTGGAGCCCGGCACTCACTCGAGTAACATCTCTCCCGATGGACTCACGAGTAGCAGCCGCTCCAGCAGCTACTCCAGCATCGTGAGTAGCAGCAGCGGGGAGGGAGCAAATGGCAAGAACAAGGGAGATAAACGATACCCTGTGGGATTCACACCATTCGGTGATACAATGCAAGGTAGATAGATGCTGCTGTATGTTATAATGTAAATGATTTTATTGTTCATCTATAAACAAACAGTCTCGTTTGTGACTTTTCAGAGTTTCAGTACAAAGTGTACCATCGCCTTATCCCTTCCCACATAGAGTGTACCATCGCCTTATCCCTTCCCACATAGAGTGAACCATCGCCTTATCCCTTCCCACATAAAGTGTACCATCGCCTTCCCACATAGAGTGAACCATCGCCTTATCCCTTCCCACATAGAGTGTACCATCGCCTTCCCACATAGAGTGAACCATCGCCTTATCCCTTCCCACATAGATATCTACAAATTATATCAATTATATGCAAAATGTTCATTTCTAGATTACATGTAAAAAAATACCGTAATTTGCTATGTATACAACGCTATCATGTATAACGCGCGCCCACTTTTTGAAAAACTTAGTTTTGGTGTATACCTCGCACCTTAAAATATCATTTTCACAAGCCAAAATTTCTCAAGATACTGAAATAAATAATGTTTAAACTAATTGAAAACTGACATACGATTGGCCAGAAACAAGTCAGTAATCCAACCAATCGGATGCAGTGCCGAAAGTAAAAAATGACATATCTCTGGAGCACTGTTTAACTACAAGGTCAAGGCTGTATATAACCATGGAAATGAGCTTCTGTCAACCATGGCAGCAATAAATTCAATATGAATCAAATCGAAAATAATCGAATTGAGGTGTCTTAGAATTAAATCGAGCCTTGGATGAATCGTTACAGCCCTAATCTACAATTTCTCCATACAAACGACAACCATTCAGCTATCAATCAATGGTATTTCCTTGAATGTTTGGAATCCATCATTTTTTTCTCATTTTGATGCAAAATAAATGTCGTGTCATGTCAGTCAATATATAACATGTTCAGAATAGGTTCAGCATATGCAGCCCGATGTAGCAACAAGCCGTCGACGAGTTTAAACCCTATATCCACATTTCTATTTTCAGTCCCAATCGCTCCGAAGACTTCCCCTCCGATATCTGCTAGCATCAATAAGCGTACAGCCTGGGGCTCTGGATCTACGCCCACCACTCCTGAAACTGTGTAAGTACATCAATATGTGTGTAGCGTAATTCATAGCACAATCTATTGCAATACAATAAGTCTAAACTTTATTTATTTTACAACGTTTGCGAAGCAAGTTTTAACAACTTATAATTAATCACTTTCGTTGCCATGGATGAAAACGTAAATGTAGTCATTCGTGTGGGAGGAAACCGGAGTACCCAGAGAAAACCCACCTGTCCGATCTGGTGACCACTGTAGTCCGATCTGGCGACCATCGTACCATCTCACATACTTCCCAGTCCGAGGATCGAACCCGGATACAATACAATAGGATTTGTCAAGTGTATAAAAAAAATTGAAATTTTGGAATGTATCGTTTGCTTCCAATAAAATATATCTTCTGGGTATCTGTTAGTCTAAACTTTATTTAGTTTACAACGATTGCGAAACAAGCTTTAGCAACTTATATTAATCACTCGTTGTTGCAGATGAAAGCGTAAATGTGGTCATTCGTGTGGGAGGAAATCGGAGTACCCGGAGAAAACCCACCTGTCCGATCTGGCGACCACCGTAGTCCGATCTGGCGACCACCGTAGTCCAATCTGGCGACCACCGTAGTCCGATCTGGCAACCACCGTATGTTGTTTGTGGTGTTTTTGTGTTGTGTTTTTGTTTGGGCAGTTTTGGTCTGACGATTCAGGAGTCCACTGGCGACCACCGTACCTGTTGTTAATAGATGGTGATATATTTGTGTTCGTGTTTATTGTTTGCAGCAGCGGGTTTGGTCTACAGACGATTCAGGAGGCCACTGGTGGCCACCGTACCTGTTGTTAATAGATGGTGATATATTTGTGTTCGTCTTTATTGTTTGCAGCAGCGGGTTTGGTCTACAGACGATTCAGGAGGCCACTGGCGACCACCGTACCTGTTGTTAATAGATGGTGATATATTTGTGTTCGTCTTTATTGTTTGCAGCAGCGGGTTTGGTCTACAGACGATACAGGAGGCCAGTAGACCAGGCAACACAGTGACGGACTCTCAAGCTGGCGTCTTCAATCAACCATCCTTCTCTTTCGGGATCAGCGGTATACACATTTATTTTAGCTGGATTGCGAAACAAGTTCTTACAACTTGTATTAATCGCTCTCAAGACCTCATTCCTGATGGAATCCATCGCCATGAGGGAGAGAGAAGAGGCAACGTGGAAATTAAATGCCTTGCCTAAGGGCACAATCATAACGGCTACATCTGGGCTCGAACTCCAGCCCTTTCGCACCTAAAGTGAACATGTTAGCACTGCGCTATCACAACTTCCACTCTTGTTTCAGTTTGTTACAAATCAATGTTGAAACTTACAGGATCATGTAAATACCATTGACCAAGCTGTGCAGTATAAGTTTCTCTGAAATAACGTTACAATCAGTTTTGGGCGATTGGTAGTGAAATATCAAGATATAATACTACTGTACTCGGAGGGGCACCCAGGGTCTTCTTCCCAATAACAGCTGTAGAATCGCCATATGACCATATAGACCACAAATACAACTCAATAAGGTGCTTTCTATGCCTCTTGTTTAAGCGTGTTATACAAATCAATTGGGTTCTATGCCTCTTGGTTTATGCATGTTATACAAATCAATTGGGTTCTATGCCTCTTTGTTTATGCGTGTTATACAAATCAATTGGGTTCTATGCCTCTTTGTTGAAGCATGTTATACAAATCAGTTGGGTTCTATGCCTCTTGTTTAAGCGTGTTATACAAATCAATTGGCACAACTCAATGAAGATCACAATTTCAAACAAACTGCATTATTCTTGTTAAATGGAAGCTTTTTATTTATTTTCTGTGGTTTTATATGAAGTATATATTTTTAAATAAAACAAACTTTAATAACTTATATTAATCACTCTCGTTTGTATGGGTGAAAGCATATGTGTGGTCATTCGTGAGGCAGGAACCGGAGTACCCGGGAAAAACCCATTAGTCCAATCTGGCAACCACTTTACCATCTCACATACTTCCCAGTCTGAGGATCGCACCTGTGTTGCATTGGTGCATTGAAAACCAAACAGTTTTATCTAACTGGGAAGATTGTCTTAACACCGTACAATTGAGCGGACATTGATTATGATTCTTGTATGTCTTCAGTGCCGAGCTCCACGGATGCCAACTACGGATTCAATACCACCACGTACAGTGGACAGCCGGACTCGTCAATGACCATGATGCAGAGACTCCAGCAGGAGCGCCGACGTAGAATCAAGGAACATCAAAATAGGGTTCTCAAAGGTACCAATAGCACATTTATATATCGACATTCCTACTGAAGGTACCAATAACACATTTAAAGTTTTAATTTTATTTATAACGATTGCGAAGCAAGTTTTAGCAACCTATATTATTTTTATATTATATTATTGGCGCGGATGAAAGCGTATATGTGGTCATTTGTGTGGGAGGAAACTGGAGTACCCGAAGAAAACCCACCTGCCTGATTTGGCGACCACCATACCAACTCACATACTTCAGCACATTTATATATTGATATTCCTACCAAGATGCAACAGGGAACCTAACTATATAAATTTTGCAATAGCTCATTTGCTAGAACATCCTAAATCGGATAAGAACGCTGTTTTGATTGGTCCTTACTATCAGATAAGAACTATGTTATGATTGGTTCTTACTGTCGGATAAGAATGCTGTTTTGATTGGTCCTTACTATCAGATAAGAACTCTGTTATGATTGGTTCTTACTGTCGGATAAGACCGCTGTTTTGATTGGTCCTTACTATCAGATAAGAACTCTGTTATGATTGGTTCTTACTATCAGATAAGAACTTTTTTATGATTGGTTCTTACAGTCGGATAAGAACGCTGTTTCGATTGGTCCTCCCTGTCGGATAAGAAGGCTGTTATGATTGGTTCTTACTGTCAGATAAGAAGCCTGTTTTGATTGATCCTCACTGTCGGATAAGACAGCTGTTTTGATTGGTCCTCATGGGAGGTTTTAATTTGTTTTTAGGTGATGACTGGCCAGGCTTTGGTGTGCCGTTGACAAGGAATGAAAGCCTCTGGGACAACGAGTATAACCCTTTGGACCCAAATAACACGTGGGCTATGTCCCCTGACACGCCTCCTGCTGCAGATGTAAGATTGTGTTATCTCTGTCTATAAGTACTTATGTAAAGCAGTGTGAAATGTATTTCATTGAAAAGCATAATATAATAGATCCTATTACTGTTGATCACTTTTATATTCTAGTTTTTTTCACAGTCTTCTAATCCTGGAATTGTACAATTGGAATTTGTTAATGTTATTAAATTTTATTTTGGCAGTATGTTGATTTCATGAGATTGTCGCGAAACTAAATCTTGCACAAATAATGGTGCTTTACAGTAAATTAAACTTTATGGACTGTTCTGGAAATTGCTTACTATGACTGGTACCCTTTCAATTTAGAAGTTTATCTTACGTCGTGCAAGGAAATTCCTTTAGCAAACAGTCGAGATCCCTTGCTCGGCCCCAAGATTAATGCAATCAGTAATACAACTGCTTTAGATCGATAGTCGTGTCTTATTTTACGAGTTGGTTTATACAAATTTATTTTAGCTTGATTGTGAAACAAGTTCTTACAACTTATAATAATCAGTCTCGAGACCTCATTCCTGATGTAATCCATCGCCACGAGGGAAAGAGAAGAGGCAACGTGGAATTTAAATGCCTTACCTAAGGGCACAATGGTAACTGCTCCAGCGGGGCTTGAACTCGGACCTGTCGCACCTGAAGCGAACGTGCATCCACTGCGCTATCATGGCTATTTTACTAGTTGAAGATTCATTTCTATGTTAATATACATAGAGTTCACAACACAGCTCTATAGAATATAATGGTGAATGATTTTTTTTATTTATTCCAGGAGAACGGACTGTGGAGTACGCTTACACATGGCGCAAACACCAGCTGGAACTCGCTGATGGGAATCTGGGGTGGCAACGAACCCCCGACCTCAGTTCAGGACCCCCTCTCTGCTGACGCATCGTTCACCTCGACTGAGGGAAGCACCTCCGCAAACACGTCGACAACACAGAGTGTAGATGCATTGCCATCATTCAACCCCTTCACATCTGACATATGGAGTCCGAGCGCTTCTACGGCCCCTAGCGGGTGGAATCTTCCAGCCAATCAACCGCCACCATCGTCAGATGAGCATCATAATCTAAGCATGAATTGAAGGACTTTTGTTGAATTAATTTAATGATTATGGACTGGATAGAATACGGACATTGCTTTGTTTACTGTAAACCGTCTAAAAATAAAACAACTGGCCCCGTCTTAATATATCTTTCACCTGTTGAACATTGTACATTCTTCATTTCTGCCTGATCCAAGAATGAAATTAGGTGTGTAACCGAATAGATAAGTGTAATCCGATTTGATATGAGAAAACATGGTGCATTTTAAAGATCACATTAATAAAAGCAAAGTACAATTTTACCTTATTCCATAGATGTTTAATCGTTTACAATCATCTACTTTAATTTTTTGAGAACTTATGTGTATTTTTTCATATTTTGATAACCGATGCACTAATTCTATACTGACTTACTTTCCTTGACTCAGGAATCATTAGGTACAGTATATCGATTGGCCGATTACTTCATGGACAGGTTTCCTTATAACACCAATAATCATTGGGCAGTGATTGGTCGATAATTTTAACCGTTTTTGGCTGTACACGCAATACACTACACACTATCTACTAAACAAGGAAATCCTTTTTTTTTAACAATTGCTTTACACACTGCACGTAAAAGAACCAGAGGATATTCTGGAACCGGTCTGTATCATTGCACTATCCTCCAAAAATATAAAATGACTAATCTCTTCAGGAGGCGTCGCTCATATGGACAACCGGTGGCGGCGATAAATAAACGTAAAACATGCACAGAAATGTGACGTGAATCGTATTTGATTGGGTTAGGGCAGTTCTTATCAAACTTGTTAACCCATTTCATTCTGGATACCATTCAAACGGTATTTGCAAAGAACATAGAGCCATATCAGCCGTTACTGAATGTGCAGTCTGATCAGGCTCTATGCTGTTTGCTATTCAGATGATCTTGCTAAGACACTTGGCTATGTAGCAAACAACATAGATCCTGATCAGCACGCAGCGTCACGCTGCGGCTGATCTGGATCTATGTTGTTTGCAAAAGCCTTTAAATGTATCCAGAATGAAATGGGTTAATGAAACATTAGAGTAGCAAACAATTCTATAATGTAAATTTAAACATGAAAGATATATTAAGACATTGTTTGTGTGATGTAATATTTGTTTTATCTAGAAATGTCTGCCTATAAACATGGTCACTGCATTGTAGTGTTTGGGAGTTTATGTTGTGTGCAAAATAATATATATTTCCGTCCTGTTTAATACTGTATAATATATACGGCATTGCTATGCCGTAAAACCCAAACCTCGCAATCAATTGCATGTATATAGTTTGGGAATATTGTTATAGACAGGATTTTGGATTAGGTAGATAGGATTTTGGACAGAACATTTGTATTCTCTCTAGAGGAGACCGAGGAATGGTTTCCTGGGTATGTTTTCAATCCCAATCAATTCAGCGCACCCACTCGGCTTGAATTTATTCGCCAAATAACAGTTACTGATCACTAATATAGGAATATTAACGTGTAAATAAAAAAGATCACTATTCATTTTTTTCTTACATTGTTACACTTTCTGGACTGTTCAGCATACTTGTTGTTTTGTTTTTTTATTTATAAGGAGTAGCCCGCTTATGTTTAAATATTTCTGTGTTTGCTTTTAATAGATTTCCTACAAGTAATAAGCAATACTAGGCACTGTAACCGTACCGTACCGTATGTGCGTCAGCATAACTCGCGCAGTATTAAGCTTTTTTTATTGATTTTTTTGCCTTTGATTTTTTCATATTTTATTGGCAGACTGTACAGTTAATAACACGCCTATTACCGTAAGGCATAGATTATTAAAACTAATTAATAGAATGTATACATATTGGCCGGTATTGATCACGCGATGTAAACGTTTATACATGATTTAATGTTAGGCTTGTGATGTGTGTTTATGTGTTTTGTGTGTAAGACTTGCCAGTTGTTTTAATTTTATTATACGTGTAAACTAAAAAATGCAGACATTGTACGGATTTGACAAACTGCTGAATGAGGTAAATGTACAAGCAATAAAGGACGAGTCATACCTGTGTAGAATATCCATCGATAGTGAGGTGAAGGTTACGCACCCGTCAACTCTTTGCATGCTGGGTAAAATAACAGCTATAAATAGTTCAAATAATTGTAGCTGGCTGCGAGTCATTTAATGCATTTTTCTTATTTGTAACTGAAAACTCTGGAAATATGTCGTGGAATTTATTGAAATTGAATGAAATATTTGACGTATTTTCACCGCTACCATGCAAAGTGTTAATGTATCAAAAGATCACTGTCGGACGGTCCATCTATGCTTTTTGATAAGCTTTTAAAATTGTTTAAAACTGTAAAGGCATTGCTGAATTTCAGAGTCTTTTTTGGAATTTCTCTAAGCAAGATTGTAAAACAAATCTTGATTTTTGTGTGGAATAATAAATGTGAGTGAGGTAGAAATAGCCACGTCACATGTTCTATTAGGATTATTGCTACACAGGTTTGACTTTATTTATAAATTTTGAAACGGATAGAGTTCATCTTCTAATCATGTGAGCTTGCTGAACGTAAGGGCTAATCCACGCTGCCAGTGCTGAACGTAAGGGCTAATCCACGCTGCCCGTGCTGAACGTAAGGGTTAATCCACGCTGCCAGTGCTGAATGTGAGGGTTAATCCACGCTGCCAGTGCTGAACGTAAGGGTTAATCCACACTGCCAGTGCTGAACGTGAGGGTTAATCCACGCTGCCAGTGCTGAACGTGAGGGTTAATCCACGCTGCCAGTGCTGAACGTAAGGGCTAATCCACGCTGCCAGTGCTGAACGTAAGGGCTAATCCACGCTGCCAGTGCTGAACGTAAGGTAATCCATGCTGCCAGTGCTGAATGTAAGGGTTAATCCACACTGCCAGTGCTGAACGTGAGGGTTAATCCACGCTGCCAGTGCTGAACGTGAGGGTTAATCCACGCTGCCAGTGCTGAACGTAAGGGCTAATCCACGCTGCCAGTGCTGAACGTAAGGGCTAATCCACGCTGCCAGTGCTGAACGTAAGGGGTAATCCACGCTGCCAGTGCTGAACGTAAGGGGTAATCCACGCTGCCAGTGCTGAACGTAAGGGGTAATCCACGCTGCCAGTGCTGAACGTAAGATGTCTGGTTACACTGCCGGGGAAACTGTCTAGACAATCTTAAAATTGAACAAGCAGAATTCATATACAGGAGCCCTTGTACATTTACATATATTGTGAGTGAGAGATGTATGTAGCTACATGATCACAGGACCAACTCTATCTCAAAATGATTATAACACCCTTCCCTGGAGTGGAGGATTCCATATCAAGACAGATGGACGAGTCCATTGCAGAAATAAAGGGTTAATTAACGTTTTCACCCATACTGATGGGATTAGAAGATTCCATATCAGTGTAATAGTCGAGTCTATTACTGACATCAATGGTGAAAGGATTAATCAGATATAAGACACAAATGATTGACACTAAAGGGGCGATGTTGCATCTTAAATGAAGCTCCCCCTAGCGACCTGTTTCAGAGAACTAGAATGTTGTTGAGAAGTAGATAGTTTCTACATTGTGTATCTTAACTGAAGAAGTGAATCAAGGTAACAGTGTATCGAGACTGCTTTGTTTGGCAATAGTAAGTTTAGATAAATATTGCTTACCTCCCGGACATGAGAAACTGCATACACATAATACAAATTGAGAATTATAGTTGTATGTGTAACATATAGATTGTAACATATCATAGCAGTTCACAACACGGCTCTATATGTAACATAGAGTTCACAACACGGCTCTATATGTAACATAGAGTTCACAACACGGCCTTAGAGAACATAAGAGTTCACAACATGGCTCTATATGTAACATAGCGTTCACAACATGGCTCTATATGTAACATAGAGTTCACAACACAGCTCTATATGTAACATAGAGTTCACAACACAGCTCTATATGTAACATAGAGTTCACAACACGGCTCTATATGTAACATAGAGTTCACAACACAGCTCTATATGTAACATAGAGTTCACAACACGGCTCTATATGTAACATAGAGTTCACAACACGGCTCTATATATAACATAGAGTTCACAACACAGCTCTATATATAACATAGAGTTCACAACAAGGCTATATATATAACATAGAGTTCACAACACGGCTATATATGTAACATAGAGTTCACAACACAGCTCTATATGTAACATAGAGTTCACAACACGGCTCTATATGTAACATAGAGTTCACAACAAGGCTCTATATGTAACATAGAGTTCACAACAAGGCTATATATATAACATAGAGTTCACAACACGGCCTTAGAGAACATATAGTTCACAACACGGCTCTATATGTAACATAGAGTTCACAACACAGCTCTATATGTAACATAGAGTTCACAACACAGCTCCATATGTAACATAGAGTTCACAACACAGCTCTATATGTAACATAGAGTTCACAACAAGGCTATATGTGCATCATAGAATTCACTACATTGCTGTGTGTCGCATATATAACTCGTAATATGACCGTATGTGTAGCCTATATTACATTGCAACTGCATATGTGTGTCTTTGTAAGACCAGCTACATTGAGGAGACACATGGTTACAGAATCATGGAGAGAAATCTTGTCAACTACGTTAGTAGGTGTGAGCAAGTTTAGAACTATACAAAGATATGTTTATCTCGGATTGTAACTGTGTGTCTTATATTCCCGGATATGACCTTCAACCGGATATGACCTTCAACCGGATGTGACCTTCAACCGGAAATGACCTTCAAACATGATATATAGTAAAGTTATCAATATACATATTTGTTATAATTTGATAGAGCTCTTATAATAGCATACTGCACTCACAGAATACAATTTTGCTTTAGTTTTAGATAAACACCTTTTTTTAAATTCATTTTTAGTCAAATAAATAATTTACTTAAACATTGGATGACAAAGTGTCCATTAGAGGGAACTTGTGTACTGTGTGACACGTGTTGAGCAAGGGTACTTAAGGCGAAATCTTTAAATGTAGTGGTGTTGGACCTGACAAGTCTATAGTCTATATTAATAAAAACCGACTATAACTTGTTTTACTCACTGGTTGAAAGATTTTGGTTTGGACCTTGTGATATACTTGTTATCAGTTAAAACCTGTTCAAAATGTATAAATAATAAGACAGACTATTGTAGTATATCAGTGCTGAATGTGAAAGCCCAGAAGTGGTGCCTAGCTGTACCAGGTAGTTTTATCCTGGCTGGAAGTTGATGACATACGGCAAGCGGTATGTACGGTTCTAGTTGTTTTAAGTGGTAAGTGCTAGTGGAATAATGAACCATCTTGTTGGTTACAAAGAAATGGAGGCTGATGGCATTTGATTGGTGCACAATCTAAATGTGATTCATATTGTTCTGAGGTTGGTGTAAGAATGCTACATGTTTAAATGACTTGCAGAATTTCGGTTGACTTCTGGTCGAGCAATGATAGAGAAATGATACTACATAGTCGTTAATCTGTTGAAAAAATATATCGATTCAGATTACTTGCAAGTAGAAGTTTAATACGTCTTATTCCAGTTACTGTAGATCACTGTAAATTTGCATATGTTTTATTTTCACAATAGAACAATCTCCCAAATTCAAGATTCCCGTCTACATATCCGGGTTGTCAATTGCGATTTCGCACGTAAAATTAAGATTTTCCGATAAAAGAATGGATAATGTAAAATTTCTGTGGAAAATCGTGCGTGAATATATGGAAAACCTGGGAGAATATATGGAAAACCTGGGAGAATATATAGTGATTTACAGTACGCCTTTATTTCCTGTTGGTTGTTTTTAGCATCAATGTTTTTATGTACCTGTGATGAATGATAAATCAGTGAATACGTTGGTGGATAACGCAGGTAATACAATATCACTGAATGGAAATCATTTTTATAACAGTATTTTTAACAAACTTTATTATTTTTGTTAAGTTTTTTGTTTCTTTGGTCACTTCCAGGGTCTGGTTTCACAAAGATTTTAACAAAAATGGTTACATTGCCGCCAAATGCGAAGACCATTATTGTATTAAATATTTAGATAACCAATCGAGCAAGACGACATTTTGACTTATATCTAAGCAGAAAATTTGGTTTTTGATGAAACCTGCCCCAGTTCACCCAGTCTTAACGATTAAAATGCTGAATCAATTGGAAGGAATGTGTAAAAAACATAAATCCAGATCAGTCGTGGCATAACGCCATGTCTGATCAACGATCCATGTTGTTTGCTATTTAGCCAAGTGTTTTAGCTCCACTATTTGAATAGAAAACAGCACAGAGCCTGATCAGATGGCATGTTCTGTGTCATCTCGTCTGGCTCTATGGTGTTTGCAAAAGCAACTTTAGACATGATTAGCAGTTTAACAATTACAATAGTAGGGTATTGAAGTTTTTGACTTTATGTGATAAAGGTAAACAAGCTTAATAAACAAGAAGTTTTGTTCTGCACCAATTGCAGATGTTGCTTATCTTTATAATATTGTTAAGTGCTGTGGAATAATGGAAAACCATAATTCTTTTTGTTATTTTATTTTTGTTTTCAAATATTGATAACTAAGTTTTGAAGTTGTTTTATTTCGCCTCGGAGGACGGGGCCCTAATATAGACGATTTTGATCAATCTAACGGTGTTTGATGACAGCACCTGTGTTTACCATATAACTGTGCGTCTCGGAACTATATTCCAGTTTCCTTATGTATTTATTGCTGATTTGGTCGAGATTGTATGAAATATGTTTGGTGCTTGAGTTATTTCCCTTCACAGGATGTAAATAGCACCATCATATTGTAATGTCAAAACTGACCATACTGAATGATTTCCCCTCCCGAAATACTCGGAAATGCTAATGAGGTGTGGCTGTAGAAACTGGTTTCATTTACAGCCTCTCCTAAAAAAATAAAACAATTACTGCAATATATTGTGTTTGGCTTTTTTATGTGTTCCATGTACCGGGTGGAGAAAATGTTGTTCTGTGTTCTGTCTGTCCATCCCAACAAATAATGCACCCGCAGTTTCTAAACCCAGGATAAAATTGTGTTGGATAAGAATGTACACGTACAGTCAAACCTGTCTAACTGACAACAACGAGAATGGCAAAAGGTATTTGTAGATGGGTTGTCTTAATTTGTGGGTAAAATACATTGATAACTGCTTGATAGAAGACCTAAATAGTTGTATTTGTAGACGGTTTGAATTAATTCAGAGGTCTAATAGATACCAATTTTTTGGGAGATCAAATTTGTTATTTACAGACAGGTGGTTCTCCTGAGTTCGGATTAGACCATACTAGGAAGCATTAGTTTATACAAATATATTTTAGCTCGATTGCAAAACAAGTTCCTATAACTTATATAAATCACTCTTGAGACCTCATTCCTGATGGAATCCATCCCGACGAGGTAGAGGGGAGAAGCAATCTGGAATTTAAATGCCTTGCCTATGGGCACAATCGTAACGGCTACACCTGGGAGTGAACTCTATCTATCTACCTTTAATGTCGAACCCCTCGTAGACATATTTGTAAACTCTGGGCCTGGAGCGAAGTTGCAACGACTGCACTATCACGACTTCCACTATTGAGTATTAACGTTCAGTTGTGTGAATGATATATATTAGGTGATTCCTGATACAATGATGGCCCAGGAATATATTGTACATACAAGCAAACCCTGGAACTCTTTTTATACGTTTATTTATCTTCGCCCCCTGGCTAATTGGGGAGATGGCTCCAGAAATGATAGTCATATTATTTTTTGATGGACTGGATAGTGCAAGATACGGAACATGATCCAATTCCAGAAGAATCTCTGTTCTTTTACATGCCCGGTGTATAGCACTGATACATGAGACCTTGGTTTATAGTTTTTTGAGGCCCCAAAAGTGGGTAACCCCGTTTATTTTTTTTAATGTAGCATACAGTTAAACCTGTTAAGCAGCCAGGCAAGGGAATCGCAGAAAGTGGCTGCTTAGCACAGGTGGCTGCTTAATAGAGGTCAACTTTATAATAAAACAACATATTGGGAATATGTAAACTGGCTGCTTAATACAGGTTGGCTGCTTATTAGAGGTGACCACTAACACAGGTTTGACTGTATATACACAAAGAAAAAAGTTAAGCACCCCGGATATTTTCACAATGTCGAATGGCAAAAGCATGTATAATCTGAAATACTCGAAAAAGCTAATGTCATCTGAAAGAACAATCATTTGGCAAGACTAAAACGCAACAATGGCTAGCTGTGATTGTAGTTTAATAGAGATTACATCATGTTACCACAAGTACTGTTTTTACCATGAAACACAGCCCTCAAAAGTTTGGATGGACAAGTCCCAGAAAGAGCGTTAACATTGCTATTGTCACATAAACATGTTCTTCGAAGACACTAGAGTACGTCTTCAGTAAGAATAATCAGTACCCGGATGACACTCTCCACCCTACGTCTCATGCTTCCAGTCAAACGTCGGATCTGTTCTCGGGTCAATAACATCCATTCACCATGCAGAGCTGCTTCCAACTGGTCTGAAGTCTGTACTGGGGGGTTCCGTGCCTGCATTCGCCGCCCTATAATGTCCCACACATGCTCCAGTGGATTCAGATATGGGCTTACCGCTGGCCAGGGTAGAGTTGTCACTGCATTGGCCCTTATGAAATCCACTACGGCACGTGATCTTTGAGGCCTGGCGTTGTCGTCCATGTACTGAGGTCGTGTAGCAAGTGGGTGGTTGTCGAAATGTGGGACAACGACTGGCTGTAGGACGTCACGGATGTACTGAGCTCCGGTTAAGTTGCCCCTGATGGTGACCAAATCCAGCTTGCGATCATGGCACAGACATCCCCACACCATAACAGAGCCACCTCCATACGCAACAGTTGGATGAATGTTCCTGGAGGTATAAGCTGTGTTCTTGTGTCTCCAAACACGTCTACGTCCACCAGTAACGTGCAGTAAAAATTGACTTTCGTCTGACCAATGAATTTTCCTCCAGGTCCTCAGATTCCAGTCTCGTCTGGCCAAACACCATGCCAAACGTGCACGTTTATGGTGGTCTCTTAACAATGGATGTTTAATGACTCTTCTGGCCTTTAATTCTGCCGCTTTGAGACGATTACGGACTGTTCTGGTGCTGATGGGTCGATTTGGTAACAACAGTCTTCTCATCTGAGGACTTGTACTGAAGGGTTCTTCGGCAAGCAAGTCGTATCAGATCCCTGTCTTCTCGCGGTGTAGTGACAGTAGGTATTCCCGACCTTGGACGGTCCATTGCACTTCCGGTCTGCGCATGCTTCCGGACTAACAACAGTGTAATGGTAGCCCATATTTCGTCCTATCGCCTTAAAGGACATTACTGCATAATGCATACCAATAATCTGATTCCTAATCTCCATTGACACTCGTCTCCGTGCCATGTTCAATGTTTATGCTGAAATGCCCGTTTCGCACTGCGTTAAATACCCACAAATACAGTTGGTCCATACTGCTTTTTGTGTTCCTCGAGGGTAGCATGCTGCACGTGCATGTCACAAGCGATGCAATCACAACTGTCACACATCACTGGTTACAACGTATCGTGCAAACCCTACTCTTCCCATAATTGTACCTTCTTTAACTATTTCGAATACTCAGAGGAGGAAAATCATCCGAAATATCCAGGGGTGCTTAACTTTTTTCTTTGTGTATACATAGTCATAGATATCACATTCAACACATAGCAAGTATACACAATGACCTTGATTTCACATCGTAGTCTATTTAATTTGAAAATGCAAAGGGTTAATGAGTTGTCTCCCTTTACTAGTAAAGAGATAAAAACCAAATCGTTTGTAATATTTTGATTTAAAATTTATAGAATATTGAAGTATTGTATGTAATATATCCAAAACAAAGATAAGTCTTCTAGAAACAGAAGTCTTGTTCGAAAGAAAAGACAAGACTAGACTTTAGGTTTTATATTCTGAAGTACAATAGCATAATTTTTAAGAGACTTTCATGTAAATTAAATAATATATCAAATGCTGTAAGTTTTCATTTTTTTATTTTTTATTTATACAAATTTATTTTAGCTCGATTGCGAAACAAGTTATTTCAACTTATATAAATCACTCTCGAGACCTCTTTCCTGATGGAATACATCGCCACGAGGGAGAGAGAAGAGGAATGTGGAATTTAAATGCCTTGCCTAAGGGCACAATCGTAACGGCTCCAGTGGGGCTCGAACTCCGGACCTTTCGCACCTGAAGCGAACGCGCATCCACTGCCTATCACGACTTCCACTAGTTTTCATTTAAGAGCATGTATCAATAATCTATAAGATTTTTCCGAAGAACATAATGTTAATCATTGATTTTACTTTTTTGTAAGTTTACAAAGCAAATACATATAAATGATTATTGAATTATACAATAACAGTATGATTCTGAGGTCAAAAGTTTACCTGGGTATAAATTATTCCTGCTCGGAAATAAAAACAGTATACTGATTGTGTAATGAATGTGAAATCAACAATACGTCATGAATTGCTGTAATACAGAAAGAAAAAAACCCAAGATCATTCTCGAGAGACGAGGTCACTCTTGAAACAGTACAACTGTACTTTAGATAAACTGGAATGTGAAAAAAGAAAAGAAAAAGAGAGTACATATACAAGGTAGAGAGAGTGGGGTATATATAGAGAGTCTGGTCCGCCTTCCACACAACACACCAACACTAGTTTCCATCTCTGGACAATACTGCAAATTCCTTCCAATTGTGTTCGAATTTATTCATTGCTTCATTTTTTCTAGCATTACATTTCTCAGTCTTTAAAAGAGATTTTATCTGAATATCCCATCATTTATGTACATAAAAGTTCTATAAAATTTAAACAAATAGAAGACAGACATGTTGTAATGCAAACAATGTGGAGGGTATCTCATAATTTACCATAAATATATATCATATTTACTATTTTCATCTGCGAAGTACATGTACGAGGGGGGTTCAAGAAGTTCGCGGAAAGTGCTTATAACTTTTTTAACAATACAGTTTTAATCATTATATTTAATACCGATATACATACATCTCTTTTCAACTTAGAAAGATTTCACCATAGTATCTTTAAAAATGAAGAAGTTACCATAGTTTTAGTAATGCCTACAAAGCGTGACCGGATCAACGTCAAAATACGAGTCATTAATTAACGTCACGTCATTCGCAAATGTCCTTACTTCAATATCACATCTTCTCAAAATACTCGCCCTTGTACCGCAAACATTTCTCCCATCTATGCACCCATGTTAGAAATGATCTTCTGAAACTATCTTTCGGGATGTTTTTAAAAATGGAACAGACAGTGTTTTGAACTTCCTCTATTGAGCCCATTCGTCTGCCACGAAGTTCAGCTTTCAAAGTAGGGAGTAGATAAAAGTCATTTGGTGCCAAATCGGGTGAGTAGGGCGGGTGATCCACAGTTTTTATATTCAACTTATCCATCATTGCCTGTGCAGACTTGTGACTGGGAGTATTGTCTTGATGCAGAAGTTAGTCATTTAAGAGCCCAGGTCGCTTCTTTCTCATCGCTGCTATGACATTTCTGCTCAACACCTGAAAGGCAATTGCAAAAATATCACAACCCGCCCATTTGTGAGGCAAAGAAAAACGAGAAAATAATGTATAAATCATATAGATTGTACTGTACATACCTTTGAATAGTACTTGGAGATAATTGTAGTCCCCACAGGTACGGCATAAGTTAGGACCACACCTCGCACGTGATACACATCTGCTTCTTCGCTGAGCGGACGACACGTGCCTTCTGTGGTGATGGGGATGCCGGTGTTTTCCAAACTGACGACATTTGCTTGGTTTCAGGATCGAACGTTGATACCCATGTTTCATCAACTGTCACTATTTTATTTAAATATCTCATATCCACAAAACATCAGTTCCAAAGTCAGTATCTTTGCAGATGATACTGCAGTCTATCTATCACTGTGGAAGTCGTGCTAGCGCAGTGGATGCGCGTTCGCTTCAGGTGCGAAAGGTCCGGAGTTCGAGCCCCACTGGAGCCGTTACGATTGTGCCCTTAGGCAAGGCATTTAAATTCCACGTTGCCTCTTCTCTCTCCCTCGTGGCGATGGATTCCATCAGGAATGAGGTCTCGAGAGTGATTTATATAAGTTGAAATAACTTGTTTCGCAATCGAGCTCAAATCCTGCAAATGAATCGGTCACACTACAACACTATCTTAAAGCAGAATTACATCGTAATAAAGGATGTTTTGCTTTAACGCAGAATTACATCGTAATAAAGGATGTTTTGGATAAAATATAAATACTAATGTGTGTGTGTTTACAATAATCGAAATAATCGACCACAAACGAAATCATTCCAATAAATTTAAACCGTCGTATACTCGAATTTGTTTATCAACAAAAATGCATATTCACTCGCTTGTGATTTCAACATGGCGTCGATAAATTCATGTAACATATATGTTGATTACAGTATAAGTTCCAAAATGCTATTTAACATTGAGAATAGTTACTCGAAACGGAGGAATTTAACACTCAACACATTATGTTTACTCTTCAATATGGGGTAAGTTGTGACATGGAGAGAAATATCATTTAATGTGGAGAGTGGCACACCATACTGTCTTGCTGTCGGTTTTATTGGCAAACCCACGTCTCTAACTTGTCTCTTTGATAGCTAATATGTGAACCCCATAAGCATTAACGCATCTATTTTACTAACAATGACATCATTTGCATTACGGATGTAAGCAAAAATAACGTGAATAAACAAAGGCCGAAAACAGGTGACGTTCGATATCAGGGAGGTTGACGTTAAGTATGAAATTAATTTTGAAATTGTCACACTTGTATCATTGTTGCTGGATATTGTCTGTGCCGAATTGCAGACGACACGAAATGCTATTCATAGCATCAGGTCCAAGGGAAACAACTCATATTCTCTTGAAATTTGTAAAAATTAAATTTTTAATTAAAAAGAACATTTTTTAATTTTTAAGAACAAATAAAATAAAAAATTTCCATTAGCGTACCTGTAATCGGCCGATTAAGGCTTTTCAGTGAATATCTTCTAGTCAGTGTCTTTCATGGCAAGTGACATACTATTTCTAGGTAAAATTATCATTTCTACATTTAATGCAATTGTCTAAACTGAGATTGCGTAAGAAATGTTCAAAATAAAATGCATATTCACTCGCTTGTGATTTCAATATTCAATAAAAGTACCTATTTTCGGCCCATCTTGAAAATTCATGTAAAAGAAATATTGATTACAGTCTCCACATTAAATGACATTTATCTCCATGTCACAACTTACCTCATTATTGAAGAGTAAACATAATGTGTTGGGTGTTAAATTTCTCCGTTTCGAGTAACTATTATTACTATGCTCAATGTTAACTAGTATTTTGGAATTTAAACTGTA
This sequence comes from Archivesica marissinica, assembly GCA_014843695.1. Taxonomy (NCBI): domain Eukaryota; kingdom Metazoa; phylum Mollusca; class Bivalvia; order Venerida; family Vesicomyidae; genus Archivesica; species Archivesica marissinica. The sequence continues at coordinate 25,194,446 of CM026391.1, read as the reverse complement.
ATCAACATTTCTTTTACATGAATTTTCATGATGGGCCGAAAATAGGTACTTGTATGTCCTCGCCATGTTGAAATCACAAGCGAGTGAATATGCATTTTATTTTGAACATTTCTTACGCAATCTCAGATTAGATAATTGCATTAAATGTAGAAATGATAATATTACTTATTATTGCATACGTTACTATAAATAGTAACACATTTAATGGTAGAAAAAGCAAAATATCTGGTCGACGCGGGCAATATATTTCGATTTTCGGCTCTGCCGGGCCAATATCCGATATTGGCCCGCGCATGCCGGGCCAATATTCGATATTGGCCCGGCACGCGACGAGAACGAATCAAGAGCACGTGCCACATATAGCAACAACATAGTAACTACATTGTGTAAACATGGCCGCCGAAGCAACACTAAAGTCGTTGTCTGACAGATTGTTGTCTCTTGACGGTAAAATGGCTGAGCAAAATAAGCAAATAACAGCAGAAGAAACATACGGCTATGTAGAGAAAATAAAAAACGGAGACACAAAGGCTACAACTCAAACTGGACTGAATAGGGCGTATGACGGTTGAAATCTGTTGGTGAACATCGAGATTTATATGAAATACCACCTGGAGAATTAAACATGCCGATGGGGCCGTTAAGGTATGCAATACAGAAGTTATTAAACGGCTGCGGGGTGGGCCATTTGTGGATATTGGCGCACCTATCCGATATAATATTATGTCACTTACCGTAAAGGAAACTGACTAGAAGATATCCACTGAAAAGCCTTAATCGGCCGATTACAGGTACGCTAATGGAAATGTTTAATGTTATTTGTTCTTAAACATTTTAAAAATGTTCTTTTTAATTAAAAATTTTATTTTTACATATTTCAAGAGAATAGGAGTTGTTTCCCTTGGACCTATTGCTATGAATAGCATTTCGTGTCGTCTGCAATTCGGCACAGACAATATCTAGCAACAATGATGCAAGTGTGACAATTTCAAAATTAATTTCATGCTTAACGTCAACGTCCCTGATATCGAACGTCACCTGTTTTCGGCCTTTGTTTATTCACGTTATTTTTGTTTACATCCGTAATGCAAATGATGTCATTGTTAGTAAAATAGATGCGTTAATGCTTATGGGGTTCAAATATTAGCTATCAAAGAGACAAGTTAGAGACGTGGGTTTGCCAATAAAACCGACAGCAAGACAGTATGGTGTGCACTCTCCACATTAAATGACATTTATCTCCATGTCACAACTTACCTCATTATTGAAGAGTAAACATAATGTGTTGGGTGTTAAATTCCTCCGTTTCGAGTAACTATTATTACTATGCTCAATCTTAAATAGCATTTTGGAATTTAAACTGTAATCAACAATTCTTTTACATGAATTTTCAAGATGTGCCGAAAATAGGTACTTTTATTTCGACGCCATGTTGAAATCATAAGCGAGTGAATATGCATTTTATTTTGAACATTTCTTACGCAATCTCAGTTTAGACAATTGCATTAAATGTAGAAATGATAATGTTACTTAGTAATATTATGTCACTTACCGTAAAAGACACTGACTAGAAGATATCCACTGAAAAGCCTTAATCGGCCGATTACAGGTACGCTAATGGAAATTTTTAATTTTATTTGTTCTTAAACATTTTTAAAATGTTCTTTTTAATTAAACATTTTATTTTTACATATTTCAAGAGAATATGAGTTGTTTCCCTTGGACCAGATGATATGAATAGCATTTCGTGTCGTCTGCAATTCGGCACAGACAATATCTAGCAACAATGATGCAAGTGTGTTATGTTATGTTATGATTCGGGTTTTACGCCTGCATCAGCACCATTTTGGGCTATATCGCCGGCGGGCAGTTTACCTAACAACACCTTTCCTGGGCAGGCTCCAGCGGTTAACCAGTACTTGGGTGCACCAACCTCCGTAAGAAACTGCCAACTTTTTCATATAAATGAGACACGGCCTGAGCGGGGCTCGAACCCGTGACCATCAGTGATGATAGGTTACAGTGGTATACAAGTCAGCGACCTTAACCACTCGACCACGGAGGCGGACATGATGCAAGTGTGACAATTTCAAAATTAATTTCATACTTAACGTCAACGTCCCTGATATCGAATGTCACCTGTTTTCGGCCATCGTTTATTCACGTTATTTTTGCTTACATCCGTAATGCAAATGATGTCATTGTTAGTAAAATAGATGCGTTAATGCTTATGGGGTTCACATATTAGCTATCAAAGAGACAAGTTAGAGACGTGGGTTTGCCAATAAAACCGACAGCAAGACAGTATGGTGTGCACTCTCCACATTAAATGACATTTATCTCCATGTCACAACTTACCTCATTATTGAAGAGTAAACATAATGTGTTGGGTGTTAAATTCCTCCGTTTCGAGTAACTATTATTACTATGCTCAATGTTAAATAGCATTTTGGAATTTAAACTGTAATCAACATTTCTTTTACATGAATTTTCAAGATGGGCCGAAAATAGGTACTATTATTTCGACGCCATGTTGAAATCACAAGCGAGTGAATATGCATTTTATTTTGAACATTTCATACGCAATCTCAGTTTAGACAATTGCATTAAATGTAGAAATGATAATTTTACTTAGTAATATTATGTCACTTGCCGCTTCGAACAAATAATGTGAGGTTAAAATTTACAATGTAGTTATTTTACCCGAAAATATGTATGGTTTGCGATTGTCAATAAAAATGCTAGGTAGGATCAGTGTAGATGATGATGGTAGGGCTGGTAAATGTGTGTTCATGTAAAAACAAAGAGATAAGTAGTATCATTTTTTCTGGACAAGCTCTTATGCTATTTATTTTTCATTTATTTGAAAGCAAAGTGGCCACAGTGACATATTTGATGATTTAAAGTATGGTATACCATAAAAATTCCACAGAGACACATTCTGTGGATCTTTTAAAATTCCATCCTGAAATAACCTGTAAAGACAACACTAGCTACACTATTTGTGAATTTTCAGTGGGTGTTTGATACATGTATGCTGGAACCATTTTTTAAATGATGCAACTGACCTTGAAAGTATGTTTTCAATAGGATACTGTAAGTAAATCAAATACAGTAAGTCACCCAAACCATCTCCATTAAGAGAATATTTCAATGTAAATGTTGTTATTAGCAACATGCCGGCTCCCAATCTGGGTTGTGAACCTGGGAAGACCGGCTGATCACCATTCTTTAAAGTCAGTGTGTCATCTACTGAATCGTCAACTTCTGGGGAATCTTTAAATAAGGAAGTGTTCTCGTGGTCATTCTCACTATATATTTCATCCAGCTTTTGACTATCCAATTCTTCTGTGTACCTGTTCCGTGGTTTCTGCTTCAGCTTTGCTTCAGATTTAGTTATTTCATCTTCCATGCAAGATTCATCCAAAAGTGACACATCTTCATAGTGCTGGCTCGACTCATCATCGCTAATTAATGGTCATCTGCGGAATGTTGGTATTTTCATCTGAAAAAGTTGTAGAAATTATTTTAGTAAATACAGGAACCAGAATACGTATTCGATATATATCATATAAATGATATTTATGGAATGCACAATATGATCGTTTCCGTGTTGTATTGGCCTTGTGTTGCATTATTATTTCCCATCGTCATTTAGTTATGTGGCCAGCAGCCTGGCCGAATATCGCACGAGAGACCGTTCGATTCCAAATCAGATGCTCTACCGCTGGACGCCACACACATATGTCTACATCCCCGTGAGGTGTTTGACAATAGCTTTTAAACTTAAATTTATTTTACAACGATTACGAAGCAAGTCTTATGCACCCTATGTTGCAATGGGATAGTATTTTATATATGTGAATACTGTACCTCTGGTAGGCTATGATGGTGTACGAAATCTCGTTGATAATCTTTCTCAATCTCAGTTGATTAGATCAAAAAACAATACGTCTTTGTTTCCCAGAGGCTGTTATAGCTCAATTCGTCCTCATGTTAAATCGTCCTCATTAAGTTTTTTGAAATATATTATATGATGTACGAGAAATTAACCATAACAAAGACGTCTCACTTTCCCCACTTACAAATTCCCTACTTCTTTACCTGGAATCTATAAAGTGGGGAAAGTGAGAACACCCCGAGAAATTACTATAGCAGTTCGATGTTTTTGCACGATAGCGATCCATTGTGTTAGTATGCACCGCTGGCCACCATAGTGTAAGTACAAAAAACATCGGCAGTGGGTAGATTTACCGAAAAATACATTTTCTAGCACACCTAGGGCTTCAAACTGAAATGTTGGGTGTTCCGTCAAGCACAACGTAATCCCTGCCGAATAGCATATTCCAAGTGTATCCTTAGATCACGTCCTCCAAAATAATTGCTTATAAGTACCGTACTTCTTCTAAAATAGCTCGATAAAACTGAATCGAACAGTACCACAACTCGATTTCATCAGATGATAAGCTTGTTATGTATTAATTACCACCCACCCACACTCACACGGGCGCACACGCGGTAGTGATACTACGACATGAATTAAGCAGACATTGTGTGAGGTGTACATGAAGAGCTCCAGTTTAGTGGTTTACTAAGCATTAGACAGGGTGGAGTCTGTTCCACAATTAATAACGAACACAATAAAGTAGTACCTGTTCATGTTCAAACGCACTATTGCTGTTATAAATACTGACAAGTATAGGCCTACACCACAACATAGTTGTATCACCAGTTGAGTGCTAGGATGAAACATTACATGAAACAAATTTATATGGGGAAAAAACGAGTATGAAAAGTAAATACCGCAGCTCTGATGAATGTGTACTTTGCGGCCAAACAGAATCTGCCGAGTTCTGTTATACCTGCACTGAATGCACACTGCATCAATCAGGGTTTGACACAATTAATTGATCTACGTGTGGACAGTCGCACCTAATATGAACATAATCAAAGTGTGTCAGACTTTCAGGAGTGTTTGGCAGATGTTTTACGAAATGATCTGAATCAAAAACTTGAAGATTCTGTGAAATTTAGTCTCATGATCGATGAGAGCACAGACATAATTATCTGTGCATCAAAATTTAATTATTTACATTAAGATTGCTCGAAAGAGACAACTTTGGCACTGTGTCTCCACAAACATACTTTTTGGCCATCAATCAACTTCAAAGGGCAAATGTAGAATCAATCTTTTCGAAAACTATTGAGTTGTTGGGCAAAAGGGGGATCAAAATTCATAATTTGTGTGGTATCAGTACAGATGACCTGGCCTGATGGGGCATAAGTTATGACCGGACATAATTCGGGGGTTGTTACTCGACTGAAAGCCACAGTCCCAGGGGTCCTTGCCACACACTGCATAGCGTACAGGTTAGCCCTTAGCTGCTGCAGTAGTGCTGACACAATTCCCTACCTTGTTAAATTCCAGGAGATTTTGAACTCCATTTACAAATATTTCAAAAATATCCCCCAAAAACATGTCAACATTGTCTGCCATTCAAGGGTCAGGGTCAGACACTTAGATTTAAGGAAGTTTTCCACACCCGATGGTTAAGTGTTGAGGGGTCGGTCGATACACTGGTCGAAAATTACTCCAGCCTCTTGTCAGTTTTCCTTGAGGAGAGTTCGGGAAAAGCTCTCTCCCTCTATAAACCCATTGCCACTTACAAGTTCTTGTATGTGGCTCACTTCTTGTGTGATGAACTGAAACCATTGGCCATCCTATCCAAAATGTATCAAAAGAAGGATTTGACTTACTCGGAGGTTTCTCCCCTTCTTTCCTCCACAATCTCGACACTTGAAGATCTGCGTGATAACAGGTCTGGCCATGTATTAGGAAAATTCCTGAAGGTCACTCCCCAGGAACCCACACTTGATGAGGCTGGTCTCCATACATTTGAATTTCAAGGCCACACTATTAGGGACAGTCAGAAACAAAGGACTGAGTCACACAGTATATGCAGTCAATTTGTGAACGGCATGGTTAAGGACCTCAATTCTAGATTTTCCTGAAACAATGCCGGGGCTGTTCTTTCCTCAATGAGCAATGTGTTCAATCCCATGCTCAAAACCTGTGATATAGCTGGTGATCTGGACACAGTGTCAGACTATCTGGATACCATTGGGTTGAGGGGTCTAGGCCAGAGCTATCAAGTTTTGCAAGTTTCGCCAGGGCCAACCATAACAATGGCAACAAATCTGTGCCTGACATTGCATCTGTTGCAAATTTGGCAATTAGAATAGAGCAGCTTATCCTGCTTCAAATGAGGTGGCCGAAAGGTTGTTAGTATTGCCAGTGTCAACCGCTGATTGTGAACTGAATAGTGTGCTAATATATATAATTCTGATGTTGTATTTTGAAATTATTATAATGACCAAGAAAACAATTAAAGTTGTAAAAGTTCATTAGATTGTCTTCCAAAACTAATAGTATGCATGTCTTTTTTAGCGTAAAGTTCATTTGAAATGTAATCCTGTGTTAGCTTCCATTATTAATCACTGTCACATGGCTACATTTTAAAATAAACATTTAGCTTTAACAGGTATGCATACTTTCATTCTACCTATATTAATACTTTTTCCAGAAAAAAAAACGAGCTAGAATCTCACCATTTACAAATAAAAATAGCAAAAAATATCAAACCGGGGAGGGGACATCCCTCCCGCACCCTCCCCTTTGTTCACACAGATAAGTGGCCTCAACTTTTTTTGGCCCAGTGTGGGCCTGATAATAATGGCCAGAATCTCATGTAGTCCCCAGTAATATCTATGGAGGTGGGATAGATATGGCAACTATTTATCCACTGCATGTTAGCTAAATGGCTGTCGTTTGTAAGGAAATATAATAGTATATTAACCAAAATTTCTATGAAGGATAGAGTTAATAACAAAACGTGACGCCGAAACGGATTCAAACAATTTCATTATTCTCGTAGCCAAATACTTCATATACTTAAGTAAAATTAAAAAATCAAATCCACATAAGATCTATTTATCAAATACCTAAAAGGTTGATTGGAAATAATAATAATAATAAAGCCTGTATTTTACGAGGGAGCTTACATAACACATGGCTAATACAAATAAGGCCCTCAACATTTATACAATGACATAGAGAACATATTAATTAAAGATGCACTACATGTTAAGTACAGTATTCAGCGTGGAAGCTCATCTATTATGTATGTACATGTATATATATATATATACCAGATCATCTATTATGTATGTACATGTATATATATATATACAGATCATCTATTATGTATGTAATGTATATATATTACCAGATCATCTATTATGTATGTACAGTATATATATATTATATACCAGATCATCTATTATGTATGTACATGTATATATATATATATATACCAGATCATCTATTATGTATGTACATGTATATATATATATATACCAGATCATCTATTATGTATGTACATGTATATATATATATACCAGATCATCTATTATGTATGTACAGTAATATATTATACCAGATCATCTATTATGTATGTACATGTATATATATATAACCAGATCATATATGTATGTAATGTAATATATATATACCAGATCATCTATTATGTATGTACATGTATATATATATATACCAGATCATCTATTATGTATGTACATGTATATATATATATACCAGATCATCTATTATGTATGTACATGTATATATATATATACCAGATCATCTATTATGTATGTACATGTATATATATATATACCAGATCATCTATTATGTATGTACATGTATATATATATATACCAGATTTCTATGTTTCTGTTGGCTTATATATAATATATCAAGTTTTAAAGAATTGTTTAAGAAATCGAAATGACTATCGCAGTGATGCATGACATATTGGAAAAGCATAATACAAAGTGGAACATCCCCCCCGCATATTAATTTTTCTAAACCTAATTCTCCATGAAAGAAAGGGTTATGCTATGACATAATTTATGGGAAATGTCCACTTTTAGCATATTGAGCATTTATTGGTAAATTTACAGGTGTCATAGCACCAAAACCCAACAGAAGTCGACAATCCCAACCAGGTAAAAGTTGTCCTCTATATGATTTTCCATTTGTAGCCCCAGTTTCAGAGTAGGCCTTAGCAGTTATTTCTGAAGCACTTGTTTCTGGTAATATTCAACTGTGATGGATTTCCCAGTTGGAACCACGAGTAGCCTAGAAAATCCATATTCTCCCATTGCTCCCCAAACCATGACTTTGGCGCTGTTTTTCATGCAGGTGATGTGAGGTACCTAATTACATTGTGTTCCTCACACTCTATCATGTTTCTGCAATATATACTTGATACTCTCAAATCTTCATATTTTAATACTTTGTATGTTTTTGCAAATGTCACCTGTTTCTTCAGTTGTAATTTGGTCAACAGTTTTTTAACAGGTGTCACGTAGATAATTAATAACACTTTAATGGCAAACACTTTCAACCATGCTTTTTAGATGATTTTCAAGCTTCCTAATGGATATCCCACGCTTGTACTTCATTCCGTCAATCGCTTTCTTAACCTTACCCCATACTTTCATAGGCCACCCAGACTGTATGAAGTATCTCAATTTAGGTGGACGGTTCAAACTTCAAAAGTATTGAATATCATCATTCCAGTTGAAAATCACCTCCAGAAGATGTCACAATATTTGAATGAGTTGAAAAGACCAGCCAAAAAAAGTGCTCAACTGGAGAACTTGATGGGTGTCTATCCACTTATCTGATGATACATATAAGAGTTTGCATGCCAATCCACACAGACGTATACACAAGGGTTGGTGAGCTAATCCATTCAGATGGTGATATACACAAGGGTTGGTGTGCTGATCCATTCAGATGGTGATATACACAAGGGTTGGTGTGCTAATCCATTCAGATTGTGATATACACAAGGGTTGGTGTGCTGATCCATTCAGATGGTGATATACACAAGGGTTGGTGAGCTAATCCATTCAGATGGTGATATACACATGGGTTGGCAGGGCTCATTCTAGAGGGCGAAATAGTCATCATAGGGACCCTGAATTCGCCTTGGGGGCCCCACATCTCCCTAAATATATTTTTTATTTTTACAATTTTCATACAAAATTGTGTGTCCAGTAAGATACACTGGCCCATTATAAAGCACTCCTTCTGTTCAAATGTTGTATTTAATGGTCATAATGTGCATTTTAACAATAGTGTAAAGTGAGGACTATACGTGAATACTAATGACAATAGATAGTGTGAGTTTTACTGTGGAAACTGTTAAATCAAATATGAAATACGAACTAACAATATATGACCAAATAAGGTCGCTTCATTAGTGTATTCTTTAGACATCCTCCCATGCTTCTGGATCGTATATTTACCGAGACACGAACATCTTATCCAATATTTGTCATCTGAATCTGGACAGGTGCTTTACATACCCTAATCACAGAAACTGGATTGTATTAGCGCATCGATATTTCGCGGAAGGTATTTAACAACACCTAGTGACTATTAACCTGTTGATCATTCTATCTGTTCAGTGATCTATACCGTTCTGATGGCAGCACGTTTGATGATTTGGAGAGTAAACGGATCTACATTTTGAACGGCGCATGCTAGTGGAACTAATCGCTGAACTGTTGTTGTAATGGAGCGTGCCGATTATATATACAGTTACGATTGATTAATAGGGACACACCTACAGGTTGAAACGGAATTCTTACGCTCCCAAAGTCTATATTTAGGGTAACAAAACTTATTCGAGAGCTTCCAAAATATCTGTACTCCGATTTAACAACGAAGACATTAATCCGCTAAAGATTCTATATAAATGGGAAATTCGTAAATCCATTCTGTCAATAAGTTGAATAATATTAAAAGAAGTGTTGAAATGTCTATCATTGTTTTTTAATTGCGTTCCCGTCCTCGTATGCAAAGGTCGTAGGTAACAATATTTTGTTGAAATTGATTAAATAACGCCATTTAAGGACGCTATTGCACGCTTTCTCACTTCTCACAGACGCTTGATTCAGTCAATAAAAAAAACAGGGGCTTGATTCAGTCAATAAAAACCATTTACATATGCGTTTTACAAGTTTTAGTCAGAATACAGACCAACAATGCATTCTACGGTATGTTACACTTGTCATCACATGTTCCTGATGCACTGTTCTATGTCCTTACACATCCACATGATGATTTCTATTCAGTTCATATCCAAGTGTAGAGAATGCAGACCATCTATTCAGTTCATATCCAAGTGTAGAGAATGTAGACCATCTATTCAGTTCATATCCAAGTGTAGAGAATGTAGACCATCTATTCAGTTCATATACAAGTGTAGAGAATGTAGACAATCTATTCAGTTCATATCCATGTGTAGAGAATGTAGACCATCGATTCAGTTCAAATCCATGTGTAGAGAATGTAGACCATCTATTCAGTTCATATCCAAGTGTAGAGAATGTAGACCATCGATTCAGTTCATATCCAAGTGTAGAGAATGTAGACCATCGATTCAGTTCATATCCAAGTGTAGAGAATGTAGACCATCTATTCAGTTCATATCCAAGTGTAGAGAATGTAGACCATCGATTCAGTTCATATCCAAGTGTAGAGAATGTAGACCATCGATTCAGTTCATATCCAAGTGTAGAGAAAGTAGAACACTCTGAAGTTATTGACAAGTTGCAAAACAATTACCGAAAATGTACTTTGTTCTAGACATAATACAGAACAACAATGCATTCAGGCGCGTAGCTGCCATTAGGCCAAAAGGCCCGGGCCTGCACATCATTTTGACAAAAAAAAATAAATATATATTTTACTATAATAGACCAGGCCTAGATAGTCCTGTTCTAGACCTATAATAATGTATAATAGATACTAATCGTTATACCTTCAGCCTATGGATAGGCATAGTCAGTTAATGCATACAAATAAAATAAGCGCGGAGATGTCGCGACGACGACAACGACAACAACAACAACTAGTCTATATTTGTTTACTTGGTTGCAATATTTAAAATGGCCAAACAATGTCAAATCGATCAATTGTTCAAACGAGTTGCCCCCGGCTCATCATCACCCACGTATGACGAAGGGGTCCTTCCACATGTTGACGCGCCAGTAACTCTGCCACAGTACATGCCTATGTACCCGGATATCACAATGCTGGGTCCATCTGGGGATGTCGAGGATATATTTCGGCAGGCAAACACCGTCGCCTTCAATTTATTTAGCTCATTACCTATCATCAGTCACCCACAGGAGTCGGACGTTTTGATTTCTGCTCAGTACTTTCAGCACTTTCGATTTTCTGTTCGCTGTGTATAGAAAAATACACAGCGAACAGAACATTAACAGTGCTGAAAGTGCTGAACATACATTAGAACGTCCGACTCTTGGTCCACCAGTGTAACTGTACATTTGTGTATTTGGCTTATAATTGAGTAAAATCACAGATAATTATAGAGTGCAGAATTGTTATTGCTTTTGATGTACATGTATAGCTAAGCAGAACAGTGTATTATCATGTTTATTTGTTATAAAAACATGTCCGAATGTGTCTTTTAAATGCAGCAGAATGCGGGAAATTGCATCCTAAAAACCAAAAAATTCCAGACCTCCCTAGCAACCTCGTGCGGTACGCTCACTCAACATTATTTACCCGGGCCTGCACATAATTTGCCTCCTGGCTACGCCCCTGGCATTATACAGTATTTTACACTTGTCATCACTTATTCCTGCTGCACTGATTTATCTAGGTATGTCTGTATAAAAGTTACCCATCCAGATGATTTCTATAGTTCATATCCTAATGTAGAGAATAACAGAGGACATACTTTACAATGGCAACAGGTGAGATAATTTTAAACAGTACGGTAACTGGGGACAGGATTCATAACAGCAACAGGGGGAGATAATTTACAACAATAACATATTTCAAACAGTAACAGGGGAGATAATTTACAACAATAACATATTTCAAACAGTAACAGGGGAGATAATTTACAACAATAACATATTTCAAACAGTAACAGGGGAGATAATTTACAACAATAACATATTTCAAACAGTAACAGGGGGAGATAATTTACAACAATAACATATTTCAAACAGTAACAGGGGAGATAATTTACAACAGTTACATAATCATTCAAGGACATACTTTAATCAGTAACAGGGAATAAATTTTTTTACAGATAGATGGATAGGATAGGATAGGGATAGGATAGGATAGATAGATAGATTTTCTATGGCAACCGGGGACAGGGGGGGCAATCAATAATAGTAACATAATTTATAACTGTACCAGGAAAGATAAATGATAACATTAATATCATTTATAACATTAAAAGGGGAGATGATTTATAACAGTAACATAGTTTATAATGGTAACAGGGGAGATAATTATAAAGGGTAGCCGGGGACAGGATTCATAACAGTAACATGGAAGATAATTTACAACAGTGACATAATCTATAACAGTATTCGAGGACATACCTTACAAAAGTAACATTGGGAAAAACCTTATAACTGTAACCGGGGACATAATTTTTTACAGTAAAAGGGTAATAATTTATAACGATAACCGAGACATACTTTACAACAGAAACAGGGGAGATAATTTACAACAGTAACATAATTTCTAAATATAGACGAGGACATTATTTACAATAATAACAGGGGAAACAATTTACAATAGTAACGGTAACTGGGGACAGGATTCATAATAGTAACAGGGGAGATAATATACCACAGTAACATAATTTCTAAAAATAACCGAAGACATGCCTTACAACAGTAACAGGGGAGATAATGAGATAATTTTAAATGGTAACCGGGGACACGATTCATAAAGTATCAGGGGAGAAAATATACCACAGTAACATAATTTCTAAAAATAACCGAAGACATGCCTTACAACAGTAACAGGGGAGATCATTTTAAATGGTAACTGGGGACAGGATTCATAATAGTAACAGGGGAGATAATATACCAGTAACATCATTTCTAAAAATAACCGAAGACATACCTTACAACAGTAACAGGGGAGATAATTTACATAATTTCGAAAAAATAACCGAGGACATACTTTACAACAACAACATGGGAGATCATTTTAAACGGTAACTGGGGACAGGATTGATAACAGTAACAGGGGAGATAATTAACAGCAGTAACATAATTTCTAAAAATAACCGAGGACAAACTTTACAACAATAACAGGGGAGATCATTTACAATAGTAATGGCAACAGGGGACAGCATTCATAACAGTAACTGGGGAGATCATGTACTACAGTAACATAATTTCTAAAAATAACCGAGGATATACTTTACAACAACAACATGGGAGATCATTTTAAATGGTAACCGGGGACAGGATTGATAACAGTAACAGGGGAGATAATTAACAGCAGTAACATAATTTCTAAAAATAACCGAGGACATACTTTACAACAATAACAGGGGAGATAATTTTAAACGGTAACCAGGTACAGGATTCATAACAATAACAGGGAAGATAATTTACAATAGAAACGGTAACCGGGGACAATATTAATAACAGCAACAGGGGAGATAATATACAACAGTAACATAATTTCTAAAAATAACCGCGGACATACTTTACAACAATAACAGGGGAGATCATTTTAAACGGTAACTGGGGTCACAAATCATAACATTAACAGGGGTGATAATTTACATAGTAATGGTAACCGGGGACAGGATTTATAACAGTAACAGGGGAGATATAATAAGATACTTAACTCAATCATATATGTATATGATGTCATAGCAACGCAATAGAAATACAATAGCAAAATAAAGAACTCAATCATACATGTATGTGACGTCATAGCAATGCCATAGAAATACAATAGCAAAATAAAGAACTCAATCATACATGTATGTGACGTCATAGCAACGCCATAGAAATACATTAGCCAAACAATAAAATACAGTACTTCATCAGATCTGTATGTGACGTCATAGCAACGCCATAGAAATACATTAGCCAAACAATAAAATACAGTACTTCATCAGATCTGTATGTGACGTCATAGCAACGCTATAGAAATACAATAGCAAAATAAAATACTGAATTCAATCAGATATGTATGTGACCATCATAGCAATGCTATAGAAATACATTAGAAATATAATAAAATACTGTTACATAGCTCAATCAGATATGTATATGATGTCATAGCAACACCATTGAAATACAATAGCAAAATAACAAAATAAAGAACTCAATCATATATGTAGGTGACATCATAGCAAATCTATAGAAATACATTAGCCAAATAATAAAATACAGATCTACATCAAATATTTATGTGACGTCATAGTAACGCTATAGAAATGCAATATCCAAATAACAAAATAACAAACTCCATCAGATATGTATGTGACGCCATAGCAACGCTGTAGAAATACATTAGCCAGATAGCAAAATAAAATACAGAACTCAATCAGACATGTATGTGACGTCATAGCAACGCTATAAAATACAATAGCAAAATAAAATACTGAATTAAAACAGATATGTATGTGATAATCAAAGAAATGCTATAGCAATACATGTCAAAAAATAAAATAAAGAACTCGATCACAGAGCTCTAGATAAGTTTTGGTGTAAAGGGTATTTTACCCCAAGAATTTTTTGGCAAAGGGTAGTTTACCTAACTTCACCCCTACATATTAAACCTAAGGGTATCCTGAAAATTTAAAGATAACTCAAATAAACTAATTAACTTTCAAACACATTCTGTTTTGTACAAATCGAGCACTTCAGACGAAGTTCTCCGTTGTTTGTGTTAACTTCAAGCCAACTATACTGGCTTTTCCATATCCGCACCGTTTTGTCCGATAACTTAACACCCGTATGTCTTTTGCTTTTCTTTTCACATATATTGGCTACGGATACAACTAGATCGTCAATTAACACCCAAGCAATGTTCTGTGGAACGTCGTGTGCATTTTTAAGTTTATTTATCGTCGCTACCGGTTGCCCATATGAGCGACGCCTCCTGAAGAGATTAGTTATTTTAGATTTTGGAGGATAGTGCATGATACAGACAGAGACCCATTCCAGAATCTCCTCTGGTTCTTTTACATGCACGGTGTAAAGCACCGACACGAGACCTCGGTTTAACGTCCCATCCGAAAGACTGTTAATTTTATTATGGTCAGACGGGGGATCGAACCTGCGAACTTCGTGACTATGTTGGACAGTTAAATATTGTAACATACTACCTGTCGCTTGCGACATCGGCTTTCGAAAGAGACCGCGCTTTGATCCGATGATACGAGAACACATGTCTCAAATTCAAAACGTAATTTACGCACAACAATGGATTTGAATACATTTAGGGGAGGGGAATGCGTAATTACGCGTATACGAACCTTATCTAGAGCTCTGCTCAATCAGATGTGTATATGACGTCATAGCAACGCTATAGAAATACATTAGCCAGATAACAAAATAAAGAACTCAATCAGCTGTGTATATGATGTCATAGCAACGCTATAGAAATACATTAGCCAGATAACAAAATAAAGAACTCAATCAGAAATGTATGTGACAATCATAGAAGTGCTATAGAAATACATTAGTAAAAAAAAAAAAAAATAGAACTCCATCAGATATGTGTGTGACGTCATAGCAATGCTGTAGAAATACATTAGCCAAATAATAAGTTACCTAACTCAATCAGATATGTATGTGACATCATAGCAACGCTATAGAAATACATTACCAAACAAATAAACACAGAATTCAATCCGCTATGTATGTGACGGCATAGAAATGCTATAGAAATACATTACCAAACAAATAAACACAGAATTCAATCCGCTATGTATGTGACGGCATAGAAATGCTATAGAAATACATTACCAAACAAATAAACACAGAATTCAATCCGCTATGTATGTGACGGCATAGAAATGCTATAGAAATACATTACCAAACAAATAAACACAGAATTCAATCCGCTATGTATGTGACGGCATAGAAATGCTATAGAAATACATTACCAAACAAATAAACACAGAATTCAATCCGCTATGTATGTGACGGCATAGAAATGCTATAGAAATACATTACCAAACAAATAAACACAGAATTCAATCCGCTATGTATGTGACGGCATAGAAATGCTATAGAAATACAGTAACCAACTAAAACACAAAACTGGAACAGATATGACCGTGACGTCGTAGCAACGCTATATACCGTAAATATATTAGCCAAATAATAAAACAACAGAACCATCATTACATCGAATGATGTGACATATTTTCTGTTTCAGTGACCCACTCAGTCCTGCATATTATTGGATGCAATGTCTATTTTTAGGTAATTTATGCATCCTTATAGGCATACATTACCTAAAAAATAGAAAACATTACGTCCAATAAAATATTGAACTGAAATTACGTCAAATAATATACAGAACTAAATCAGGTGTCATATGTCGTCACAGCAACGTTATATACATATATTACATAAAATATAATACAGAAATGAATAAAAAAAATATGTAACTGACGTCATAGCAACGTTATAGGACATATATTACGCCAAAAATGGTACATAACTGAATCGGCACATTAAATAACCTAGAAATACATATTTATACAAACAAAAATGGCCGTCATTAGATTAGACTGTCTTCGGGCCTTGGGGATTATTCTGCCCCAAATAAAAAAATATAATCACAAAAAGACTTATGTATACCGGTACATTTTAGACTGTCTGCTACACTGTCTTCGGGCCTTGGACATTTTTTATTATACTGCAAATATAAAAAGCCATCGTTAGATTAGACTGTCTTTGGGACTTGGCGATTATTCTGCCCAATACAAATTGACTTTGTATGTATACAAAATAATAACAGCTGGATCTGTAGTCTAAGTGGTCTTTCAGATGGGACTTTAACCCTTTCAACCCC